>OY759186.1:8750000-10000000 GCA_963662085.1 Eupithecia inturbata | reverse complement strand
TTACGAATTATTTTGGTTTCTGGGGAGAAAACCCAAAATTCAACAGTTAATTGCTAATAATGGCCAGTTTAAACAATAAGTAAAGTGTTTTTTATTTTGTCCTATTAAAGTAATTTGTAAGCAATCTAAAAAAACATGTCCTAGCTATCTGTGGCTTACATTACAAGTGTGGTTGGAAGGTAGAAAATGCCATCAGCACTAAGGCCACCTTTTGTATACTTTTGTTAAATGTGTGCGCCTCTCAAGATATTATAAACCTTGTACTCTTCATCTCGGCATACTGCAAATCGATTGAACATCGATTGAATAGATTATTGATGGTATCCCTCCCTACCTAGCTTTCATTCATGTGTTCATTCTGTTATATTGTTCGACGACCCCATTCACTCACTTGGCAGTTGGGATGGTCTACTCGTTCGACGCGTACCTACCAAGTACCTCCTTTTCCGTCGAATAAATGACTATGTGTATTCCTACAATTTCAATTTTCAATTATCTAAGTAGACGTCCATGCCCACTTGCTATTGTTATAAATTAACCGCAATAAAATGAGTATATAACTTTGAATACATTAATAATCACGCCAGCCTTCGATTAAGGTAAACCCGTTTCTGTGCTTCATTACCTATTTAAATGTTTTGATTTTAATATTGTAAATCGATCTAATTATAGCTCTAATAGCTACAATTAGTATATGTTTTAATCTCTTTGAAATAAATATTGTAATTAACTCCGTTATCTATTTAAAAGTTTTAATTAGATTTTTTCTAAATCTATCTTATTATCTAATCATTACCATTAATAAATCTGTAATTCTTGTTTAATTTCTTAGGAATAAATATTTCTATTCTATTCGTTATCTATATCAACCGTTAACCGTGTTTTAATCATTCGATGTAATGGTACCTACCTACCTAAGTAAAGTCAACGACAAAATTACTAAATACTATCAAATTTCAAAAACTCTTACGCATCAAAAACACATTCGGAGAGTCGACTCTGGCCAGCGACTTTTCCAGATGACTGTACCTACCTACTTGTCAGTCGTATCAAGCAGTCAATACTAGCAATTATACAAAACCGAATCTAAAAGGGCACAGCTAATAGACGTCAATTTACATTAGTAAACCGCTATGGACAATGGTCTACAATGACAGATGTTGACATGTGAACTTAACAAACTGCTTTATTACTTAATACTTCTGATTTTTATCAGCTCGAGATTCTCTCACGCAATAAAGCGTGAGCGTGCGTGCGTTTCCGTGCAAATTTTTTGCAAATTTGTTAAAATTACATCGACCTTTCTAGGTTATATAATTCTATAGCTATGTTGAATTTGTACAACAGCTAGTTACAATACGACTATGAAGATAAAGTTTTTTGAAATAAGAAAATATTTATTCATATTAGTTATCTACTAGCTGCTGCCCGCGGCTTGCCACGCGCTTTTCAAGCAGCCTGTCCGTCCCCGGGATACCATTTACCTCCCTGCCAAATTTCATAGAGATCCGTTCAGCCGTTTAGGCGTGAAAAGGTAACAGACAAGCAGACTTTCGAATTTATAATATTATTATGGATTATAATATTATTTTACATACAGAGTAAGTAATATATAATTTTAAATTTCTCTGCTCGTTAACGCCAAATGTAGTTTGTTACGATGTTCAAAAATCGTTGAAGGATTGTCAGGTAATAAAAAAAAAAACTCTGTACAGTAAGTACTATCCAACCATCATCGCCACACACAATGGCCGGTCCTGTGCTGCCCGAATCCAGTGGGCGCCTTCACCAGGTACTCCTATCAGGTCGACGGTCCATCTAGCTAAAAGTGAATATTGAAAGCTAAACGCGAATCTCACAGGGGCCAATACTGCTGGAAGCAAATTATTGGGTGGTCTACGTGTGAGGTTTCGCCTTCACCAAAACATCTGTGTATTACAATAATTTAATAGGAATGTTTATATTCTAGTACTTATTCAACGTTGATTGATGGCAACCGGGATTTGTCCCGGGGCGGGTTGCCACACCGCGTCTAAATCAGACACAAGTTTACGACCTCGGTCCACTTCGCCGGTCGGGTCGTGTGTGAGCTATTTGATCTTAATTATTTACAGGGTGTTCCTAATTTGTTAAATTTATTTAACTGTCACACGATTTATAATAAATCAAAAGATGGAGTAAACCATTATAGTATATCACGTTCTTTATAAGTGCGTGTAGATATGTCGTAGCCGGATCATAGAATAAGCCCGTTTGTAGAAAGGCTAGGCCGTACCATATTCGCGCTAACAACAGCGGAGCCAAATTAAAATGCTCCGATAAAAATATTTCCTTGCAAAAATGAATTATTATTTCAGAACACCCCGTATCACCGTCCTATAAAAGCTTCAAAAGAAGTATTGAAAGAAATCATACATGCGTATTACACCTCAAATTAAAAAAAAACTCGAGACGAGGTGAGTCTTCATTATTTCTCACAGCAAGTATCCACAATTACTAATCATTAAATAGATGATGGATTTAATTAAAGGCTATTGAGGCGCACTCAACTCTTTCAACATCTATCTGGGCAGATAAAATTAAAAATATATAATGTTAGTCGTTAATAGAGGCAGATTCGTTTGATATTAAATATCAAAGTGCTTTATTTCCTGTAGACCTTACAGGACTCTTGGACACGTCACAACACAATGGATACGAATAACAAAACACAATGCAATACTTAGGACCTAATGAAGACTTACTATCATACATCTATACCGATTATAAGTACTTAACTAGCTACCATTGTATAGAGGTTGGACTTCATATACACGCAACGTGAATATTGGTATTTGGTACTCTACAAAATTATGTCAGAGCACACCCTGTGCAGCAGCGGTTGGCAGATTGTGAATCTTTGACAAAGTAATAACAGTAACGACAGTAATCGACGGTGTTAATTACTTTGGCAAAAAAAAATCAGTACATTTCAATGTTTTTCGTGTGAAATTTTGTACATAGCAGAATGTGATTGCGGATTTCTTTAAGTCTACCTCTCTCAGCGTTATGCCCTAAACACACTGACTTTGCAGACTGAAAATTATTTTCTTTTTTTGTAAATTTATCCGAACTTACATCCTTTAATGTTTTGCTATAGTCTAAAAGCTTAAGCATGCCTTTTAATATAGCAAGACCCAAATACTCACACTCCAAGGTCGTGGTCTACTTATTTTAGAGTGTAGGCAGCTGTACGCAGTCGATATGTCGTTACCAGCACAGAACATTCAATAGTACCTACCCCTGCAGGCTACAAGGCGTTTACAATGACATGGGCTTTAAATAACATGAAGTTTACAAGTCACCGCATCCGAAATAAGCACCTGTTGATAAATTGGCGCTTAGTTGAATTTGCACAGGAAACAGGCTAAAAACAACGATATTATTGAGATAGTTCTCAGAGAACTAACGGATTCAGAATTTACCAGCGTAGTCACATGCCAGTGAGTTTCACAAAACTTTCCACCAGTGCGAAGAAAGGGTAACTCAAAAATAACATAAAGTTTGGCTTCGATCAACAATATACCTAGATAACGGGTCACATACAAAATCATAGCTAAAAGCTGTCCGCGTAAATATACTCGTATACATACTTGTACAGCTACATTTGTTTACTAACGAACTGAGACAAACGTTTTAAAACAGTTAAAGTTCAACCTAATTCCAACAATGGCACCTAGTAATAAAGTCACAAAACGAAATCGTATTTAGAAGACTCAAAGGCTACCCTTTGAGTCTTCTAAGTACCTAACAAAAGTGTAAGAGACAGCAAATTTGGCACTGATTTGCAGACCCCCTGGTGTCTGTGTAAAATGTAATGTGTGGGTAAACGCATAGACAACTTTTCTAAATGAAGTTGAAACAGCTTGCAAAAAATTTTAGCTCATTTGACTGACATCTTGTTAGCATTAGATATACATAACTTAGCTCAGACAACCTACTAGAACAAGTCACTTAAATTCGCAAAATAGCGCAAACGCTTTCAGTCAGAAATAAAAAGTAGAGCTTCAGAAAGCCATTCCTCCTCATCAGCACACCTGCGTCCAGTGTTGAACATACCTCCCCAAACCAGAGAACTTTGACATAATCACCATGCTTAGCCATTGATCATATTCGTGTTTTATCAATCAGCTTGTTATATCAACAAGTTGTATAAAAAAAGTTATGTTATGATAATAACCTACTACTTATTACGAAAGCTAATTTGTTATAACGAACGCGACTCTTTTTTTTTATTTGTTTATTTAATTTATTGGAAAATCAACAGCTTAAACTTAGGTACTTTGTTATTTCGTATTTAGGTATTTGTATGACGTAGCCAACTCAGGCACCACAATCACCACAGAAGACCAGCGCTACGGCATGATTCGCTCAACCAAAGCACACGCTGGGTGGTAACCATTTTTCTCACGTCTCCTATATTTAATTTTTAAATGTTGTGTGTAATTTGTATTTTGTGTGATAAAATAAATAATTTATAACAACATCAAAGAGCCAATTAAAGATTTTCACGTAAAGTAACAATATAACTAACAACATGTGAACATAAGTAAACGAGAGCTCAAACGATAATGACAAGTAAACGAAGGCAGGAAATTATTGGAGGCTAATAAACTTTGCATTGCATAAAGTTATTTTAATTAAGCGTATTGCATAGTTAATCTTTATTAACAAAAAAAATACAAGTTATTAAAAGAAACAAATTAGAATATAATAGAATATAACTTTATTGCACCATCAATACATTTATAAAACAAGAACTTAATACTAATTATAACTAATGTGGCACAATCGGCGGCCTTATCGCTAACAGCGATTTCTTCCAGGCAACCTTTGGATGGATAGGATCGGTACGTATTGAAACTGACGGTGGCATAATTGATGAAGTATCAAAAATAATAGAAGTACTTTAAAAACTGGAACTACAATAATTAACAAAAAAGGGCAAAAAAGACACAAGAAAACAAGAGTGATTACAAAATAAAATAAAAATAATTATATCGGGAAGACTTATCAAGAGTGGACAGATAGTGTTGATGAACCATACTTTTGAAGATGGGAAGGGATTTATCTTGTCGGATAGAAACAAGAAGGGCGTTCCAGAGGCTGGCGGCCTGCAAAGTGAAGGAATCACCATAGAACTGGGAAGTGTGTGATGGAATTTTTAAAAGAAGAGTATCAGAGGAGCGAAGTGTTCGTGAATGGGACAGATGGAGAAACTCAAAACGATCTTTAAGATAAGATGGTGATGATGAAAGGAAAAGAACAGAATAAAGGAGAATAAGAATATAAGCATTCCGGTGAAGACCTATGGGTAGCCACTTGAGCCTGTTACTGTACTCAGAGATATTGTCAAATTTACGCAGGCCAAATATGAATCTAATGGAGTAGTTCTGAAGACGCTCAAGCTTGTCGAGTTGGTCTTCAGTCAGATCGGGATAACTGGCGTCTGCATAGTCTAGGAGCGGGAGCAATAAGGATTGTGCAAGCGCAATTTTGGTACAAGTAGGAAGGAAGTTACGCTTAGAAGAAGCACCTGTACCAAAGGTATTTCTGGATACAGCTGCCAGTTGAGGACTCCACGATAACTGCCTGTCCTCAATTAGAACTAGTTAGAATTAGAGATTAGAAATTAGAACTAGTATTTACAATTGAAACAATTGAGGTAATTGCAGACTATTGCCAAGAATCTACAGGTAGCTTAACTAATCTACAGGTAGATCAACTGAAGCGTCCCCAAGACGCTGGCTGCATAGCTCCGCGCTGTACGGCAATGCTGATGCGCTGCGCCAGATACTCCACACCAGCTCTCGGGTCACGCGTCGATTGTACCAGACGCTCAGATTTTTTTTTAAACTGTATTGTTATTCTATGGTTATGCTCGTTATTAAAAGTGTAAAAACATAATTCAGTAATATAAAAGCTTAAGACCAAACTTTGAGTGACACGCTTGCTCACTAGAAATAAATGCACACTGTCTAGGAACACCTAGTTACCTACTCAGGTATCCTAGAAGCTAAATTTAGTAAATTCTAAATAATCGTTTACACAAGTTTGTACAGTAGTTTGACAATAGTATCATCCCATTGTTTTGGGATATATCTGACAGATGAGCCACATAACAACGCTTTCGGTTGCGAGACAGAAGATAATTCTAGAGTCATTTGACTGAAATATATCATATTTCTTTATGTAACTGGGCATATGTACATCAAGCCGGATTGTCTCACCCGAAATAAAGACTTTCGTGGGGGTTATTTGATACGTCAACGAGTATCGTTTTGATTGTAACATGTGTATCAGTTATCAATAGTTTGGCATGGGAAAGCTCCAAAACTACTGGCTTGATTCAAAAAATTATGTCAATATTAGCAACGTTATCTCTGACTGCAAAAGATTGCGTTTTATTTGGCACCTTGACAGTGAAGAGCGAAGCGAAGCCGCTAGCAGAAACCTTCCCCATCTGAACCATCTGATTTTACACGTTGAATAGAGATATTTATGAAGGAAGATTAAAGAAGACCTTCTTAGGCATGTGTTCTTCAGAGCAAATTGGTCGATTACATTTAAATTGACGTTTTGACAGAAGTTTTCATATTAAACGTCAAAATAAACCGACGACGCCGCTAATTGCCTGAATATGTTTCTAAGAACACTACCCTTATCATCTTCTTAGAAGCTCGTTTTGTAAGTAGGTTATCTACACGTCACATTGTTCGTGTAAGATCGTTCCTTACAAAGTAGACATAATCACACAATCAAAGTATAGCAACATAATTTATGAGTCACCACAATTTTATTGTGCTGTAGTTTTTTAACACCTTATTAATTATTCAAACATTTGCATACAAATTATGTGGGTATGTAACAGTAATTAATTTCTATTGTAAACAATTTTCTCAAGTAAAGACATTTTGAAACACTTATAAATTTGTAAGATTTTCCACATAGAAGTTTTTGTATGTACCTACTTGCGTTTGTTGTATGAACCTAACTATTGTTTTGGCATACCAAATTTTACTCAAATTTACATAAGCCCTACTGGCTAATAAATAAACTAGATTTCTTAGTATTATATTACCAACAGGAAATGGTAACCCAACCTACCTAATTATTATAAATTACTGATATGTAGACAGTTAAATTATTATTAGAAATTCTAAAGAAAAAAGAAGTCAAAAAAAAGGAAAAAAAAAGGAAGTCTAAAGTTGATGCAATTTATTATGATATGTACAGGTATTAGCCAGTAGGTACTTATGTAAAGTTGAGTAAAATTTGTTATGCCAAAACAAAAGTTAGTTTCATACAACAAACGCAAGTAGGTACATACATACAAAAACTTTTTCACATTTCCCATTGACAATAGCGTTCGATACAATGCCTTGATTCTAACTTTTTACCCACTACCTATCTGTTGATTAAGAATTATCAAAGCAAGTATAGTAATTACTGTGAAGTATTACATAGTCGGATGTGAATTAAATCACTTTAGTTGGAATTATTGACAGATACAGTTTTTTGGGTTCTACCAAAGCAATCATAATGGTGCCTGCGAGAATTCCATAGAATAAGCACCTTAGAAGTGATTAAATTCAGTGCAACATTCATCAGGTAGACCAGACATCTACTAATTCAGATTATGAGCAAGAAAAGCAAAACATAACTTGGCCCATTCTTCTAATGAGTATTAGGTAATTGGGCTAATAAAATGGAAATTAGCTGAGCTGATTAAACGGGTACCTGATACCTAACAATGTTCCTTCTTAGTTTTTTTTACAGTAAAATTATGTCGGTCACATTCGTGTGAACTCATCAAAATATGATAAGACATTGTAAAAGTAGATGTGAAAGTTTTAAAAGCTCGCGGATATTAAGTTTCGTAATTAAAAATCATGCTTTATGTTTCAAAACAAGAAAGTTCGTCTTTTATCTTGTTTATTTAAAAAAGAGTTTACTGGAAATACCTGCTTATTATCTATTATACAGGGTGCCACGAAAAGGGTGTACTAAGGCGAAAGGGGTTGATTTTGGACCCCAAGGGGAAATTACAAAACAATAATGATATAGTACGAATACACGTAAAATATAATTGTTTAAAATTAAAACGAAATTGAATAAAATCCTAGAACAAACGTTGACCCCCTCGATGCCCAGAATCTACCCCTTCCGGCTCAGAACACCCTTTCCGTGGCACCCTGTATACCTACAATACCCAGAAGTTAGGTATAAAAAGTATATCATATACATCAAATCACTTTCAATTTCGTCTAGAGAAGTAGAGCGATTTACACTTCGCCTTTCTAGATTAAGAATGCTCCAACCCAACTGGTCCCGCACATGAGCGATCTATGCTTGACACTATGCCATGCCCGTATCAAGAAGTAGAGTGACAATTGAATGAACTGGACACCATATCTAGAAACATCCGATTTCTTTATAATTTGTGGATGCTAGACTGAGCAATGATAATAAATCATTGCAAATTAAAGCTAAACTTTACTTGCCGTTGTCTTGATTTTCTCGGGTATCGAGATTAAGGTAAGTAGATAGGTACTTAGCTGTAACTTCTCGCACATTTATCTTGATGCTAAGATTGTAAAGCTATCGGGAATTTCGTTTGAAGCGGATAGGAAAAACTCTGAACTCAAGAGTTGTTCGGCCTAGGTGCAGTTACAAGCGTTTATAATGTTGATTTTAAACATACTTTGAGCGGTAGAATGTGAATGTGAGTGATAATTGCAAATTTCTGATTTAAAACTGCATAAAGTCGACCAGTGTCGCACGTGCTAAGATAAGGCCTAAGTTATGACCGACTTGTGCATATATATATGCATTGGATTCCAGCAATCAATTCAAATGTATTCGTGAGTGTATCTCTCATACTGTTTTCGCCTCTCATTGGTTCATTTTCTTTTGTTTTTGACAACGTAGTAGTATAACGAGTATGTAGCCAATGAACGGCGAAAATAGGAGTGGTATAGGTACTCACGAAAGTGTCTGAATTGAAAAAGACAACCAGTATCTGATTTTGTTTTATTTCGATACCTTACTCCACTATTTTGGATACTGGACTGAATTGTCCAGCATTATTTATTTACTTATAATCGAAATAGAGAATTGTTGCATCGGCACCAGGTGAAGGCAAAAATGAAAGGGACGGATCTAATTTGTCCTCTGCTAGTTAGCCTTTCTCTGAAAAGCGATCTATGCTTTTACAAGCAATGCATCATCGTGATTGATTACCGTAGAAGGTAAACTTGTAATTGGACATTACAATTTCAATTACTAGTTTATGTGAGAGAAGTTAATAGGCAACTTTAACCTTTAGATTGAAAATAAAACTTGTGATCTTAATTTCTAAATTTATATAAAAAGTTTATTTTTGATATAATTTTGGTCTAAGATGCATTATCCCCGAGAGACATACGGTACGTTTTGTTGAGTTACCATGTGAGCGAAGCAGCTTGCAGCAACTTAGTTAACTCTTAAAAAATGTGGCGTCAAAGATATACTCAGAATCAGAGAGGTCCGTTTATAATGGGTCCTTCGGTTTACAAACGGCTGCCCGACTGGATCCGTGATGCAGCTTCCACACATATTTTTAAGAAAAACTAAAAAAGTGGCTCATTGAACGAGTATTATATGACATCAATGAATGTTTTATGTTGCCGTTATAATAATTTATAATTTTATTTTTTTATAGTAAGTGAACGACATGTAATAATGGTATTACGAATAAATTCTTTTCCCTTTCCTTTCCTTATACCTGCCTACGTTTTGGGTGGTGGTAATCCAATATAGAGAAACTGAAAATTAAAACATTACCTGAATAGCGAAGGAAGACGAACATTAGCCCTCTAATGATAAGAGCCATTATGGTGCTTATCAGGGGAGGCCTATACCCAGCAGAAGACTGGTAAAGACTGTTGATATGATGAGAAGGCAGACGAGCAGGTTAACGTAATTGTTAATATTTATTTATTCTGAAAAATGGAAAGGACTAGATGCTGTTAGCACGTGACGAGTTAGAAAGGCATAGATAAATCGCACGTTTAATATGTAGCAGAGAAATCTTTATACAATTTGATTTTTCAATCAAGCGAGATGATCGGACGCCTGTATTTGTTATTTTTGCAAATTTATATAAAATTATGACTACTATATATATGTACTATTTATTGATTGTGGTAAAAAATATGAAACGAGTGAGTGTGTTTAATGAACATTTTTGTGCAAGTAAAGTATTGGCTTTCTTTCAAGTAAAATAATTTCTGACAATTTATCCAGCAACAATGAACTTCAATACAAATCACAACATTATCATAAGTAAAATGGAGATGATTTTTTATATTCTGATGGGCAGGTAGATCAAGGGCAAACCGCTAGTCAAACTCATCAGAATAATGAAAATGCAGATCCATGGCGCTTCTTTTACATTTATTTATGTATTATTCATGTCAGATATATGTAGGCAGGCAGGTAAGGTTGATGAACCGATCTCTCGAATTACGTAAGTATATGAATATCGGATATTGTCAATTTACGATTTAAGTTTTGTCTAGCTTTCATCATACAAATGTATGTATGTACAAATGTATAACATTCAAAAAATTGAGAGGAATATACTACTTCGGTACCACATAAAAAAATGTAGGTAGGTAGAGGTAGGTACAAAAAACCAGCATTCTTTTTCAGGTGGATTTGCTAAGTGGATCAGAGTGGAATAGGCCGATATTTCTTTAAATTATTACAAGACTTGTAGTACGAAATGTTGGACAGATTCATTCGACGTAGACATTGTGACATTCAAATCATTCTTTATCAACATTGAAAAATGTGCCCTACATTTCAACAATAGAAGAAACATTTTACTTTATCCCAAATACATCTCAGCAAAGGCATCTTGTTCACACCAAAACGAGAGAGAGTAGGCAGCGATGTTCTTGAGAACTTCGCTCCGGTAGACAGTCTGACATTTAATCATTATCATCACCATTGAAAAATGTGCCCCACATTTCAACAATACAAAAAATCTCCCGATTACGACTTTACAAAGATATCTGGTTCACATCAAAACGAGATAGTGGTGTAGGCAGCTAAGATGTCCTTCTGATTGAAGAGTGGTGGAGTAACTTGACTTTCATAGGCGGTGCAGGCTTCGATGTGCGGGCGCCTACCACCAGCGACAGTGCTGTCACCGACACCGACGCACGCGCACCAAATTACTGAAAGCTGTGATTGGCTGGTTGAGTTCTTGTGATCGACTTATGTGTCCATGGTATCAGTGATCAAGTGGTCGGACTTTATTTGTGGACAGTGAGGGCGATATAATGTTTTTCAGGTAACTTTTTATTTGTGTATATTTTTAATCCCCACTCTATAAAATAATATTTATGAGTAATAAGGTATCTATCTGCGATAGATAAATCTCTATAACGAAACTTAAATTATTTTGGAGCATAGCTTAAAAAGTTTTGTAAAATAATTTAAGTTTGTAAATTATTGAAAAAGTATCCCTACATCCCTATCCATGAGGGTACTACTCTATGAGCAAAGATAAGTTAAGTACATAATTTATTCCTTTTCCAGTTATTCCGTACTCTTTCTAAAGAAAGTCTTCAGTCTTGTCTAGGATGTTCAGCCCATGTAGACATTTAAATCTAAAGTCGTCACGAGCGCGTTGAAGTCTTTTGTACGTAAATAAAAACTTCGTAGCAGCTACAACGTGCTACGGGAATCGCGCGCGTAGCTTAAATTCTAATCACATTTCGTTGAGCTATTAATATCCCGTTTAATTAAACTTAATCGTTGATAAAAATCTTAAACATCCATGCTATATTTCTTTTGAACTCTCGTAAAAGGAATTATTTTATGTAACCAAATCTAGGCGTCAAATATTTAGTTTTATGTTTATGATCATGGCAAATGGAATTGATTGATATCTCTAATCTCTAAAAGTTATTGGATATTGATTACAGCTAACATAGACTTTCGCATGAAGAATTTCGGAACGCTGCGGATTCGGAAATGTATTATATCGAAATAAGGATTTCCCCTCTTCTTTATTTATTTGCCATTAGCAACATTAGTCTAAGCTGTTCTCCAAACTATCAAAAAGTGTTTTATTAGTTTTATAATTAACACCCAAAAAACGTAGGATGCAAAAACCTGTTCAACTACCATCTGTTTAGAAACAATGCTCATCACGATACTGTCATCTATACCGTTAAAGGAAACTAGTTTTTAATGAAAATGTGGCTACTGAATGCAATTTTTTTAACAGGAGCTTGCTATTCATGTTGCCAACCTGGCTGGTGCCCGGCCTGATACTTGTCGGTGACAGGTACTTAACAAATTGCTGTGTGGATTGTTAATTTCTGTATTATCCACATCGGTAACTATAGGTAGGAATATAAATTTAATGCACCACAAAAAAATCGTCCATTTAGCTTGTGTTTTTTATTGGAGTGCAAACACTCATGACTCTGCTATATAAAATACAGGGTGTTCGGCAGACCGTGTGCTATATGGTAACTGGGGGTAGGTGGAACCAAGTTCAATAGTTTGACGCTTTTAACAATGAAAAGCCGCTCGGCTATTTTTAAGAAATTTTTAATAATTTTTGTTATTTTTCCGGAATTTCAACTATTTAGTGCTGTAATTTTTTTTTGTAGGAAATAACATAAAGTGGCACCAAGTGCAGTATCCAAGCTATTGCACTTGGTTCCACCTACTCCCAATTACCATATGGCACACGGTTTGCCTAACACCCTGTAGTATATCAAATCTGTCTTCATCATAGTGTTATTTACACTTTCTTTGTTTAATTACCGTTTCGGCAATTACCTCTTGAATGCTGTGGGGCTATAAAATTCAAGGTGAACGTAGTTTAAGGTTAGTTTACAACAGTGGCAATAAATATTTGTCTTTGCTTCATAGTATTTCCAAATACGTATTTATCTTATGGTTTAAACCGTGTTTTTATGCGCAACAACTTTGTCGAATATGTAATTCGGAATCATCGATCGTATCTGGCCGGCGGTAACCTTGAACGATGTTTGGAATGCTTTTATTTACAAAACTCTTTCGGTTTAAAACGGGACGCAATAGAACCTTTTTGTCGAAATATTTAAATTCGGAATGCATTTACTTACAGACCTCTTTTAGTCTACACTACAACAACGGTACGCAATGTAATCTTCTTCTTGTAGTAAGTAGGTAACTTTTTTTTCGGAAAATAACTAAATTCGGAATGCAAACGCATTCCGATTTACAAAACTTGTGGTTAGATAAGCAGGACAGAATGCAACCTTCTTTTTTGGATCGTAGTTTCACCACTAGCGTTGGCACCAGATGACGTAATGAAGAATACTGAAGGTCCATATAAAAACAGAAAAAACTCTTATCATACGCTGTAGGCTGTAGAAAAGTGTCTGCACACTAAAGTAGGCGGGCTGCAACAAGTTGACCAAACTCTATCGGCTGCCACCATCATAAACTGAAACATCACCATCTCCCACCTGTGGTCCGTGTCGCCGACTTAGGTGTACTCCATAATTCAAATAAAACAAAAGCAGCAAAATAACCACAATGATCTAATCTAAATCAATAGAGTTAACTAATTGGTCACGTACAATCGCTCAGGTTAACGGGTGATGTAAGCAAGCGCATCGATCGTATCACGTCGAGGTTTGCCGATAGAACTTTTACGTAATTGTCGTAATGCTCTCACTTTGTGTCTCATCCGTTTTACTACTTTTATAGCGAAGTCTGGGCAAAGAGACATTTTGTGAAATACTTCCTGAACTATTTATGAGAATAGGTACAGTTCTCGGAGAGATGCGGAACGCACGTGTCTAGATTCGCACTCACACTGAAGAAGTCCCTCGTTAAGGGATGAAACGTTGGTGTTCTTGCAAGACAAATAAGGTTTGTAGTTAACCCGCTTACATCCGTAATGAATAGATAGGTACTGTTGTTTTCAGGGTACTACTATTTTTAGAGATGTACCTACCAAATAGGCCAACCGGTGGCACATAATTTTGTTCATATGTTGTAGCAGAGGTGGCAGAGGAAACCTAGACCAAAGCAACGTAACAATATTTTTATCGAAAGAATCGTCACGAAAAAAAATATGAAGTGGGTAAAAAAATTAAAACAACAACGTCTGCATAATTTTTTGTTCTGTCCTCCATCCGGTCTTTTTTTGGTCACTAAAAAGTTTTAGGAACCCAGGTTGATAGAATCTCGAGTCATCTGTTGAATCTCTAGCGAAGCTCACAGCACTTAGGTACGGCTTATAGTTAGTGTTTCAAATCAAATATTAAGTGGAAATAAATAGACAGTCATAAGAAGAAAGAAAATGTGTTTGATAATCAATTTAGAGAGTCAATAAAGTCTATGATTTTAGTATAAAATAACGATAAATTTGAGATCCGTTACCCAGCATTCCCAATAGACGTATTCAATGTTTTCCTAAGCAGTATTTGTTTTCTATAACTGTACCTGTTACTAGAAATGATTGAATCAACAGCCAAGACATTTTAGAGTGCTAATTACTTCAGCACGTCTCTACATCAAGTTTTTTATTGATTTTTTTTTCTTTTACAAAGTACCTACAAGATTTTATGTAGATGCCTACTTGTATTTATGTTGAACACCTCACAATGTGTACCAGTGATGGTACACATTGTGAAACCCAGGAGAAATATAAGCAGGCACATCAAAATCGCTAGTGCTTCTGATTGGGAGACGAGAAAGAACCTGCCCAATGTTCCGTGGATTTCTTAGGTTTTATTTATTTATTTATTTAAATACTTTATTGCACACATTTAACAAAAGTATACAGAAGGTGGGCTTGATGCCGATGGCATTTTCTACCTGCCAGCCACATATGGTAGAAATAAAACAAAAAGGCGTGCTATAATTAAACTAAGCTAGATAAACTACAGCAGTTAATAATAAAACTTGCACTATATAATAATACATAATAATATCTATATACATTATAATAGGTACATACAATGTTAAGTAAGGATAACTTTTAGGTACTTTGAACTTGATTTAGCAGAAATAGTTTAGTTTAACCCAGTTTCTGATGAAAATAGTTCTTGGTATTGGTCACGCGTTTGCTGTGCAGCCTACCTAGCCACGCTACAGATGAAGTGACAAGCACGGAGTCCCCGCTACACAAACACTCGGTCACTGGCACAGTTTTACCTTACGCCAGTGGAATATCTGAACGAAACTCTGATTAACCTTGTAGTTTTTAGTGTATTTGCGTAAACATTACATTCCTGCATAATATGTAAACGTAGGTGCTTAGTTACATACACTTTTAATTAAAAGTGTATGTAACTAAGCACCTACGTTAACATTTAAATGTTGATTTCAATTTGTATCACGTGGTAGATAATATCAAATAATAATTTGGTTTGAGCTTAAATGCGGGACATAGCATACGTTTCTGGAACGGGCGGCGTAAGCGCAGAATTCAAATTTTTGCTTTTTTACAAGAAAACTGCACAACTTTTGTAGAAACTGGTTCAAGGAACTAAATAATTAGTAATAACCTACGAATCAAAATATAAGTCATTTCAACAGACCACAGGGTTCCTGAGATCTCGACCAAATTATGTGCGAAACAGTGCACTTTCATGAATCGTGTTTTCAGGTTCAGGGAACCAAAGAAAAAAATTTGAATTTCATGTAATTTGAGTTTTTACCACGCACGGAGATTTCGTGAGTACTGAGTTCTAGGCCTAGTTTGACAACCAAACCGCTAAGGGGTCACCGGCCACCGGTCGCGCGCCAAATAAAAAGTTTTTCTTTTTTGTATTTTTCAAAACTCCTGCGTGAGCGGAGAGGTTCTGATGCTACTTAGTACCTACATGAAGAAGTTTGCCAAATAAAAAAGAAGCTGGCAGAAGTGCCAGCAAAGTCTGAGGGGGGAAAACCGAAAACTTTTTTATAGGCTGGAGTGGATGAATCAACTAAGAACTAACGGGGTACTTATAGTTCCCCTAGTTTATGAAAGGTATTAATTGTGTGAAAGAACTTCATTTTCTGAAAAGTTTCTCATAGAAAGAAGCAGTAAATCCACAGTTATATTTTGCTTTTTTCAAACATGTAGGAGTAAAATTTCAAGCAAATACAATTAAAACCGCTTGTCGAGTGAGAGGATTGGCAAAGATGCCATCGAGGCCAACGACTAGAACCTATCAAATGTACAAACTCAATTACAAACAACTTACTAAATGATTGTAAGTTCGCGTTTTATATTGCATTTTTTGCGTGTATAAACGGTCAGAAAATCATCGATATTAAAATGTAAAAAAAATTAAGTACTCTCAATAAAATCAAGTTTTAATGACTACTTACTTCGTTAAGCTTCATAACCAGAGAATATATAACATAGCTCACTAGATATACTTATCTAATAATTTCCTCAATCAACTAAAATATTTAACAAACAATTTGAACGTGTTAAATGTTTAAGAACTGCCTTAGGGCAGAAAGCTATTTAGTTCCTACTAGAAAGTGAAATTAATTTATATAAAACAGTTTGAATCTCGATACGTACTAGTTTGACTTGTGCGTTTCATGTAGATAACTCTTTAATGAGCATATAACGTAGAAACACCGTAAGATTAATTTAAAATGAACCCAGTAATAAAGGCCGTATTTTAAAAGTGATTCATAAACAGCTGATAGACATTAGCGTTGCGTAAAAGCCTTATATCGACACATTGATTTATAACAAGAAAAAAACCCAGGCTAATAGTTCTAAAGGTGGAATTGCTAACGAATCTATAAATTCGAAAATAGGTGTAGGCTGTCAATGAAAAAAAACTCAACTGGAGCAAGAATTTTAGCTACAAAACTAAAAAAACTAGATCAATACAGTGAATTGCACCTTTATATGTTTATTTTCAAAAATTTTGATTTAATCAGGTAAGTAAACGTCAAATAATAAATATCCGTTCACATGATTATGATGACTACATCACGATCTAAACTACATACATTTAATTAAGCATTTAATAATAACTTTATATGGCATTTTGAGCTGCCAAAGATATACGAACTCACTCTTGGCGGCCGTCCACACCTAGATCTAGTTAATTCATTCATCCACCTAGTTTGTAGACTGGCCCTAATATGTTATGTGCCTAGGGTCTATGACATATCTATTTTAAGCTGTACGACACGACATATTATGGCTTTACGAATCTGCTGCTTGACTGCTCTACTTATCTCTTTCTTTTTTGCGAAGAAAGTCACACTCGATGGACATCAAACTCTCAACCTCAACAGCCTATATTGGTCCACTGCTTGACGCAGGCCTCCCCTTGATAAGCGCCTTAGTGGCTTTTATCTCATGGGGGGGACATAATTCCCATGCTGGGCATGCGGGTTGCGGATCGCAGTTCAGTGGTACAATTGTTCTACAGGAAGCGCTGCTGCCCGTCGGACCAATGGGGTGGATATCTCTTAGTCGCCTCTTACGACACCCGCAAGTAGGGGTGATAGAAATGCTAAGTCAGCACTTTACGGCATGGGATGGACATCATCTTCTGCATCCTTTTTGCATTTCTGAAGAATCTCCCTCTGCTTATTCATTTTCTGTAGGTACTTAATCATACTCAACTCCGGTTGAAAATCTTGTCCAACAAACAGGCTGTCGCGAGAGCCATAAAGTAAAAGAAGAAAGATATCTAGACTAGTCTATTTCAAACCGAGTCACATGATTATTTCAATTTCATTAACCGTGCGCCGTTCTGGCAATGATAGCTGGAAGGCTGGACTACCCGTACACCAGGCACTGCTGTGAACGTCACCTTCCCAGCAATCCTGTTAGTTTTTAGTTTTTCTTTGTAATCCTAATGTTTTGAGCTCTTAAATTGCTTGAAATAAATACATTTTATTTTATTATTTTATTTATTTATTAAGGTCGTGTCGGTTTCCGTAGATGAACACCTTCGCTCCTAGACTCAATAAATTATTTTTACCTTTTCTTGTTTCAATTGAGCAATTCTATTTAATTAACGATCTTTGAACATAACAAAAATAATTGAACGCTTTGATACATATTTTCAGATGTGTTTTTATTAAACGTCCGGTTGATTGATGCAATTTATAAGTTTATCATTATTTGAGAGATATTTAACTACATTTCGGAAATGTTTTGCGGTGCTCGTTCTACTCTAATTACCTGAGTATTTGGTAAAGGTAAATGGCCAATGCAACTTCACCATTCTTTTTTATTGTTATTTTGTTATGAGTAGTAAAACAAATGCAACATCTTTCTCTGCGGTAGACCATTGCTTAGTTCCTTTTTGTATACATTTTATAGAAAGGAACTGCATATTTATAACGTAGGTACCTACTTGTTAATTTTGATACTAACGATAATCAGAGCGCCAGATCCTAAGTGCAGTAGATTACAGTACAGGCTGAAATATTTGGCCTTTGTCTAAGAGCTAAGTGCATATCTTTCATAATAACGCCGCTCTACTTATGCTAAATTGTAGACTCTACAACAATTTTAATCTGGACCTGTATGCGGTACTTAACTTGTTCAATTTCGGTTTTAGCATTCACTAAGATTAATGCTTGGAACATATTGCACACCTGCCTACTATAAATACTTACTTGTTATATTTATCCATGAATATCCGAGGTAAACAGATGTAACATATGAGTCTACCTATGCTTGTAAAGATACGAATCTTTTTATAACGAAATCATATCTGCGGTAGAATAATTTTATTTACAAAGGTGAAATGAATATCTAAATTACTAAATCCTGACCACGGCTTTGTTTTTTTTTTGCTCACTCAGAAGTAGAATGCTTTAGTGAAATATTATTTTAGAATCAAACCAATTCCGTTTAGACATTGTTACCAGTTCCGTTTTATGCAATACAAACCATTTTAAAATTTAATCTCTTTTTATTAATCACACTTATATTATCATCTCTTTGTGCCAAAACAACTGATCGTATCTGAAATTTTGCATATCTGGACCTGATTCTATACCGGTATATAGGTTATTATCTTCTGCCAGTAGCTTTGCTCGCGCTTTTCAAGTAGCCTATGTCAGTTCCCGGAATATTGTTTACCTCTTTGCCAAATTTCATTAAGATGCGTTCAGCCGTTTAGGCTTAAAAGGTAACAGATAGACAGTCAGCCAGTGTTTCTTTCGCTTTTATAATATTAGTATGGAATTATACTGTTCCCGAAAACTGCGCGCGTGCGTTGCGTGCGTGCGTTGTCCTGCCTTAACTATGAATATTAAATTCGAGTTGGTATTATGGTCGTTAAGTTTTCTTAAATTTTCTAATTTTCCATTTATTTCATAAGAACCTTCTCCCGACAATAACAAACACAACAAAAAAAATAATTAGCGAAATCGGTCCAGCCGTTCACGCGTGATGCCGTGACCAAGTGAAATAGTGATTCATTTCTAAATATATATAATATAGTTAGATAAATACGAAAGTTTGAGCGTTTGTTACCTCTTCACGCCAAAACTACTGAATCAGGCTGCCTAGATGTAGCTCTAGAACACTACATATAGGCTACTTTTTTATCCCAGTAAAACGCGTACGAAGCCGCGGGCAGAAGCTAGCTGCCAAACATTTGCTAAATTGCTTTTTATTTCCAGAGCGCTAATATTAGCGCTGGCGTGCGCGAGCGCATCCGCGGCGCTACAGCTGGCGGGCGACGACAGCGACTGCGCTCTCTACCTCACCGGTCCGGGGCGCTCCTCGGCGTACGACTACAGCATCAATCTGCTCAAAGGAAACTTGTGAGTATTCTATACTTAGGTAAACTTAACCCATGCACTTGACGACCGATGTGGCGCAGCGGGAGGAAGTCCGCGACGCAGGAGGTTGCGGGTTCGATTCCCGCCTTGGGACAAGTAGACATTGACATAGACAATCATTTATTTGCTGCTCAAACACCTCAAACAATAAGTACAAAACAGATATAAAAATACATTTTGAAAAATAGTTAACTTATATTACGACAAAAACAATTAGGTACACAAAAATATTTTCAAAAAGTAGATTGGGCTGAGTGTTACAGCAGCAAAAAGGTCAAGCAAAAAGGAGCAAGTGCTTGTACGATCTCAGATCGTCGATCTGCAAGTATTTGTTCCCGGTGTTCTGGGTATTTTCTATGTATAATAAAAAAATATATATCTAAGTAGTGTATTGCATTATGTATATCAGTCATAGGCTCTGCTTAGCTTAGGGCTAGACGAAGCAGTGTGGATTGTCAAGCATTCAAAAAAAACACTGGCCAGGCTGCGATGTGACCCAGAGGGGGCGGCGGCGGCGGGCGGCAGCGCGCCCCTTTGGGTCACATCGCAGTGACTGGCCAGTGATTATAAGGTTCTGTAGTAAATAATAAAAAACGATAGGGGTCCGTGGTCTTCATTTTAGGTGAAAAAATGGGCAGGCTGGTCTTTTACTAGCTAAAGTACTTCTTACCAGTGTGGAAGTGCTGTAAACTAAAGACCTAGGCCATATTTAGTGGGTACATTTCAATATATCAGTACCTTTCTAGATTTCCACGTCTGAAGAAGAAAATAGGGTCGATGAAGTCGAAACTAATCCATCGGTGGACCAGACAAAAAAGCGGAGACAGATTAGTGGATCTGCAAAGTGGATTAGTGTGGAGTAGGCCCGATTTTATGGATCGTTGAGGATAATTTAAATAAAACCAATAAAAAAATAGAGAGACCTTGGTAGTAGACCTTAGTAGGACCTTCCTACAGATATGATAAAGCCTAAAGTTTGTGAAATTTATTTTAAAGGCTCTATTAACACGTTGAGGGAAAAAGTGGAGCAATTTATTTATTGAACAGTTCTTATCAAAACTGACAATGTGTGCGAGTAGTAGGACTAGTGCATTCTAGGTGTAACAATTGTTTCGCAATAAGCACCTAGATACAACTCTGAAAGCTCAGGTGTTAACCGCATATGGTAGTTGACCTGTATACCTGAGTACCAGATATCTGTACTCGGTTCTAGAATCCAATATATTTTATGTCAACAAAGGCCATACCTTCACACAAAATAAAAATACCAGAAAGCCCAGTTAAGTTAAGAAAAGCACAGTTACCATTAAAAATAAAAAGTTCAATAACGCATAATGCACAATTGCAGCGAAAAAGTTACAAATTAGAGTTTGAAAACGGACGAAAGACGAATTATATGAATGACGGAATTAAAAACGAAAGTTGTTTCGAACTCCTGCAAGTTGATCCGATGTTACTACCATAAAATGCATACCTTCTATATTTTTTTTTATTTTGTAATATATCTATAAAGTTTTAAAAGTTTGCGCCTTTGTCGTCTTTTGTTTTTCATACAATCATCTACGCTAACGTCGTCAGGCCTCCAGTATACGAAAAGATAATCGCGCCAGCTTTTAAAAATGTACCTTACACCTTTGTTTACAAGAAATATCTAAGATTCTAGAACCGAGTATAATAGGTTTAAGCGTATAGGGATCCGGTTGTTACTTAGGTCAGACCACTTCGTGCAGCATTTTTACTACGTAGTTAGGTTACCATGATAACTTACAATGCTGTAAGCAAAACTTTAGCATGCCTTTTTTACATAATAGACACTTAGTTTTGTAAGCATTGTCTCGGGAAACCTTTGGCATTCACTAATAAGCAGAAGAGCGGTTGTAGGTATGCCTCAAACTTCATTCCATCCTTCATACAAGTCATCAATTAAATGACTATTGATTATGCTACCTCTGTACAGTTAATATACTGCAGCCCTTTAATATTATCAGTGGGCAGATTATACTTTAAATTAAATTCAAAAAGACATGTTTTTGTTAGACGTCGTCACCGCATATTTTTTCTTATAATTACTTTAAGCAAAGGAATTGTAAAAAATCCATTGTACAGTTTATGATACCTAACATAATCTTTTTTTAATGTCTCTGTACTAGTTTTATTTTTTATAGTTTAGGCATATATGCGAAGTTGCTCTTGGTGGCCACAAAACTCTGTTTTCGCATGTCTGTCTAAATTATAGGAGACTAAACTATTTCAGAAGGATTAAAAAAAAAACCTGTGTTTAACGTAATAATAAGTAAAAATAGGTGGCGGCGCTAGTGTGCGGCATACAACTGCCTTGAAGCATCAAAGTCCAGTCTCAAGTTATAAAATCTATCGTAAGACCATGGTGGTCAAGCTTCCGGAAGTTTGTTCTTTCCATCACCATTTACAGATGATGTTTAAAATGCGTTGCATTGCATTGCATCTGAGATCTAAACACATTTTTGTCGCCAAATAAGAGGGCGAATGCGTATAAAATGTCGAGACCAGACGAGTATTTTGACACCTCATTTATCAAAATCATTTTAGCTGTTTTGATGCTTTGAGGTAATATAGAGTATCCGCCAAACACACAGAAACAAACACTAGAAAAACGTACCTATCCCACGTCTCGCGGGTGGAAACACATATGTTCAGTCCAGTTCTTTTAATAAACCATAGGAACACACGTTGGACCCTTGGTAATGTTAGATGGCAGTGTAAGTGCAGTGCAGGACCGTTGACAGTGGCACTCGAATGTGGAGGCCTAATCCCAACAGTGGGTGAGGTCAGGCGGTGACTGTTAATGATGGTTGCCTCTCAAGTTGCTCTGATTAACACAGTGATCGATATCTGCCTCACCGGCGCGGACGTTGCGTAAGTGTCACCGCAAACTTGACACAGTGGTCCACTTTGCACACCATAGGATCGCAAGAGTCAAGTTTAAAGCAAACTTTGCTCACGACTTCTCTCTAATGGAAGAAGTCGGTGTCTATGTAAACACAATACAATTTGCATACCTATTATCAGCGACGCAGAACCGTATTTTCAACATCGTTAAATGAGTTGAATGAGCTTAAAATAACATAGTAGGCATTAACTACAAACATACCAAATCTAACAGTCCAGCCTAAACAAGTAAAACCTTAGAAAGACAAGAACAAAATTTTTATGGTAATCCAAGCAGAGCAAACTGAACACGTCAACCAGAACAATGGATGTGAAAATGTTAACACAATTTCGCTTTCGGAAGTTACGACAAGAATAGCAAGTTCACAGCTGGTTGCATCAGAGAACACCGATTATCTTGCATTCCCCATAGACGTCTTATAAACTGACCTCTGCCCGACTGTTGTGTCGTAACATCACTTCTACAATGTTTCAAACAGCTCTTCTAGCACGCATTAGATATTTATTGAGCAACTCGGAGATCACCACGTTCACTTTCAACCTTTCGCTTGTAAAACGTTACCTTTTACAAGCGCAGATGAAAAGTCTAAAAGGTCGGAATTGGTTCTCGTTAGACAGGTTTGTCACAATACGGTAAAGATGAGATGCACAAGTGTCGAGTAACGGTGCCTACCTAGGGTTGCCAGATGTAAATTTGATAAAAGAGGGCAGATGGGTCTAAAAAGGAGGATTTTCTGTGAAAAAGGAGTACATTTACAATAAACCTATATAGTATAACTTAATTTATTTTAATCATATTTAGCTGAGCTGCCAATTTTCGCAAGAAGTTTGTGGTTTTTCAACAGATAATCATGAAAATCTTCACTTGACATGTTTTTAAAGTTGTATTGAGTAAGAATCAACGATTTAACTGACTGCACACTTAATCTTGTTTCTCTCTTTGCTCCGCTGAGTATTAATATGTCTACCATACCTACACTCGTGTAGCCTTTATATTATAATGTCATCAAATATTGATCTAGTGCGTTGACCTGCGCTTTCTAAACTGCATAGCGACCTGTATCATACAAGCAACTACCTAAATTTATAGATTTGCTAATACCTTGTGCCAAAAGTTTCGTCTTATAACGCGGAACAAAAGATAATTTAACATAAATAAGCCATAAAAATAGTTTTGTTGCCATCCTACCCTACTTTCTACGTCCATAATGATTTGAAAAACACGCCCAACTACACACAATCCTACACTTACAAAGATCGTATAGATATAACTGATGTGTTCGCTATAGTCATATGCTTTCTATCACATAAGCATGATGTGCTTGCGAGGGTTATGTAAAATATTTCTTGTCGTAAACCGCAAATATTTACATTTATAAGTTCAGTAAAGTACATATCGATAACAGTTTCATAGAGCAATCAATTCGGGCTTGGTAGGTTAGTAAGTACATCTAATTGCTAAGTATAATTTTGTATGTTTACTATATTTATTTTATGTTATGTAATAGTATATCTATGTTTAAGTATATAAGTAGTTATATAATTATGTGTAAGTATAATATTGCTTCCTACTACCTAAAAATTATTTCTGTTTACACGCCACCGTCTATACTTTTTCAGTCACTTCTTGTCCATCCTAAGGTTGCCTGGAAGAGATCGCTCTTAGCGATAAGGCCGCCCATTGTACATTATCTTTTTTGTTTTTGTGTTCTGTGTTATTTTGTTATTATTGGTGTGCAATAAAGAATATTTGTATTGTATTGTATTGTATTGTACTCTTTATTTAAGCACTAAGACTAGTTGCAAAAACTAGATATACCTACCTGGTTAAGATAGGTACATGGTTCTTAAGCCCGTATTATGAAAACTTGCTCAGTCATCGATCTATGCATCGAGTAACGCTTTTCTATGGCATAAACGGCACTCATGCATAGATCTATCACTGAGCTGGCATTCATATTACGGGCCTTCTTGCTCTAAGCGCGCCTTAGATTACCGTCCTATTTAATTTCACCACAGAAAGTATCAGAAAAATTTCAAAGAATAAATCTCCATATTTTATTCAGTTAGTTATGTTATTATGCAATAACTAACATAAGCATTCGATAGATCTCAAAGGATTCCAAATAACAGCACTTTATATTATAAGCTTTATAATATGCTTTCTAAAAAATAAAAAAGAATGGAAAATACTAAATTTGCGAGAATCTTATGAATTCTACGACGAGTTTATGTAAATTAGTCATGTGTCTGACCGGAACAGCACATAGCTGATCGTTAATATTGTATCGTATTCCTATAAATATTTGATTAGCATTAACTTAACATTACGACATACAATGTTTGTTCGGAAGTCGGACAGATTCTTCAGAAGAAAATTTACTTTGGTTTCTGCATTACCAAGATTAATTCGATCAAGTAGGACCTTCATTATTTCGCTCAGCATCAGCAATCGTCTTTTCATAGCATAACTTTGCTAGGCAATTTGCTCTTTGTTAGGCAATTTTTTAAAGGTACTTACGAACCTACTAGCAAGAAGCCATAAATCAGCCCCAGAGGCCATAATGCCACACCTACAACAGATAAAACTGCGTTCAAAGCAGCTGATATAACACAACTTGCAAGTAATAAATAATTATGGGGTTACCATGAAATTACTAACGTACAATAACTTTTCATGTGCAGTTATCTAAACTCCGTAAGTGCCTAAAAACGGTCCATAAAGATTTATGATGATGTACTAGATACTACGAGTACTAAGCTTAGACTAATTATTTCAGGCTTACTTATTATGAGGCACCTACCTGTCTGTAAATTTATTCGATCTAGCGAATTGTGCAATTAATAATAGACCGAACGAAGCTTTAACAAATTAATTAGGTAGGTAACCTATTATTACAAAGGTGAAGTGCCTGTACTATCAATTTTAATGGTAGTAAACTAATAGTGAATGTTTGTTGCAGTGGATACGATGGTCAGCAGACTTGCATCACATACGATGCCATCAACCAAGCATACCTTGAAGCCAGGCAGAGAATATGTAAGTTACTAACCATTTTGTATGTTCAAAGTAGAGTGAAGGAAAGAAAGTGTTATCTAATACCTACAATTGAAGCTATCCTATCTTAAAAATAGGAATGAAGGCGAATGAAGGTACCTAAGGTATTTGATACTAATTAAAGAAAAGCTTTGCAAGTTGTCTTGAAATAAGATACTCGAAGGGCAGAATAAGAAACTTAAATAATAATCTAACTAGTAAATACAAGCTAAATTTACAAAGAATCACTCAAATCAAATTACCTGCAGGTTGTGGGCAGACAAAGAATCGAAAGAAATTCTTACAGAAAGAAATATCTTAGGACAGCCGTATAAAATATAGAGCAAACATAGAAAATCAGTACTTATTTGGATATGTGTAAATATGTTAATAAATAACTTCCTTTACAGTGGTGGCCCAACCGAAAGGTGAATGGAAGGCTGAGGACTACGCAAGTGTTGGGGAACTGGTTCTTGACATCTCCATCAACATAGCCAGACGGTAAGTACCTAACTATACAATTCATAGTACGGTTATCGATAGTATAGATATATCTATTTAATGAAGAGCACTTGTTAGTGAGGATATCATAAAGAATTTTATGTCTAGGTAGAGAGAGATAGAGAGAAGGTTCAAACTACTGTCAGAGACCAATATCTATGTCCGTATGTTCCTTATAACAAATCTAGATATGGAAATGATCGAATATAATAAATGGAATCATTTACCTTTTTGCTGCCTTTTTTGGTAGGTATATATAAAATTTAAATTGAGTTGAGTTAAAATCTTATGCTTATGCTCTAAGTTAGTAAATTCATAAACATTGCTAAAAGTACAGTAATCTTTAATTAGGTAACTAATTGCCTTCAAAAATTATTTGCCTTCTTTTGAAAGGTCACAGTTTATAATTTGGTAACAAAAAGGGTCAAGGATTCGCAACAACGGTGATAATCGAGTGATCTTTCGCTGACCCCGTTTGCCCTTCAAAACACTCATATTCAGGTTTTATAATTAGCAATAAAAGCAAGGTTTATATTTCCGCTATACCATCTTCTCCAATTTCACTGAGTATATTTTATCCCATACGTATTCTAAACCATAGAGCACAGCAGCATGTAGACCGAGAGGCATCATAGACAAGAGATTTTACAAATACCTACGTAGGTAGATATTTGCAAAATCTGTTGCATGATGCTCCTTTATTCAACTCCCGGGAAATAAAATACAAAACTAGAAAAGTTCGACAATGCACTTTTATGAACTTCAGACCACTTTTGGATGGACACGAAGCGATTGTACAAGAGTAGGCGGCGATGTACTAATCTGCCACAGTCTATTTTGTGTCTAGTCTACCTGTTATGTCCATACAAAGACACCTACACTCAAACAAGTCTATGATTCAGAGCACTATCCTGATTGAGATCCTTGATCTTACTTGCTTTCACACACCGAGCTTAGCTTGTGAATGGTTTAAATGTCATCTTACCTGCACTCATTTGCGTAACAAGAGCAGAAAGTCAGCTGGAATAATAGAACCGTTTTCCAACCCGAAGGGAAGAAAATGATTATTTCAGATCTTGCCGAGGCTTGACCTTTCGGAGATTACCTGTACCCACCTAGCTGCACACAGTTACCTTACTTCGTCGCTGTATGGGTTTCGCGCGTTGTCCGGGAGAAGCGGGGCGCGCGGGAGAAGCGGCGTTGGCAGGTGCGGGAACGGGTAACCGTGCTTCTTCAGTACGCTTGTATTTACCAACTATATAAAAACTATAACATCCTGTCTGACAGTTTATCTTTGTTCATACAACACTGCAAGTTATCGTATTATTTTATTTCATACATAGAAGTAGAGTATAGATTTATGGGTACTCTACTTAATTAAATTAGGTAATAAAATTGTAGAGGTGTAATCTTTTTTTCAAAAAAAATGTTGCGAGCTAGTGGTTAATACATAATATATTTCTCGAATCGTGTGAACAGAGACTAACTAATAATACGTGTGAGGTATGACTTAAAAAATAAAAGATCACCCTGAAACTGTCAGACACAACAATACAAAATTAAATGCACAAAGCATTAGAAAAGAAATGAATAATCATGGCATATTGCCTCTGATCTTGACTCTACAATTCAGATGCATGAAGAGGGCGCCCTTGAAAAAGACATAGATAACTGACAGGCCATTAATCTACCATGCAGTTGAAAAGACTAGGAAGTGTGTGGTCCGTTTAGCTTTGCTTTGAAATCACATTAGCTCTTCATTAAGTGTTTACTCTTGAAATCGCTTCCGTATGACATCTTCGTGAAATGCTGATTCACTGGTATGGAGGCTAGTAAATAAATAAACCAGCCAAATGCGAGTCAGCTCCATGATAGGAATCATTAAAGCTTCCAATTATACATACATATAAAATTATATTTTTACGGTTCTTGTATTCGGACCCTCCATTAGATTTTATCATTTATCAAAATCAAAATGTAGAGATAGGCAACACGTTATCTGTGAAAAAGAATGGGTTTGCAATGTATTACTGCAACATGTTACCGAGATGGAGCTCTGTGAATTCTGTGATGGACAGACGTACCGATGCGCCATTATCGGTCTATGTAGGCTTAGTAATAGAGTCCTCTCCGAGCACGGAACCCGAAAACAAACTTCAATTGTATTGCGACTAATCAAAACCGATGTGTTTTAAATGTTTTACGATTATCGCAGCATTCATCTCGAAGGTCGATCTGTCTGCATAATTTGGCGTTACACATGATTGACATATCTAGGCCACCAGACTTGATAGTGTCTATTGTCTAAAGAGAAGTCAAGCAGCTTCTGAATAGAATATGCTTTTAATACGATTGTTTGAGCCGTCGGGTTAAGCTTAGTTTGTGTATTTTGTAGCGCTTAGTTAAAATAACAATAATTCAATACTAAGAATTAAAATATAAATAAGGGTTACATTCTTTACACGCTTAGAATAGAGTACAATCTCAACATCTCGTATAACGCGAGACATCAACCTTTTTACGGCCGTAAGATGGCGAATGGGATTTTCGTGGTTTTCATAAAGCAAATTCTTAAACAAATATGTTAGGATATAAAGAAATTTACGAGGTGTACGAAAAACAATTACAGTCATTAATGTACAAATTGATTGGCAGGAACAAATTGATTACACGATTCTAACCTGATGGCTATTATGGCATTATTGCCATAATAGCATAATACGAAAAAATACGAATATAAGCATAAACACACGAAACCCTGTAGGTATTCGTATTAGGTACCTATTAATTTTATTGACCGACTTCGAAAAAAGGACGAGGTTCTATGATCGGTTGTATGTATGTATTTTTTATGTAAGTTCGTCGATTTCTCTGTCAATTCATGGACCGATTTAGAAAAGTATTTCGCTATTGTATAGATAGAGAATCATCCCGAGGTGGTTTCATAATTTTATTTCCGAGGGATTAGTATTTATCCCGCACAACTTAAAAACAGTGCAAAATTAAGGGATTCAAAGTAGTTTTTAGTTATTTCAAAACAATCATTTATTACCAACTGATTAAGGTACAGTAAGATGATACAAAGTTATTCACTGGGCTCGGTTGTTAACAGAATTTTCTATATAAAATTATCATAATCTTTGAATTAAAATGCGGTACCGTTTACATATTTCATATATACTACTAGTGAAGATTATAGGAGCCTGCTGCCCGCGGCTTCGCGCACGCTTTTTAAGTAGCCTATGTCCGTCCTAGGTATATCATTTACCTCCCTGGCAAATTTCATTGAAATCCGTTCAGCCGTTTACACGTATAAAGGTAGCAGACAGACGGACAGAGTTACATTCGAATTTATATTATTAGTATGTTGTAATTATGTAATTATTTAGACTTATATGATTGTTGTATGCATCTAACGTGTCTAACATGTATGCATCTGAGCAACCTACTTCATAAACCATTAGGTTAGATGCATACAACAATCATATAAGTCTAATGTGATGTGTGGGTAGAGCTTTCCAAAAAAAAATACGTTTTTGTAATTTTAGGAAACAACCCAATATGTAAAGTAAATGGGATACGAAGGAGACTAATATAAATTAATGTTAAAGTTTTTTTTTAAACTGACGCGATCAGAACGCCATATTATTCAGTATAACCCGTAGTTAGGCAGCGTGTAAACCTGCTGAAACGTCGGAAAAATTAGGTAAATAACCGCGATAAATATTAATTTCCCGTTGGATACTTAAATTATTAAATGAATGTTATTGTTATGGTCCAGATTCATATTTGGGTCGTAACGTCAATCAAGTTATTGAAACGATTATTGAAAACATTGGTTATTTACTTGTTTAATATTTGGCAACGAACTACCTGTTCGTTAGCAACATTAACCTTCATTACAATTTATTATTGTAAAATTCGTATGTGGATCAAGTACGTCGCCTTGAACTACATCTCAATACTTGTCATGTTGGCATTTAAATGATAAAATTCATCTAATTAGTAGGATACATTATTCATCATTATCTTCGATTTTAAATAGTGTGCTTTTCCTGTTATAAAACAGTTTTAAGTATAAATAAAACGGAAACTAATATTAAGCAGGAAATTGAGTTAGTGACAGACTTAATATTCAAGATAAACTGTATAGTCAGCTGCTCAGATATGTATACACTTTCAAGTTTTTACTTTTATTTTACTCTGAGCTTTTCAAATGAAAATACACGCAGACATTTTTCGTAAAAGGTAGTCATCGTCCTTGCCAGAATGCGTTATATAAATTATTACAATTACTATACACTTACCATTTAGTCAAGTTGAAAACTTGGGAGTGTAAACATATTTTCGCGGCTGACTGTACATATAAAATCAATTATGGTTATATATAAGAAGCTATCTGTTTAAGATTGACCCTACTTAGTTCGTACCTACTACTAAGCTTCTATGAAAGTGAAAAAAATATAAGTTGTTATTACGACTCAATCTTACACAACTAAAACAGAAAGTGGCTAATAACTAAAGTTATCTTAATGTAACATACACGTCTGAGAAGATATGGTGTAATATTTAAAACAATGAAATATCTAACGATCCGCGCACTAGGCGTGGCCGGTATCGAGTGGATCTGTAAAACGATTTCCAGTAAAACAAATGCTCAGCTAAAGGCAAGACAAAGGTTTTTATTACATAATACCATATACCTTCATATAAGAAATCAAATAATATCCCAAAAACTTTTCGACTTCGACGAAACTTGAACCCGCGTCATTCCCTCAGTACGGGAACGTGCTAACCAACTACACAACGAGATCAAGTGACGTAGGAGTCAAAAAACTCTGGGACTTCCATCGGACTATAGCGCCGTTAGCTCCACCTACAGGGGACACATTCAAGTTTTATCCAATTCTGTTCAAAGACTAAAGTTACGTTTAGTTCGTTTTACGAGAGGTGTCGCGTTGTTCATTTCTAAGGTTTCTATTATTATAGTGCGTAAGCACTGGGTTAATTTATAAGAAATCAAATAATATCCCAAAAAAATTTCGACTTGTTATTTACTTATTATTAGTTTAAGTTTCTATCTTCGGTCGGTTTGTGCCACCAACACTTTTACTAGACAAGACGACAAATCTGTCTGTACTGTACCTACATTACCACCATTCCTATCTACTATGTACTTTCCCATACAGACTGAACACAGGAAATAGACAACTGATTGATTTGTGATAAGCGGACATAAGTTCGATATGAACGACTTGCTTGCTATCAACCAGCCACACATTGCTAAAAGCTACATATTTTTATTTCTTTGAACCTTTGAAATATTTTGGGTAGAGAGTTTTTGTTCGTATCGTTTCAACATTTATAAGAAAATGGTAAACCACTTCATGAAAAATGAAACCGACACTTAAAACACGCTTTCGCAAAAGCAAAAGGAGGCCTATCTGCAGTGGGTGATCCCAGGCTAGAATAAAAATTACGCGAATCTCTTTATCTTAGCAACCTACTTCATCGTACTTTAACAAGTAGTCATTATCACTTAGTCTTAGTTATGATGACTGAACTCTATTATGAGCGCAATAATCCTTGGCATTTTATTATATCCGTTACCAAATTGCATGAAGTGTTATAAATAAAGCGTATCAATCAATTAGAACACGTAAATGATATTCTCAAAGCAGTAATCGTTTATTCAATGCACTTGTTTATTTTAATAATTAAAGTTTATGCACGTCATACACCAGCCAAATGTTAGGTCCTACTTAAACTGTAACCTTCATCTATCTAAAAGGTTAATATTTGTGTATAAAATCTTTGTTTAAAAATCTAGAGGAGTTCTGAGCCCTAAGTCCAGTTGACGATAGTATCAAGACGTGATCTTGACGTCTCATTTTTCTATGGGATTTAGTCAATGGTCATAGTATCCTACGCTCCATAGGCTTTACTACAGCGCCAGCGCCTCTATCATGCGGACGGAAAACTACGCAAATCCCATTCAAAAATGAGACGTCACGACAACGTCTCGATACTATCGTCAACCGGACTCAGGGCTCAGGTTCTAAAACCATATAATTCCACCAAAAGCCCACACCATTACCAAAAAACAAACACAAAAGAGAAACCTGTTATCCGTTGAATATTTATCGAGTACCACCGAAAAGCACAAACTAATAGTTTACGCGAACCTAGAGCAACATTTAATCCTCTATTCTTCTTTTCAATGTTTTCATACAGATATGGCCTCACCTACGAAGAGATCGAGAAAGGCCTACCCCTGATCGACACCTCAAGAACTCTGATCAGGGAGGTATGCCCGCCCGTCTTCTCTCACGTGGAATGCAGAGCCGGCAAGTACCGGCGTCTCGACGGACTTTGTAACAATTTAAGGCATCCTACTTGGGGAGCTACGAACGCTCCTTTCCAAAGGTAAGATTTAAGGAAATTGAGATCAGAATCTATTTGATTGAGAGATTGAGAAACATTTATTAAACAACTCAGTTACAGCACAGAACAGAAATAGTAATAATTACAGCCCACAGACTTGCTTAACTAATTAGACTTAAATAAGTAGAAAAGTGTAGGTAGGAGGTACATACCCACCCACTAGTAGGACTAAATGAACGGACCAGTTTATTTTAAGGAAAACACAACTACACAGGAACTTAAAATAATAGTTGGCACCATAAATATAGCTAAAAGCGAAGGACTAAGGTATTAATTTAGTAGGTAGGTAGTTAGGCACTAGGCACCAACTTACTATGTCACGGAATGAAGGCTGCAGGTACATATTTGAGTGAGTATTTAGCACTCAACAATATGCAATCCTAAAGGATCTCTCTGTAAAGTGCGATGACGTATATTGTATAAAGTTTCCTTCGTTAACTTTGCACGCGCTTTGAGGCAGAGTTAGTGAGCTACTACTAACTTAAAAATCGAAGATCTACTGTACCTACATTTCAGTCAATAAAGTATTATGATTATGACGAATCACAATGAAATATTATACATAGTTACTATTGACGAATCATAATGTTTCTATGCCAGGTCATTCGTTAACAATTAATAACGAGTTTGCTCAAAAGTCGAATCTTTCACACTTTCACAATAATTTCGGTGAAAACTACTAAGACCTGGATGGTCTTGACAGTTTTCACAAATTACGGAGTTAGTCATTTTGCAACTCCGATCTTTTCATTATATTTGAAGATCTCTGCACCTTCATCTCATCTATGGCCTTAACACTCGCGCATGATAATTAATGTAGTGTACATTTTAGTGACCCCATAAGCAAATGCCTCTAAAATAATGCACTCTCATAGTCTACCTAACGTAACCCGTTCCGTTGTCTGCAAATCTGTAACTGTGTTAACAAATAGTTATTTCGACTTAACCCCAGGTTGCTGAGCCCCCTATTCTCTGACGGTATCAACGCCCCTCGCATCTCACACTCTGGCCGCGACCTGCCTCTCTCGCGAGTGGTCTCCCGCACCATGCATCCTGATGATGGATTCCACGACCACGCCGGGACCGTTATGGTCATCGCCTGGGGCCAGTTCATGGACCACGATTATACGCTCACTGGAACTCCTCTTGGTAAGAAATAAATGACTTTTTGACAAAGATCTCTAGGATGCTGCTGTAGGTTGTTTTAGTAGATTCTTTATTCACGATATTTAAATCATAGAATTAAATATCGTGAATAAAGAAAAAAATACAAAAACATCCATACCTATGGCATCACGCCAATGTGTCTCCTGAAGACATTTTCATGGTCTTGCTTGGGGGCGACAGTTCATGGACCAGAGCACGATCGACCTGTGGGTTCTTTGGCTGGCATGGTTGGGTTCGAATCAGTCTGTCAATTTAAACCCCACTGAGAGACTCAGCTTTCAAAATTATGAAACCGTTGTGTAAATACTGTATACGAACAGGTGTTATAGAGAGAAATAATTTCGTTAATCAAAATCATTGAGATTTGTTTCTTTTGTTACCGGGAATGCCGCTTGGCCATCAGTCTGCGGAAAATTTACGTGTGAACGAAAAATTAACTAATAAAAACACATTCCGTACAGATCCCATCAACCGAAACGACCCCGAAGAGTGCTGCAAGCGTCCTCCTCACTTGAAGCACCCTTATTGCAATGAGATTCGCATACCTGATGATGATTACTTCTACCGCCTCTTTGGAGTCAAGTGCATCGACTTCGTGAGAGGATTTCCCTCGCCAAGGCCCGGCTGCCGTCTGGGTAAGTCTTTTTAACCGAGGTGACAGAATAACTATACCGAGATGCCTAATGCCCCATCAAACTGAGCACAGTCCCAGTTTTGTTAGGTTTTAGGTTTTTGTCTAAGTCCTAAACGAAGGAAAAATAATGTACCTTTTAAATGAGGCAATCAGATGACCGGATATTTCAATGTTGAACAAATCCAATTAATGATCCAATTGATGATCCAGATAATGAATAGTCTAAAACTAGAGACTCAGTCTGGTTCGAATATACGAAGTATAGTATACGGAGTATAGTGTAGTAGCAGTACAATGGCAATGTCTCGTTCAGGATTATGCTCTTTTGTGTTTTAACGGCTTATTGAGGTTATGATATCGTTCAGAAATTTAATAAGCCCAATACCACCTTGTCCTAAATAAACATGAGTAGGTACTCTCTTAATATCGTAGGTAACTGCTTATTTGGTAATTTCAAGTGTTTACTGTAATATTGTGTAGTTTTTGCATCATAAAAATTTCCATACGTTGATTTTTATAAACAAACAGAATACCAGTATTCAGTGTTACTTGGGTAATCGAATTAGGTTACGTGGTTTGAAATAGGCTGGTCGAAACTACTGATACGTGAAACTTGTATCTTAGGATAACAATTGTCTTATTTTAGCATTGTTCTCATTTAATTACAACTAAGCAGTGTTGCTATACTACTGGCTTTATTGGGTTCCTAAATAAAAGTTCGGGCATTGAATGTATGAAAGTTTGATTTAAATATATTTGATAGGTATCTACCGGCCTCTGATTATTTGAATTAAACACGCAAATAATGAAACACGAAAATAAACAGAAATTCTAAGCCTTTCTTAGGACACCATGATTAAGTTTTTTTTTCTAATTTTATTGCAACGTTTGTAATAATGCTCTAACAACATGTCAAATGTAACAAAAGCTCCGGCCAACCATTATCAGATCATCAGATTACCTAATCGAGGGCCCTCTGAATCGTCTGCCACGCCTAGTGAGAGGCGAAAGTAGAAAGATCGTTACGTCTAGTCACGAGGAGTCTTGGAGCAGACGCATAGTGTCATCGTCTGTAGGTACACTACATACCTACAGGGTGTAACATGGTTAGGAGCTTGAAGGCAAGACAAGTAACTTGACAAAAATGAAAAAAAAAAACTGCAAAAAGCTTTGAACTTATTTCAATACACAATTGCTCAAATTTTGTATTTTAATGGCATCAGCTCACATAGTTTTAGCCTGTATTAGTAGACAGACGCGATAGAAAGTTTGAATGATCCTTCCTATGTTTTTTTTAATAATACTTTGATCGTTTAGTATCCAATGGAAACATTTCTAACTTCAAAAAGAGCTTATGCCCTAAATTTCTTGCAGCAGTGAGACACGCTGACCACGAAACATGTGTACTAAGCCGAAAGGGGTGAGGGGATCAACTTTTGTTCTACGATTTTTAGAACTTCAAACATGTTTTTCTTTCTTTTTATATTAGAGACTATTTTTCTTCTTGTTCATGTTCTTTTACGTGTATTCTTACATTATTGTTATTGTTTTGAAATTTCAAAGTATTTACATCATTTATTTGTTCATGACAAAGCGCTGGTTTTGCTGAAAAAACAATCTAAAAACATTTGTAAAATATTTTATAATGTTGAACATTTTTTCAAACTTTATTAAAATAGAAACTATTTTTTTTCAAATAAATTCTATACCTATTCGAAATTCAAACATACGTAATTCACAAGTTGAGGTGTCCAGAATCACCCCTTTTCGACTTAGTAGGTACACATATTACGTGGCACTCTGTATATAGTGAGAACCTAAGTAGGTATTGAACTGCTACACTCTACACTGTTCCCATATTGTGTAACACATAAAATATACATATCTAGATAGAAGCAAAGAGTTTGCCGATTTGTATTGAAACCGAGCGTGTAACATTTTGCATAGGTACTTTGACGTTTCGAGTGTAATTAAGTGATGTAAAACACCACTAAATTCCAAAATTTCCTTTTTTGGTGGTGTTTGAAGAGTTAATTATTGAACAAATACATTTTGTTTTTATAAACTCACGTCTCACGTGGAAAGCGTAGTCGGGAGCGGTCTGAATTTCATGGCGAGCAAAGAGGCTCTCCATCCCCTCTTTTCAGCACACGAGGTAAACAAACTTTTCGCTTCTATCTAGATATATTTCTGTATTGTGTAATCTAGCGGTATCGGTATGGGAAACTGATGAGATGAAGTCTAAGCGATTGTGGAACTTGCAGCAGTTTCATTCGCAACTTTGATGCAGCGTCACTGCTGTATTTAGGTAGGTACCTCCATAGTGCAGGCATGCCTCAATACCTCACCAAATATGTCAATGTTGCAAATTTTAATGACCAGTGTGATGAGTCATCATCATGCTATAATAAAATGTAATGACGATATGACAATATATTACTAATTGCTAACTAACAGATTAACCAAGCTTACATACCTAACCTAACGACTGTCAGTCTTAGCCTAGATGAGAAGGCCCGGTAGACTTAATTCACCAGGAGTAAATCTAAATGGGTGTAGTATTAGGTGCTACACACGAACAGGCATAAATACCTAATACCTAGAGGTACACTGCAAGGCTGGCAAGAACTTAAAGTTCGATAGCATAATTGAAAGGCATTTATTTTGATAGCTATTACATAATGCGATAGGCCGTAGGTGTAAGACACAGTACATAAAGTTCCAAAGCTTGATTGTAATGCCAGCGGTCATATAACTTGATATTACCTACTTATTTTACCGGATTTTATATACAAATTATTATAATCTTCATAATTAATAATATCCCTCCTTTACAACCACTTATGGTAAATGGTAACCATCGCCTATCTGCAATGCAAAGTTACTGAACCATTGTTTTGAAGGTATTGAAATGTGGACCACCCCATTCCATTGGAATAAAAATTAGTGTACCTACCTACATATGTATAAATTGTAACAAAACGTTGTTTCTTCCACAGGTTCAAGAACCCCCTTCAACACACTGACTGGTGCTATCGATGGTAACACCGTGTACGGCGTCACTGACAAGTTCGCGAGGTAATATCCAGTTAATTGCCCATTTTTTGCGCACAAAAGTCACCTTAGCGCCTTAGCAGAACGCCCTAGAATCTCTGCAATTTCCCTTGATGGTTCTGCACATCCTTACTTGTCAGAAGACGTAACGAGAAACCTGTTTGTGTTTTTGAATGTGACGCATTTGAAGACTCCTGTGTAACAGGTCTTTTACGGAAATCATTTGAGCTACCTGTTAAAATTCCATGTCACGTAATCACTTTAATACATAGATCCTACCAGAAAATAACGCCTAGTTTTTACTTTTTCTGCGGTAAACTGTGGCTAGTCCTCTGTGTTGCATTGCCTTCGGCTGTCTTGGCCGCTGGGCCTACAAAGCGCTTCTAATGCCTGACACTGATTTCTGAACTAAACACGCTGTTGTCTTTTCTTCTAGAAAACTGCGTACAGGATACGGTGGCATACTCCGCATGAACCCTGTCTTCAAAGAATACGGTCTGAAGGACTTGCTGCCTCTCAAACTGGACATCCCTGATGAAGGCTGCACTAGGCCTAACAAGAACATGTACTGTTTTGAAGCTGGTTAGTACGCAAAAATTAATACTCTTGAATTGAGTAGGGTCATTGAATTGCATTTCAATTAGTTACATTAGTCATCAAATAAAAATAAAAGATCCCATGAACCTTCCTTGTCGTCTCCAAAATGTTTACTGTCAAAATAATGTTCACAACCTGATGACAAACTTGAGCTGATAAAGTATGTAAATCTATGTCGTTCAGTGAGTGACTCAAACAGACTATTTTTGCCACTATAAAATTCTGAATACGCCCAGAAAATAAACAATGAACGGTGAAATAGTCTGAAATACTATGAGCGTGCCATTCACTAAATTTCGTAAATACTTAGACCAGCAGGGCGCAATGGCGCTCAGTAGGAGAGGTCTGTGTCCAGCAGTAAACCTAGTAAACTGATGATGATGTAGATAAATCAGAAGACCAAACCGAAAAGAAAAGCTAAACCAGACTCATTCCTTCCAGGCGAGATCCGAGTGAACGAACAACTGGTCCTAACAGTAATGCACACACTAATGGCTCGCGAGCACAACCGAGTGGCCCTAGGATTGGCTGAGGTGAACCCTCACTGGGATGACGAGACTCTGTACCAGGAAGCAAGGAGGATTAACATTGCGGAGATACAGCATATTACGTATAATGAGTTCTTGCCAATTCTACTGGGCAAGGATGTCATGGAGAAGTTCGGATTGGTGCTGGAGAAAGAGGTAATTATGAACGCAAAGTACTTTAATGCTAGGGACTAATGGCTCACACCACAACAGAGTGGCACTAGGATTGGCTGAGGTGAACCCTCACTGGGGTGGCGAGCTGATGAGTTCATAGAGATTAGCCCCCAGCTACGGGATTAAGCTAGGTGATTCATTCGTCGTCGGTCTGAATTTCAAATCTACCTACATTAACACGAATATTTTAAAAATTTTAAAGATTTAAATTGTGTTTGTGAGTAAGGTAAACTCCGAAACGAAAAATCCGATTTTAAAATTTATTAAACCAATATACATGCAACATTACCCCTGGGTGCTTAAGGTTTCATCCAGGTGCCACTTAAGCGCAACCTTGGGCAGAATCTAGACAAAATAATTATTGTAAAACGTTCTTTCAGGGTTTCTGGGACGGCTACGATCAGGAAGTGAACCCTGACGTGCTCGCATCTTTCGCTGCAGCCGCCTACCGTTTCGGACACTCCTTGCTGCCAACTGCTGTTGAGAGGTGGTCGAAGGCACACAAATTTATTGGTAAGAACATAGTTTTCTTTGACTTGATACTTTATGTGGTGAAGACAATTTTCAACACGATACCACCGATACTTTTAAAATATGTTTACGCGCTGTTGGCTGTTGTATTATGAACATGTTTTAACCTCCGTCCCAAAAGGGGGTGTTGTAAGTTTATCGTGTGTCTATTTGTGGCATCATAGCTCCCAATGGGTGAACCGTAGTATGGGTTTTTAGAAATATTGTAAAATTAGCCTTTATCTGTGTGAATCGTCCTGTATTTATTTATCTTATTTATCTATTTGCAGCATCAAAGAGATTATCCGACCTCATCCGCAGACCATACGACTTATACAGAGCCGGAGTTCTAGACGAATACGTCATGGGTCTCATGAACCAAGTAGCCCAAGCCATGGACGATTCTATCACGCAAGAAGTCACAAACCATCTCTTCAAGAAGGTCGGAGCTCGTTTCGGAATGGACCTCGTTTCGTTCAACATGCAAAGAGGTCGCGAGTTCGGACTACCAGGATACATGGAGTTTAGGAAGTTCTGTGGTCTGCCTGGAGCGGAAACCTTCCAGGATCTGTTTGGGTCTATGACGAACCAGACTGTGAGGAAGTACGAGTCTATATTTGAGCATCCTATCGATGTGGATCTGTGGTCCGGCGGAGTCTCTGAACGGCCGTTGCCGGGATCTATGCTGGGGCCTACGTTCGCCTGCGTCATTGCTACACAGTTCTCTTACTCGAGACGAGGAGACAGATTCTGGTAAGTGCTTGAATGACTCGTTATAAAATTTTTGCCGATCATTGGTACTTTTACTGAGAGTACTAGTATTTAAAATACAGCCACTGAGCGAAGAAAATAGTCTGAGCCAGTCACTCCCTGAATGTCATGTTCATATAGGTAGGTAAACAATTTACCACATATACGCCAATTGTCACATATTTTGTAATTATTTAGTATTTCCTTTGTTAATTGTTTCTAAATCACAGAATAACTATATTAACTATACTACGTTAAGTGTGCAAAACCTACTACATTATTTATTTATGTACCAAGATCCAGTTTCGTTTAGTCACGTTCAAGGTAGTGTCATTCGTAACAGCTACTCTAGAATCATTTTACGACACATAATTTAGGTTTACGTGTGTGGCACTAATAATTTATTTTTCTAAAGGTTTGAGCTACCCAACCAGCCGTCATCATTCACACCGGAGCAGCTAGGAGAGATTAGGAAGGCGAGACTAGCCCGAGTCATCTGCGACAATACAGACATTATTGACACAGTGCAGCTGTATCCGTTCGTCTTGCCTGATCATGAACTGTGAGTATAGAGCATTATAAACTCTATAGATGCTGTTCTTGGGAATAAGAAGAGAATTTGTAGGAACTCAATTGAATTCCCACAAATTCTTTATTCAGCACATAAGACATACCTCATATATGAATTAGGAAAACGTGTGCAAATATTGTTCATTTGTACGTAGTATAACTCTATCATTTTATCCGATATTGCTGAAATACTAAAACTTAGTTCTTAGTCACGCTCAATATTGAAGAAAAGATCGTGTTAAAGCGCTTCATTCAACGCACTCCAACGCGCTCCTGGCGCGTCTTTCATATGAAAATCTAGTGAAGTTGTTTAAAACTTATAACTTCAAGGCATATTCCTAACACACATCTCTCTAAAGCAGATTTAGTGATAAAGACATAGCAGAATAAAGTAAATAAAATAAAAAAGTTAAAAGTAAATAAAGTAATCTGTACTGATTTTACGACGGATAGTAATCCGATATGGTTAAACTACCATCTACAACGTGACTTATTAATAACTTTGCAAAACTCGTTCAAGCGCGTTGAAGTCTTTTCTATGAAAATTCCGACACTCCGTAACTTTAAATTTTTTTTCTGTGGTTTCTTTCGATTTGGATAATGTTTTTTTAATTGGCGTTTACTTCTTTCCAGTAACCCCAGAGTACCGTGCCGAAGCGGTATAATCCCATCGATGGACTTCAGCAAATGGGCCGAGCCCGCGCCTTTCCAAACTGCGAATGCGAAGGAATTCGTGAGTAGCTTCTCGTACGGCAACCCTTGGCACGGCAAGAAGTAGTGAAAACTAGTGGTAGTACCTACTTAGTCAGTATTGATCCAGTGGTATTCATATGTACGAACTTAGAAGGCTTGGATTTTGTATTGTTTATAAACTGTAGCGGACCTTTGATTAAATATGTAATAGCCAAAGATTCGCTACATGGATGTAGCGAATCTTTAATTATTATATTTATAATTTAGTAAAATTCGTAGTTCGATCAAATAGAAAATGACATCCGTTTAGGGGGACGATTTACGTCAATGTCATTGATGGTACGTAAATATCATTATTATCATCTCTATATCCAAATTAAAGCTTAACCTAGACAAAGCTAATATCATAACGGATGTAAGCGGGTTAACTACGGACCATGATGTGTTAGAAGAACACCAACGTTTCCAACAAAAATAAGGTTCGTTGTTAATCCGTAAGGAGTTCGTCAAACGATAGTTTTTATATTAAAAAAGCTTATCTCCAATGATTTTGCAAATATACCTACATTTCAATTGTAAGTTAAATTGTTCGCACATGTGAATATCCCTGGATTTATTTATGTAGATTTACACGTAGAAAATGTAAAAGTATTGTGGTATTAGTCAACCGTAATATAGAGATTAATTCAAGCAAAATACATGTTTGTTATCATATCAACCTTGCCAGATAATGGTGTCAATTGAGATATCGCCTTAAACTAAATTAAACTGATTTGACAAAACTAAAAAAGTCTCCGTCCCTTTCTTATCGATCGAAATAAAAAGGATGGCATAATTTTTAGTGTTGTCAAATACGTTTAGTTTAGTTTAGTTTAGTTGTGGCGATATTTGAATTGACAGCAATATTAGCAACTCGATAAAAAATTATAAAAAGTTCGACATAAAATAAGTGGTCATCAAGTCATCATTCACTGTTAAATAACTGTTTTTGATTTAGTAAATTTATTTTGCTTGAATAACATTTTTTCACGATATGTACGGGAGTAGTCTTGCACTTTAATGTTGTTACACTTTATAAATATTTTAAGTATGTTTTTGCTTGCCATCTGAGCTAAGCAATAATGTTTTCATTGAGTTTGTTTATGTACCAAAATAAATTGTTTTTTTTTTTTCTAAATAAGGTGGTGAAATAGCAACTTTCACAAAGCAAAGCACCTATGTTATTTTTTGCTTTACCTAGATTTTTTATAGTTTTGCCCTTGTATAGTAAGTACCTACGTAGTAGTAGTACTACGTGCCTTTGTTTTTTTTTGGTAAAAATTGCGATGCCCGTTGCTAAGAATTCATCTATGTTGCTCAATGCAATAAAAATACATTGATTTAGGATTTTTTAACTTATTTTATAATAGTTTTGTACAAAATAAATTGTAATGTAGAGAGCGCTTGATTGCCATATATTTTTAATAAAATCATGCATCACTTTTTTGTTTTAGTGTTTGTGGTGTAAAGTAAAAACTATTCTATTTTTACTAGGATCTATTTTATAATTATAATACATGGTACTTTAACTGATATCTGCCCATAAGAAAATAATAAGTGACGACTCACATTCGTGTATGTACATGAGAGTTACCATGAAACTATTGTTATTAAAACACTTATAAGGGGATTCTTATTAACACGTTCATTGCCCACGACGCACATGTGGTTCTGGGAAGTAAAAGCGTTAACCATGAAAGTAGATATAGTTTATCAAGTTTTCCATTACTTAATTCGACTTTGTCAACACAAATCATGTCCCGTTATATTTGTTTTTTCAGTTGAGTTACTATTTTCTTAGATTTCACTTGTGTAACTCTCCACCATCACATTATTAGAACTTAGTTATAACTAAACAACGACCGCATTGTAATCATAATCACTTGTACATACCGAATTTAGGTAATCTTAGGACATAGCAGTGGTAATAAAGCATAGTTTTCTAGTTTCTGGTTTTATTTTTCTGCACGGGATTTATGGCACTTACAGCATTTGATAGTTTTCAGAAATAACGAGATCATTGTTATCATTTTACAGATCACCGAGGCGTTTGTAAGCAGAAACAATATAACCACTAATGCCACCACTGAACAAGAAACAACTATAAATGTAACAGATATAGCTGGCGAAAGCAGTGATTTACAAAGTGATGTTAATTGTAACTGCAGTAAGACTATTGCCTTGAATCAAAGTCAAATACATTGTCCTAGTAACAATACAACTGAAAATGCGGGGACAGAATGTTCATTTGCTGTAAAAAAACAAGATGAAAACATTATAAAACATAACAATGAATCAACAAGCACTAATGACACAGTAATGAAATACGTGTACAAAAAAGGTGAAACGACCAACATAGAAAAGACAAAGGGACATTACAAGAATAGTCTACGAAAAAAACGTAGCGTAGATAGTCAAAACGACCAAACAGCGCCTTTGATTGTAAACTACGAAACATCACATGCACCTGTACAAGATAGAGAACAATGGCTACCAGCAAAGGTGACAGCAAATGTTATCGCTGATTCTAATTTAGCAAACTTCAACATAGAAACATTACATGATAATGAAGACGTTCTTAAACCAGGAAATGATGAGATACAGTCACATCACAATGATGGCAGTGAAGAAAATAGCAGTGAGCACAAGGAAATACAGAGAGATATCAAAAATGATGGTCGCCATACAGAAAAAGAAAACAACGATAACAGCAAAGATTCAAGCGAAGAAAAAGACGAGCTTAGTAAAGATAAAAGTCAAGAGGAAGTTTATAGTAATGAAAGTGCAGCTCAAAGTTCTGAAGAAAATAGTCGTGAAAATTACCAAAGTAATTATGTAAACAAAGAAAACGATGACAGGAGCAAAGAAACTGAAATAAATGAACATCATGATGAGAAAATGGCCGGTATACATTCAAAACTAAAGAAATTAGGTACTGAAAGTGAAGAAAGTGAACCCAGGGACGAAAAAATTCAAGATGTTGACTTAAATGACTTTGGGTACGAAAGAATTCAACTAGGTAAAAAGGGTCAGGTAGAGTCAGTGAGTGAGCCTGAAGAAAGTGAAGAAATAACAAATCCTAACAATAAATCACAATATAAGACAAAAGATGAATCGAATTACTCGCCAAATGAAAAATCAGATTCTTCCAGTATAGAAACGAATACGCCTACCCATATAAATGACGGAGAGGTGAAGCCTGTAGTCGAGCTAAATTTAGAAGTCGATAGTTTTGAATTCAACGAAAACAATCCCAGTACAAAAATTGAGAATGAAAGTTTAGAAGAGTTAACGGGTGTAAAAGACGATATAAGTGAAAATAATGATAGGTTACAAGAAGTAAAAGAGCCAGGTGATGTCAAACAACAGTTTGAGAGGGTTCCGCTAAACTATAAACACGGAAAGGAAAGCCAAGAAGCTAACGATAAGGAAGGACATGATTCTGAAAGCAAAAATGATGCAAGTGAAATTGGTGACCCGAAAGGTATAAAATATGATGAAAATTTAAATATTAAATTCGGCGACTTAGATATAAAACTACCCGAAATTAAATTGCCTGACGATGTTATATCGTATACCTATGAAGATTCACCGATTTACGCGAACAAGGAAAAACCGAAAAAGAACTTTTACAGATATAAAAGTGCAGAAGAAGAAGACAATGATGATGATGATGAAGAAGAACGAAATGATAATGAACATGACAATGAACATGACATTGAACATTATAATGAACATGATAATGATGACACTGCAGAACACAACAATTATCATAACGATGCAGACAACAGTTATTATGATGGTTATCGTGGCCATAAAAAGAAGCAAATTTACAAAAAGCACAAAACTGAAAACAAAAATAAGGCTGAAGAGGACGAAGATGAGGATGATGATCCCTATGAAAAATTCGTGCGCGAAAGATTTGGTAAAAGAGGCAAATTCGAGCAGCGATCACAAAAATTACGAAATTTCGAACCTCATGATCCAGAGCTGTACAAAACTGTACAAAAAGTAATAGAGAAAACTAAAAATTTAAACAATGAAGCTGCAAAGAGTAAAGACCCCAATGCGGGCTATATGTGGACTTTGGAGTATGGTGAAAAACTATAATAAAATAGGTACCTATGTAATAAGTAACTCAGAACAGGGAAACCTACTAAGTAGTAAGTACCTAGATAGATAAACACTGCAGTACGCAAATAATTTTATTGATTTATAGTGATAAAAAGTAGGTAGGTCACGAAACCTAAGCATAAATCTGCGAGTCAATAGAGTCACAGAATCACAATACAAATTTACGCCTTAATTTCTACTAATAGGACAAGTAGCATCGTGCAAGCCTAGCATGAGTAGCATTTGAATATCCCGCTCAATTTCGCAGTCGTGGACGGAAGAAATCACTCGTTTCCGCTCCCATTTTGACATTTTCAGGTACACCAATAAATGTCAATGTCAGTTTCTTAGAGGTGTGAACCTACTCAATGTCAAAATGCCCAGACGAAATTCTAACCTATTTACATTTTCGTTTTGCAAGATTTCTGCTGTTTGCTAAAGAATTCTCAATAATATTGTTTTGACTGACAATAATTAGTATTTGGCTATTATAAGTAGTATTTTCAACAATCATGTCTGAGGAGATTCAAAAGAAAATGCAAAAGGAGTTGGAGGTTTACAGCAATACGCAAAAAGAGTACCGGAAGGCGGTCGCCCAGAAACAGCAATTGGATGGCCAGCTGAATGAAAATAAAGCTGTGAAAGACGAGCTCATGTTACTAAAGAAAGATGCTGAAGTTTACAAACTCATCGGGCCGGTGCTAGTGAAACAAGACCTAGAGGAGGCAAAACAAAATGTTGCGAAACGAATGGAGTACATCAGCAAAGAAGTGAAGAGAACAGACGACCACATTAGCGCGTTAGAGAATAAGCAAGAAGCCGTACAAGAGAACATAACTAAGCTAAAGATTGATCTCAACAAAATGAAGATAAAAGCTTAGTACTTAAAAAAGGTCATCATTAAGTACCTACCGTTGGTTGCTTCTCTACTCACCCCAAGCATTTCTGTACATTTATGTTGTAATGTTACTAATAATTATAAGATATTTAAATTATATTGTTGTTTTCACTTTAATCTTCACAAAATCAATCACTTCCATGTCCACTATTATGTTGTGTACCTAGTTAAAGAATGTGAATAAAGATGAAAGCATGCTGTCAAACTAGATTATATGTGGTATTAGCACGCTAGCATGATATCCCAGTCATTTTCAATCTCAATTCTTATTTAAACAACCTATACTTTCATTCCCTCATGGTGTATGGTCTTCTCTTGTGGGGCAATTCTGCAGACTCAAATACAATGTTTGTTTTACAAAAGCGAGCAGTAAGAGCAATCTATAAACTCAGACCAAGAGACGGCCTCAGGTTAGTATTTAAGGATATAGGTATTTTAACAATGCCATCTCTTTATATATATTTAAACATTATGCATACAAGAAAGCATAATTTACAATACTGTAAACATTCAGACCAGTACAACACCAGATCAAAAAATAGGCTTGTCCGACCTATTACACGGTTTATGAAGGTTATCAAATCATTTGTTGTCAATTACCTGAGAAAGTAACTAAACTGAACGAAAGAATGTTCAAAAACACCATTAAAATAGAGTCATTTTAATGGTGTTTTGGATTATTCTTTTGTCTATACAAGAAAAAGCATACTATTCTGCAAAATTCTTCCTTTCAGATAAAGATGCTTGGCAAAATATTATATAATTTAAGAAGTTTTTATTTTATTTATTATTGTTATTTAAGTATTCTAAGTGCATTATAAATATATGCCTATTGAATTGAATTAATGACCAGGCTAGGCTGCAGTTGCTCACAAAAGGGATTACCGATTAGGGAAGGTGGGGTGAGTGCTGGACAGCAGAAAAAAGAAAACCAATTCTTTATCTTTAGTAGGTATGTTTATATAATTTAATAGATAATTTGAAAATAATACATCTCTTATTACTAATGGCACTTTTGGAATGTAATTTGTTACAAAAAATGAGCTAGTAGCATCATATTTACCAAAACCTCCTGGCTATTTAATAACACATAGAAAAAGTGTTAACTTAGACTAAAATACAAAGTGGTATATCAAAAATATATAAACTATATAGTATACATACATAATCAAAGACATTATCTTATTGTATACAAGATTTATCTTATTGGTCCCTTAATTATTCAGTGTCATAGTTTAATAATTACTCAAGATAAATTATGCTTTTTTACTATAAAATAAATGTCATCACAAAATGAGCACCACTAGAAAAATGTTTATATTTCTAATATGAATCTCCTATGATGCCAATATAAAAGTCCATACAAAAATGTAAAGATATAATTCTAACAGCACCCATCACCATCAAACTAATTAATTCTGCTTTGAACGCATGGCACACTACAGAATGGCATCTCTTGTTTCACAACAAACCTACCACTTAGCAGGCTCTTCCCACACATTCTCCCTGAACAAATAAAGCAATCTGCATGCCAGTGAACATTGCTCCATGACACCCCCTGCTGTTCTGGGCCTATAATACCCCCGCACGCACGACAACGTTCAGCGTGAAACTGGTCATAACAAGACAAACATATCGGCAAGCCAGTTCTATCATCGGGCACGTACATTTGTCCGCCGAGCGGCGCGTCGCAATGGTAGCAACAGAAATGCTGGACGTGGAATGCCCTTCCTTCGGCGGCTGTGTACGGCCGCGTGAATATCAACTCGTCGCAGCCAGCGCAACGCGGTATCTCCAGCACGTTAGCCAAGTCTCTAGCACAATACAGCTCGCCTTTGTAGAAACAGTAAACCAGATCCGCCAATAGCTCGCCGCATTTGCTGCATGTGAAGCATTGAGGATGCCAGATGGCTTCGACCCCTGCCCTTTCGGCTTTGACCGCCACTTCTCCCGCGAACATTGGTTTAGCACAGCGCTTGCAAGGCATGCCTTCATTGTATAGTTTCCTGTTGAATTCCAACTCAGCTGGACTGAGATCCAGATTGGCGAACTGTTCGATGATAGGATCAAGGGGTTCTGATGAACTTTCAGATATAGGAGAGAACCCTGACTCACCAGGAGTGTTATCAAGTGTTTTGTCAACCCATTCATTTGTGTCCTGATTGACTTGCCCTGGATATGTATTGTAGTTCGGCAATGGAGGCGGGGGGAGTTCTTCCTCAGAATGAGTTCTCAAGTATTCTCTCAATGGTGCAGTCTGTTGGGGCTCAACTTGATTGATTGGCTTCATGGATGTAGAATACTGAGGACTTATCTTTGTAGAGCAGATAGTGCCGCTATGTTCTGCCGTTGTTGGCTCATGCTTCCAGCTCCATATTTCACCATTCGGCGCGAAAATTGTACCTTTTTGAATCCTACTATCCAGCAATTTTGCACTACTTGTGACATTATTGTTACTTGACCATAGATCAGGCATGATTTGAGCTCCCAGTACTTTGGTCGTGAATTCACTGGTTTCGTCTCTAAACTGAGGATTGTTGTTATACTCCTCTCGGAATAGTTTTATTGGCTGGAGGTAAACGTCGTTAGAAACTGGCATGTTCAAATCGTTCAGATTTTTCAGCAGTTTGTCGTAAATCGGGCCATGTTCTACAGCACTCTTGATTCTATCTGATTCAATGTGCATAATGTGAAGTTTGTCTTTGACTATCCTGCTTAGGATGGGGTTGGATTTGTAGTCGGGTAGATTAGCGGCGCTGCTAACAATATTTCCCTGGTGGTCTAAAACTAGCTTTTTGTCTGAAGCGTTTTTGGGTACAATATTGTACTTGACGCCTCGGGAAACGTTAGATATTTTAAGAGGTAGAGCGTAAGATTTGGGCGCGCCGTGTGTTTTGCTGCTTTCGACGGAATATGTGTCTCCGTTTTGCAGAGGCGCAACGCGCACCACGTTACCCATACCGACGACATTCTCTTTGATGCGTGTGATGTATTCCTGAAACATTTTGAAATATAACTCAGATTATGGACATTATAAAGCACCTATAACATTTAATTTTGCTTTGAATTTCAATTACGAAATCAAAATAAGAATTTCGCCTTGCATTGACCAGTGGCAGAGTTTAGCATGCGGGCGACATTAACAGAATCTTTGCCCATTATAAAAACAGATTTATTAGACGTTGTGTTCATGCAGGATATGCCGTAGCAATCGCGGCGTATAAATTGACCCTCGCAACTCAGGTCGTGGATGTCATAAGAGGCGACTATGGGAACCAACCTGAGGAAGGGCAGCTTCAGCAGTATCACCAATCCGCCCGCCAAACGTGGTGATTATGGCAAAACCTCCTTTTGTCTGGGAGATGCACGTTCGTGGATGTATAAGTGTAGATGTAGGTATACAAGTTTACATACAGTGTGTTCCGATTTCTCCTGATCATTGGCGTGATGTCTCGCCGCGAGCGCGACGTCGTGCGGCGGTAGTTGTGTTCGTAAGTTGGCGCGCCGCCGCCGTGCCGCCTCCGATCCGGACACGGGAGCTAGTTCACCCAGGCAGGACATGTAGTCTGATACCTGGATATGGTTAAAAAATGAGATTTATTCACTAAATAGGTGTAGAAACTAAGGGGACCAGAAGGAATGGCGTGTTATAAATGGGTAGTGTCAGTAAATGATAATTGATTCTGGTGTTTGACTGTTTATATTCCAGCCAAATTGGATGTACAATGTTTGTACACAAACCTCCCATACTTATCCTAAAAATCACTCTGTTGCCGCGTATTTTTATACGCAATTTACATTGCTTGCTGATTTGAGATCCTTCCTTCAATAAATATTGCTTACTTTACTTACTTTATATCTGAAACTCGACGCCAAGCACTTTAGCTTTAGATTTGTTGTATTGTGGTTTGTTTACAAACATTTCACATCCAGTTTGGCGAGTGTATAGCTTGCAAATGATCAATACGAAAAATGTTATGCTCAGTTATATTATAATATAAGTGTAGGAGGTCCTAGGCAAAAAAAACCGTTATTTCCATTCTTATCTCAGATAATGATTAAATCATAAAACAAATTGTAAATAGATCAACACATTCTCTTGATTTTCGTTAAATATCCAATACATTATCAGTTCAACTAAAATCCTCTTTTATTTATATCTAAAAGAGGGATTTAACATTGCAATGATTAGAATAACAAGATTAGGCGGCAACTTATAAGAATCATTATCAGTGTCAATATTACTTATCAGGTTAAGTGTGATGCCCTATGATCATGACTTTGGTCAAGTAATTAATAAGACTATCTAATGAATTTTAATTAAGGTTATTTATTTATTTAATTAATTATTAACTAGCACGATTACATAACAACCAATTACACTAGTTAATTACAATACCTATATATTAGAACAACAGAAACATAAAAATTTATACATAAAATTACACAATAAGCAATACTAATAATGATTGATCATTTATAAATATAAAGACTCCAGACAAATAAAATTCTATAAAAACATTATGCATTTTAAAACTAAAAATAAATTAATTCAAACTCAAAATATTACTCTATCATTCATCACTCTCGCAAAACGACATGCTCAGGCACACCAACATAATATCCATCCATTCGTCCGCAAAACGACATGCTCAGGCACACCAACATAATATCCATCCATTCGTCCGCAAAACGACATGCTCAGGCACACCAACATAATATCCATCCATTCGTCCGCAAAACGACATGCTCAGGCACACCAACATAATATCCATCCATTCGTCCGCAAAACGACATGCTCAGGCACACCAACATAATATCCATCCATTCGTCCGCAAAACGACATGCTCAGGCACACCGACATAATATCCTTCCATGCGTCCGCAAAACGACATGCTCAGGCACACCAACATAATATCCATCCATTCGTCCGCAAAACGACATGCTCAGGCACACCAACATAATATCCATCCATTCGTCCGCAAAACGACATGCTCAGGCACACCAACATAATATCCATCCATTCGTCCGCAAAACGACATGCTCAGGCACACCAACATAATATCCATCCATTCGTCCGCAAATATATCACAGTCCGGGTTCTGTTCAAGAAGTCTGTTGAGGGCGGCGAGTGTGCGAGGTAGTGGAGAGTTGGCGCGAGTCACGGTTCTGCAGAAAGGCTCTGACAAAAGCCTAATGTTTCTGTGGCGAAGGTAGGTTAAGACGAAAGAGAAGGTTGTGCAGATCTGGGGCGTCGATCATACCGCGGAGTATCTTGCACATAGTTGCCGTCTGATCATACACTCTCCTGGTTTGTAGGGAGTTGTACCCAAGACATCCCTGGAGAAACTTGGTTGGGTACATAAATGGGTAGTACCCAAAAAGTCGCTTGTACAAAAACCTTAGAAACGCCTTCTGAACTTTCTCCAGTGACAGAGCATACGTACTTTCATGGGGGTTCCATACGCAACAGCTTGACTCCAGCTTGCTCCGTACAAGAGCCCCGAATGTTGTTCGGGGCTCTTGTACGGAGCAAGCCGCACCACACTGTCACTGCGAAAGTCCCGGGCGTTTCTCAGGACAAAGCCAAGTCTCTGATAAGACAGCTTGGCGACTATGGTGATGTGGTCGTGAAAAGTGAGCTTACGGTCAAAAGTTACTCCCAAATCCTTAATCAGCGTAGCTCTAGGAATCACGTTACCACGGATAGTATAATCGAAGGATACCAGATTTTTCTTTCGACCGAAACTCACCACGGAGCATTTGGAGGGATTAAACTCCATCTTGTTATCTAGGCTCCATCGACAGACCGCGTTGACATCACCTTGAAGCACTGCACAGTCTGCCACAGAGTTTATGACAGTGTAGAGCTTTAGATCATCCGCGTATAATAGGCACTCCGCGTGCTCTACAATAGCTGGTAGATCATTTACCATTAAAATAAAAAGCAAAGGTCCTAAGATAGAGCCCTGACTTATACCAGACCGGGTGTGATATGGTGCAGATTCATATATTCCGTATCTGACATACTGCTGGCGATCACGCAGATAGTCAGCGAGTAACCTAAGGAGATCCGGCGCAAATCCAATGACGCTCAGTTTGGCCAGGAGTATGCCATTATTGACTCTATCGAACGCTTTTTGAAAGTCAAAGTAGAGCACATCTACTTGACTGCCGAGGTCTAAGTTGGTTGAGATATACTCTACAAGAGTCAAAAGGTTGGTGTTAACTGACCGTTTATCCCTGAAACCATGCTGAGCATTACTTAACTTTAACTTGCGAGTAGATGATCTTGTGCAAGACATTTTCAAAAACCTTGGCAGGAGAGGATAGTATGGCGATGGGTCGATGCTCCTCGACAACTAATTTATTTGATGTTTTTGGAATCGGTGTTACCCTTGACACCTTCCATTGCGCTGGGTAGCTACCTGTCCGTAGAGCCAAATTAATCCAGTACGCATAACACAAGCTCTTCTTACTTTGGGGCTAGATGATGCTGTGTGGATGGATTGTCCAGCATTATTTATTTTATTTTATTTATACAATAAAATATGTAGATGCAATGAAGTAGACTATGGTAGTGATCTTACCAATTCTGTAGATGCATTTGGAGGCACCCAGTCCACTTTCACAGGCTGGTCTGTCAGTCCCCTGATTTTGATGAGTGGTACTGAAAAATAATATGATTATAGGACATGTTCTACACTTTTGCCTCATTCATCCATATATCCATAGAACACTATTGTTAGACTTTTGGACTTTTTGAAGTTGAGGTTAACAGAAAAACTGTAGCAATATGCCTTGTATGTAAGCAACTCAAATACACAAATTCTGTTGAAAAATCAACAAAAAAAAGTGACTTCTAAGTAATACAAACATAATTATATTATCTTAATTTTGCCCGGAGTATAGAGAAATAGTGCAGGTAAGTACTTACAGGTTCCTTTCTTAGGTTTAGCAGTGCCAAGCAGTTCAAACTGAGCCCAGCCAGATAGGTCATCATCCTGCACATCGTGGACGTCTTTACTGCAATGGCACGCTCTGCAGACTTTCCTCCAGAAGTGGAGATCTAGACCTGGGCATTTCGAACCTGAAACACACAGTCAGTACAGTTAGCAGAATAGGGTAGGCAAATTAGACCAGTATAATCCCATTCAAGATAGCTACATAAAAATGCTTATTGTAAAGCAACTGACGATAACAAGGTGTTAGTAGGTATGTATAGCTAATATATGAGTCATCTAAATAGTTTTATAGTAACAATGGTTCATGCAAATTTTGCATGAACTATGAAATTAAAATACAAGTAGGGTAAAATATTGAAATCAACTGATTAAAATTTATACTGTAGAGGAGTACCTCTACAGTATAAATTTTACCTATAAAAAATAAGCAGCATCAGGCAAGTATGCCTGATGCTGCTTATTTTTTATAGGTACTTTGATGAGTGGTGGTTTTATAGTTTTTACAATCTTTCTTCTTAGTTACAAATTTTGTTATAAATATTGCTAAGTATAATCGAGTTTTTTTGGTAAATTTAAAATTTGCATGCAAAGTTTTTTCATCATTTGTTATGTTTAATAATTGGGTAAAATCTAGTTCGTACCTACTGCATTTTTATAATGATTTTACTTTGTTCTATGAAAATATAAATTAAAAAAAAATAAACAAGTATAGGAGTGAGGTAAGGTACATACCACATGAATTACAAGGAGCACCGGCGCCACTATCATGCCCCAGTCGGGCTTTGCTGAGTTTCTCTCGTTGGCTCTCCAGTTTGGACAACCAAGCAGGAGCCTCAGGCGTTTCTACGCACGACTCACTCATTTTATTACCGTTCACGATACGCCTGAAAATTCATGTAATAAATTAGTGAAAAATATAATCGGGCAATTGCGGAAACAAAGAGATAAGCAAATATTTTTACCTATTTGGCAAGAGTTGTCTGGTCTGTTCTCATGAAATTGGAGAGGGACGAGTAAATTTCACTAGTAGTTAGCTACAAAACTTAGAAACACAGTTATTACATAAATGGAAACAGAAAAAATAAGGAAAACCCAAGAAAAACATCCACTCCCTCCAGACACACAACCACCTCCCTGACCTCCCTCACCAACTTTTTTTTTTATGTTGCCTACACTGGCAGGCAATAGGCATGACATGGCAAGTAATTTTCCTTATGTCATTCGTCGATTTAGTCGATTTTGAGTCCCGCCTTAGTTTTATCAGACTGATTTGTCTGTCATAACTTCATAAGTCATAACTCATAACATAAACCAGAAAGTGAATGAACTTTCTAATAACTTTAGAAGTTGAAGAAGAGGGGTCACAAAAGGCTGGCTACACGTTGCGAGCTAGCAAGCGTGTGAGTCAGCCTGCCAAGTAGCTGTAGCCTGTACTGGTAGTAATAGTGATTTAACACTGCAAGCGTTTTAGCTATATTTCTGGGTGATAACGTCGTCGCGTCGGTCAATTAAATCATGTAACGCTGTTAAGAAGGACTCGTCTTGTGAAAGATGACTGGCATTTAGCTCGACCGTAGCAGAGCATAGCTGACACGCTAATTCGGGCAGAATAAACATATATTAAAGTAGATTCTAGGTTCAAAGGAATAAAGTTAATTTCAGCTTTCACTTATTCGCTTAATGAACTATTAGCATCTCTATAAGTAATTTTAGGGTTACCTTCATGTGAAGGTTAAACTTAGCGCAAATGTAATAATCCTAACAAATTTAACCAAACTGGCTTATAACTATGGGATATAATAGGTATATAATTTATTTATTTGAACCACCTACCATATTGTATTTGCTTACATGATCAAACTTGCGGAGATTGTAGACGAAACGGATGTACACGTATTTAGTAGACGGTCTAGATTATTGAGGAGATTCTCATTAAGATCGAGGAAGACAACGTCAGCATAATCGATAATTGGGATGAGGAGAGAGTTTAGAAGAGTGATTTTAGTAGGAATCGGCAGGTAGGTTTTAAGATGCAGAAGTGAGTGTATTGAGGAATAGAATTTTCTGGAGATCTCTTTTATGTGGGGAATCCAATTGAGCTTTCTATCAAAACTGACACCCAGATTTTTAACAGAGAGGAATATTATTCCCGTCGTATTGTAGAGAGAGTAGGTTTCGATCATCTATTTTAGCCAGTTGATGTGAACTACCGATTATAATGGCCTGGCATTTGTTAGGGTTAACCTTAATGCCAAAACGAGTGGACCAGGTTGAGAGTTTCTTAAGCTCTCCATTGAGGAGCTTAATAACATCGTCCAAATTATCTACAGAGGAGGAGTGATAGAGCTGGAGATCATCGGCGTACATATTATGGTAATGACAAAGAAGGTTGTGAGAAAGGAGGTTAATAATGAGTGAGAAATGAAGTGGAGAGAGAATTCCGCCTTTTGGTACACCAGCTACGATTTCTAGCCAAGCCGAGAAATCAGTGCCATTCCGTATTCTTTGTTGACGGCTTGTCAGAAATGAGGGAAACCAGCAGACCATGAAAGGGGTTATGATTTAGTGAAAGTAGAAGATCGTGGTCTACAGCGTCAAAAGCGCTGCTGAAGTCAATTAAGACAAGTAGCGTGACGTGAGAGTCCTCCATGTTTTTCCGAATGTCCTCCGTGACGTTTAGAAGTGCCGAGTGGTACTGTGACCTTTTCTGAACCCAGATTGGAAAGGATTAATAACACTAGGTACTATTAGAGAGATACTCCGTTACCTGAGCATGTATAACCGCTTCAACAACTTTAGAGAGGAAGGGGAGAATTGAGATTAGACGATATTGATTGAGTAAGACAGGGTTTGGGATTTTGGGAAGGGGGATCACATGAGCCTTACGCCACTGGTCAGGAAATTGAGAAGAAATGAGAGAGTGATTGATAATATGAGTAATAGTGGGGAGAACTTGTTTATGAATATGAGAAAACATGATGCGACCAATGTTATCACTGCCCACTGCATTAGATCTAAATGAGAGAAAAGTCTTTCTAACTCTAACTTATTTCTTACATAACTCTTCTCAACTGGCAAGCGGCCGAGATTCAGTCAAAATGCGCTTTGCTCATTTTACAAACGTTTACCACGATTTTACCAATCCTCTTATTTGACGTGGTTCTCATTTAATTATTTTTATTCAACTACAGAATATTTACATGCTAATTTGTAGGAAATTTTATGGAGAATCTAGATATACATTAATTACTAGGTATATCTACAAAAATATCAAGAAATCCGCGAAAAATAATTGTTCGAATTATCCGGATTTCAATGCTTAAATCCGTATAAAGAAATTGTATATTTATCCGGATAATTCGGATTTCGGATAATGCGGATTGCAATCTCTAAGCGTGAGTGTATCCATACAAAATATATGTAATATTAGTTGACCGTGCTACGGCCGACACTCGGCTCGGACCCGACACACTGTAGCGTCATCATTAACTCGCACGTGCGAGTTAGATAGTAGTTTTATGCGAGTTACTTCAACATTTTTTGTTTTCACTTGCCTGCTCGCCTGACAGCAGCTTGCATATCATTTGCATCGTTCGGACGCGGTTGGTAGTAGCTCACCAATGTTTTTGAACCAGTCATCCCAGAGCTTTTGAAGTTTTATAAAGACATTTTCCAATTCATAGTATAATATTAGGTCGTAGAAGTGTTAAAGTTTTTTTAATAACGCATGTTGACTCGATATCGCGACAACTTGTATGAGACTGGGCAGCTGTTTTAATCATGTGGACAGCACAGGCGAGCCCAGCTACTTGCATGCGATTATACAAAGCGAGCAGCTGCCTACTGTCAGGTCAGCAGCTCGCAACGTGTAACCAACCATAACTTTCCTTCCTGTCAGACACTTTTCTTCCTTCATTCATTCATTCAATTATTATTTTTACAGTCTGTGGATGCGCGCGCGATCTTCCATCTTTCGATGCGTTTCCAATTTTTCTGATTTTCCTTGAACTAGGTACTAATATTCTCATTCGTCTTTTGTGTTTTTATTTTGTTATTTTGGAACATTTTATTTACTTTGGTGCTGCTGCGCTGCACACAGGAAGTTCGTAACACTTCTAAATGTAAGAAATATTCGTCAATACGTTCAGATATATGAGTCATAATGTTCGTCTTTATTTATCAAAATATTCCCATTTCTATTGCAGATGTCCTCTGGAAGACCAATTAAATGTGTTGTTGTCGGGGATGGCACGGTTGGAAAGACTTGCATGCTAATATCGTACACGACAGACAGTTTTCCTGGCGAATATGTGCCCACAGTGTAAGTGAAACTAAAAAATTCGACTAGTCTTCTTTGGCCCTTGGTCAGAGAAGTCTAGCACATAAGCTATATATAGAATATTACATACATAAAGCTAATTATTGATTCCTTATAATAGGGTACCAAAGCTTATTTCTCAGGGTGTTCTAGGTGAAATTTATTTAGAATAAAAGTTACTACATAAATAATAATAAAAATCACTTATTATCCATAACACAAGGTCTACTTACTTTGAGGCTGATGCTGTGTGGATTGCCAGCATTATTTCTGCATTTCCATGTGCTACAGTATTTCTAAACATTCTATTCATAAGTTATGTTATGACCATCAATCTAAGTAAAAAAGGGGAGATGAGGTACTAGCTTCTCGAAAGCGGAAGGCTCAAATTAGGTGCAATTAGGTCCACTGGCGTTTGTGTTATGCGTGCTTGCTACGACATACTTTAGAGTGATTTATTGACTAAAAGACTACATCAATGGCCTCGTATTTGTTCAATATAATTATTGCACAAGATTGGAAATGTAACTGTGAGCGAGTGTTTGCATGGAGTTGTAACACAGTCCAGTTGTTGAGTAAGCGCTGGGAGAAAGTACCATATTTACAGATTTTACTTAGATCTATGGTTATGACTAACAAAAAACTAAATTTATAGCTGGAATGGGCAGTTAATGTTGACCATAATTAAGTATGTAGTAATAGTTAATTAGTAAATGTGGTACAAAGCATTTTATCACTCTTATTACTCATGCATAAACCACTGTTTATACATGTTGATACTGTGTTGTACAAAAGCTGAAGTGAGAATGTGTTACATGTTGCCCACTGTGTGCTTGTGTTATTTTTCAACATTGACCATTCTTTGTGGATGTAAAGGCCATACAATCTACTTATATGCTTCTTACTTAGTAACTTAATTTTCATTAGTTTTGATGTTAACTGTTATTAGTTATTATGTTTCAATAAATATATATGATATATTCTTAAAAACCTTTCTCAATAAAAATTTTGCTTTAGATTTGACAACTATTCTGCCCCAATGGTGGTTGATGGAGTAGCGGTATCCCTAGGGCTTTGGGACACGGCTGGACAAGAAGACTATGACAGACTCAGGCCACTGAGCTATCCACAAACTGATGTCTTCCTCATTTGCTTCAGTGTAACAAGGTAACTGGACAAATATTTTATTAAAAACCTATCAAGCTAAGCCTTAAATACTCAAACTGGAAACAGATTTATCTATTGTGTGATTTGTATATTACGAGTATAACAATATCAGTGGCACAGTCGGCGAAGGTCCGCCAGCAACCCAGGTGGTTGCGGGTTTGTTTTGCACCTCGGGACAAATGTTTGTAAGATCTGCAGGTATTAGTTCTGGATGTTTTCTTGTATATTAAAAAAATATGTATACATAGATAGATATTTTTGTATTCTATTAAGTATAATCAGTTATCTAGTGCCCATAACACAAGCTCTGCTTAGCTTGCTGATCATGGTGTCAGTGTTTAATTACTAAGAATTTGACCTTTTCTAATTATTGTATTTATGGAAATAAAGAGTTTTTGACTTTGACTGTGACTTGGGGCTAGATGATTCTGTGTGGATTGTTTATTTATTTGAGCATGCCATGATTACGAGTCACTTTTTTTTATATAATATATAAATAAAAATCTTTCAAAAAATTGTCCCTTGACCTGCTCAAATTTAAGTAGCGTTTCGTTGGTTAACCTGGTTAATAATATTTACCCTGTGTGCAACAAGGTTTGTTTTGCCTTTGTTTCTCTTATTTAACGAAACTTTATCTATTCCAGCCCATCATCTTACGAGAATGTGACTTCGAAATGGTATCCAGAAATAAAACACCACTGCCCTGATGCACCTATAATATTAGTTGGTAAGTGCAATCCATATTATGCTAGTAATGTAACTAGGGGAGGCCTAGGTCCAGCGGTAGACTAGCATGGGCTAATAATCATCATAATCATGGTGGCCTCTCTTGATCTAATCTTGGACATAGGCTTCTTTCCTTCTCTACTCCTGTCGATCATGGGCCTGTCTCATGCAGTTGTAGACACTGTGTGGTCTTATGTTGTCCAACCAACAATTTGTTTCAATTTGTATTGTTGAGCCTCATCCTTTACTAATGCTAATTATAATAAAGAAGAATTAATATGTAGTTAGCTACTACACATTATTTCTTATTCATTATAATATAAATGTACACTATATGTTCTATACTGAGTTTAAATGTGGATAAAAGAGTATACCTAAAACATAAAAAGCTGTACTTTACTTGCCTTATCCTTGATGTCAGGCTGTTCTTATTGGAATGTTGTTTAAACTGGATTTATTATTCTACAGGAACAAAGATTGACTTACGGGATGATAGAGAGACACTCAGCCTGCTTTCGGAGCAAGGCATGTCACCACTCAAACGGGAACAAGGGCAGAAGCTGGCCAATAAGATTAGAGCTGTTAAATACATGGAGTGCTCAGCACTTACACAGCGTGGACTCAAGCAGGTATCTAGCATTTACGTATTTTTATGGATCAGACGCTCAATCTATGAAAACTTTACCATATACCAGCCATACTCAAAGTGTGTTCCGCGGAGCCCTGAGGCTCCGCGATGCCTCTGTAGGGGCTCCGTGACAATAATGGTCATAATAAAAAAATATAGGTTTAGTAGGTACCTATAGTACCTATAACAAATCAATATATTATGATGATGATTGATTCATTTGATACACAACAGCCACTAATTATACTAATTTCTTCTTTAACTTTGTAATTCCAACTGCGAGGCGCATAGTGGTCCACGGAACATACTTATTTCTCTACTACCTTTTAATTTTCTTCTTCTTCTTCTTTTTTGCACGTGAACATAGACCTTCGGAAAGGGAGGGGTGATTACGTTCGTCCGAGACATAGATGAATATTATCTAGGTACCGGAATTTGAACTCGGTTTATCGTTTTTTAAAACACGCCAAATTATAATATCATCGAATTAAATATTGCCCCATAGATTTTTCCAAGGACCATAACTACTCCTGTCGGAGGATTTTCTCGTATTCGTCCCGCAAAACATAAAAAAATAGTAGCATTTGAAGTAGGTTTTTAGTTATTTCAAAACAATCAAATTATTTACCACTATAGTGTGCTATTCGCCCTATCCTCAAGAAACCAGAGTTAAAAATTAATTTTTGGTTTGCCTATGTCACGATTTTGACTTTGTTCTAAATTCATGAATTATTGCTATTATGTCTATTGTTTTTATATTTATTTTAATTTTATGGTTTTTGTTTAAAAAAAAACTAGTTTACAATGATTACTGGTTCAAACATTTATAAAATAATAGCAATACCTAGTTATTTTGATTTTGAAAAATTTTCTGTTTCTGTTTCATTATATTTGTTTAGTATTGACTACACAGAAACAATTTTATGACTACACTAACTACCTACATACATATTTGTAGTCCGGAATTATTTTTTTATTAAGTTTATTATTAATTAGAAGGAACCAAATGAATTTAATATAAGTACTAGGTATTATTTTCAGATTGTTCCTATAAAAAAACAGCGTCTATTATTTTCCTACTTATATAAAATAAAATAAATTCGACTCCACTGATCTGTTCTTCCGTATGCACAGAACTTGTCACGCCTCTGCGCAAACTGTCTGCGTCAAACAATTTCGTAGACAATTCGGGCGCAGGCGGCGGAAACCTCCTTGATGACCCCTATAGAAAAGTAAACTTAAACTTCATGTTATTCTTTTCAGGTATTTGATGAAGCAGTGCGTGCAGTTTTAAGACCCGAACCGCAAAAGAGACATCAGAGGAAGTGTTTAATTATGTAATACTCTTACAGACTCCATGACAAAAATAGTTAGACAGGCACATTGATTACTGAAGATGCTTAGGTACTTAAAACTATACTTCAACCAAACACGATGTCCAATCAAATAATAAAAAAAACAAAAACTCACTTTCTTTTGACGTCGAGTTTCTTATAAAATTGTTAGCAATATTTATTGACGGAAAGATCTCAAATTGACAAGTAATGTAAATTGCGTATGAAAATACGCGACAACCGAGCGAATTTTCGGTTAAGTATGGGCGGTTTGTAGACAAACATACAACATCGAATTTGGCTGGAATATAGTAACCAACATATTTCATAAAATAACATAGCATACAAATTGATAGGGTAAAAACTCAATCACTGATTGAGTCACTAAGGTGATCTAATGTAAGTACTCAATGGTACAATATTGAGATCAATAAGCAACTAACAAAACTTCAATGTGCCTTTGTTCTAGCCCGAATCTCGAACAGTAATAATGTGTTTCTATACCTTTCAGATACAAATTTTATTTTATATGAAATTGTTGCTTATGAGTTTCCAAATTTTGTTTAGATTGTGCCATATATTTCGTTATTTATTTCTATACATATACATGTAAATATTTAAAAAGTATATACAATACATCACAAACTTATTCTTCTGTAAGTAATCAAATGAGAATGCCAAAGACATGACTAGATTTAAGTCTCAATACACCTAAAGCTAATTGTAAATTGTTAAATGGATAGAAACAAATTGTTACTGTTGAATTAATTGATATTATTTTTATATAGGTATGCAACAGAACCTCAATATTCAAAGTTTTGAAATACTTTATTGAAATTGTGAATAAGGACTGACAGTAGACGCTAGTATTAATGTACTCAAGTAAATCTCTTTAGGTTGCAAGTATATGCATTTTTGTGAGAATGAATGAACAAAATAGTTAGGTATTATGACTCTTGATGCTGCTTTAAAACATTTATCCAATTATTAATATGATCTTGAAAGATGAGGCGTAAAAGATTTATTAGCAGCTGACATAGTTTTTATGTTAGCTTTGTTGATGAGCATTATGGTTTTTGACTTTATTTTTACTAACCATACTAAAAATATTACTAGCATGTGATTAAAACAAGTGTGTTTATAGCAATCATTAGGGATGGAATATTTTTGTATGTGAAAATGTTAGAAAAATAAGAGTAATATTATTGCATTTAGTAAGTTCTATCAAACAAAACTTAGCACAATTTTATGTGTTAGCCAATACTGTGTAGGTAATCAATTCCAATTATGTTTATTATTTGTAGAATCTGCAAAATACATACAAAATACATTTCTGTACATATAAAATTTATAGCTACCTAACCTACCTAAAACCGGATCTCGGTCTCCTCTTAAGACAACCTCGAGAACTAAGTTCAGACTACTCAAGATGCTGTCATGTCATGGCATAAAATACCAAACATGCCATAATCTTTAGTACCTTACTATAGTACTTCATTGGCCAGAGAACTGTTACAAACTAAACTTCTGCTAGCAAATCTATGACATTCATTATAAATACTTTATAGACTGCTTTGTTTTACATGTAAAGCTTTCAAAATGATTTTTGTATATAACTATTTATATAAGAGCTAAATCGCAATTTATGATTTAATATTGTGTAATAAGCACTTCATAAATTATTGAACTTATCAAATTTACTTTTATTCCAACTCAACTCCTAATATGTAGGGAACTTATGGAGAGGTAGGTACATAACAAAACACCAAATCAAGATTTTAATTTATTTATTTCATAAATGTAACACTAACACATATTTTACATGTCATGAAACATTATAATATAAATAATTACATAAATACCTACACACAGATCAACATTACAGTAGGTTTCACCTAAGCATAAACAGATAGAAAAATTGAAGATGAAAATAGCAACTTAAGTCTAAAATGATACATTGATATCTGTTGGAAAATTTCATCAATATTAAGCACCTACTTTGTTGAAATAATTTAAACAAAGAACAATATTGGAAGCACACATTTTCTGCCAGTGCCCTTTTTGCAAGGTTAATTAATTTCTCACAAAAACCTACCTAACATATAAAAATAAATTGCTTGGGAGGTTCTTTTTACTAAAAGTAAAACATCTTAATGCCACAAAAAAAAAATGCATTTGAATGTTCATAAAATAGTTTACTTTGTTTTCCTTAGCATTGACAGTGAAACGATAGGTGCTAAACATTTTCGAATTAGACACAATGCAATCCCTGCATAACAACACTGCATATTATTAACTTAATCAACAGGAAAAATAACAATTTTCCATAGTACTTGTGAATGATCTAATAAAGGTACAAGATGACTAAAAGAGGTCTATAAATTGATAAACACCGATGTGAGATCTCAAACGTAAGAGCAAAAACACTGATTCTCAACTAATTACCTATCAAAATACTGATAACATCATAATTTCATTGAACTTATAAATTATGACAAGTGAACAACAAATCTCAATGGATAACTTACACTAACATCTATTACAGTGATAGAAATATCTTGTTGAATAATATAACAATATCTTGTGATTATATCAAGATTAAATATATTCATTCATCATTAATTATGAATTAAATTATTTACAACTATCTGCCCTATCTTTCCCTGTGATGCCTAAGCTCACTCCAGTCAATCATGCATGACCATTAACATTTTAATGTTATATTTATAGCAATTCTTCAGTAATGTAAGACAACAATTAAACTTCAAATGCTCATCTCCATCTCAAAGCCTATCAATATAACATTTTGGCCTCACTACATTCAGTTTCAATTTGTGCATAAAGGGGATGTACCTCACTGTGTCCCATCACATTACTTCATCCTAAACCCATTGTATCATGACAGGTTAAAAGTGTATAATATTTATGTAGGTTTATGACATTTGAATACAATAACATCAACTTTCTTACATATAAGTAAAATACAGTTAAACAACTATTGATTATGATGACATAACTAATTGCAAAATAAAATCCTAATAACTATTAAAAAAAAAACTAATTCATTCAGAATTATGCATAATTTGGATACATTATTTAAATGTGACTGTAAATTATTGTGAAGAAAACATGCATTCTGGCATACTCTTGAAGTATCAGTAAAGCTCCTCAAGGGTGAGTCAACAAGTTCAAGTGATGAACTTATTTGCTAGCATCGTACACTGTCTGGTACTGCTCCTCATCATATCACATGGACCTGTACGGGCCTTTTGTTTTCAAGTACTGGATCACTAGAGAAGGCCCCTGGCTAACCACCTCAGGAGGCATGGAAGTCAAGGGGCAATTCTCAATGCTCATTATCTGCAAATTGGCACAAAGAGCCAGCTCATACGGAAGATTTACCAAATTCAGATTGTCGTTTAAATACAGACTTTCCAATGCCTCAAGTGTACCAATCTCTTCAGGGACATATTGCAGATTGTTCTCACCAGCACTCAAGCTTGTCAAGTTAGTCAAGTGGCCAATTGACCGTGGCAAAGTGGTTAGTTGATTTGACTGAACTATCAACTTCTTTAGTTCCTGGCAGCATCCAATTTCATTTGGCAGTATATCAATCTTGTTCTCTTCTAAATCTAAAACTCTGAGCTTCCTCAGGTTCCCGATGCTTATAGGAATCTTTCTCAGGAGGTTATTTGAGAGTATCAACACCTCCAAGTTTTGCAGGCATTGGATGTCATCTGGTAATTTTGTCAGCTGATTAGTGCCTAAATTGAGCTCTACCATGTTGGCCCATGTGCCAATATCCAATGGCAGGGAAGTGAGCAAATTCTCCTTCATGTTCAACTTTGTCAAGTTCTTGGCTCTTGAAAATATGCCATATGGGATTTTGTCAATTTGATTGTGTTCCAGATTGATGGAGTAAACATTTGTGAACTGTGCAGGGCCTCCTGAAGGGTAGCTGTAGAATGAGTTACGAGACAAGGTGATGCTTGTAAGCTCATTCAGCCGTGCAAGAAGTCCTTCTGGTATTTGTGAAATTGAGTTGCCTTCGACATTAAACTCATCCATGTGTTTACAGTTGCTAAGAGAGGCAGGAATGCCAGTCAATCTGTTGTATCGCAGTCCAAGGCGGCTAAGAGCTTGCAGATTACCAATTGTCTCTGGTATATCAAGCAGTTCATTGTGTTGTAAATCTAATGTTGAAAGGTTTACACAAAACCCAATTTCCTGAGGCAAATGTTCTAAATGGTTGTGTGAAACATCAAAAGTCACTAACTGCACCAGCTTTCCAATTCCTGAAGACAATTCCTTTATCTTATTTTCCCTCAGGCTCAGCATAGTGAGGTTGGTCAGATTGGCGATCCCATCTCCCACAACTCTGATTCTATTGAAGCGCAGAAACAATGTTGTCAGGGATGTTAACTTGTAGACAACTTCTGGAATGTCATTCAGCTTATTGTGACGCAGATCCAGAACCTTCAAACATTTTAGATTGGCTAATGAGTCAGGCAGACTTGTGAGAGAGTTCTCATTCAAAGCCAGAGTCTGCAGGTTTGATAGGCAACCAAACTCAGAAGGAAGTGCCACCAACTTGTTGCCATACAAATAGAACTCCAGCAACTGAGTCAAATCACGGACATTAGGTGGAAGGGAGGTGATTGACGACTTGCTAAGATCCAGTCGCGTGACACCTTCATCTCTGCATCTGATGAATTCCTTGATGACATCCAGGTCTGCCTGTATGGGTTTGTTTTTCTTGGCAGTTGGCTTAGGCTTGTTGGACTCAGGGTGCTTCACGGTCACAACTTTAGGGCGCGCGCCTTCGGGATTTGTTATCGAGGCTGTAGATAATTTCTTTTCCCTCATCGCGGGTTTTTCTCGAGGAAGTAAGGGCGCGATGGTATCAGTTTCAGAGTTTTCTCGGGATGAGTTATCCTGATTCATTCCGCCTACGTTGAGAACACGAAAATATTCTGAAGCACTTTCAAAGACGTTAGGTATTTACTTGTGCGCACCACACATGGTTTTTTTAGTTATTTAAATCAATACCATAGGAAAGTGACTTGATTTTTTGCAAAGTACTAATAAATGGAGAAAGGTTTGCACTGCACTATCATTGAAGCACACGCATTGTCAACAATAATTAGTCGAAGGAAAATCAGTGGGTAGAGTTTATTTTTTATAATTTATCAGTGGCTGGAACTCTAAAAAATTGATTTTTTTTAGAAACGAAAATTGTGAAAATCGTAAACTAGTACAACTGAATCCAAACTCAAGTTCGGATTGATTGATTGATTGATATTTTTACTCAAACACAAAATAGGTACTGACTTCCATATTTCGCTCAGTTCGTTCCCTTGTGACAGTTTTAGTCGAATAATCGCACCGAATCACTTTGCTATCCTCAATTTTCTGGGTGCCTCTCTATTATCTTATCTGTGCATCATTCATTCATTCAGTTGACTGACTTGTCTTGTTTGTTATTTTCGGAGGTTAGAAAATAGTGAAAAGAAATTTGATATTTCTCTTTGAAATTTGCTTTTGCAAATAATTTCATAACTGATTTTTTGAAACAGAAAATTGCAAAATGGAGAAAGGCAAGGATAAAGAAGAACAAAGTATCATGGATAAATCCATGAGATCAGTCTTCGGTAAGTTGATCAACTTCAAAAATGTGTTTTGTTTACGATACCATTTCGCTATATTTTACCTGTTAATCTTAATAATTCCAGTCGGTAACATACCTTACGAGGCTACGGAAGAGAAACTCAAGGATATATTCAGTGAAGTGGGTCCGGTATTGTCTTTCAAGCTCGTGTTCGATCGAGAGACCGGCAAGCCTAAAGGCTATGGCTTCTGTGAATATAAGGACCAAGAGACCGCCCTCAGTGCTATGAGAAATTTGAACGGTTATGAGATCGGCGGGCGTTCGTTGAGGGTCGATAATGCTTGTACCGAGAAGTCTAGGATGGAGATGCAAGCCTTGATGCAAGGGCCTCAGGTTGGTAATGCTAACGTCAATCCTATACATTATTGATGAAATTTTAATGGTTAGTCTAAATTGCATCTTTAAAGTATGAGGAAAGCGACCACCACTCAAGATGTTGTGAAAGCTTGCATAGTGCCATTTTTGTTTAGTTATCTAGTTCTATACATTTTCAGGTGGAAAACCCATATGGTGAGAGTGTCGATCCTGACAAAGCCCCGGAGGCTATCAGCAAAGCTGTAGCCACACTGCCGCCAGAGCAGATGTTTGAGCTCATGAAGCAAATGAAACTGTGCATTCAGGTAATAAAAATTTTCTACAACTCTAATATTTATAGGGCTTTGGAGGGGGCTTTTACCCAGAATGGTGTAGGCCAAAATGAGAGAAATCATTCACACAAAGATGGAAGGAATCCTGACATCCTGATCCATCCTGATCCTGACTAACAGTGACACTATAATGTTTGTTATTTTGTATGTAGAAGATAATATCTGGAAATTCTAGTTAGATTTTGAGATTATTTGATGGGTATTTGTTGCATACCTTTTTTCGTTTGATCGTTGCAGAGATCGTGGTCACAGGGTGACTGATGTTCGCATAGTTACAGCCAAGAATTGACGGCAGTATCCATGACTACCCTCAGTTCATCTTCAGAATCAGGAATGTCCACATTCACATTACGACACACTACACTAACTGACCGTGTCCAACTTCAGTACAGTCGGATCACGATGCGCGCACTTATTAATCACAGGATTCCACAAGGAAGAGAGACGATAACATCTTCATGATTAAAATTTGGGAAGATCTTTAGATAGAATAGATACTCAGCTTCATTATCCCTACTGCATGAGCAAAGACATGAATAGAACATAGTCTTTATGAAATAAAATTATTTCATGCAGCTTAAAATTATTTGCCAATTTTTCAGAACAACCCTACTGAAGCTAGGAACATGCTGCTACAGAACCCACAACTGGCTTATGCCCTCCTCCAAGCCCAGATCATCATGAGGATTGTGGATCCAGCTACTGCTGTGGTAATTACAACCTTATTGTCAAGCTTTATAAATTCTAAATATTAGATTTGGACAAGACAAAAATAGACTTTATAATTAGCATGCAATTACAGTCTAGAAAACTTACAATTTAGATCATCTCCTTTACAAGCTCTGCTTAGTTTGGGCCTACTAGATGATGCTGTGTGAATTGTTCAGCACTATTTATTTTTGCATTGTTTTTGCATTTGTTGTATTAGTTTGGGTCAATAAAATGTTATGCTTTCACTCTTATATAATTATTGTTTCTCTCATATTCCAGACCATGCTTCACCCGAGTAACCCAGTGCCTCAAGTGATCCACCCTGGGGACAAACCACAGCCTCTGCCCCCATATGCCATGCCTAGCAGTCAGCCTCGTAAGTAATCTCATACCAACCACAGCCTCTGCCCCCATATGGCATGCCTAGCAGTCAGCCTCGTAAGTAATCTCATACTAACCACAGCCACTACCCCAGTATGCCATGCCTAGCAGTCAGCCTCGTAAGTAATCTCTTACCAACCACAGCCTCTACTCCAGTATGCCATGCCTAGCAGTCAGCCTCGTAAGAAATCTCATACCAACCACAGCCTCTACCCCAGTATGCCATGCCTAGCAGTCAGCCTCGTAAGTAATCTCATACCAACCACCACAGCCTCTACCCCAGTATGCCATGCCTAGCAGTCGGCCTCTTAAGTAATCTCATACCAACCACAGCCTCTACCCCAGTATGCCATGCCTAGCAGTCGGCCTCTTAAGTAATCTCATACCAACCACAGCCTCTACCCCAGTATGCCATGCCTAGCAGTCGGCCTCTTAAGTAATCTCATACCAACCACAGCCTCTACCCCAGTATGCCATGCCTAGCAGTCAGCCTCGTAAGAAATCTCATACCAACCACAGCCTCTACCCCAGTATGCCATGCCTAGCAGTCAGCCTTGTAAGTAATCTCTTACCAACCACAGCCTCTACCCCAGTATGCCATGCCTAGCAGTCAGCATCGTAAGAAATCTCATACCATCCACAGCCTCTACCCCAGTATGCCATGCCTAGCAGTCAGCCTCGTAAGTAATCTCATACCAACCACAGCCTCTACCCCAGTATGCCATGCCTAGCAGTCGGCCTCTTAAGTAATCTCATACCAACCACAGCCTCTACCTCAGTATGCCATGCCTAGCAGTCGGCCTCTTAAGTAATCTCATACCAACCACAGCCTCTACCCCAGAAAACCATGCCTAGCAGTCAGCCTCGTAAGAAATCTCATACCAACCACAGCCTCTACCCCAGTATGCCATGCCTAGCAGTCAGCCTCGTAAGTAATCTCTTACCAACCACAGCCTCTACCCCAGTATGCCATGCCTAGCAGTCAGCATCGTAAGTAAACTCATATCAACCACAGCCTCGGCCTCGTAAGTAATCTCATACCAACCACAGCCTCTACCCCAGTATGCAATGCCTTTGATGTTGTGTAAATTCTCTAGCTAGCATTATTAAATATCTCATACCTATTCTTGGGAGAACTGCTACTGAAACACGTTTTTTGACGTGAATTTAGATGAACATCTAGTCGGTCTGGCAAGGGGTCTCATGTTAGAAATGAAATAAAGACAAAATTGATGCGCAACACAGTACCTACCGATATTTTCTGTAGCAATCTGGTACGAGAGGAAATTGAACTGAATTGATCCTCCGAGATTAATGTTGGAGTTTCTTTTCGTCATATAATTCACGTCAAAAACTAGCGGTAGAAACCGACTTCTCAATTTTTTTTTTACTCCTTTTGGACACGACGGATTAAAAACCAACAGTTAAAATAACTTATGCCGATCTAACTTAATAGATTATTGAAATTCGGGATTCTATAGGTACATTTTAATGTGTGTTTTATTATTTAATGTTTTGTTTTGATTGTTTTAATATTCATTTATTGTGTAATGTTAATACATAGATTTGATTTCAGCTCAACCAGCTCCGATGATGCCCAACCCTGTTCCGCCGCCACCGCCGGCCCAATACCAACCACGTAAGTTCCTTTCATCATCACACTTATCACATGACCACAGTTTTTTCTAAAACATATCACAGGCACCAGTCTCTCACAAAACAGGTCATAATCGTTGACATAATTATGTATATCAAAGACACAGGTAGACTTTATCTTCTACTAGACCAGAAGCTTACTTTTGTTACTAGAATAATGTGTTCCTTTAAGTTATTTATAAGCACCTATTGTGGGAGACGAATAAAGAATAAGAGATAGATTATTACTTTATTGCACCATCAATACATAAAACAATTAAACAAGAACTTAATACATACTAACGATATCTAGAGTGGTACAATCGGCGGTCTTATCGCTAACAGCGATCTCGTCCAGGCAACCTTAAGATGGATAGGATCGGTTCATATTAAAACTGACGGTGGCGTAGCTGATGACGAATTAAAAATAAATATTTTAAATAAGCTTTCATAATACGGGCCTTAGAGTAATTCCGTAGCAACGGACCTCTCCGGGTCGCATCGCTGAAGCGTGTCAGCAAATGCGTTGACGCCAAAACTTCTAGGTAGACCATTTTGTAGCCTGGTTGACTTGTTATCTAGATAAAAAACGCGCAAAGTGCATTTCGCACAGCGCATTTTCGCACGCGAACAGATGATTTCATACAGAGAATATTTGAGATAGCTTTATTTTTTAACGACTTCAACAAAAGGAGGTTCTATGTTCTATGTCTTTGTCGATTACCCCGTCAATTGTGGACTAATTTGGATGATTATTTTGCTATTGTTTGGAATAGAATAGTTATTAACTATTCTATAATTTTTAAAAATAGATATTAAGTGTATATACTAGTTGTAATTGTTTTATTCTTATAAGTTAATTGTTTTGAAATAATAAACTCTTCTACACCAAATAAAAAGTATAAGTTAAGGAATTTGAAGTCGGTTTCAATTTTTATCAAAACAATCAAACTATGTATCAAAGGTGTTTATATTTCTTTCCAGCGCGCCCACCAATGGGCGACGTGGACCTCCGCGGCGCACGCGCACCGCAACTAGACCAGGACATGCGCAGTCTGCCGCCCGTCGCGCCGCCGCACCCCGTGCCGCCGCCGATGCACCATCAAGACCCGTATGTTCTCAGTGTTCTCTACTTTACTTACTCTCTTGAAGAAAAATACATTTATTTGTGTGAACAACAAATACAAAAACGATATTTTATTAAAATCGCCAAGTTCACAAGGACAACGGAGAGAAAACAAGGTATCGTATAAAGTTGTTACAAACAGACTCTTACTCAGCATAATACTGTTTTGTCCCTCGATCGGTCGGTCCGCAACCCTCAAGTATTGATATTTTACTATAGTAAGTTTATACTTGATAGTAAAATAATCTATTTATTTTGTCAAGTACACTGCTACCTACTCCAGTGCCTCCCCCGGAGTTAAAGGATATTATGTAAGTCTGAAATAGACCTGTAGTTTATCCATTTTTATGTTGAATGTTTTTCACAGCATGGCGAACTACCTATTATTTGTGTTATTTTACGTATCCTTGTATTGTATATAGGGTGTTAGTCAAGTATTGTGCACTAGTTTGAATAACACCCTGTATATAGGTACCCTATTTGCTGACCAAATTCAAATTCAAAGTGCTTTATTTCCTTTAGTCCTTACAGGACTCTTGGACACGTCACAAAATTCAAATTACATAAATAAAACTAGAAAATAAAGTGATCACTTTGATTTTTGTTCACTTCAATATTTTTAAGGTAAAGCAAAGAAGCGAACAAGAAACCTTTACCTTGTTAGGTTGTTAGTTTTCGAGTTGGAGCAAAACTTGTCCCAAGCTTTTTTATCCGAGATAATCTGATATTTTGTAGAAAGCCTTTTTACAAAGCATATGTTTGACAATTTGTTTGAATTTATTTATTGATAATTTTTTCAACTTATTTGGTATTTTTTGTAGAAGCGTATACATTGCCCTTTAAAAGATACATTAATCTTGTGTAGCCTAGTTGTGGGCACAGCGAGATTATTCTTATTTCTAGTATTTAAATGATGTAAGTCGCTATTTTTAGGGAACCGATTGATATTCCTATGAGTGTACAACAAGTTTTCATAAATATATTGACATGGTACTCTCATTATGTTTATTTCTTTGAATTTTTCACGTAGGGTTTCTCTGGGACCCACCCCTATTATAGATTGCACGAACAGCCCTCTTCTGCAGCACAAATACGGTGTTAATATCTGCAGCGTTCCCCCACAGCAGTATGCCATAAGACATAACACATAATACATAACGAAATAAACTAGTCTAGAAGTATTAACATCTGTAAGATGACGGATTTTTTTGACTGCATACGCTGCAGAAGTATGTTTCTTCGATAGGTTGTCTATGCGTGGGCCCCATTGATTTTTACTATCTATGATTACTCCTAAGAATACGTTACTGTTAACAATTTATATCGTTGCTCCTTTGACCGCTACATCAGCCTTAACTTGTTTTACATTAGGTAGAATAAATTTAATACATTTCGTTATGGTTTCATTAAGCAAAAGGTTATTGACACTAAACAATGGACTCCTCTTGAGATTGCATTATTCACATCGTCGAAATTTGTGTTATGTCGTTTCATTTTAAAAATTAATGAACTATCATTAGCAAACAATACAATCTCGTGATTATCCTTTACAAGATGAGGCAAGTCGTTAATGTAAACTAAAATAGGAAAGGACCGAGGATAGAACCCTGTGGTACACCCATTGTAACTACAGACCCCGAAGACCGTTTCCCATTAAGACAACTCTTTGTATCCTATCACTCAATTAAGATGTAAGAAGATCCAAAGAGATGTCTTTTATTCCATAGTGATGTAGTTTCCTGATTAATGTTTCATGGTGTACGCAATCGAATGCTTTTGACAAGTCGCAAAAAACACCTACAGCATCTTGCGACTTCTCCCAAGCATCAAAAATATGCGATGCTAACTCCACACCGGCATCAGTAGTTGTGACCAGCCGCGAGTAAACCCGAATTGCTTACTATGTAGCAGGTCATTGCCATTGAATTAGTTATGTCCCAATGTGACCAATATTTTTAGAAGGAATACCTATGTTATGGCGGCAGTACACACTCTCCTAGTCACGTCGAATGTCTTGCGCGCTCGTCCTCTCCGACCATGCACACACTCGTTGTCGCACTTGAACTGTGGTCGAGACCAGACAGAGAGAGAATACGAAGGTTCCCGACACGAGCGCACCATGTACACACTCGTGCTCGGCCTTTGTCGGGGTGTCTCTGCAAGTGTGTGTGCCGCCAAGTATTTTATATCACGCAAGGTGTCAATAAATAAGCTTGATATGTCCAAATTCTAGGCAAAAACCTATGTTCATTATTTACCTCTTTCTTTTGAATTTAGTCTATAATATACAATTAGAAACTACTCATAATGGACTAAATCAACATTGCCAAAAAAAAACATTGACATGCATCCTAATTTTATTATTGTTTGTGTAAATTATCGGAACTAGACTGTCTAGACATTAGACAGCTTTGGCTTAAATATATTGCCAGCTTAATATCTACTTATACTTTTGTATTCATTATGTTAAGCATGGTTTTAGCTTAGGCCAGTATTATGAAAGCTTGCTCAGTCATCAATCTATGCTTGAGTAACCATTTTCTATGGCATAGTTTCATAATACCCCCTTATTCATAATAGTCTGCTAACTTAAAGCAATGCAGGGTGAGAAATCACTCTGTCTTCATCTAATGACATAAGTCGGAGTGAGAAACAACACTGCTTAGCAACTGTTATAAGTTAGCAGACCATTATGAATAAAGGGGTTAGTGTTTAAAGACAAACATTACCATAGAGTCCTGCTAAAACAACTTCTATTATTTTATAGCGGCTTCCAACGCGACCCTCGCCTGGCCAGCTCTCAGCCGTTCAACACAGACCCTCGTGTGCGGTCCGACCCACGCACACAGAGCAAAATGCAGCCCCAACGTAAGTACTCATGTGTAAACAGTAATTCAATTATTTTTAATGAGTAAGACTCACCACAGTACTTTCTAATCGACGCTGACTTAAAAGCTACAATTATACGACATATCCATAGAAGGGTGGAAAGTTGTCACATTGTCTTTAACGCGCCTGGCCGATGAGAGCGAGACGCGATGATATGTAGTGTCTTCGCCATTATGTTGTAGAAATAAAGCTCTGTCTAACCGGCCTAAGCTGCCGATAATGCGTAGATACATCTGGTCAAACCCTAATAGAATAGGTATTGGGTACTAACAATAAATCTTTTAAATTCATCATGGTTATTTTATTATCACTAATGTCATTTACAACAGAATATTTATCATGATTTGAGTATTGAGCTTTCCAATAATTCGGCATAGTTTCATGCGCCATGATCACGGAATAACTCATTATTGTGTTGCCATGTTTATATTATACAGTGGTGGACACATAATTAGAGACACCCCCTAATTGATCACAATAAATATGATTTTGGCACAACCATTAGCCAAAGTAGGTATTAAATTGAATGTAATTGTTACTAAATCATACATGACGTTGTATTCTTAAAAATGGAAGACAAAAAAGTTGTGTTGCTTGGTATTTTAGACACTGCTCACTATCCGAATCTAATACAAACTTTTTTAACGTACCTGTAGCTGGCCAGCTAATTAAAGACAGTGAACGCTATGTTCTGAATATAAAAAAAGAAACAGAACTACATTCGGTTTTTCATTGTTTTGCCGCGTATTTGCATGAAACATCGACATTAATTATAACATTTTATTTTTTGTATTCAAATTAATTCGTTTTATACCAATCGATATGGGAAAAAACAAGAGTTGCGATTCGTCCACTAGAAAGATAATCTTGAACTCTCATAGCAAAGGTTGGTCATACAGAAATATCGCAAACCATTTGAGCCGTTCTAAGGACATGGTTATGAATGCTATAACGCATTTCAAGAAGTTCGATACGACCGAAAACGTACCCAGAAAACCGTGACCTAGAAAAACTACTCCGCGGGAAGACTCTAGGATGGTATTGTTGGCAAAAAAGGAACCGTTTAAAGGACTAGAACTGATACGCTCGGAAATATATGGGGCAGGAGGGTCGACGGGTGTGTCTGCAAGGACAATTAGACGGAGACTATGTGAGGCAAACTTGTACGGAAGAGTGTCTCGGAAGGTGCCACTTTTGAAAAAACAAAATGTTAAGGCAAGGTCAGCGTTTGCTAAAAAATATGAACACTGGACTGAACGATAGTGGAAAAATGTGCTTTTTTCGGATGAAACAAAAATTAATATGATTAATTCTGACGGAAAACAATATGTTAGACGCCCCCCGAACAAAGAAATGGATCCGAAGTACACCAAGAAAGTAGTGAAACATGGAGGGGGCAATATCATAGTGTGGGGCTGTTTTTCAGGACTTGGTGTCAGACCTGTCAGGAATATAGAAAGCAATATGGATAAATACCAGTACAAAAATATTTTACAAGAAACCATGCTGCCCTATGCTGAGCAAAATTTACCGGTAATTTGGACTTTTCAACAGGATAATGATCCGAAACACACCGCAAAAGTAGTTAAAGATTTCTTAAGGAACCAGTTTGTGACAGTTTTGGATTGGCCCCCGTACAGTCCGGATTTAAATCCAATCGAAAACTTGTGGTACCAGGTGAAGAAGACAGTGGCGGCAAGAGTACATCAAACGTCGATCAACTTTACACAGCTTTTACAGAAGCGTGGGAACAAATTCCGGTACAAGTTTGTACAGAATTGATTGCTTCCATGGCTAAGAGATGTCGTGCTGTTATTGCTGCAAAAGGACATGCGACCAAGTATTGATACGCATCGGAATGCTCTATAAAAATGTGTTAGAAATCTTACGTACTAAAATAATTTCAAAGATAACTAATTTTTTGTTTAATTTCTTGTTACGAAATGAAGTGTCTTTAATTATATGGCCAGATCTTACTAATCTTATCTTTTATTTACACTGCTTACATTTAAGTTTTACCGAATAAAAGGCAAGTTTTGTTGTAAATGTTTCGTTTTAACAATACACAATAACAACACAAATAAAAATTATTTGTGCAGCAAGTTACAATGGCAGTCTGATAAAGTATATACAGGAGGAATAGCTTAGTTATTTCAATATGCTTCCAGTGTCTTTAATTATGTGACCACCACTGTATATGGTTATATTATGTGTTTATATTATATGGTTATTCCGTGATCAAGGCGCATGAAACTGTGCCGAAATATTGGAAAGCTGAATACTCAGATCATGGTAAATATCCCGTTGTGAATGACTGTAGGTACTAACAGTTAGAAAATTATAAGAAAAACTTCTAACTAATGCTAAAATTGTTTGTTTTATTCTCAAATAGGGACTTGAATGGTACTTGAATTGTAAAAACCTATCTAGATTTACCTTCGTGATTCAACCTTGTAAGATGTTAAAAAAAAATGTTTGTTGTTTTCGCAGAAGCTATGCCCCCGGGAATGCCAAGCGTGGCCCAAGCTCGCACCATCCAGGGTATACCGTCCGGTGCTTCTGATCAAGAGAAGGTAACCATTTCATTTATTATAAATCTTTTAAATTCATCATGGTCATTAACACTAAATTCATTTACCATAATTTGAGTTTTTTTTCAAAAGCTCATGGTAAATATCCGGTTGTAAATGATTTCAATTATTGTTATTATGTTTTGTCTACAACAGTGTTATTGTAATTGTCACAAGATGCTCAGTTGTATATTCCTTATTCGTTATAATAATGTAGAATGTACCTATTCAGTCATGTACCTCTATAGTTCGCGCAAATCTTTATGAATTCTGTGAACGCAGCCTCGAGAAACTGCGCATGGTACAATTGAGTGCATAATCATTACTGTAAAAGATTAAATTTGTTATAGAACCTACACCTACAGGTGGTGTTTAAATAGCTATGAATATAATAATGAATATAATCACACTAATATTATAAAGGCGAAAGTATGTGAAGATGTTTAGATTTGTGTTACCTCTTAACGCCAATACTATTGATGTTTATGTAGACCTGGAGGAATAAATAATCGGCTACTTTTTATTCCGGAAAAAGGCTTGCGAAAACGGGGGCCTAATATAATATTAATAAAATTAAAAATTTAATTATTAATATAATATTAAAAAGCTAACAAATGATTACATGATTAACGAAGAGATTACAACAACAACGAAAAAAAATAACAATAACAGCACTTAACAAAATAACTACAATATGAAATGACACTGGAGTCGACTGTACGGAACGCGCATGTGTCAATACACATGCACTACTACTAGTTAGTGTGTGTTCGTTTCTACACAATTGTAGAAACGAACACACACTAACTTACGTCGTTTGCGGGCGATACCCTCGCCCGCGCACCCTTCCGCGTCCCTATGACCCCTTCAAATAAGCAGCGAGGCGCGTGTACTTTTGAGAATTCATAAAGATTTGCGCGTACTATACGAAAGTGAGACCAATGTCAGTTTAATCATCGTTCGTAGACGTAAAGGCCATATGATGATGATAATGTAGAAGTACACTGAACAGAATAACATTACAATGTCGTAAATATATCTGCCACGTAAATTGCTTCGTGGTTGTTCATTCTTTTCATGAGTTCAAGAATTCCATTTAACCACCACCTAGTACTGATTTTTTCACTGGGTTTCTTTTGATAACCGTATAACACTGTATATCTAATTGACTGCTGACAGAGTTATCTCCACTCAGTTAAATTGAACAAACAATTCGATAATTTTCATTCTGTCCACCAGGCGGCGCTGATAATGCAAGTCCTGCAGCTGTCGGACGAGCAAATCGCGCTGTTACCGCCCGAACAACGCGCGTCTATCCTTATGCTGAAAGAACAGATTGCTAAGAGCACGCAGCAGCGCTAAGTTTTATACCAATATATTGTTAAACTTAGAAACTATCCTTAAGTTAAACTTCAAAATTAAGCAGTATATGGAAAATGTGTCCAGGCCGTGTGTGAAGGGCCAGATACATAGGTCGTCGTTGCCCTGCAGTGGAATGACTGAGAAAATACTACCAATGCAAGTGGGGCATAGTCTTACTGAACGAAAACTCGCGTATTTAATTTGTGGGCGATTTACCGAAGACGAGTGATTAGAATGGGAGAAAACAAGTCAAAATTAATGTAATTAATTTCCATAAGACCGGACAGGACAGTCAAATATTTCAAATTCAAAATGAATTAAATAACACTAGAAATAACGGGGTCACTTTGATTTCATTCAGTTTAAATCGCGAGCAATAGTTCAGTAAATTCTACATCAGATCTAATCCTACAGCCGGGCAAATTCCTCCATTCCCTTCCATTTATCGCGGTCTATGACCAACGCATGAATCTATAAAAGTACTTCGTAAACTGGATCGCACATTAACAACAATACTGTAATTCCATGCGTCAGGCTTATTTTTAACAAAGATTCTGAGACACGTACTTGTTTAAAAGCTGTAAAATTTACGCAGCGGCATTACTGTAAGAATGTTAAACACATGTTAACAAATGTTTCGCGCACTATGAAAGTAGTAGGTATTAATGGCTAGCAGACAGTGAATACTTCTGCAGCCTAGTAGAAACTTAACTAATATGTTATTATAAAGTATCATTTTCCAAAAGAAAAGGTATTCTATAGCAAACACATCACAGTTTCTTTAGAATTTCTAAAAAAGTACAGATGTATGGATATCCTACTAGAAAGAGATGCATTACTATTTTGGAGCCTCTCACTCGGCTCGTTTTTATGAAACACTGTGCAATCCAGGTTAGGTATAGATTTGTAGGCCAACGTATCTACACCAGTCAGACCAATCGGCAAGAATGCATGTGGTGTGGTGACGTAAGTATGTTTTATATCTATGAAATACCATTATGTAAAAAAATATATCTTGCCTCACCCCTGTTAAAGGATAAGACAATATTGGGGTCAAATACGACGGGTTATCTATGAGTAGGTCTGAATGTTTACATTTACATGCTAATTTAAGATTTGCAATTCATTCCCTTTGTTTTTTTTTATACAGTAAGTTCCTAATTTCACGAAAAGTAGCATCGATACAATAGTAATTATATAACATAACTTATTTGTATCCATTCACTGTAACGATATTAATAAAACAAAATATGTCAAGACATAAAAAATCAGTCTTTGATTTCACATAATCACGATATCGACTTTATTTAATAGGTAGGTAATTATTGAATTAAGATAGGCCTTATCTCATGATTATGGGTCAGGAGCTTCGTTTTCTTATCGTCTACGTGATGAGGGTAACGTAAATATAATATTTGGATAAAATAATCGAGGATTTGGCAAGCGAGCGAGATTCCCATTTTTTATTCGGTTTTCGAGGAGCTAACATCTCGGAAGGTAAGTTTTTGTGATTATAATTTGGTTTATTTAGAATTTTAGATAAAGAGAGATAAGGTAGGTACTCCAGGAGCCCTACCAAACGGTTCGCCACCGGGTGTAAAGTAGAATGTTAATTTTATTGGTCATGAATTTGTGGACCAAATATATGAAAAAAATGGTATGGTGTCCATGTGGTAAGAGGGCCCACTCCAGAAAAATCTTTGAAAATATCATAGGTCTAAGTAAAATTCGGAAAATCAAGCTTATCTTAACATAGGTACAAAGCCGTTGTCACACATGATTCGTTCTAAGATCCAACTTGTATATCATATTGGATCAACTTGTAAACCTATTGTAAAGAGGAAATAAACAAATAATTTATTTATTTCAGTGAACCTTCTAAAAGAATTGTGAAAGTTAGAATCAAATTTTATGAAAGTCAAATAAGCGAGCGAGATAAGAGATCTTGGGTTTTAAATCATCACATTACATAAAGGAAAGGAATGAGGGCCCGCCTCCTCCTGTAGTGTAATATTTACCTAACCTACTCATACCTAATTAATTTAATTACAGACGAATCTAAAAGAAATTGCTCTTGTGAAAGCTTTCATAGCAATCCAATAGGTACCACAAACTAAACTAAATTATTGTCAATCATTGCGAAAATGTATATAAATAACGGCATAATGTAAAATCGTCCCGTAGTCGTCTCTTCACGTTATAAATTTCTTGAAACTGACTATCAGTGATCACCTGTCAAACTGGACAACCTGTTTTATTTTTAACCTTATTCACTCCCAGCCGAAGTTCAATTTTCTTCGAAGACAAAAAGTAAATATCATTGCAGGGTCCTGCCTGACATTTGTTGTGTTTGGCAATGTTTTTTGTTTTGTTTGTTCTTTTAGTTTATCAAAACATTCATGCGTACGAGAGTATTGATATTAAGAGAGCTCTTGATATTTTGGCTATTAGTTAGTGAACTGTTGTTTTAATTCGCAAGTTTGTTAAGGAAGTCGGTTTCAATATCAACATCTTCGTAGGTACCTATGTAATTTACATACCTACCTAACCTAATTAGTTTTCCTTCCTTATTAATTTGCCTTAGGCAGCGCTCGATCTTGCACGTAAGTTTATGCGTCATTCATTTTTTGGCATGCTATTAAAATAGAGTAGGTACCTACCTAAATTAATTTGCGTGGGCTGGTTGGGCATTTATTTTGTTTTTGGCGGGGGATAAAGTCTGTTAAGTAGGTAGTGTTAAAGAAAGTGTTTTAAAAAAAATAGTATCTATATAGATAAGTTTGTGCTTAACTTAGATCTATTTTAATTTGCTAATAAGGAACCTCTACAGAACAGATATTATTATTTACCTTTATTGGCCATGAGGCAAATGCACGTTAAACGGTTTAGCTGCGGGCGCCCCCCTTCGGGTTGCACAGCAGAGGGTGGGCAGTGAAAGCGTTAATTAAGACCACCGATTTATGTTATGAACTGCTTGTTTTAATCAAACACCTGTACTTAATAATTAAACGTTAAAATTATGTTTTTTGAGTTACTACTAGATACCTAATTTTATGTTGATTTTTCAGGGCCAAAATGAAGTTCGCAGTGTTAGTAGCAGTTTGCCTTCTAAGCTTCGTGGAGTGTCACTGGAGAGATCACGGGAAGAACCGCTACGGGGATCCTCCAGATCACACCAAGCTGATTCCTATGGCTAGATATGTGCTACATAATTCAGGTTTGTGAAATTTGAAAGAAAACCTCCTGGAGCCTCTTCATTGTTAGGTAGGTAGGAACTTATCTTCTTTTTCTTTCTTATCTGGCGCAGCGCATCAGCATTGCCATACAGCGGGGCAATGCAGTCTTGGGGACGTTTCCGACTGGTATCAACTGATCCATATCATATGGATCAGTTGAGCTACCGTAGATTGTTTGCAACAGACTGTAGTTAGCTCAAATGTTTCAATTTTAAATAGGTACTAGTTCTAATTTGTTTCTATTAAGTGATTCAAATAAAACCCATCTTTTAGTTTTGTACTTACCTACCTACCTAGATACGTAGCCAGCTATGTTTCATTTTAATTGAAACAGCCATTATGATAAACAAAGTGCTTAACATCTATGAGGGCAACAACGTGATACTTTTTCCCTAATGCACGCAGCATTATATTTAACATAACTTAAAATTGGTAGGTAATGCATATCGTATTTATTTATAATGTCCAAATTATAGCCGACGAACCAGGCGGTAAGGTTCGCAATTTAATACCCTATCAAGATTACCAAACAAACCTACCTACCTAAACTTAAAATTAAGTATTTAATGTTAAATTAAATTATTTCCAAATTATTCACCTGACCTTCCATTTCAGTTTGGGGCTCAATCGCGACGATTTCAGTGTTGCCAGCTATCGAAGGATTTCCCTTCTCGAATGTAAAGTCCATCGTCGACGGCTCCCTTGCCAACTCCACTGGAATCCCATATTTCTACATGTCGCCATTGGACTTCACCGCTAAAGACTTAGCGGTAAGTTAACTCTTAACAATATTAGGAGGGTCGAGCTAGCTAGTTATGGCCTGGTCAGACCTACGTGGTGGTATTCGAGTTTAACTAAAAACCCCGGCCTAACACCGCGCGAAAATGAGATAAATTTACTGCCACCCCGCTCTGGGTGGGTACAGAATACCGCGTAGTACTTCTGAACAGACCTTTAAATTAAACTACTTAACACTTTCATTGCTCATCATGATTCACATCTCTATGTTCGATCGAGCTGGCCGAGCAGCGGGGCGCGCCCCTTCCGGTCCCCTTTTGGAGGATAGGCAGAGAATGGGTTAAAGAAAAGACAAAATAACATTAGCATTACCTACGTAGGTATCATAGTCCGTATCTACTTAACTGTTTGTTTTGTAAACTTGTTGAGCATAAGTTTCCAAAACACGAGAGTTGTCTTCTAATCTCTGAAGGTACAGCCTCGGAAGGCCTACTGTTGTCCTTTTTTGCATTTTCCACTGAGTTGATGGTATTTTTATTAATTAATCGCTTTTTTCGAAATTTTCTAGAAAAACTCCCGTGCATCTGTGTTGGTTTCATTAGAAGAGACGAGATACTGTGAGCAGCAGAACTGGGACGCCGAAGACCCTCGCTGCACTAGACTGATGCTCACCGGGAAAATGAGGAAGGTACGTATACCTACATAGTTCGTGTCTAAAGCTCTGCAGTCATTAATCAAATACCGATACCGCAAAATCCGGGTAAATCGGTCAATCAGGCCCATATTTTAATGCACATTTCTGTGTTGTGCTGCAGCGGTGCTTTCCAGGTGTGCGACAAGCTATAACATCTATTATGGGCTTGTCAGATTAATATTGGCTAAGCTCTTCACGTTATTATCACTTGATATGGCTAGAAACCTATACCTGCCTACCTATAATACTTGGTTACCTATGTACTTTGCTTTGACTTATAAATCCATACTAATATTATAAACTAGCTGCTGCCCGCGGCTTGCACGCTCTTTTTCGAGATAGAAAGTAGCTTATGTCCGTCCCCAGGATACCATCTATCTCCATGCCATATTTCATTAAGATTCGTTCAGCCGTTTCGGCGTGAAAAGGTAACGGATAGGCAGAGTTACTTTCGAATTTATAATATTAGTATGGATTCGAAATTAACTGTCGTCTGTCTGTTACCTTTTCACGCCTAAACGGCTGAAAGGATCTAAGTGAAATTTGTTAGGGAGGTAGATGGTATCCCGGGGAAGGACATAGGTTACTTTTTGTCCCGGAAAAAAGCGTGCGAAGCCGCGGGCAGCAGCTAGTAAAATATAGATAAATTACGATTACCTACAGACAGGGTTTTCTTCACGTAGGTACTTAGGTATTAATTTTATTGCCTGGCTAACGAATAAGTAGGTACTTAGTCGTTAAATGTTTATTCTGAGCACAAGTAAAAATACTTATTCGCTGGCTATTCTTAGAATAACACCAGAGACGATAACCTTCTAGCTTAGGGTACTTGAAGAATGCATGCGAGGCCCCTTCAAGTACCCATATTTTATTTTTATTTGTGTTCCCTATGTCCATCTGCGGGACACCGTTTACGTCCCTGCCAAATTTCATTAAGATCCGTTCAGCTGTTTAGGCGTGAAAAGGTAACGACAGAGTTACTTTCGAATTGATAATATTATATGGATATGGATGGATATTATGAATTGTAGCTAGACAAGACCCTTGTAATGAATGGTTCGTAAAGTGCTTTGTTCTAATAATAATTTTATCTGTTTAGGTCAAAAAGGACACCCCGGAGTACATCTTCGCAAAGGCGGCTTTGTTCGAGCGACATCCGGCTATGGCTAACTTCCCTGCTGGTAAATAACATTGATCATGACTAACACTATGAAGTAGGTAACTAATTCTATTAAGTGGGGAACTGGGATCTGCAATGACATCTCGCATGGGAGTGTGCTGTGCATTGTCCCCCTGCCTAAACAGGCGCTAATCAGCCCAGCTCCTTGAAGTACCGGAGCAGGACTTTTGGCGATTGACACCTTCGTTTCAGCTTTTCTGTAGGACGGGTTTGATACCTCTATGAGACTCTTCAAACTCGTTTTCCGTCTTGCCTCCTCTGTGGTCATGCAGTGTACCGCTACGTGTTCCACAGTTTCTTCTTCCTGCAAGCAGCCACGACACAGACTGCTGTCTGGCTCCAATCTTATGAAGCACCTAAAACACGAACGACTTAACTGCGCACCTCGCGCCATACAAAATGTGCGCGAGGAGGACAGTTAAGTCGCACGGGTTATAGCTACTTAATTTTGCTTCGCATGCGCTTTTTAAGTAGCCTATGGGGTCCCGGGATATCATTTACCTGTCTGCCAAATTTCATTGAGAACCGTTCAGCCGTTTAGGTGTGAAAAGGTAACAGACAGAGTTACTTTCGAATTTATAATATTAGTATGGAATATGGATAAAGGCCACAAAACGCTATCAATCACCACCGCTATGGTATGGCGGGGCTTCCCAAGCGATAGTGGCTAGTCTCCGTTGATAATGGCCGCCGTGGCCGAAAATTCAGATAGGAAGATATCATCGTCCGCTATCTAGGGCCATGAGAATATAATACCTACGGAGAGATTAACAAAAATGACATGGCATTGATAAACATTGCGGAATTATAGAAGTTGAAGGAATGAATTTCAAATATTTTACGCATTCGTTAACCATGTCACGTTATTTTTCTCTATTCTACCATAGACAACAATCTCTGTACTTGGCCTACTGTTTGAAGTTTTACCTTGCAAATAAAAATAAGGCTACCATAGCTCTTCAGTATTAATAGTATTCTAACATAAGTTATTGCAATTGTTCCAGACCACGACTGGTTCGTAGCCAAGCTGAAGATAGCTCAAATTGCAATGATAGACTGGTTCGGAGGTGCGAAGTACATCCCCGTGAGAGACTACCTGTCTTACAACTACACTGGAACAGAGATGCTGGACCATCACAATAGATTGGTCACAGAAATATCAGATAACGCAATTTCTCAATGAGAAAATGTTCCTACATACACAAACAGCTTTATTACAATATGAGAAGAATGCTTTTAAGTTATTTATCATTATAATTTCCTGGGTCTGTATTTTTTAGTCATCAATATGTTTTAAAGTGTCATCCATCATAAATAATGCTTTTTGGTATCCTGTTTTTGTATTTTTCACTCATCTGTCTAGTACCCACTGTATGAACCTTTGTTTGTCACATTTAAGTGATATAAATATACTTCTTCTAAGCATACATACTTATTTAACTTAAATGCGTTGAATAACAATTTAAATGTGATACTATAGGCTTTTAGATATTTTTATAGAAAAACTAAGAAAAACAGTTAATAAAAATTTATTACACAATTGCATATATTTCATTTGCTTAGTATTTTATGGAATGGAATCGTTAGGTTTTTAGTGCATTTTATAATAATAATAATAATGCTGGACAATCCACACAGCATCATCTAGCCCCAAGATAAGCAGAGCTTGTGTTATGGGTACTAGATGACTGATATATTTAATACATTACATACATAGATAGATATTTATTATTATACATAGAAAATACCCAGAACACTCGGAACAAATATTTGCAGATCGTACAAACATTTGTCACAAGGCGGGAATTGAACCCGCAACCTCGTGCGTCGTAGGCGGACCTTCGCCCGCCGCGCCACATCGGTCGTCATTTTAATAGTTTATTTACTTTACATAGGTAGTCTATTAACAAAGTTCTAATTATGAATTATTTTGCGCCAAAAGGTCTTACAATCTATTTATATTATGTTAATACAACCTTATTTTTTTCTTGGCATTATGCAGCACCTTCAACTAGCCATTTGAAGTTTTTATATTTCCGTAGTGAAACATAAATAGGGAGCTAATTATAAAATTATTCTATAGAAATACATAGGTACCGTACAACATAACCTTTTAGATTACTAGTTTTACCTATAAACACAGATTTTATAATACCTATACTTATAGGTATTATAAAATCTGTGTTTATAATAAGTAATACTTATTACTTCTGTAAATCACATAAGCTTAACCTTACACTACACTTCCCGCCGTTTTTAGCTTATAAAGCTAGCTTTCGATTATCTACGTTACCCCCTCAGAATAAATCTTTTATAGACTAAAAACTGCCTTACTTAGCCAGTAACGAATATCAATTTGCTAAATAAAATCAATACAACTTATTCCTATTCTTTCCACATATTTTTTCCACATAAATGGGGAAATTGTTTTCAGGTGGCGGCCGCGACGTAAGAATCAACCCTTACAACTCCCGTGGATGTCGTAAGAGCCCACTAAGGTACCAGAGGAAAGCAGCTTGCTTCTGTTTATTTTTAACACCTCAACTGCGAGCACCAATTCGCCTGCCAAGCGTGGTGACTATCGCAAAACTCCCCTTTTTTGGAGGAGGCACGTTCGGTTGGTATGTGTAGTAAGGTGTAAATTACTAGTGGCGCAGCGAGAACACGACACCGCCACAACAATAAATTGTAACGCCAACTCTGAAATGCCTTTTCTTGCCCATAGACATTATGCTTTAACTTTTTAGCAGGACATTCTTGTGTTAATTTTCATTCTGTACTTCGTTTTCGTTACAACAACTGCACTTTTCCGTTACAATGCACACACGAGGCAACGGGACGCACGTTGTTGCTACTGTTGTATGCATGATGCACTAATGCATTCACGGGGCCTTCGTTTACTCGGTTTGTACCTAGCGGTGTTGCCATTACCTGAAATGAAATGTTAAGTAACAGTTAGTTAGTTATACTTGAAGACTACATGTAGCTAGAGGCCTACCTAAGGGTACGCTCACACAGCAGTCCGTTTTATCGTATCCGTTTTTATTCGGCCTGTAGATACGATAAAACGGTTCTGTAAAACGGACTGCTGTGTGAACGCGCACTAAGTAGGATGAGTTTCAATAAATCTATGATAGGCACAGTACAATATGTATGTACCTACAGTTCAATCATTGTAATAATTTATTTAGTTGTATAAATTGTTGTTTCATGTTTATATCGATTCCTTAGGATAGGTAGTGAGATCATAACATGAACCCCAATGCACACATTATGATTGCAATTCCAAACATGGCGTTTGGAGTTAAATCGTCGAATTATTTATTTATTCGATAATAATTGTTATTGGCTGATATAACTTAATTAGCCGAACGAAGATCAAGCTCAATATAATATAATATATATTAGCCATAAGCCACACCTTAAAGGTGAACGCGCACCTGTCCGCGCCGCAGGAGCCGCCGCCGTACTCGCTCAATCATCGCATTTTATAAATCTTTATATGAAATAGCGAACTATCCGCATTTCTGTAAAACCCTGTAAGTACACGGATTTCATCAAAAAAATTCGGCGAGTGCGGCGCAGACCAGGTGCGCGTTCAGGTTGAACCATACCTAACTTCACTCTCTCTTCTTCTAGGACAAGATATTTGATTCATACTCACATCCTCTGCATGTTTCTCTCCATCCGTGGATGTCTGCAAACTAGTCACATGACTGATGTCTTGCTTCTCAACTGAACTGCTTATATTATCCGACAACTTCACATTCACGTTCGCCAAGTCAATAATATTAGTTGAATGTGGTGTTGTTGCATTAAAATTGAGGTTTCCGATCGGTCGATTGTAGACTTTACTGCCGTATTCCGAAAGTGCAATATTCTCCAGCCATTTTTCGTGTAAGCTGTACAAATTTTGGTAAGTGCAAAGGAGCATGTCCCTGACTCTACACCTTTCGTCCAGGAGTTGTTTTATTGCCTGGTGTAGGCTCTCAGATTTAGCAGTTAGTAGCTTTTTGGATTCAGCTAGCTCTTCCACCATTAAACTGAAAAAAAAGAGAGTGACGTAGTCAGTAACACCAATATTATAAATGCAAAAGTTTGAATGTTTGTTACCTCTTCGCACCAAAACTTCTGAACGAATCGGTCTGAAATTTTGCGTAGAGGCAGTTCTAGGCCTGGTTTAAAATAATCATTGGCCTGGCCTTACATGTTATCCCAAAAGAAAGCGTGCGAAGCCGCGGGCAGGAGCTAGCTGCATATAATGGGATTTTTAATAAGCACACTAGCTTAAATCTCACAGAAATTTAGGTCATATATGTAGCACTTTTTCGGCTTATTATTTTGCTGCCGTCTTACATACCTACTGGCCAAGAATTTGCTTCTCCACACCTCACATTGACCTGCCAACCATTCGGTTTGTTCCTGAAAATACAAAAAAACACTTGCATTTGGTATTGTTAGTTTGTTTTTCTATTAGTTGTAGTCGCTTAGGATTTACTTTTTAGTACACTACTGGGTGCAGACCTTTACTGTTTTTATTATTCCATATTAATATTATAAATTCGAAAGTAACTCTGTCTGACTGTTACATTTTCACGCCTAAAAGGATCTTAATGAAATTTGGCAGGGAGGTAAATGGTATTTTGGGGACGGAACATAGGCTACTAGAACAGCGCGTGCGAAGCCGCGGGCAGCTGATTTAATCCAGCCAAATTGGATGTACAATGTTTGTAAACAAACTGTCCATACTTAACCGAAATAACACACTGTTCCGCGTCTTCTTATACGCAATTTACATTACTTGTCAATTTGAGATCCTTCCTTCAATAAATAATGCTTACAATTATATATCAAACACGACGCCAAGCAAGTGAGATTAAGTTTTTTTGGGTCATGGTTTGGTTACATCCAGTTTGACTAGTGTTTAGTTGCTAATAATTAAAAACAAATGACTCTTACCTGGTGTGTAGATAAGTGCTGCGCGGAGCTTAGCAAAGCATCAGCCAAGTGTTTTTTATCTTCATTGAGCGACTGCACTTGTATCTCAAGGTCCTCGCCCATGGATGCTACTAACATTGTTTTTAATTCTTTGTTGACCTGAAGATTAAGGAGAGAATACACAGTATTTTTTTTTAAATATTATTATTTTAAAGTTTTGTTCATAACATCCTACATAGGTACTTCAATCATACAAAACAAACAATGGTTCCTATAACATTCCAGAGCTTATTTATGATCGAGTATGCATTAAGTATATTATTAGCTGTTTTCATAATTTTTCTATCTATGTATTCTCTAATAGAAGATATCAAGCAAAGCTGTTTTTTTTGTTGTGCATTATCAAGAAAATGATATACCTGAACTTGTTGCTTTAGTTGTTCCTTTAATGATTCATTTTCCGTTGATAAATCTTCAACTTTTTTCTGTAACTCCAAGTTTTCTGAGCTACTTTTGTCAGCATCAGCAATGCATTTATCACTAGAAGAATTCAACTTGGGTCTGGGTTTAAATTCATTGAGGTCTGTATTCATTTGAGACATCTGAGATATAAGAGTGTTGATGTCCATGTTATTTTTGGATTTTCTTACACCTTTAGCTGCTACCGCGGGAGTCATTGGCTTAACAGCAGCTGTATATGGCTCATAAGGCACGAACTTCGGAGTCTTAGCGTTGATGGACTTTCTCTTTTCATTTCTAATTAAAGACGAAGGAAATATTTGGATGAGCCGTCCTGGACGAAGACATTCTTTCCTTTGCGTCTTCGTTTCGATAGGCTTCTTTATTTCTGTAACGGACTCGTCCGATTCCATTCCATCGCCTGCAGTCCGAACCTTGTTAATCATTTCTGAAAGAGCATAAACTCGTTACGGATTTATGTAAAGCAGGGGAACGAAAGTTTATAAGAAAAATACAAACTATATAAACTTACTAGGATGAAACGGGATGCAATTCTCCATGGCAAAATACCAAACAATGACAAAATATAAACTTTATTCGTAAAACTTGAGTAAAAAGTGGAATCAAAACAATTTTTATTTTGTTGGGGGGAGGGGGAGACAATATTGTACGGCACAATAATTAGTGACCAAGTTTGTACACCTGTACATTATGACCGTACAATATCATGCTGTGCTATAATGACACGCACGTGACGAGCTTACATACTCAATTTTGTACGGCCCTTATTGCGCACCCCAATAATTCGAAGCCATAACACGGATTATGTGACCAGACCACATGTCCACAGGCAACTTTCCTGATAAAGCCGTCGTGGGACTACGATTCTTCAAATAAATGGCAGACATCACTGCCTCACCCCAAAAACGCTGATTAATAGCACGTCTGTCAGATTCCTATTTCGTCAGAAGCAGTTTTTTGTATAATTTAAGTTCAGTTTCGTCATGAATGACGGATGTGGATAACTTTAATGACCCTTTCGTCATAATTCTTCAGTTCCTGCTTTCGGAGACCTGCCTGTAAAATAAGGCACCATGCTTTCTCCATAATTTGGTACCCGATTAAGACGTTCAGCGACGCCATTTGGCGGAGCACAATACGGCACTGTCAATTGGTGAAGTATTCCTTTATTCTCTAAGGACTTAAATTCTTATTTTTTTTATCTCTTAGAGATAACAAACAATCTCACTTAAATATTAACTATAGGAAATCTTATATAAACTAAATTCTAAAAGTGTGACCAGCCCCGTTAACCACGAGTTACTACAATAAAAAGGGGTGGTGTTAGTGGACTTATAGTACCTAGGTATGCATAATAAAAACTATTTAGTACATACAAGTAGCTTCAGAGAACTAATCTTCTATGCCACAATTCTTCTGATGCAGTACCCTTTGCAGTCTGTGTTCCCGGCACTTGGTGTAGGGTAGCCATCGACTGCTTTTGTATGCATGTACCTTTCATCCTATACACACCTTTAATTAACTCGGCAGACATCTATCACAAACACAACATAACATGTTGTTATCCATCTTCATATATAAAACAGCCATCCTATTTTAAAAAGAACCAACAACTCTCACACATTTTACTTACCGACAAAAAGTTTTCTGATAAGTGCAAGTGGAACATACATCTTTTATTATTTTATCATGATCCAAAGAGGTTATGTGACGATAAGGACAATGGCATTCTACCCGGCACGGCATTCCCGCCCGCCACTGCCGTAGCCATCTACGGCTTTGGCTATAGCAAAATCATCGCCCGCCATGTGTCGATAATTCGTGAGAATGGTCTCATGAATGGCGATGGCACCATCTCGTCAACCGATAACGATATATACGGATCAGATGTATAAAGTAATGAATGAAAAACATCCTCATTTGTAGCTGACCTAGAGCCTTTTCTGGAATGCTCCAATCGATTTTTTTGTAGTCCTTATTTCGGGAGCATCTTCAGACAAATTGTCCAATAGGTAAAACAGCAAAATGAACAATGAACCATATGAATAAACTGAACCATTTTTTTTCAGCAAGAACAGCTCTTAAGTATGCGTATTGCAACTTCGTTAAATTTAAATTTATGTAGAAACTTAAGGCTTCATGAATTGAATTCGCACTTACAGTTGGTGTTTCATGTAGTATTTGCATTCTTATCGTATATAAAATCGATTTAAATGGGTCACCTCACTAAATAATTGCAGTAAAAAAAAAATTGTGTCAATAACATTGAAAGACGTGCATGCTTTTGAAGTCGATTGAGCTTCCCATCTATAGTCATGACAATTTATTGTACACCCCAGTAATCCATGTCAAAAAGGGTTCCTATTATCGCGGTGTATAATAAGACTGACTGACTAACTGGTTATGCTATGGTTATCGCGATGATGGTGCCATCGCCATTCGTGAATTCTAGCGTAAGAAAACCAAGCGAAAGTGTTCCGAAAGAACTGTGGCAGGAAGTCATTTAGATTTTTAACCTACAAAACCTTGCATTTACTTTTTTACGATTATTAGAATTTTTATTACAGTCTATTATTTTTATTGGTTTCCAATTTATTTTTTGTAATATTTTTTATTACCAATTTATAAAAAAAAAAAAATTTTACTTTATAATAATGAGATAAACTCAAAAGTAAAATATTTTATTTACTTAAAATTTATTGAATGTTTTTATCACGTAAATGTGATAAATATTTTGTAAACAGAGAAAGTTTAATGTCGAGCTAGCTAGCCATATTTAACTCATAAGAAGTTATGATTATGTACTTGTAATATGCATACTACCTTTAAAATTACTAATTGCATAAAATAACTTAAGAATTAAGTACATACACCTACGATTACCTTTAATTTTCCAGTCCAAAGTAAGCTAAACATGGTTCACTACCGACACACTAGTCTCTTAATGGAATTGCTTTTTTGTCAATAAGAAAGCCTACGTAAATTACCTATTTAATGAATGTTGCCTACTAATATACTTACGTATTTTTTACTATACTTAATTATTAATATACTTAAGTATTTTTTGGACATGTGACAAGGAAATAAACAGACAAAATAATTAAACAAAAGCTTCATTGCAATAAATTACACAACCATCACTAAATAAAATATATTTAGGCCTTAAGAGTTGAATCAAATTCACCACTGGCTACTAATTCCTTGATAATGTCCAATCCTCCGATCAGTTCTCCTTTGACATAAAGTTGGGGGTAGGTAGGCCAGTCTGAGTATTCTTTTAAGCCTTGGCGAACTTCTTCATCAGTTAATATGTCAAAAGTATCATAGGGTACCCTGAAATAAGAATTAATGTTTCTTCCATTTTTTTTATACACAAAAATCATAACTTTTAAAATGGAATGTTTTCCTACCCAGCATCATTCAAGATCTGGATAAGGGTTCTACTGAATCCACATCTTGGTGTGTCTCTATCGCCTTTCATAAACACCATGACATTGTGCCTTTTGATAAGAGCTTTCAGTCTATCCTCCAGCTTCATTGGAGAGGCTTGGATTGGGGCAGTTTTTCCAAGGCTTAAGAGTTTCACTTTTGAACTGATCTGAGCAGCGTCAGCACCATCAACTCTTTCTATTTGGGTGCCATTCTTAAAAAGTACAACAGTAGGAACTGAATCAATCTGAAAAATAAATTTTACACTTTAACAGTTTAGACAAAAGAGTTAAGGGGGCATGTTGCAGCCATTTGTGCAAATAGGATCGGATTAGGATTTAGCGTTCATAAGAGCAGGACAGAGCATACCGTTTTGGAAAGGTGCAAGTGCAAAATGTCAAATTAGTTTATATTACAAGAAAATTAAGGAAACTGGCTTAGAGGAACCATATAATTACCTATTAATCAAAACAAGTAATTTCAATAGACCGCAGAATTCCTTATATCTCAACCAAATTATGTGTGTATCAATGCACTCTCATGTTTATTTTTGATAATATAGGAACCATAGAAATAATAATTAATTATATGTAAATCAAGTTTTTCCCCACAAATTTTTGTTTTTTTGATAACACATCATAAAGCTTGATGCATGGTAAAAGGAAAAAATAGCGAAATGATTGCTGGACAAATTCCTTGAAACAACTCTCACCTACACCAATTTCGCTTATAGTCAGAAGACTAGTTTTTTCCCACGGGGATCCAGTGATTACTGAGATCTAGGCCTAGTTTGACAACTAAATGTTCGCCTCATAAGGAAATATAAACAAGACATTAGGCAGGATAAAGGCTTGTAGATTCAGAAAAAGTCAGCATATAAACAAAAGCATAGCTAGCTGTAGCAATAAATATATTGGAAACATAAATTGGTTTCTGTCTGACTAGTTTTTATTGGAAAATTTATGTGAAATTGTTCACCTTATATTGCAGTGAGATTTCAGATAAGCCTTCAGCATCACACACAGCAAACTTCACTCCGGTAGATTTTATTTCTGGAAGCTTCTGTAATTCTCTGAGTACTTCAGTGACTTGCTTACATTGTTCAGCCCATTCCGCAGAAAAATGTATTACAACTAATGAGGGTGTCCTGAAACCAAATTTCTATAGTAATATACACATCAATAATTTTGATACCTACTACATGCTACTACTAAAGTATTAGCTTGACCTTTGCTTCCATGATACTAGTTGAAATACTTCTTCCTGTGTACAATACAAATTAATGAAACTTGAAAATTGAAGAAACTTGTTTGATAAGGGTTGGTAGGTACCTGATTATACACTGCTTTGTGGAGGTCAATGAGTTCAAATTTCTAAGATAGTGTTCTATAGGTGTACCTACAACACTGTAAAACCAGCCCTGTGAGTATGTAGGTACGTGGGCACCTATCAGTTGTAAGGTAGAATTTATTCATTTGATAACTGAAATAACAGAGCGTAGAGCTCTTGAATAGGTATAGTAATTTTAAGCTCAATGCCCTTGCGTAAGTATTTTCATATCGATAATCAAACGGTTCCTCTACTTTCTTCCAGCTCGGACTGAGATATAAATAAGGTATTATTTGCGGCGTTCTACTCACTTGATAAATTGGCTAAATAATTCTGTCGAATCTATGTTAGCTAGAGACATTCTGCTTGTTTTCAGTATCCTTGGTTGTAATGTAAAAAGAAAAGTAACACGCGCAGAATGTACTTGTGTTTTTCTATCAGTTTGATATCGCTGTCGCTGTTTGCAATTCAATCCGAAATTGTTGTTTTTCGTAAAATAACCTAAAATAACTTATCAAACGAAATAAAAACACATCACATCACACAGCCGCCAGGATTAATTTAACCGCTTACTGCATTGCATGCATGACAAATCGGGCATCAAGAGTTTTCTTTTCAGCGTCTCATTTATTAATTTGGCTCCTTTTTTCCATTCTTGCAACACTGTAATTAATAATCTGTGATATTGTTTGACGTTTGTAAAGAACACTACGAAAAAAAAAGTATTTCTAAACGCTGTTTGTTTCCCAACGGTTGACAAGAGGTAAGTCGTTCCTTCCGGTTATTTTTGTGTGGTCTTCCGCGATATCTGCTAAGATAATTGCTTTGCTTATGAGAGTCATCTGTTGAGAGTCATCTGTTGAGAAGCTAGATTGCAATTATATGTATTTTAATAGGTTATTAGTTCTGTACGTTAGATATTTCTCCTTTTCCTTTATACAAGGGTGTTATTCTTACTTTTTTAGCGATTCTGGGTAATAATTCGATGTAAGAATGCCATTTATTAGGATAAGTATGTATGTGTTTACTTAAATAGGACATAATTTGATACAGAAAGGTACCCGACAGATCATACAGATCGTTCGTGTTGGATTATGTATTATTATATGGTAAAATATGAAGGTTCAAGTTCCTTGTAAATAATAAAATACAAATATAACCTATCGCTACGCTATGCCAACCTTTAGCTATAACGGTTATAGCTAAAGGTTGGCAAAAATTTTCAATAATCAGAAAGTATACCGGGTATATACTTCTGTAATTCTGTAATTCTTTATTGTACACAATAATACATAAGCATGATTTAATTTAATAGGATATGTACATAGGCGAGCTTAACCCTTAAAAGAGTTTTCTTCCAGCAAACCTTAGAGTTATAGGAGAGGCGATGGAACAGGTAGAGGAAGTGTACAAAAACAATTAATTGAACAAGATAAACTGACAATTAAAGTAATAGTAGGTGGTAGTAAAGTAGTAGTAGTAATTAAAGTAATAGTAATACTTTCTGATTATTGATAATTTTTGCCATATTTTGCCAACCATTTCATACTATGACATGTTTGGCAAACCCGATATTGAACCTAGATCTGCATACGATGCCATATTTAACAGTGAGTTTTTTGAAAATATTTCAAAAAATACAAGGGATAGATTTTTTGAATTTTTTTAGGGCTTTCTGAGGGGTGTCATCAGCATGTCATATTGTTTTTTTCATGCCAATACAAAAATTAATGCAATTAAGGGGTTAAAAATAATTAAAAAAACAAAAGAGAATCTAGTTTTAGTCGATTTTTAAATTTTATTCGACTAAAAATTCTCTTCATGCAACACAGATGAGATAGAAAATTGACATTGACATAATAAGCTTTCTGACACATGTCTCAGCGGTCAGCCATCAAGTCATTTAGACAGTCAGAATTTTGAGGTTATTCATTTCAGTCTAGAAAAGAAAAATAATTTCTTCTCACGACTCGCATTTTTTAGTAAAAAAATTAACTCTTGAGCTTTCTTAAATTCTACCAAAAGTTGAAAGTACTTTTTTCCCAACATGGCAACCGTATCTTCGAACCCAGCTGCTGGAATGCAGCAAATAGATTTATCTAAACTGGCTGTTCCACAGTTGGCTCAGCTGAAGCAACAATTAGATCAGGTAATTTTGAATTACTATGAAAACACCTATAGCTACATAACCAAATAGTTTTCAAAATATAAACAAATTTAATTATTTTCTTTACTTTCAGGAGATAAATGTCATTCAAGACTCGTTACAAACACTAAAGATGGCTCAAAGTAAGTTCCATGAATCTGGACAGGCTCTTGAAAGTATCAAGCCTGATGTAAAAGGGGAGACGATTCTTGTACCGCTGACAGGCTCAATGTACGTTCCCGGGACTATTGCAGACATTGACCATGTGTTGATTGATATTGGAACAGGATACTATGCTCAAAAGGTAAGTCTTGTTAATTTTTACCTTTGATATGTTAGTACAGTAGCATTCATGAATAGGTGAAGTTTCAAATTTTGTTAATTAGTTTTTGTTTTGTAATATTTGTTGCTTTTATATAAAAAAAACTTGATATCCTTGTTTTACTGAATACCTACCTACAATTTTTATATAAATTTAAGCTAATATGATTTGATATCCTTTCCAGGACATAGAAGGTGGAAAAGATTACTTCAAGAGAAAGGTAAAGTTTGTGACAGAACAAATGGAAAAAATCCAGGCTGTAGGCAAAGAAAAGGCGACCATCCAAGACACTATCTGCCAAATTATTGGAATGAAAATTCAGGCCCAAAAGTCAGCAGCTTCTTCATAACCTTAGTTTTGGTCTTTGCTGAGTGCTATTCTTGTATTTTATCTGCTTTTGAGTCACCAGGTGCATTAGGATAAAACATATTTAGTAACAATTCCACGCAAAACTTTCTCTTACGAGATTCAACAAAATGCATTCACATGCACCATTTCCTCTTGCAAATTGGCATGCCATGCAATCAGAGAAGGTAAAAAACAGGCTTGTGCAATAATAAATTGCCAAGTCACCTTCAATATTAACTTGACAAGACCCAACTTCAAGCACACAATTTAATTGAAGAAGAAAAAACCTTACCAACTACACAATGGAAAACTCCATCAAAGTACAAAGTATGAGACATCATTAGGATACCACAATACTCAACTTTGACACTGAGGTTGCCAAGCAACAACCACAGAGTTTTGAGGAGCTCAGAGAGGCAACATCACTGGCAAAACTCTGTTGGTTTCTTTCTTGTGTGTGCTTGAAGTTGAAGGGTCTTGCCAATTTAATATTAAAGGTGATTATTGTACTCGCCTGTTTTTTACCTTCTCTGAGTGCATGTTATGCTAATTTGTGGGAGGGTGGGTGGTGCATGCATTTTGTTGAATCTCATCAGACAAGGTTTTGTGCGGAATTATTACTAAATATTTTTTATCCTAATTTACAATGGATTTAAAAGTAACGCCTGAATCTATTATTTATCACCAGGTTAAGCTTTGTGGTATGTATGCTGATTATGTAATTTAATTATAAGTAAGTCTCCTTACTCAAAATAATAATAAGATTTATGATAATGTAATCTAACAATTTGTAATCAGAAAAGTATCTGGGTGAGCAATACAACATTTCTAGAACTTTAAAAATAAAAGCAATGTGTTAATATTAACAGTCATGTATGTTTTAAATTGAATAAACTAATTCTAAAACAATACTTGTTTAACCAAATTCAATAAACTAACCTTTTAAAAATCTTTTAATAAAATGGTTATCAGTCTGCAATCTAGGTGGCGCTACTAATAATAGGGGTTAACGGACCAATTACTAGTAACAGGGCAGGTTTTACTTCTAATGTAGAAATCTTCTGTTTTGTCTCTGGAGTAGTCTAATTTAAGAGTTTCATCTAGGTGTAATAGAACAGTAACAATATCGTAATAATATGAACACAATAAAAGACTTGCATGTGACACCAAATGATTTATTTTCAATAGGCCAAAATGATTGCGCATTATCTACATACAATATTATGACTTAATAAACTATGAACCTATGTTACTGCATTATTATAATAATATCTACAGTATGTCTTAAAGATACAAAACAATTAACTAAATAAGGCAACGACTATTCCTTAAATTAAATAATCCTCATAACCAGAAATCAGATTTAAGTGTCATATTTATATTTTATAAACACCAGAAATATTATTTGTAACATAAAATATAACAATAGTGAAAACAATTTACACTGATGCCAGATTCAATACATTCATAAATAAATAGGTAGTTGTACACTATTTGTTTGATTATATTCACATATACTATGAAATCCATTTGTATCATGATTGTTTAACTGCTTATTACATTACCTCAATTCTTTCAAATTAACTGTTAATAAATATTGCCAAATACCCTAATTTTAAAGGTACTTCAACCATACAGCACCTATAATTTAATATCAATAAAAATTACCAATTAAAAACGAGTGAAGCCTACATACAATTATTTACATACATAATTATGTACCTAGATTTTTCTTACAATAATTTAATTAATTCTAAGTATTCATTTCAACATTTTAACTAATAGAACAGACCTGTTTAATTCACTGAAATGAAAGTTCGCTCCACCATAACTTGTTAGTAGTTCTGAATTTATTACGGTGCAAGAACGACGCGTCATGATTATAAACAGGCAACTTGATACAAGATAGCAATTTACATTCGCCTAGTAGCGGGAAGTTCAGTCCAGTTTCGACATCATGCCGTATTAGAGTACACCGCACACCGGTCACACTTCGGCTCTCGATGTCTACACAAACAGATTACTCGCCTGCTCGGCGAAGTCCTTATCTCAAATGGTGTAGTACTCCGGAGCGAAGTCGTTCGCGAGATTGCTCAGGAAGTGGAAGTCTGAGGAGGAATTGGAGTTGTCTCCGGCGGGCGCGGCGTGCGTCGCCTCGTAGAACTGCTGGAAAGACCCGTAACCGTCGACGCACTCTGCTGGGCCATAGGACTCGCTGCTGGAACCAGCTGTCGGGTTCGGAGTGCCAGCGGTGTACCCCGCCGACGCTTGCTGAGCCGCCGCGTACGCATTCGCGTCGTAATACGCATTCTTAGCGTACTCTCCGTGCCCTTTCTGTCCGTCCGTCCCGTAATAGTTAGAGTGCTCGTGCTGCGCGCCCTCGTGATAGTGATACCCGTAATGGCTGTTGGGATACCCCATGTGCTCCGCGTTGTATCCCTGCGCTTGCTCGTACCCGGGATGCCCGTACCCGACCTGGTCTTTGCCATATCCAGCGGGGTAGCCGTAGTTCTGATACATCTCGTGCGGATAAGCCTGCCTAGATCCGGTCCCGTTTGTCGACCTGGAGGACGTCGCACCTGGCTCCCTCTGACCGCGCGTATATGCGTGTTGCTCGCTCTGTGCAGTGTACCCATCGTAACGGTTCCCTTGAGGGTACTGCGCTAGTTTCCCTACAAATTGCTTGGAGTCCATGCGGAAGTCAGGGTGCGGAACGAACTGGCCAGGAGGCGCGTTGCCTCGGATGACGTAAGGAGGCATCGCGTTAGGCACGGCTTGTGGGTGCGGCGGGCCGGGCGCGGCGGTCGGCGGCGATGGCCGCGGGTAGTGGCCCAGCGGACTCGGGTGCATACTCGACGGCGTCCCGGGAGTGGACGACGGTGTTAGACTTACGGATGAAAACTTAGCACCATCCGGTAGACCGATCCCGATACCGTCCTTGGAAGAGGATGGGGATATTTTACAGCCAAGGGCGTCAAGTGAGGGTGAACGTTTGCGCGATTCTTGTTTGATCCGCTTGGCGAGGTTCCTCGGAGCGGGGGTGACGTTGGCGGACAGGTGCCCGTCTCGGGAGTCGTCCTCCAGTTTGTCGAGAGAGGAGGACGAGGCTACGCTGGAAGCCCCGTCGCTGCCGAAGCTGTTGTTATTCGTTGCGCTTGGAGTGTTGTTGTTGCGAGTGCGTGACGCTAACTCTGGGAGATCTTCAGCCGGCGAGCATAGAGCTCCAGGGGGCAGTTCACAGCCTTGACAGCTCTTTTTACCCGATAGTGGACCGTCATCGTCAAGGAACTTATCGAGTCCTGTCTTCGAACTTTTTCCACCTTCTGAAGTTGTAGAGTCCTTGTCGTCTCCATCTTCGCTTTTGGTGAGGGTCTGCCTTTTGTGTTTCATTCGTCTATTTTGGAACCAGACTTTAACCTGGAACAGAGGTACAATCGATAAGAAAATTGTCAGGTACCTACTTATGACACTAAAACTTTCTTGTGTTTAAGTCATCCCTACCTGTCTTTCAGTGAGGTCGAGTGAGGCAGCAATCTCAATTCTCCTGGGTCTGCAGAGATATTTGTTGAAATGGAATTCTTTTTCCAATTCCAATAACTGGGTGTTCGTGTAGGCGGTGCGAAGTCTTCTAGGCAAGCCGTTTTCTGTAACAAAAAATATTATTAAAATAAGTGCATAGTGCTAGGTTCAATCTAGACTTTCCACTTAAAAATACCGGGTAAAAGTGCAATTTTCTACCGTGCTCTATAAAATATGAATAGCACGTTTCAAATTAACGTTAAAAGAATTCCTGGAAGCCTTCAATAACGTGGTTTGGCTGGCTCGCGGGTGCGCTTTCCTTTAATGTAATAACTTGATCGCATGTCAGAGCACCGCCCTTGACGCCATTGTGTCGAAACGGACCTTCTTTTTATTTTACCACAAAATACGAATTGGAATTCGAAATTCAAATTACAAAAGGGCGGCGAATAATGGGGCGATCGCGTTCGCGTGATGGCCGCGGGCTGGTACAGTCGCGGTGTCGCGAATCTTGTTGTTATGACAATAAGGGCGATATTGTGCGTGGAGATGTGGTGGTGGGGTTAGCTTGATTGACGTGCCTCGTCAGAGCGCGCTCTCGCCATTGGGCAAGGGCAGCTGTCAATCAAACTGCAGAGCGGCCCTTCGGTTACGCACGGCTGCGCTGGAAAGGTCTTTGGCCGATGTCGAATGAGCCCTATTCAGGTGTAATAAAAAGAGGGTTCTATTGACATACGATATCAAACGGCATTATTAGATTCCATATAGGTAGGTAAGCTACATTGAATAGGTAAGCTACCTACTAAGTTCATCTTCTTTGCGAGCTACTTCTAGCCATTGGGTATTAATTCAACAACATTAGCAAATCGTCGGTGTACCTACTCGACCCGAAACTCGATAGCCCTTGGTCACTAGACTAGAATTATAGAGTGGTCAGTGGAGAACAAAAGTGCTTCGAATTGATTATATAACTCTCTTATTTTATTCGTATGTCAAAATTGAAGCCTAAGTATTTATATTCAATTGTTGAGTTATTTTCTTGCGCAGAAATCTTGTGTGTACTTACATATTATTTTAGCTATAAATTAAGCTCAATCATATTATTATCTCTTTAAGACAAAGGTGCAAGCGAAACTACTGAATTTTTTGCATAGTTTTACGTTAAAATTCCAAGGAATTATAAAAAAAAAACACCGCCTTGCCCAGATTACCTATCTATACTTTCTTAGTTTGTCAGGTTATTTAGTTCTCTGTTACGTCTTTGTCGGTTTTGTCTCTACAATGTAAACTGTGCAAGTCGTGGTTTTCAAAATCATGTTATTTTATTACCTAACATCGGTGGTCGTGACTGTACAGGATGAATGCCCCAAAAGATGCAAGTCGGCCAAGTTTTTGCGGTCGCAAACTTATCTTCGCAATATATGTCTATGCAATGTGTATGTCTATGCAAGATATTATGCGGGATGGAGTGGCACCGTGTATAATGTTCACATTATCGCCGACGTACTCACAGTTCGTTGAGCTTCTGTAGCTTTGGCGTGGAAAATATTATTGTGTAGTCATTCGTGGAAGAAGAGCTATTTGATTTAACAAAGAGAAAAATGTGTTATCTTGTTTCACTCAAATCGACCACTGTTTTAATGAACGGAAACTTGAAAAGATGTTGCTTTTTGTTGTTGGTTATTTCAGGACTGTAGGTGATATGAAAAAGGGGAAATACCCTCTTGACTCTAAATATATTTAACTAGAGGTAGAAATTGACGACCCTATAAAGCATTTCGTAGGCTTTTTCCTTTTTTCGACAACTACCTATAGCATTGCAATATACATACCAGCCTTTTTAGCCACTCGACATCGTATACTTCGAACCCAGTTCGACTATTGAAAATCTTTTCACTATCCACTAAAACATCCATAAACAGCGACTGGTAAGTTTGAAAAATGATTAAAAAGCAAACATTAAGATTAGCGCGATCCCCTGTCTTGTTTTACATGATGTAGGTAATAAATGATCGCAAGTAGGTTTAACCCTCGGTAGGTGAAGATTTACTGCGGATTAGGGTCACTTACATAGGTCAAGTGGAGAGTCGACATGTCCTCGGTTCATTTGATAATCGGTATTTTCAATTGTTTTGTTAAGTTGGGCGTTTTGGTTATAAAAATACGATGGAGATTTACATAAACATTTAATTTAACTTTAGAAAAATATAATTTTGATCTAGTTTAGAGATTCTGAATGAGTTTTTTTTCTCTGATCTTAGTCTGCTTATTTCAGGATCATTTTAATTTATTAAATAGGTTCTTTATTAACAAAGAATATAACAATCAAATAATAGAAACAAATTAGAACTAGTATTTAAAATTGAAACAATTGAGCTGACTAGCCGTTGGTAAATTGTAACCTGGATTCTCTATACATCAATAAATATTTTTTTAATTTTTAATTTTTCACCTGCAGACTGTTGCAAACAATCTACAGGTAGCCCAACTGATCCTTATCAATACCAGTACTAGAAAGGTGCTTGAGATTGTCGGTGAAAAGCAGGAACATTAAAGTGACGACTCGATACAGTAGTTACAAACAATTTGCGGCGATATGTGCGGAGTGAACCCCTTGGGGAACTTTAAATAATTAATCAAGAGCCGGTAAAGGATTAATGCGGTGGCCAGTTGGCGGTTGGCTGCCATTAGAGATCGCTCGATGCCCCTCGCTACACTAAATACTGCGGTCGCATTATTGCGAAGCCCTGAAGGGGCTACCTTCGCTCTCAAACGTCTAATTAATTTATAAAACTACAAGCGCCAACTCTAAACATGTCATACGCCACACGTACAGAAGCAATTTATGAAAAGAACTTCCGGTTAACTTTTACAATAAAGCTAGTGTACGGGTTGTGCCTGCCACATTCTGACTCCGTGATAAAGCACCAAACATTTATTTTGAATGTTGCCGCTGCAACGGAAAACTTACAAGGGAGGGTGTTTGCACGGAGAAAATATTACGTTATGAGGTGTGAAAGGCATAAATGTAAAAATTCAATATTTCAAAAGGCGAAAAAAGTGAATTTTCCGCAATTTTATGTCGGTAACGTTGCCGTTTCAGGGGTTTATATGTGCGTTTCGTTAACTTTTAAATAAATGTGCCCAAATTTGATTCAATATATACAAACAGCTTAGGGATTGCTTTTGAAATCATTTTCTTAACTTCCAAACATGAAAAGATGTATTGATTCAACTGTTATCCGATTACCACAAACTTCCGATTGCGGGTTCAGTGGTTGGTAACAATCGATCATGTTGCTCGGGATTTGGATTTTTCCGATTAGCGAGCTGTATCGGGCTCCGTGACATTGTCGCATCAATTATAACGAGGATTACACCGAGACAGATCTAAGGCAGTTCAATTTCGCCGCAGAAGGGAAGGGGCGCGTATCAGGAAGTGACTGGAGATCCTTATCTGGCCCTGATGAAGGCCTGATGCTACCCACTATGCACGGCTCTCGTCTTCCGGCTTCAGATTTTAGCGGAGTGTGTTTGATGTTCGTTTCGGAAGTGACGTGGCAAAAGTTTTTCTTGAGCTTTTTAACTGCACATTAAAATACGATTTCTACATTCTGCTTACTGCCTACATCATCGATTGCACGTATTTTACCATAATAGGTATTTTCTTCGATATTATTTGCGTTATTTCTTTCAGAACTAGGTACTCTAATATCATTTTCAAAAGTAGGTACATCTGAAAGTTGTTGGATAAGATGTTTCGTAAGTATATACCCGGATACTCGGTTTCCCCTCAAATGTGTCACATGCGTCCTCAGAATTGAAAATCTCGCACCCCTTCTACAAAGTTAGGTGTTTTCGAAAATGTAATGAGTGCCTCGTGTTCGGTCCCAAATCCATTTAGCTGATACAGAAGGTTATTAAAAGTTGTCGCACAGACAGAAGGCGAGAGTTCGGCTACAGTTTGACAGTTCGTCCCGAGGGGCTCCTTCGATTCCATCAGCTAGGAAATTTCATTAATCCCATTATTGGAACTGCGTTTTACTGTGGATGTAACTTTGTTTACTGTTTTCAACATTTCGGCGAAATTGTTTCCGTTTAGTGTAGGTCGCCCTACATCACAGTCGTTACAGAACTTTTCTGGTACCTAGTGTAATTCCTTGCTTCTGCAAGGAATTATTAAAAACGCGCGAATTTGTGTCAGATTCCGTGTAGATAGCAGTAGCGGATAGTCTGAATAGCCCTGCTGGCCAGAGGGCGGGTGACGATCTGCGAAAGACTGCAGGTAGATGCTGGATGCGGCAAGCTGAAGACAGAGTGTATAGCCTCACACAGGAGGCCTATGTCCAGCAGGGGACTAATATAGGCTGATGATGATGATGATGTTTCGGTTTATTTGCAGGTGTGACTTAACAGATTTACCTACTTATTATGCCTTGAATGTTACTGGAACTAAGTAAAGCATAGGTACCTATCTATTATAGAGACAACTGTAGAGTTATCGTCAAGTTTTTCTTCAGACCTACCCCAAGTTCGTATCTATACCAGAAGCAGTCTTTTCTTCCAAGTCAAAGCGATAAAAGCTTTCGTTTGATAAAAATAAAAAGAGGAACAACCTTGCAACATTTCCCGAAACTTTATGTCTCCGACCTTTACTATCTTTATTAGCTGGTTGATAATAAAGCTGCAGTGGAATATGCAAAGCTAAGACTGGCGGCATTTAATTGCCCTTGAAAGGGGCGACAAAAAATAAACGATGCTTGAGTATAAATAATGGTGCACTTTTCATAATCGCAATTGTCGCCGGGAGAATATTTAGTGCGCATAAAACTCCGATTGCGATCTCGAGGGATGAATGCCAGGGGTTTAATAGTTGAGGGGCAGGGTATCTGTCAGGTTAACTAGCTTTCTTGATGACAGGATGTGAGCAGTACCTAGGTACATACACAGTAATAATAATAATAATGTTTATTGAAAAAGATTTAAGACTTAAAATTATTACATCGTTGATCCCCAAACTAAGATACACCTGTATCTTGGGGACCACTTTCCATGGGTTCTTTACATAAAATATATCAAGCTAACGTTAAACTATGTCTAAATAAAAACAATAATTTGAAAATAATAATTATATGATGGGTCTCCTGAGGACACCAGTCTCGTAAGAGTCTGGGCAACAGGAGACCCCATGAGTGTGTGCGTGTGTGTTATGTGTAGTGTGTGCGTGTGTTTGCAATTTGCGCTCCTGAAAACACCGGTCTCGTAAGAGTCTGGGCAACAGGAGACACCATTCGTGTGTGTGTGTGTGTGTGCGTGTAGTGTGTGTGAGAGTGTGTTTGAGTTGTGCTCCTGAGAACACAGAACTCTTAAGAGTCCAGGTAACAGGAGCTTTACAGATGTGTGTTATGTTTCGTTATGTATGATAATATATAACAGTGTAGGTAATAATATAATATATATTTTATAATAAGTACATACTGTGTGTATAATTAACTTAAAATAGTGATACAAAAAGTAAAAAATCTGTAGTTTGATCTAGATCTAGAGTTAAAAGCCAATTAGTCGTTTTAAATTTACATTCAGAGTAGGTAATTTCGTGTATACTCAACTGTTCATTTTATTATATAAATAATTTGACATGTACATATGTGTACTGCTGTTTTATATGCGATGTACGGGGTTGAGTATTAGAGCAAATTTGATAGCTTTTCCTTTTAGGGGGTAGATTTTTGTCGTAAGGTGTTATTTTGTGTTTTTTTAAATATTACTTGTAGTATGTAGAGGTATATCTGTCTAACGGTAACTAGTTTACATTCAAAACATAGTAGTCTAGTCGGGTATCTATAAGGCTTGAATGACATGACCTTTAAAACGCATCTTTGTGCTCTTTCTAACGGCATAGAGGTGGTTTTATGTGTTTCGCCCCAAACAGAGATGCAATTTTGGGTTATAGACTGTCATAGAGCTTTGTAAACAATAGTTATAAGACGAGTATCCGCTATATGTCTTAGCTTTTTGAAAATCCAGGCTAACTTACGTACTCTACCTGTCAGCAACCCAACATGTAAGTCCCATTTGCAGAGATCATCAACGATAACTCCCAAGTATTTAATTTCTTTAGTTTTTTTTTATTGCTAAGCAGTTGAATTGTTTTAAAGACGAAGCACGATCACAATAAATTATGCAGAAGCAGTTTAAAGAATTCTGGTGGTTTAGTTAATTTAGTAATGGTGAAAGTCATATATTTAGTTTTTACAATATTTAGTGTTATTAAGTTAGAAATGAGCCATTGACACACTTTCAATGACTCAGCGTAAAAGTGCGCCTCAGACCAGGTCCTTCCGTGAAATACAAGGACTATGTCATGACAGATCCGTTTGTTAGGGCCATGTTACATAATGTAAATCAAAAAGAGACTTGGGCCAAGGACGCTACCTTGAGGAATACTGAAAAACACTGGTGAATCATTACTAATATACCTAGTTCATTATTTTTTCTCGTTGTAACCTATGACTCAAATAGATTTTAAACATTTATAGCGGTATAACACGTATACCATACCTTTCATCTTTTTCAGCAGAAAAAATAATTATTAATTCGGAAGAAGGGGTTTGTATATTTATAGTGTTAGTTTTGTCTTTAATCTTTTGCCACATAAGTTTAATATTTTTACCGGCTTTTTCTAGTAACAGTGTGCATTGTACACAGTTAAATGTAGGTACATTACATAGCCATATCAGTCATTCTGGTTCTCCTTGCGCAAGGTGCAGTAGACTTTGCTGGCCGCCGCTGCTGATCCGCCAAACGTGGTGATTTTGGCAACAGGGGGGAATTTTTTGGAGGTTCAGCAGTATGAGGTAGACTTTGATGTGCAATTTGTCCAGCATTAACTTTTATAAATTTTAATTTTTAAAAAAGTCCTTGCATTCGCTGTTATTCTGTCTCTACAACAAAAGCTTGTAACCTTATTATGGGCTTGAGATGGTTGACTCTTCCTTTGTTCCCATGTTGCCGATTTCCCTAATCAAAATTTGTATTAAATTCCTATAAAAGTACGAATATGCGGTTCACAGAAAGTTGGGAAGTCACAAAGAAGAAACGAAGTCATGGCGTGGGGAATAAATTTTATTTATCAAATAAAAAGGATGGCGCGCTCGTTTTTCACGAGGGACATTATCGCTTCTTTTAATTATTATACGGCCGATATTTTATAAGGGATTTACTATATCGCCTTTGGTATTTGCTTTATCGTCTGAATTTCTATTTCTTATCATAGATTTGGTATTGTCTTTGGCAATTTAATTAGGTAAAAGGTAGGCCAATAGTGTTCAGTTTTGTTATCTGAGAATTCGGGGATGTCAGTTGCAAAGGTAATTTGATAAACATGTTTTTCTATACTTGTTCAATGAGCTTACCTTTTGAGCTTACCCCGTTAAGCTCTATTTCTGCCCCAAAAATCCGTAAAACATATGGCGGCCATATTAAATCCTCGTCCGCACGAATAATTCAACAACACCGTATTGCATGTTTGTTTATAATTACTTACGTAAAAAAACAAACGTTTTAATTCTGTAGGGTGGCTCTCCCTATCCGCGGCCTTAAGGAAATGAAGGAAAAAAGCAGCGGAAGCTGTATCCCCCCTCTTCTCCCCTTTGGGCCTCTTGCGGCTTTTTAAATGGAAATTTATTGTTAAACACTTCGTCAATTCGCCCTAGTAGCGCTTAAGAATTTTACCTAGCTTCGCCGCTGCTGGTTAGAATCTTTGTTCCCCGTTTAGTACCATCATCGCGATGAATTTGCTTTATCCTATTTTGTGGTCGGTATTTAAAATGTTTTATCCATTATTCCCGTTTCTGAATTTCAACTTCTTAGATCGATACCAATTTTGATGGCGCTTTGTCCTATGTTTGAAATAAGAATGAAAGTTTTCTGTTGCATATTTATTTTGTAAAGGAAAAAATGCTATCCTTTCATTATTGTATAGTTCTATTAAATATTAAAATCCTTTAAATTTCTTAATATTTTTACAGAGAACCGTCAATCTTCGATGTAAAATCTTGTAATCTTGTAAATCTTGTTGTCTTGTGTGCTCTCCGCAACATGTTTGGAAAAGAAAATCTCCTTTATTCAAACAAAGAAGTCCTTGCCAATGCAGCGCGATGGGGACAGTTTTTTTACGACCTCTTGTTTTTTCGCTAAATGGCTTTATCGTAAACGGAGGTTGGTAAGTGAACTCGTTCAAAAGTCAGAACTCTTTGCGAGTTCATAAAATTCACTCCAGCCGAAAAGCTGGCCGGCTCCGCTCCCCACAATTGAAAAGTGAGGGAGATAGGGCACTTACTGTAAAAGTTAAAGCTAATTGCCCTTAAGACATATTTTTAATTTCATTGCCCGTTCTTTCTTTCTTAGTGTGTGTCGGAGTTCACTAACTCGTGGTCCCAGTCTGATTGCAAGGGTAGCGGAATAATTGCCATTTTTACGAGATAAGGTCACAACTTTGAATGTCGAACATATTTTATGTTTCGTTTTAGGGTGAATAAAGTTTTTCTTGACTTTTACGCAGCCTAATGAAGGTTCAACTTCAACGTTAGGATGTTACGAGTAATTGAAAATTATTAGCCTTCAATTTTAACGGCCTGACCTTCATGATTTTTTATGGCTTTTTTGCGTTATGCACTTTAGGAGCTAAGATACTTTTTACTGATGGTCCAATGCTCTAAAATCTAGCTAGAGCATAGGACCATCAGAGTCTAGAGTTTAAACTCACGTTTAGGCTGACCAGCATAAACTTAGAAGCCGTCAAAGTTCAATCGGCATTAAGGCTACAAATCCCATGAGATGCCTCCACGTGGCACAATGCAGCGGCCAGTAGCTGTCTCCTTTGTAAGCCAAGCCCAGCCATCGTTCATTCAATCTGTCATTTCATTTTCATAAATGAAGCATTTGAATTCGGTGGTTCGGTTCTGACTTCTGAGTCTTTTTTCTTGGCCGCTGACCTGCCCACCGGGGGTCGCGTGCCTGATGATGTTTTAATGGTTTATTTTTAACATTCTTATCAGCACTATTGTAATTGCGGCGACCGGAGAGTTACAAAAAATCTAGGTTGGTTTTTGAGCGAAGGGAGTGCTAGGTTTTTATTGTGAGTTTTAGGTGATTTAGCTTCTGGTTGAATGTGTATGTTAATCCGAAACAAAACGTTTGAGTCAAATAAGTTCTTATCGTACTTAGAAATATGTTATTCTAAGAATAAGATATTCTTATTCTATATCTTATCTAAGAAATCAATGAAAGTTCTTTCTCTTTTATCGTTTATTGGTCCTTTGACTAATGGGTGCTCGAGTCTTGAATCATGTGTTTTGTCGATAAAAATGGCTAGAATGTTAAAATTAAAAGCAGAAATTGCTGCCTGTATTTCGGCAGGTCAAATCTACTTTTGGACTTTTCTTCCGTTTCCTTACCCAGCAGGTTCCCCGCGTGTCACAGAAGCTGTCAATGCTGTCGCGGTGCTGATGAATGAGCTCCACCGTTATGGTGGAACTCATTAGCCCATTCACAACAGGAGATGAAAAGAAACAATCCGACCACTGTTCCGAGACAAATAAACGGAAGTCCATGTCGGTATGCGATCTTTTATCTGCTTTTGGGTTCATGATTATTCTTCATATTAGTTGTTTAGGTAGGTTGAGATAGCTCAAAAATATATTTCTATCTTTTCTGCATTGATAATGAAATACCTACTCACATGGTATAATTTTTTTTCGACAAGAACAAAAAGGCGGTGAAGGAATCTTTATCGCGCTTCTAAACCTGTAAAGAGTAAAACATTTTTGAATTCAGTCTTTTGTAATGTTTATTTCCTAAAAACTAGAAAATTTTTGTGCTCTGCGATTCAATACCTCTAGATTTAAATATTTGGACAGATTTATTTTTAACAGCCAATGATTGATTGAAGGCGAGAATACCCCGGGATCGAAGAGACGAGCTAATTTTATTTTAAACGGTGACATTTGTCTACACACAAGTGAACTATATCCGATATTTTGTATTTATTCTGTCGACTGAAATGCTATTTTTGTTCGACAGTATCGGCAAAGTGCCGATTGATGTGTCTGTGAAGACTTTCCGGCCGCCAAAACGTGAAATCTTTATACTTTTGTTGAATTTGGGTTCGGATTTAGAAGTGGAGACTGGGGCCTGCCATTTTTCACACACTTCCAGATTTACTCAGAATAAAACTGACCCCTTTCGTTTAAATAAATAAAAACCATATTTCTGAAGGTCTTACATATTATTGTACAATGTGTTTTAGATCTAGTTTCTTAACTAGAGAGGAAAATCTATAATAAAATCTTTTTATTATAGATTTTCCTCGCTCTATGGTTCGAGGGATCTCAGTGTAAGCTATTATCGAGGTGCAGGTAAAACGTTTCTTTAAAAACATGAAGCAAAACTTGGTGCAGCCAAAAAACTGCATAATATATGAAGAACAATACAAAGAAAAACTGTGACATTTCCTCGTTTGCCATATATGGGATAATACCACATGGTCAGTATAAGATTCTTAACAAATTTTACCTTTCCTTCTTTTATTCACCTGAAAATCTGTCAGTGGTGGAAAACTAATTAAATTAAAATCTGTCTCATGTTCACACATGCACCAACATTTGCTGCTATAAATTTTTTACTTGTTTAGTTTGTCCATAGAGTTGGGACAGCGTCATCCCAGTATCGATGGTGACGATAGACGTAGGCGGCATACGTCAAGCTGTCATGTATGTTTGACACGTTGCCACGAATATATTTCGAATGAAAAATAATATCATATGTTACGTTGATGATTATTTTTGGACCGGTCTGGTGTGGCGGTTTGTCTTCGCTGTCAATCGACACTTTGGCAGATGAAAAATATACACCAATGATACATACCTACTGTAAAAATTTTGAGTTAGCATCGTACAAAATAACAACGCGTCTACTATTTACTCGATAGAATCGGTTCATGTCACTCCCATTTTATTTATCCATTTACCGAAAAAGAAAGAAATATTAAATGCCAGCATTCATATTCGTAGTTAGTATTCCGGTAGTTTCATCGCCCGCCAACTTTGGTAGATAACTTAGTAAAACTTTTAGCTTTGCAACAGTTCAGGGATTTTCAGTTCTCTTTCTCACTGTTTCTGTGGCTCCGATGTTACAAGACTCTATATATTAGGATTATGACTATTAGGATAGGCCCGTCGTGTCGGTCTGCCGTCCAATCGGATTACGAGATGTACCAAGCATATCATGAATGTAGGTGCCAATAATGTGCATTGCATATATACATTATGTCACTCAGTATAAGTAGGTAGTCCTTGAGGCTACTGCACCCTTAATCTCCCACAGAATTTATAGTTTATAATGGCAAAAGTTCCAAACTATTAAGTGGAGTCGCAACATTTAAGTGGCAATCAAATTGCGCTTATATCGCTAAGTTATCGCATCGTAGGTAGCTTGTTGGGTCAAGCTTCATTAAGGGGACAATGCACGCGTGACGTGGATGCTCGAAGTTTGTAAAGCAAGAACTCGTTCCTCGCAAGTGTTGCCACTATAGAATGGACTCGGTTGAACTTGACCAGCAGGGGCGAATCAGGAAGGCATAAATGGGGCAGACATAAAGTTTTTCATAAGAGCAGGTCCAGTCTTCGTCGCTGCGAATCTGTTATTTATTATATAGAAAGGTAAAGATGCTGTATCTCTGTCATAACAGTTCGACGTGCCTGTACGAATTAGTGACGCGAGTATTATCGCTTATCTACACAGATAAGTTATAGGTTTTACTAGGGTTAGAAAGATTTGACACAATTTAGATTTATATCGCTAAGGTGATCGTAGCTTGTTAGGTCAAGCTTAGTTAAGGGAACAATGCACGCGTGACGAAGATGATCGAAGGTTGGAGAAGAACTCGTTCCTCGCAAGTGTTGCCACTATAGAGTGGACTCGGTTGAACTTGATCATCAGGGACGGATCAGGAAGGCATAAATGGAGCAAAATAAACGTTTACATTCTGACTTAAAGTGACTCAGAGTTTCTGGGGTCTTAGAGGATATTCTGACATATCCTCTAAGACCCCAGAAACGCTATTCAGTTGTCCACATAGGTTAACCATCTATACACGATAACTATCAGGTTATTTTGCCTGGCAAACCCCTGCTCTACTTTGGCCTGAATACGTCTACCGAACTTTTCTCCTGAATATTCGTCCACTTGTTTACGCCCCCAGTTTTGTGGCTGCGCAAGTTCGTGCGAATGCACACTTAACTGTCACTCGGTAAGATTTAGATGCGGTGCGGTGCGTTGAATTTTAGTTGTTTTGAACAATTAAAATTATTTGTGAAACTGTTTCGGCTGCTAATTGTTGTAAGATATTGCGTTACTAGAGTGGAGCTCTACCTAATAGCCTTGGTGGCTAAGGACGGGGACCATCTGAATAATGGTTATGCCCAGTTATATTGATTGACTCTTGTGTAAATGCAGTGTTTAGAATTTATTACAGAGATTAACACACATCATCTTTATTAATCTTCATTTATCATTTGAAATTTGATATCAACCACCCCCCCCTCATAATATGATACATTGATAGATTTTGTAAAGAGTAATGTGGATAGGTTCTTAACATTTATTTCTTTTTTTTTTTTATCTGTACCGTACATAAAAAAGGTTAACCTGAATATAAGATTCACCAAAATAGAGTGCTTACCTACTATGACGTGACACCAAATAAAACTATTATTCCCACAGTTAACTAAGATTACGACGTAAGTTTGTTTGTAACGACAATATTTGTTCGGCAAACAGCACCCTCGGAGGGCGCTAGTTGTCCATAACATCGCGCTGTAATACTAGGGAGGCGAAGATCGAGCCGAAAAATAACTGGCTGCTATAACTTTAAACAAATCAGCATATTTTTATAGAAATCTAGCTTCCGCCCGCGGCTTCGCACGCGTTCTTCCGGGATAAAAAGTAGTCTATATATTATTCCAGTCTAGATTACATTTAAATATTATTAAACTTACGAGATCTGAACTTCTGTGATTTTTACATAGATTACATCTATGCAAAATTTCGGCCCGGTCCGATAGTATAGGTAGTAGGTATAGTTTTGGCGAGAAGACAAAACTATAAACATCTATTAAAACATGGATCTAAATCCTGAACTTTCGCATTTATAATATTAGTGTGATAGAAGTTATAATTTAATTAAGTAAGTATTACTTACTTAAAATTAATTAAATTATTAATTCAATTAGCAATTTGTGAAAAATAGCTAAACTTATATTAATGTTAATATTTAGATGTACATTGGGCTAAAATAAAAAAAAAAACTAATTTGGCTGGATTCCCCCCATAAATAAATAAATAATTAACGGCAATGGTCTATAATAACAAAGAAAATTACAATCAAATAATAAAAACAAATTAGAACTATTATTTACAATTAAGCTAACTGCAGGCTGTTGCACACACTCTACACGTAGCTCAACTGATAGATATCAATACCAATCGGAAGCGTAAATAAATAATAAATAATTTCGTCTGTTTAGATGTAATAAATCCAAACCCATTAAAAAATTAAGTCTCGAATTTCGAAAACAGCACATCCCTATTACAGAGGGCGGAAAATGCAAGTCACTCATATCAATATCAGACCTTCGCTCACCCGCTTTGTTTCCAGGGTTTTTGCGTAAATTGCACCGAAAAGTTCAGCTTTGAACTATGCGAGGAAGTTACACGGCCCTTGACGGAGCTACTTAGCGGTACTACGAGTGACGTGTTAAATGTTTTGTTAACCGTTTTCGTTGGTGAAGTAGAGATGTTTAGAACGTACTAAGACAAGAAATATCGATGTGCTACGTAAGTGCTACACCACGTATCCAAAAGTGATTATTGAAATTCGATAATTGCGCATTTTTATAAGCATTTACTTATATAGAAAATTACAATTAAAGAATACTTAGAAAAACAAGATCCGTAAAGTGCGAGTGTGACTCGCGCGCCGAGGGTTTCGAACGGTTGTCAAGTATACCATATGTAAGTAATATGGGTAACTTTGCTATTTGATGAATACCAAAAAATTAAAGGTACATTTCAGATGTATCGGTTTGCAAACTTCGGAGTAGAGAGGGTACTACCCATAAATAAATAAAAAAGGCAATGGTCTTTATTAACAAAGAAAATTACAATCAAATAATAAAAACATCAGGGAGGGTAATAGTAAAATTTTTGAGCTTTTTTAAAATATTTCAAAAAGTATGGAATTTCAAAAACTGTTTTAAGATTTACAAACCGATACTCTATATTTGATACACCACTCGGTGAGGTAGCCCCCTTTTTTAAATTATCCCCCCGTTACTGACCATTTTTCAAAAAGCGGTCTACTTACAGACTTCTCTAAATTTTTCCTGTAAAAAATAGAACCGAACGCTACAAACGCTACATACATTTCAGATGGATCGCTCTGCAGTTTTCGGAGATAGGAGACGGGGAATGGATATTTTTTCGAGTTTTTTCAAAATATTTTAAAAAAGTATGGAGCCTATAGAAATTTTAAAAACTGTTTTGAGACCTTTCATTTGGGACCTCACTCGATCACTAGCCCCCCCTTTTAAAAATGATTTTATTATCCTGTAAAACACCATATCCAATCTTCAAACAATGTAGTGTTTGACATTTCAGATGGACCGCGCTGCAAACTTCGAAAATAGGGGGGGGGGGGGAGGGATGGGTAATTTTTCGCCTTTATCCAAATTTTTCAAAAAGTATAAAACTTAATTTGATACGGCGAGGTAGCCCCCCCTTACTAATTATTAATTACCCCATAAATTATTATTTATACCGAATATTGCGTCTAGTTTGGCAGTTACACTAGTTAGTTCCGAAAAAATCCAGTTTCGCAAGCTAATCTAAAATTTTCGGATTTTCTTCGCTCGTTCAAACAACTACATTCATAAAAAGTATCATAGCAATTTTTTTCTAATAGACTAGGGAAAACACAACGTAATATTTAGCATGATTTACTATTCTAATAGCAAGTTTTTACATGCAATGCGCGGTAATGAGAGCCTTTCACCGCGTTCTCAATATTTGTAGAGTAATGATGTGAAAACTGTTCGCGGAATGTACCTACTCTATTAGAAAAAATATATGCCTATATTCTGCGTTTTTAACATAGCCAAGTATATTCCAAGATTTTAATGAAATACGGGTTACACCATCGGCCACGTCACCATTTGCCATCAGGTGATACCTCGTCACCATGCCTCCATCAACACTGCGCTACGCAGGCGTATTGGTGGTCGCAGTGGAGGTGATAAAAATACATAAAAGCAAGCTGCTGCCCTTCTTCTATTAGGTTCCCTTAGTCGGCTCTTACGAACTTTACGGGCTGAGTTGAAGTGGTCGATTCTTTGGCCCGCGCCGCAACCGCGGCCCTCGCCATTGTGGTCATACGAAGGTCTCCCTCAAAGTCAACAGCCTATATTGGTCCACTGCTGAACGCAGACCTCCCCCTGATAAGCGCCTTATTGGCTTTTATCTCATGGAGGGTAATGCCCATAATCCCCACGCTGGGCATGAGGGTTGGGGATCGCAGTTCGGTGGTAGAATTCAGCAGGGGGCGCTGCTGCCCGCCGCCCTGGTGGATATCCCTTAGTCGCCTCTTACGACACCCGCGGGAAGAGTGGGGGTGGTGCGAAGGTCTACTTATTCATTATAAAAAAAGAAAGACCTGAACTACCTAGGTACACATTTATTTCGCTTTCTGTGAAGACCAAAGAAAGTGTATTTGAATCGTAAAGTTGTATTCGTAAAAGTTTTGGTGTTGCCGGTGCGACCGCGTTGAGATATGCTTTGCCCCCGTTCGGTAACATTTGCATTGCATCATGCTGGTACAGTTCGCAAAAAAATATATCCTGTAAGTTTACTTAGCTTGCCAACTTCTGCAAAGGAACCAATCTAAAATATGTGAATTTTTCCAGAAAACTTAAAGAGTTAGAATTGTTATAGAAATAAAACTGATTAGGTAGGTACTACGTTCTGTATTTTTTTTATAAAAACCAAATGTAACCTTTATGTCAGCTTACGTATACGTGTAATGTAAAGGGTAGCTTTAAAATAAGGTATGAACTTTTGGTGTGTCATGGATTTCCCTACCCTTCTTTTGCATCGGACATTGAATTAGATGAGATTGTTTCAATTTAATTTATTATTTTATTTTGGTATTTTCTATATATAATAAAAAATATCTATCTATGTTATGTATTGTATTAAGTTTATCAGTCATCTAGTACCCATAACACAAGCTCTGCTTACTTTGGGGCTAGATGATGATGTGTAGATTGTCCAGCATTATTTATTTATTTAGTAGTTTTTCCTTAGTGTGTTATTTTTTTGCTGCCTCTACTTCACTATGACTTTGCACATTTGCCCCCGTTGTATCAGCACCACGTCGATTTCTGTCTGTCTGAGAGACAAAATCAATCGTACACTTTCTTTTTATTTTGCAAACTTTGCCAAATCTTGTATTGGCCCAGTATTGGTCCATCTAATTCTAATTCTAAGTGGGGGAACTGGGATCTGCACTGAAATCTCGCATGGGAGTGTATTGTGCATGTTGTCAGGGTGACTAACCTAACCCTATTAGGCCTCATGGAATCTATTGTTCCATTGATTCGAGTTGGGTTGTAACTTTGTTGATTATTTTCCTTTTGGTTGTTAATCAAACCACCATAACTTTCTACACCTACTAAGTACTAATGAAGCCACTTTTAAAGTTTTATGTTTACTACATTAGAGGAAAATAAGTAACATAAAAAAAGATTAAACAATCCTGTTGCGTAAATAAATCATTAGATTAACTTCCTCCATATTTCCTCTTTATGACTTATGTCTGCGAGTGCCAGCTTTTAATTTCGCCAGAAAACGACTTCGATTTTCCTGCAGTTTAAAAAAGTAACTTATCAGTTAAGTAGAGCAGGAGAGAGCTAGTAAAACAAATTTGTTAGAGCAAGATAGAAGAGTGCAGAAGAGGGAAAATAAAACAGGGGAAGAAAGTTAAGCGTCCGTGACTTTTTCAAGATTTTTCGGCGTTTATTTTTTAAACTTTACGGTCGGTGCCGTGTTGTAGCGAGTGCATAAAGGCGGGGGATTTTAGATCTGACTGTTTTCTTTTATTTGTGTTTTATTTATCGTGTATCTTTATACATTTTGCAATTCGTTGACATTAGAACCAGGATGTTACTAGGTACACGTGAAAGAAATACGTATGCTTACTATAAATGATCACATAGGAAGGTATGTTGTTTTATGAAATTGAACTAAGCAATTAAACTTAGAGGTAGAGACATCGCTCTCACGCTTCATTCTAACAAAAGCAAAACCAAATCAAATCTAAGTAACAAATAGTAATAGGTCTAAGACTTCCGAACCTCTAATTACGTCAGCAAACAGGCAGGCGCCGTTCGATCATCCATCACATATAGAGAGCTGCTTTGTGCCCACCGACCAATTACGGCATGAAAATTAAATTCACAAAATCTAATTATGAACAAATTGTTTTATTTATTATGATGCGTGGTCATTTGTTAGTGTCGCTGCGGCGCCCGGGGCGGGTCCCGCTCCAGTCCATCAGAGCTTTTTTAGGATTCCGGGGACACGCGAGCTGTAATAGTCTATGGGGATTTGTACTAGTGTTCTTGGCTTGTCGGATTGTTGGTTTGATGTTTTGAACTCTTCATTTACCCTACTAGATTACAATTTGTAATTCGCTATATCGAATTTAGCTTAGTCCACATTTTTGGAGTTCCGGGGACATGTGAATAGTAGTGTATGTGTCGATTTCCTTTGTTAGATGTTAGATGTTTTTAACTCGTCATAGCTTTATCATAATCAATGTTTATCCTAAGAAGGCTATGTCCAGTTCAGGCTATTTAATTAGAAATCTGGTCTGGTCAATGTTTTATCCAAAAAGTAAGATAAAACTAAAGTTTTACGATTTATAAACTCGAAAGTAGTTGGTAAATATATCATAATTTTTTTCGAACCATACTACGAAGAAACATGGCGTTCCTCCGTCCTCAATTTCCCTAACTTCCTCAGTGACAAGCTATGACGTATGTGGCACAGGATCGGGATAGCAGCCACTTGTAATGTTCCCTCATTTGTTATGTTCGCGGAACGGCCGCTACAGATGCCGTGTAGTCGTATGGCTCATTGTTCCTACACACTGTCTTTTGCAACAAATATCCACGATCTTGCAATAGACAGTCTATTGCAAGATCGGGGATATTTGTTAACACACATTTTTTGCTTCATAGATCCTATTTTTGTGCGATGTGCCTACCCTTTATAATATGTATTTGATCTTAGGACGAAATAAAGTAAGTATTTGAGTTGCTTGTGTTAAAGACCCATACGTGTTAGCTAATGGAAGACTAAAGAATTATTAAAGATCCTTCTTTTGAGTTGATACCTACTGCGTGCGAATTTTATAAGGGATATCTATGACAGTTTTAGGTGACATCCAAAATTTAGAAGTTATAAATCATATCATAATATCAAAGAACAAATTTTCTTTTAAATTAATTGAATAACGTTGTCTATTCCTATATATGTTTTATGGAACTGCTATATAACTTGGCACCATTTAGATTTCAACTCTTTAATTGAGAGAAACGTCTTATGAACTAGTCTGTTTGTTCACATTTATGTTTATGGTGGGATAAATAAACTACGCTCGAGCTAAACGCGAATCATCATAACCGTCAAAAAAACAAGTAAATTTCATGTCCTTTTATCACTTATGAGGGATCGTCAGATCAGCATAGCATGTTTTCTTTATTCATTTACAAACTCGCATGAGTGCGATGTGACAATTCGAGTCCGTTAACTGTAAAACCGACACAAAGACTGACATCGTTTTATTGTCGAGATTGCCTACAAATGGATCGTGTATTCTACCCCCGCGGGCAGCCCGCCACCTCATATTTTATTTTATATAGCCACCTTTGGGATTTGTATTGACCTTGACAGAATCTTGTGAACACGACATAGGCGATAAATAACGTAAACATGGCCGTTCAATTGTGCTTATGTCAAAGCTAAGCTACAAGCTGTCTGATAAACTTTTTCTGAACTTGGTGTTTATAGAAATCCTATATGTACGTCCTAGAAAATCAGAATATCAGAATTCTGAAAGGTTTTGTGATTTTGATTTTCTGCGGGTAGAAACCATCACACATACCTGTTTTTAGTCTAGGTAGGTAGGACATTCACTAAACTATTTAGGTACCTACCTATCCAACACGTCACCCTAAACCTATTGCATTTTTATTATAAAATCTCAACCTTTAAACACCTCTGCAAGCATTCTCCTCCCTTTGCCCGTTGACCAGTGGCCACGCTCCTGACCAGGATTATCTCCTCGTGATGGATGACACGTGACAGCTCTGACGCAGCAGGTTGCTACCGTGGCTGTTCATTATCTATCGATTCCACGGGTTAACACGTTTGTTTGAGCTGGTATTATGGTATCATCTATTGAGGTTGATTTGGTTATTGTGCTTCTTGTTTTTACTGAGGAATGTGGTTTGGATAATGTAGGTGGTTATGATCTGAAGATGGTTAGGGTGGTAGGGTTGAGGTTTGTCACCTTTACTTAGGCACCTGCACAGAACCTATTTCAGTCTTTCTTTTCAAAGACAGTAGAGTGACCAATCGCTCTACATTTTATGCAGTAATCTACAAGCATACGTTGATTTCAAGTCTAAAATGTTCCTCACGAAATAACCAAGTTTGTAATAACACGAGTGTTTATCAGCATGCTGAAATCACGTCCCGCTATGCATCACGAGGGTCCTGGCCGGTCAGCGCCCAGATCCTCTGATACTCGACCCCTGCTCCGTACCTAGTGACCTCCTGACCTTCACCTAACCCAACGCTCCAAACAAAAAGGATTTCATGTGAAATTAAATCATCCCAATCGCCTTTGTTATCAAACTTAAGCAAAAAACACTCCCATGCCTGCAAAGTGACCTAATTCAGCATGAAATTATAAGATTGAAACAGTGGCTCCCGGCGAATGTCGTGCCCTGCTCCGGACAGTTCATTTTTAATAATAAATGAGATGAAATCAAGACATGACGAATAAATGAATCCAGAACTTGACGAATAAATGAATATGGAATATGATAAATGGAAGGCTCGGATCCCTCGCGAAGATTTTTTTCTTTGACTCCGTCCGAACGGAAGACGCTGGCTTTTTCCTTTTGTAGTGGGACAAGTTAAGCGTTTTTTGGACAGCCGCGGCTGGCACTGTGATATTTATCATTTCTACAAAAGTTGGATCTCCAATTGTGCGTCTGCTTTGATCGTGGTCACTGGGATTTGACTGATGAAAGTCAATTCTTGCTTCACTCTGTGGTTTAATCATTATAAAAGCCAGTTGAGGTTGGGTAATTCTTTGTGTGGTAACATCTCCGAGACGCGTGATTACAATGACCTCGCAAAAGTGCCGATTAAAATCCAGCATCGCGTAATCCACGACTGCACTAGTCACTGCCACGTGGTTCTATGATAAAGTACCCGAGCAGATTATGCAAATTCTTAAAATTCGTTCTCCGTCCCTCTCATGCACGTTATAAACACGCTCTGCCATTTCATTCTGCCATTCCGTTCACCCCTGATGCTCGCAACGTCTGATGGATGATGCGTTATTCCAATAACAATTTTGATATCGTATGTTGAATATTTGAAAGTCTGATGCGTCGAACAATAGCTGAATCTTCGATACGCTTTTGTGCGATTTATTTCACGTTCGTCTTTCATGTAGGATTACCTAACCCTACCTTGTTACATCTCTAGCAACACAGAGTCCATGAATTTTATGTTTTTCGAAGATCGTTCTATCATATTTTATCGTTTCAAAACAATAAAACGTTTTCTTAAAAGAAAAAAAATGAGTTACAAAAATAATTCTAGCAGAATGAATAGAGGGTGGTTTTTAAAATGAAATGTATTAGTATTTATTTTTACTTAAAGCTGTCAATTTAAAGTGGCATAAACCATGCCTATGCCTATTATTTTGACATGACATCCCATTAAGATCCTCTTCTTTGCGTGCAAGATCCGCGCCATCTACTCTAAGAATTCTAAGGTAAATAGAGTTTTTTCTTTTTTGGAAAACGACTCATTATGGTTTTCGTCTTTCACACCACTCAAAAGTTATGCTTGGTAACAACGACAAGTCAGTAGCATTTCTATCTCCATAGAAACCTAAATCACACGCTAAGCTAGATTCAAGATGGTTTCAAATAAACACAGACAGCTGCAATCAGTCCGGTAATAGTGGTGAACCGTTCTGTAATCACTCGCTGCAGCGCTGGTCCGTGCGAACGGATATTTCATAGCTGTCGCACATTGAATATAGGTACCTACACCTAGGTACCCACAATATTCTACGATAACATGGCTAGGCCCTCAAGTCTAGACTGCCTTTCTGTTTTTCCCATTTGGAAACTAGCCTCATCAGCACACATACGGGCACTGCTGAACATGCCTCCAAACAAACAAAACAATTTTGGCGTTTTGCCAAAATTCCCACTCACCAGGTGGAACGGTGATCGCTGTGGAGGTATTAAAAATACACAGAAGGAAGCTGCTGCCCTTCCTCTGGTAGGTTCCCTTAGCCGGCTCTTACGACATCCGCGGGTTGAGTTGGAGAGGTCGATTCTTACGCCGCGACCGCGACGCCAAACCTTAGGTCATAATTTCTAAACAATATACCGTCTCCGTTCCGTCGCGGGTAAAAATAAGACGATCTACGCGATCGTCTTTTGTTTTTTTCGAGACCAACAAAACAGGTCGCAATAGCAAGATTGTTTTCGAATTTCAAAAAGAACAGAGGTAGGTAATTTTACCAGCTTTTGAAACATGATAACATGTGCAAAACACTGGCTTGACTTCTGCCCATCGAGATTTGACACAGGGTCCATGACGCGGCATTACCAACACACCCTCAACACATGGAAGCAAACGTGACTGGCTGAAAACTGACAGCCATTTTTAATTGCTTTTGAGCTGGATGATTCAATATAGGAGATAATTCAATTAAAGAGAGCAAACAAATCATTTAAATCTGATTGATTGTTTACGGCTTTATTGCAACCTACAATGAAACAAAGCTACATAATTATCCTTTAATAAGACAAAGACATTAACACGAATTTTTTTTCAAAAACTATGAACCTTAAAATCATAATGAAGATTTTCTTGAAAAAACCGCGCTGCTCTGAACAGAATTCTTATATTTTTGTAGAGCGGGCGAGCATATGATAGCGCTCCAACCACAAGTTATGCCGCGCTGTGCCGTGGCGGTCAAAAAGAAAATAGTGCACGTCGAAATAATAACTAAAAAAAAAAAAAACCTTGGCAGTGTAGGTGTGTGTGTGTGTGTAAGGAGTGTGGGTAGCCTGCTAAACGCAATATAAAGTGTGGTTGTCGTGGCATGTAGGTGTAGGTAGGTCGGAGCCGGCGCCTCTCCCCGCGCGGTCATTAGTACCGCACCCCGCGCCTCCAGGAGAAAGTATGATTTTACTCCTATAAAGCCGTATTTCTACTCCATACAGGAATTCGTAGAGAAGTTCCCGGTTTCCCAGAAAGGACATGTGGTGTGGCGGTTGCTTGTAAATAATTTCTAACTTTGAATCTCAATATGGCGGAGGGCGTTAATTTTGTTGGGTACCCTCGTGCGTGGAATTAGTTGCGTCTCAGCGAGTTGGTTTGCATAAATTTCTATAGCGAACATAACTTCCTATGTTATTTAAATAAGTAGATCCTACACACGGAAAATGTGATCGTTGAGATTATAGCACACAACTGTGGTGATATTCTTGTAGGCAAGCAAACTGGTTTTTCTTTCGTGATAAAAGCATGAAGCTTAGCAGCAGTACCACTTTACGCTGGTAAATCGATAGCCGAATCGGGTAGGTTATCTAATATTATTAAAATAAGCATTAATTTAAGTGGAAAACTCACATTAGTTACCGTGGGGTGTCCCAGCTGAGCAATTAGTGACCACGTGACCGAGGGGAATAACCGGCAGAAAAACTGAGCTTATGCTTTTTCAAGTGATTAAAGGGAAGATAGGTAGCTACCGACTTTTTGAAAGCATTACCTGTGTAAAAGCCTTAGTAGGTAAATAACGATTTAAACTAAAACGGTACATAACGAAGCTATTTTGTAAATAAAAAACATTGTGTTACAGAAAAATATGACGCAATATTTTGACGTTTCGTGCCATACTCTAAAATGGTAAGAAAAACTTTCTAAGCCACAGAGTTTCTCATTGGCACGAAACGTTCCATGAACTATTTTTCACTTTTAAAGGTTTTTTTTTCATTATACCCAACGTAGGCTACTAATAGGATATTTGATTATACATAATTAGCAACAGCATAGCTCCCCAAAAAATCGAATATATCAAAATATGTACAAAATATTTATTTCCTTACGGTCCGTAGATACATAAAACGTAGACTAGTTGACTATTTTTAAACTAAAAGTTGAGCAGGGTTAATTGATTGATTTTCTACATACCTAAGTACCGACCTAATAGGAAATGAAGTGCTATTTGATTTTCTTTACTCCATTTTTTTTATCATAAATGTAGAAGCTTTTGTATAGGCAAACCACACGGCTAGTGATGCTGATGTGACACATTGGCGCGGGAGTGGATCGCGTTCACCCTCATCGAGCGAGGTCGTTGGCACATTGATTTTCGATTTGCTCTCGCTGAAGTAGGTCAAGTGCTGGCCGACCGTATCTTAGGTGATGTAGGGGCTGCCGGTAGTTTTTACTGGATTATTGATTTTGACTGTGAAATCAGTTGTGTTGACGACTTTGACGGCTTTGTCTTAAGTGTTGGGTACACTCTTGCTTTCTCATAGGACTGAGCTTAGATTGTTTTTCTTGCCAGTCCATGCTAAGGTTGCCTGGAAGAGATTGCTCACAGCGATAAGGCTGCCCTTTATACTTCCTCTATTCAAAGCATTTCTGTATGCATTATTATCTGTTTTATGTGTTTTAATAAAGTGTTTTCTATCTATCATGCCATCGTTCATCTCTACTGTGATCTCTACCGAAATCCACCTATCAATTTACCCTTCCTTAGCTGAAATTGACCCAAATGATACCTAAAATAAAAATAAATCTGGTAGACTCACATTTTTGTATCAGTTATTACTAAGTTTTGACGAAAATAATATCGTTCTTTGAATGAATAATAGATACCAAACTTGCTTACTCGTTCGGCATTGCGTGACCCAGCACACAAAGACAACAAAACAACTCAAATTAACAGCAGATAGGAAGGAAGGCATGTAATGTTCAAATTATGGTAATAATGAGCTTGAAGAAAAGTTTGTTGAATCAAGAAAATAAAGCCATTTCCGTCTATTTGCACTTAGCGTGTGTCAACATAAATAGAAAAGTTATTGATACAGAAATGAAGAGTTTTCGAGTTTTCATTAGGGGCGATTGGAGCCCTTTTATTATCTACTCGCCTCTGAATTACCGAATAGAAATTCCTGCTTCAGGAAAGAAGGGAGACGGGGACGAAAACCTTGTTTAACTTAGCTACCAATCGGGCGGCGTTTTAAAATCGAACACGATAAGAACTGAATGTTTATTTTTTTTTGTAAATGGAGAGAATTTTATGTCCACTTTTTAAATAAATATTGCAATCGATGGCAGTTTACAATGACGACTGAGTGATAAGGATTTTTTATTAGATTTGGGGGTGGTTAGGTTTCGGACGGTGCGTGCCTAATGTAGCATTCGATTTTCTGGAACGGTCAGCTGATAAGCAAACGATGTCATTATCGAACCTTAGTTTGTATCTTCTCCATTTTCACTCACTTTATAAGAGGATGGGAAGCAATTTTGGGTTTTAAGTTCTATTGATTTAGTGGCCTACTGATATTTAATTTTTAGCAGTTTGTATTTATTTTATAGTTAGTGCCTACCCTAAAGTTTATTTTATTCTTCTCTGTTCTATAGGCACCAAAGTATTGAACGGCACAGAAATTGAGCTTTGACCTTCATTTGCCTTTACTTAATTTTTTTAACAATATACATAGATTTTCTCCCCAAATTTGTATGCAGTGAAACGTCCAATATATGTATCATTTATATATAATTTATATTAATATATCTCAAAAAGCCTTTAAAAACTGTGAGAGAATGGAGAGCGTCTAATTTGGAATATTGTATTGAAAGAGATAATCAGATGGTTTTCATCAGGCTATACATTAGGGGGAAGCACACCCCTGATAAAGAACTGAGGGTATTAAACGATTACAAATGCTTCGCGGTTCAATAAACAACCCAGTGGAGGAAACCTTTTTAGACGAATTACTTCACGTGGCTCGTGTGAACTTGGCTTTAGATTATCCATCTAAAAAGGTAAAGGTCGTCTAGACTAGAGTAGTTGGCGTGGCACTAGCTATTAACTTCATGTTCGACACGTTTTGATAGTTACTAGGTAACTAGGTAGGTACTTGTCGAAGAAAAACCTAAGCGTTATCTTTTCTATTTATCAAGTATATTTAGTACCCATAACACAAGCTCTGCTAGCTTGGGACTAGACGATGCTGTGTGAATTGTCCAGCATTATTTATTTATTTTTTGAAAATAGTGAGATGATAAGTTCCAATGTTTTGGCCTTTACGGTGTGTATTTCTTTCCACCACCTCAAAAACCACATTCATGGACTTGATAAAAAGTTTACAACCACATTTCAAAGGGCGTAGGTACACTCGCATTCAAAAGTAAGAAGTGAGGCGACAATGCGATAAGCGACCACCTTCATCCACTCTTATTTATGTAGCACATCCGATTGAGAGCGAGTCGGGCGCACGCTCACTTATCTACCCTTCACATTTATTTCCGTACACTTTCCTTCTGATTGTACACCTTTCTTCACCTTTCCGGATTCTCCCAGTACCCGCTTTACCCACTTTGCCTTCGATAAGTTCGATTACGCAATACTCCGCTTAATCCAATCCGATAAATAAAATAAATGTATCGTAAAAAGAGGACACTGCGAACAATAAAATCGAAGCAGGGAAATATTTAAAGGAATTTTTGAGCGGGAGAGATTCGTAAAGTTAAATGAGTTTGTTGCCACCGAGTAATCGGGCTTTTGTTTCTCTGCCGGATGTGATAAACATTTCCAATACCGTGGATTTCCGTAGAATAATAAGTTTCCGTTGATTCACAAAACTTGAACACCCTATCAGATTCTAGTGTAAGAGTGTAATGTTCATTAGTGGAAGGGGTCCAATTGAAAAATGTGTAAATCTAATAATCTTAAGTGTTTCGGCGTCAAACATTGGAAACCCTTGGGGGTTTTCACGACGATTTTTACACTTCCGTGTTTTCATAGATAAGCAAATACGGGGACGCGTGTGATGGATATTAAGGGCACACCTTACGTCATTTGCGTTATTACGAGGCGGGGTGGGCCGCAAGACGCGCTCCTTACACCCGTATCTAGATGTACACCCCCTTAATATGCTAAAATCAAATTAGTTTCAAAGCGGAGTGATTTGTTCGATCGATTGTACGTTTTCGATATTGCTTGAGGGTGAGGAAAGGTATGAATAGCGCACGTTTTATGAAAAAAACTTATTTTAGGCAGACATTTTATGTTGAAATGCTAGATTAATTATTTCTATGAAAAGCCCACTAATGTTCCTTTTGGCGGCTTAAGACCAGTATTATTAATGCTCAAAACATATAAGTTGACGGAAACGTCTACTTCTTACAATATTAAGTAATATCCAGCAACACCCAATTTTGTAAAAACTATACTAAAAGTTTGCATACCTATAGATTATCTTCAATAATTTCTGATAAAGTTTCCTACATCTATACGCTGTTAGGACTGAAGGCTTCAAGATATTATCAGGTACAAGCTGGCGTCGGTTGAAAACGCCAATTTCCTGATTCCTGTCGGCTATCGGTAAGACGCGGTAAGTCGCGGTTTCATTAGCCCGGCCTTCGCAAATTAACGCCCTTGACGAGACCAACGAGCCCCTTCTTGCACGGAGGTATACCTACGGGTGCTTAGGGGTTATTGTTAATGACTTCTTGGGTAAGCTTTTCTATTTTTGCGATGGTTTTGTTTCAACGAAGCTTGTGATCTGTTTATCCAAGGTTATTATAATAATTTGAATCGACTTGAGTTAATTTTGCTAATTCTGAATTTCATTAATACTTACTTATTAATTAAATGCAGAATTATTAAAATGTGTGTTTTCTTGTATTTTTTACCTAGTATTTAGTTAAAATATAGTATTTAGTTGAATATGTGATATTCTCTAGATAATACTATATATATATTGACTATTTTTGTATTTCAGCTTACCTGCCAATTTCCTGAGCCACAAAAGGCCTGAAAGGTTTTTGATGAAATGTTACTTAAATCAACGATTAACTGTATGTAATTAAATATAGTCCAATTTTACTTCGATGCTAACTAGATCAGACCATAGATTTAAGATGCCTTCATAGATAGATAGATGTCAATGAAACAACAAGGTGCCTGTACCAAACTTGGTGCGTTGACTTTGACAAATGACAATGCACTAATAGTTGTGTCACATTTTGCCATATATCATGCGTGGGTAATGGGGGGAAAACGGCTCTATCGCCCTCCGCTGTGATAAGGTCAAGAATCGTTTGTCAGTGGGCAATGGACGTGTTTTCTTGAGGTTTCTTTATTGATAGTCAGTAGAAAATTAATGTGAGCTTTGACCGTGTTATAGACCATGAATTGAATAAGTAATTTTAGTACTTAAGTATTTAGAAACTAAAGGATTCAGTCGTTATTCTTAAAAAAAAAACTTTTCTTTTCTCTTGTTATAAAGTGTCGATTTTAGCTCTAGGCCTAAAAAATATTTTTTCTTTTTAATTTGTGTCTGTCATCAGTAGGTACAAGACATTTGTCCTTTTACATAAAGACTCGACTTTTTGTGCCCATAAACAAAAAAGCTGCAAAGCTGATGCGCTGCGCCAGATACTCACCAGCTTTCGGGTCACGCGTCGCTTTGTCATAATAGTTACTGCTGTCTTTTCGTCATTCGGCCACATTTTAGCGTTCTTTTTTCAAAACAAAAGTGAACTAATAATTTCAAACAATAAAATCGCATAAATATGCAAGAAACATTTGAATAACTACACACTTCAAAATAAATGAGATTCGTGCTTAAATAAGTTACCATTACCTCTCATTAGTGTGAGTTATTCACAATTTATTTTTTGTTAAATATTCAAGTCATATTCGCCCACGCGTTTGTTTTCTTTGACTGAATGAAAGAATGCAATACTTCCTTACTCTGTTTCTTTTAAATTTTTAATGCGAATTTGTCGAAACGAAAAATATCGAGACTAACGAAAGCTTCGATATTTATCGAGCTGACAGAATACGTGTCTATTAAATATTGCAGTATTTCAAAGATAATAAACGCGTGGACGGAGTTTTATAGCGGCATTTATTAATTAATATTAGATAGTGTGATGATAAATAATAAATTCAGGCGTTATTTTGCGCAAATCCATTGCAAAATATTAAGTTGAAAAATGTTTAGTAACAATTTTACGTTTGTTTTGTTACTAAATATTTTTCATCTTAATATTTAGAAAGTGTATTTTTTTGTGTTTTGTCATCCAAGGTGTCACCTAACAATCGGTAAGGACGGTCCTATAGCTACGGCGTAGCAACTATGACGTCATCTGCTACGGCTACAGGCGCCTCAAGATTAATACATCGCAGAGGCCGTTTTAGTGGCGCAACAATTTGTCTCTATAAATGTTGACTCAGCAGTCGCGGTCGCCCCGCGCGATTAGCCGCGCTGAATTTATTGTTTAATTTCTAACGCGTTATTAATAACGTGAGATGATTAAACGGATCTTGTGGCTTAGTCTGAGATGTAGTCTATGATTTATAATGTTATGGCTTTGTGGCATTGAATGGAGATTGTGAGGTAGATTCTGACATTGATGCATAGGTACACTGATAAAATATTTCGATTTGCTTAGTTGTTTCTAGCGATAAAATAACCAAGCCTGAACAACTATTAAGTTTCACCACAAGGAGGCTTAGAGGCTCTAGTATCAATAAACACTTATGTCGAGTGCGAAACTTAGTTAATTATCGGGCGTCCGGAAACCGGACAAGGCGATACATCGGGCAGCGCACCCTTCTCAGAATAGTCCTAGGTATATCATCATCATTCTCAACTTTAACACCAGCCCGTAAAGTTCAATATATAAAGGATGTCGCGTCGTTCCTGATAAGGGAGTGTTGGTGTTGAGATGATCTCCGTTCAAATATGTGCTTCAAGTTTTAGTGTGCATTGTTGAAAATGTTTTGTCGTGGCGCGGTCGCGATACAAGGGTTTATGCGTGTAAGATGACGCTTGTTTAGAACTCGGCTGATATGATAAATCAGGAGAGTAACAGCTCACTTGAGACCGTGAGGGGGAATCTAGCGTTAAATGAGCAAATTGAAATTTCCAGTTGATGTCTGGTTTTGTGGGTAGGTATGAGTTATGTTGCGGAAGTCGGAATGCTTTATGAGATTTGCTCTACTGTCGGAATTATCAAGATGTTTGGTGGTGATTCTACGTTTTCTTACCGCAGTTTTCTTCTTAATGTTGAGAGGAGCTGTTATGTAGTTAGAAAGTTATTTATTAATATCGCACTTACGAGTGTTTTGGTATATATAAACCTCGTCTTATCTCGTTGACTTGTCTCTCTGGTTAAGCTTTAAAGAAGTTAAGTTAATTGCATAATGCTGAGTGAAGGCCATATTTCCTTTAACACTGCTAAGCACAAAGTAAATTTATTTTGTAACTTAGGTAGTATAAATTGGCATAGAATTAAGACTAATTGTGTATAGTAGTTTTAAGGTAAATAAAATATTATTTATTTCATTTATATATTTTTCAATTGTGTTACAATTGAAAAATTGTGTTGCACAAATCGTCTTATAGCTATAAGAGTTCACCTAAATATATTCGCCAGTATATAACCACTGATGGCGAAAATAGGTACCTACTCTACATATGATAGTTACCTAACTGTTCCTCAGGATTTATTTTTCTAAGCAACGTTCATTTCAAAATTGGCTTAACACGTTCATTGATGCGGCGGTCTTTCTTCCTAAACCTCCAAACAAACATTGTCCGAATTACTGTAATACTAAGCTAACCCCCAAACAAGTTCCAAAAGCGCCATCTCATCATCCATTCACGTACATCCGATACAAAAACGCTGAGCCACCGCTACCTCTCTCACCCGACCGCCCACTGGGATATCTTCCATCTTTTTCTACCGTCTTTTTTAAATTTAATAGGATTACCGCGCACGGTCAGGTAAGTGTCTCTAATTGCTGTTAAAATCGCCGCCGACAATGGCAAGACGGCGCCCGTGTGCGGCAGATCTTAGGGTGATTTATTGATATATCGAAGGATTATGTTTTGTTTGTTTGTTAGCGGCTTCTGTAATGCGGTTTTTATGTAATCATTTGATTTTATATGGGTTGAATGCATTCTCACTTTTAACGTCCGGTTCATTTGTCTCGTTCATTAAAAACTTTAACTTGAGTTTTAGAGTCATTAAAAATCACTGGGGTAGAACATTTTACTTGAAATGCTCATCAAAAGTTTCCTTTCTGACTTCACTTCCACGGGACGTGAATTGATTGGTTGATATCTGCCAGGTTTAGGTACTAAGCCGGCTTAAATCTCGTCAAAATCTAGGAATTGAATGAGCAGTGTGTCTTTGTCCTTATTTTTGAACTGCTTTGTACAAGGGTTTTATTCACTCGCAAGAAAGCGCCCAAGCCTACATTATCCATACAAAATAATTATACTCGAGGTGCTCACAATGTCAATGACTATAATATCCACAATATCCACTTCATAAGCCCATACGAGCGATAATCGATTCCCATAAAGTAAAAAATTCAGTAAAATACTACGCTAACCGCGGCGTATTATTTGAAATCGCCTGTAAATGCCAGAAAAGGCACCTCCATTGATTTATGTCGCTCGGATGATTCGGCCCCTAGAAGCCAGTGAAAGTGTTAAATATACCAAAAACGGCTACGTATTTTGAACCTTATTCCAAAGGACTATTGCTGAAGTTTTGTTGAAAACGGTAAATCATAACCGACTGTATTGACAGCTAATGAATACGGTTATTATGAGGAGAATTATTATATTTTTGATTTGACTACCTCAGTTTAAGGTTATGGTTAGAAAATATGTTTTGGAAATGGTTTTGATTGATCTCATCAATCAAAAAAATTTTAAGATTTTTGGTTTGAATGTTTATTTTGATGGTAATAAAGAAATAGTGAAAAAAAGAGAGTAAAAAAAAGAAATTGAGTAGTTAAAAATCGATTCTATATATGTAGTTAGGTAGGTACCTACCTAGTACGTGTCAAATCTGTTAACACGATCAATTATTATTATTCCTATACCTCTCCTCACCTCATCAGCATGCATGTCCACTGCTGAACATGCCTCCTCCAAACTAGGAGGGCGGGAGGGTAGCTCGTACCATCACAAACTTAGGTAAGCACTTATCATACCTAACGGTTGCGCGAAGGGTGAAAACGGAACTCTATTACTAAGCCTCCGCTGTTCGTCCGTCCGTCCGTCTGTCACAGGGCTCTATCTCATGAACAGTAAGAGATTTTTTAGAGAATGTGTAACACTCTTGCTGCTAAGAAAATAAAAAAAATTAAATAGATATTCAAATTAAAGGGGGCTTCAAAAACAAAAATACCCTTAAAATGTTTTATTTTGGCTATTTTTGATCTTCGTTTGTCAAGGTTTACCTCTTGAACCACAATAGATAAATATATAGATAATACTTTTATTCATCACCTTATAAAACAGATAGTACTTAATTAAACATATTATGGGGAACAGCAACGGAACTGGCGGCAGACACATAAACTTTCTATAAATAAGTAACTTTAATAACAAAAAATATTATAAATATAATAAAATTGAAAATTTAAAGGGGTCTTCAAACAAGTGTGTAAATTTGATGTTCTTTGAAAAAGTTGCTGATTTTTACGGTACCTTTTACGGGAACCCTTCGTGTGCGAGTCGACTCGCACTTGGCGATTTATTTTAAACTTCGAAAACCAACTACCCTGAACCCATTCACCTGTTCTATGCATTAACCGACATCCTACTTTAAGATAATTTCGAAAATTGCCCTGATACAGTTCATAATAGGCGAAGAGTCTATCCTCCCCTCGGCTCTTGTTTAACCTTAAATTAAGGGTCATTTTTCACATAAATCAAAGCGAGCCGGCTACAAGATTTATTGCTATATTTGCGGATGTCTGTGGTCAATTCTACAATGGCCTTAGACAACTACCTGGACCTTAGGAACCATCGCGAATTGTGATGAATTTATGGCTAAGGTAAAATTGAAAGTGCGAAAGTGGTTTCGATTGTTGTGCAATACAATGCAAATATAGGATTCGTATTTAAATTTTTTAAAACAGGCATTTCTTGCAATGAAATGCCATACAATGTATTGTCTGTCAGACTGTTTCTTTGCTGCAAAACCATGTACAAACCTCAGATCAAGTAATTGTAATGTGAGGTGAGGTGACATCAAAGGTGCCTCTCGCATAATGTTCTCAAGCGACACGATGGCGCCAGTGAAGATGCTACTCACATATCTACTCTCATATCATAAGCATCCACCAGCAGGAGCCAATATGTAACTCCCCAATCCACCGGAAGAGAGTGATGTCGCTATGTGAACAGGACCAGCCAGGACGTGCTTAAAGCTGTCATGGCTTTCCAGAGTGGCTCTGCCGGCGGCCTGGATGCTGTGACTCCACAGCATCTAAAATATCTTCTGTCTGGTGGGTCTGGCCATGCAGGTCAAGTCCTTCTGGAGGATTTGACAGTTCTAATTAATCTGATGTTGTCAGGCCGAGTTAACAGCGATATCACAGAACTCCTAATACGGTGCGAACCTTTGCGCCCTAAAAAAGAAGGATTGCGGTATAAGACCCACATCCGTGGATACCATATACCGCCGCCTTGCGGCTAAAGTCTGCTGTCGGAAAGAAGCCGACTATCTAGGCGACTATTTCCGACTAATTCAGCTAGGCTTTGGTTAGCGAGGCGGATGTGAGGCCGCAGTACATTCCCTTCGTACATTTTTAGACCATAATTATGGGAAGGTAATTCTGAAGGTAGACGTCAAAAACACCTTCAATTCCGTAGACAGGGGTCTTTTCCTAAAAGAAATTAAAGACAAAATTCCAGAAATTTACCCTTTTCTCTGGCAATGTTACGGTTCACCGTCAAAATTAATTTACAGGAACAAAGTCATTTTGTCCGCTGTTGGATGTCAGCAGGGCGACGTTCTTGGTCCGGCCATATTTAGCCTTGCCATCCAACCGATAATTCAACGTCTCCAATCCAAGCTCAATGTTTGGTATTTGGATGACAGAATATTAGGTGGAAAGGTACACAGTTTTTGAAGATCAATAAATCATCACAGATGAATTTCGAAAAATAGGTTTGGAATTCAATTTTTCAAAGTGCTAGCTTTTTATTTCGGACTCTTGTGTAGACAAAAACAATATCATTAGAAAATTCAATAGTTTGTTGTTAATTCAACATTACAGTTCTAGATAAATATTCACTTCGCCTACTTGGTTCACCAATTCTTGATGAGTCTTTTCAGTCCTTTGTAGATGAGAAAATTCAAAATTTCAACAAAACTTCGGACAGACTGCTCAAAACTAATAGCTATATGGCTTTTACAATCATTCGGTTTTATCTTTTCGTGCCTAAATTTACGTATTATTTGAGATGTAGTCAACTGTGGAAACACAGCGAGCTCTTGGAAGGCATAGACAACATAATAAAGAATACTCTATCATCGGTTTTGGATGTCGATTTAGATGACAAGGCATGGTCGCAGGCCTCCCTGCCTGTCAAATTGGGAGGCTTAGGTATACGCAAAATTTAAAGTGTAGCCCTTCCAGCGTTCCTGTCTTCCGTCTACAGCACTAGCTTTTTAATTGAAAAAAAATTAAAGTCATCATGTTTAGTCCCACCAGGAATTTCATTAAAATTTAAATATTTAATTATTAGGCGAAGCTCGAACGGCTTGGCGTAGTCCTTGCCCCCAATGCTATGGCAATGGGACGGGCCTCTGTGTGAGTTGACACAGCATTGTTTGTTACAAACGTGCTCCAGCTCTGCGGATCGTGCCCGTCTCCTGGCCGTTTCTAAATGGGAGTCAGGACATTGGTTGCTAGCATTTTCTTCATTTAACATTGGCACTTTATTAGATCCCTTAACTTTCCATATCGCAATATGCCTTCGGCTGGGTGCAAGGTGTTGCGCGCCTCAGCAATGCCAGTGCGATACTGCTGTCGAACAGCTTGGTCATCACGGATTATCGTGTACTAGGGCCGCCGGTCGGATATATCGTCATGCCAGCCTTAACGACATCATCCGGTGGGCCTTTGTCACCGCTAATGTACCAGCTATTCTCGAACCGAATGGTCTGTGTCGTGACGATGGTAAAAGGCCCGACTCCCAAGTCTCATGGGAGTTGGGGAGGCCCATTTTGTGGGACGCTACATGCGTCGACACACTTGCGCCTTCCCATCTCCCGAGGACATCCGTGAGGGCTGGTGCGGCGGCAGATTTGGCCGAGGATCTCTGAGCCTACACACTTGTTCCCTTTGGGGTCGTGACCCTAGGTCGGTGGGGTACCGAGGCTCTCCGGGTTTTTAAAAAGTCATCTGAGCGTCTGGTCGACGGGACACGTGACCCGAGAGCTGGTGGGTATCTGGCGCAGCGCATCAGCATTGCCATACAGCGGGGCAATGCAGCAGCGTCTTGGGGACGCTTCCGAGTGGTATTCATATGGATCAGTTGAGCTACCTGTAGATTGTTTGCAACAATCTGCAGTTAGCTTAATTGTTTCAATTGTAAATACAAGTTCTAATTTGTTTTTATTATTGAATTGTAATTTTCTTTGTCAATAAAGGCCATTTAGTAAAAATTAATGAATTAAAAATTAATCGTATATTTATCACGTCCGACTGGTATATGGATCAGTTGAGCTACCTGAAGATTGTTTGCATCAGTCTGCTGTTAGCTCAATTGTTTCAATTGTAAATATGTACTTGTCTAATTTGTTTCTATTATATGATTATAATTTTCTTTGTTAATAAAGATGACCAATGAATCGTTAGTAAGTAAATAAAAAATTCTATCGTTTAATTTTACTATCATTTTACTAACGCCAGATAATCTGAGTATGTTGTAAATTTCTATATCTATTTCACATTTTATTTTATTACATTTCCCTCTAATAAACTTCCAAAATCAGCCCGGTGATAGGTGTATTATTAATTCACTTCAAAAGCTCATCCAGATATAAATAAATACTACCCATACCATAACATTACATTTACTACTAAAATAATACCTTTGTATTTTAATAAAATATCAGATATTCCAAACGTAAATTGTTAAAGTTCCCAACCCATCATCATTACCACTAAAAGGTCGGTATTATTGAATATTTCAGTTGTTTAAGAACGCGATCTGTCTCACGCGATTCTAATCCTATTGTTTATAATATACGTGAATAAGAATCGGTTGTATTAAAATAGTCTTTAATTTTATGTGGTACCCCTAGTTTTATATAATTTTCTTATGTGATGATAAGTCACATCTAGAAAATGTACCTGTTTGAGGTAGAGTATATTAAATAATCTGCATTTGTTTCATACATATTTCAAAATTATAAATGCGAATGTTTGGATCTCTGTTACCTCTTAACACTAAAACTACTGGGGTCAGTAGTGTTAGCGATGAAGTTCGGGACCTGGAATAACATATAAATAAATAAATAAATAATTAAATAATACTGGACAATCCACACACAGCATCATCTAGCCCCAAAGTAAGCAGAGCTTGTGTTATGGGTACTAGATGACTGATAAACTTAATACAATATATAACATAGATAGATATTTTTTATTATAAATAGAAAATACCCAGAACACCCGGAACAAATATTTGCAGATCGTACAAACATTTGTCCCAAGGCGGGAATCGAACCCGCAACCTTCTGCGTCGCAGGCGGACCTTCGCCCGCCGCGCCACATCGGTCGTCAAATATATGTCTATATTTGACAAAACAATCTAAATACTAAAAACAACCTGGTATTTACAATTGAAACAATTAAACTAACAGCAGAATGTTGCAAACAATCTACAGGTAGCTCAACTGATCCATATCAATACCAGTCGGAAGCGTGCCCAGGACGCTGGCTGTATTTCCCCGCTGTATGGTAATGCTGATGCGCTACGCCGGATACCCACCAGCTCTCGGGTCTCGTGTCGCTTCGATCAGACGCTCAGATAACTCTTTTAAAACCCGGAAAACGTCGGTAACCCACGGACCTAGGGTCTCGACCCCAAAGGGAGCAAATATGTAGGCTCTGTCGAGACCTGCATTTAGGCACTTTTTAGTCTGAAAAAACGTGCGCTCAGCCGCGGGCAGATGCTAGAACTAATACGACAAAAGCTAACATAACAATCTAGCATCATATGTGATGCAAAAAACAAGAAAAAATAAAATATTCATTGAATTGAATGTGAAAAAATAGAATCATAATTCGTAACAAAATTCGTTACAAAAGCAATTTCGCTCACGTTGAATTTCGAACGCGTATCACACGTCAATCAAACTTACAAATTGAGACAGTGCAGAAATAATAGCATTGCAAGGAATCGAATGATCGATCGAGTCAGGGCGTTCGTTTTAATTTCGATCTCGGATATACGGCCGGAGGCGTGGTCCGCGAACAATTTGTTTCATGTCCCTTCGTATCTATCTTCCTGTGGGATGTTTGAGGAAAGACAATTGCCAATGGAGAATCATTTTTGGAAAAAAAATATCTATTTATCCGTGGTTCTGGAAGCGATGTGAAGATAGCTAACACAATAGTTCAAACTATAATGATAATAAATATTTAGATGACTGTGTAGGTGAAGAATGAATTAAAAATTAAGATTCTTAGAGAAAAGGTTTTTGAATCATGGTAACTCATATTTGAAACTAGTTTCTGCCCGCGGCTTCGCACGCGTCGTTTCTGTGGAACCGTTTAAAAATTGTTTCTATCCAAGCCGAGAACTACATACATGCAAAATTTCAGCCCGATCCTTTTAGTAGAGTTTTGGCGTGAAGAAGTAACAAACATCTATCCATTCAAACATCCATCCCTTTATACATCCAAACTTTAGCATTTATGATATTAGTGCGATACCAAACTAACTTTCAAAATCGAAGTAGACAATGTTTAAAGAAAACTATGTATCACCGAAAAATATCAAGACAAAAACACCGGAAACGTAACCAAAATAGACACAGCACTCAAGGAATCAGAACAGTCAAAGTTTGTATCCAATATCTAAGTTTAGAGGCACAAAAGCTCGCGAAGTTGCATAGACGGGCGTGCATCGCTCGATAGCGTTGACAGTGATGGATTACCCGCGGTTCATGGCCGCGCGGCACGGCTGATGCTGCAATGCGAAAAAAGAATATCCTAGTAATGATATTAGAGGATGAGAGAGAGTAGTTGTAGATAATTTTGGTAAGGGATTGTTGGTGGATTTGGAAATCTAGCTTTCTTCTTTCAGTTATTATTTCAAGGAAAGAATACGTAGATTGACTCGATCTATTGTGTAGGTTTCTCTAAAATGTCCTAGTAATGGTATTAGTGGAGAAGAGAGTAGTTGTAGCGAGAATTTTGGCAAGGGATTTTATGTGGATTTGTGACCTTGCTTTGTTCGCCCTTGTAGGGCGTAAACATCGACTAAGTGTCTTGGTTTCCACCATACACTGATTGAAGGGTTTGCTTAGCCAAAAACCTTTTTTGGCCTATTTCGGTCAAAACCCCCTGAATATTAAATATGAAGAAAGAAAGAAAGAAAGATAAAAATTATTTATTACATACTACACACACAAAAAAACAAAATTGAGACAATAAAATAAAAAGAGACTACTTAGTACTTACTTAGTACTAGATAACAAACAGCACAGACAAACACATGAAAAAAAATATGAAAACAACACCAAATTTAAATATATTATATTCAAATATGTGGGAGGCCTGTGCCAGCAGTGGGATAGACTATTTAGAAACAATGTTTACCTTTGACTTCTTTCGGTAAAAAATCCTCTAACAAATTCTAACCAGGATAGAGACAACGAGTAAGATCATCAATCCACACACGTTTCGCGTCGCGTTGGTTGGCTAAGTGAGATTCAGATAAAAACAATTAACTGTATGAGGTATGCCAGCGGTCATTGCTCTACAAATGCGAAGGCAGACTTCGTATTTATAACAAGATTTTTCTATAAATAAAATAATGATTGTTCAGAAGAACAAAACCAAAACGTTTAGTTTCGGGAAAGATGCTTGTTATAGGTTCGATTTTTTTGGAATTAAAATTCCCAAGAATTTTATTTGCTTTCTGCATGGATTATTTTATAATCTATTCTTGTACCTTTTTTTATAATTTCATTCCTATTTTAACCTAGGTTGTAGTGGTGTTTTTGTTATAATTGATGGGAAATATCACGAATCCGCCTGCCAAGAGTGGTGATTATGGTAGAACCCCCTAGTTTAGGGCAGGCACAGTAGTGCACGTACGTATGTGTGCTTATTAGGATAGGAAATAAAAGTATTTTAAATTAACAGAAATTTCATCGAATTTCAGAAATACTCCTATTCAAAAAGGCAGTCTCCAACATGGGAACAATAAGTGTTTGGCTCGTAAGGCAGTGTCCGACAGATCGTGTTAACACGACGGGACCCCCGGAGCGCGCCGCGGGAGGGCGCTCCTGTGCTGCGGTAATCGCACTCAAATATGAAAATATTGTCTATGATACGCATCATGAAAATTATGAGTAGACAAGTTTTTTGCTGAATTAAATTCCTTAGATAGAGTCGTCACTACCCTATAGCAACGTGAACATTAAACGTTACAGTTAAATTAAAATGCTTTTTATGACATGACACCCATTGTTTGATAAAATGCTTAAAAATAAATTGTACCGACATATTTATTTGCTGAACACGGAGCATGATGTATCGGTTCACCAGGTGAGCCGGCTTCCCACAGGAGCGGCCGACGGATGGTGATGGATCATCCGCGCCACTCATTGTTCTCAACCACTCAGCGTTTTGTCCCGCTGACAAATCCCCGGTCATTCGCTATTATGATGTTTGCGACACCGTTATACTTTAGTAGAGTAAATAAACAATGAACCACCGCCACGTTTCAAATATTGGATAGTAGGTTTAAAAGAATTGTCCGCATGCAAAACTCATGTTCTAAAATGTTCTCACTTATAATTAGTGGTTATAGTGCATGTCGAGTATTACGTTCCGTTACACGGCACGCTGGCGGCGGCGACACGTATCTAGCCCAGCCGAGCCACCTCCACTCCCACCAACAACAGTTACCGACAAAAACGTCGTCGCGCCACACAATTCAATATATTTCGGAGTAATTTGGTGTTCATTAAAGAAACTCTGGGACCGTGAACCAGAACACAATGGTTGAATAGCCATTTTGTTGCTGTTGAAAGGCACAATAATAATTCCGAACTAGTTATTCACGCGGCAGTTAGGCGCACTTACGAAACCGAAATGTCTACGTCTCTGATGGAGAGGCCATTTTCTTGGACAATCTACGCGATGGCGTGACGATAAATCGTAGGAGCGTGTCGAAAATTTTGGCGCGGACAATCTAACTCTACAGCACTCACCTTGCTGACTATTTTTTCTAGTTGTCTTCTTCTCCTTCATCCAAGGGTATTCGGGTACGTTGAGGCCACCTCCGGGGGAAGGTAAGTCGGCACCGTATCCGGGTGGCGTGTGCTGCGGGCTCAGCTCACCCGCCCCAAGCTGTGGCAGCGCAGTCATGAACTCCGCCATCGAGGGCTGGCTGTTTATGAAACCGGTCTCCGTGCATGTTTCTAGCATGGGGTGCGGCGCTCCAGCAGCCGTGACTGCAGCGAGCCAGAACCCGTTCCCCCCGTGGTCCATCCGAGGATGGTCCTGCCCCGGCGCCGGCCCCATTGGAGGCGTATTCCTCGCCTTCACCGAGAAGTCTTCTTCCATGTCATCGCGCACCCCCATACCCACTCTGGTCTGTTTCCCTCTTATGGTGGGGAAGTCTTCGCATTTTATTTTGCGCACCAGTGGGTTATTGTCCAGCGGCAGGGCGGCGGTGTTGCATATCTCTTGCATCGCTGCCGGTCTCCACTGTCCGTGAGATCATTCACGTGATGAATGCGCTTCCCCTTGCGTAGCATCCGTCAACATTTTAGTTTAGGCATCGGGTTGAATATACTGCCCGTATCGGAGTTTCCCATCAATGTGGCATTGTATCTGTAAAGAGAGGAAACGAATTAGAGATTTCTATGTAGCATTCTGATGATGAATATTGAAGGCAGCTCCTGCACATAAATTTTGCAGTCTTGGTAGGCGCAAGGTCTGCCTAATCGCTGTCAATTTAGGGCTAAATTGAGAGGCGCCAAATTAAATGTTTCGGGTGGAGGCTGTCTCGCGGTTATTTCGCAATTATCAGACGTCAGACATTACAGGCGGCTTTGTGTCGAATAATTTGTGCGCGTTACGTCGTGATGAACCCGCGAGTAATGAGCGCACCAAATTGTTTTTTGTAATTTTGCGGCCAACATGGACTGAGCTGTACGTGACTACCAGTTAGCAGGCCTTTGAAATTGTCATGAACTATGCTTAGGTACTGCTCTGTGAAACATTGGACTGTTAATGGCTGATTATTGTCTGTATGCCATAGTACTATCTATCTATAGCCATCATATTGTCATCTAAGTAATCAAATTACTTACGGTTGAATGAGTAAATTATCTTGTAAATTTTTCTTTTTGTCTTTCAAAAATTTTCTATCGTCATGCTAGCCCGAACTTGAGATCATGGAAATACAGTCGGAAAAACTGAATTGGAAGTCTGATTGATTGATATTCTTATGCGATGGGATTTGTGGAGTTCCCAAACCGTTTTCAAACGTGTCGTCATTATTTTTATCTCCTACAACTGTTGGTCGTCGCATACTGCACACACCCTTTCGACGAGACGAGACGTAAACGCGAAAATGTTCGCGATACCCTGCTTTCAATAGCCGGGTACTGGCTGAATGTCAATTAAAATTCAAACCGCGTTCGAAATACGATTTTTTCCACAGGAATTTGCGGCGCGCCCGGGAGAAATGGCGGGAACGCGCCTTTTTGTTTTATTTTTTTTTTTGAAAATGGAACGGCTGGCGGTAAAACCTATTTTAATGCGTATGGGTTGGGTTGTGTTTTGAATTAAAATTTTCTGTCTGTTTGGAGAATATACGCAGCGGATGGACAATGAAATGTAATTTCCTTTTGGAAATGATCTGTTTGTGACCATTGCACCGTGAAAAAAGGTATTTGTTACAGCTACATACATACCTACATGAGCGCCACTTATTTCTTGCAAAATGGTGATTCATTGTTAACATCCATCTTCGTATCAACGCCTAATTTTTGGACATTAAATTAAACATGAGTATCGTTATTTTCTAAGCTCAGATTTTGGTCTCCTAAAAATGGGACCATAAACAAATTCATAAGTAGGCCGTTTGGGGTTTTATGCGTTTTTAAGGGGTGCTCTCAGGGGTGCTCCGGAAAAGTGAAACGCGGCGTAAAACCTGCGAAGCCCTGCTGTGAGACAAGGGGGCTCTTTAGGGAATTTTATTTTATTTAAAACAACTCTTGAGCGTGGGGTTCGAATGTCAAATCATGCTGGCGTCTTTTCGATGTTTCACGGCGTCTAAGTTCTTTGTGTTGGTGAAAAAAATATAAATAAAGTAAGAAAATTACTAGTTCATAAGCTTGATTTCATTATTTCAATGGCTTTTGAAACCTTCCGCAGGTTTTAAGCAAAACTTATACTTATTTTCTAAATACACTGTTAAAGTTCCGGTTACTAGGTATTCCATTCCTGAAAATTAAGATGCAAAGAAAGTCGTGAGTAAGTTATACTTAAGTTTAGTCTTAAAATAGTACATACTACTCGTAAATTATTATGATATGGATTTTAAAAGCCGGCGCGATTCTCTTTTTTTTTCCGATACTGAAAGCCCGGATTTGTGACGACAACGTAGATAAACATAGGGTATATTTCTCACGAAGTATGATTGCTCCTATAACCTTACCCCAAGTATGTATTTGCTTACAGTACATCCTGCAATTAGCCTTCCTCAACCTTTAAAAAGGCAAGAAGCAAGGGGCTATTATCGTCAATTTATGCCTGTGCAAGTAAATAACATCTGCGTGCCGGCCGGGCCAGTGGTTAGGGCCCAATTTGCCGGCCATAACGATTTCCTCTTCGGGGAACCGAATGGCGTGAGTCCGAAAGCCGCCCACTGTATGTAGGTAAGTACTTGTATGTTGAAAAACGTATGTACAGTGCATTTCCACTTATACGGCAGAGGGTGTTGTACTGGAAGGACTTGGTTAGGTTTAGGTACCTTTCCTTTGTTTAAAGGCTCCAGTTTTAGTCGTAAGTAATGTGATACAAATCAAACCGTTTCCGTGCCAGTGTTTAATTATTAAGAATTTGACCTTTTCTAAGTGTACATTTATTGTATTTATGGAAATAAAGAGTTTTTGACTTTGACTTTGAAACCAGGATATTACAAATAAATAAATAATGTAGGACGATCCACACAGCATCATCTGGCCCCGAGCTAAGCAGAGCTTGTGTTATGGGTACTAGATAAGTGATATACTATAATAGATATTTTTTACTAAACATAGAAAACACCCAGAATACCCGGAAAAGATAACTGCAAATCGTACAGACATTTGTTCCGAGGCGGGAATCAACCGCAACCTCCTGCGTCGCAGGCGGACCGTCGCCTGCAAGGCCACAGAGGTCGAGATTACATCAACATTGACATTAATTAAAAGATGCTACGCTGACAGGCACAAGCATCAGGAGGTCTTCAATCGACTCAGACACTGGCAGAGTCGTAGCGAAAAGCAAGCGCGCGGCGAACTGATCGGGCTGAAACTTGAGAGATCTTGACCTGAATCAACATACCTTATCTTATAGACTTGGATTAAAATATACATTTGCCAAATCCCATAATATGCTAAATTGGCAACGCTGTTGAAGACGCGCGCGACATGACCCGAAAGGTTTAATACCCCCGCTCATTAGGTCGCTTGTTGACAAGGCCATGCCCATAACGCGCCGATAGGAACGTATGAAAACTACGCATGCTAACTCGCTCAAGCCCGTCGCGCTAGGCGCCCGCCTTAGTCACTTTACTATGAACGCAAACGTCGGTTTCATATGTTTGATACACCGCGCCCGCCGTCGCACCCGCGCTAGGACCGCAGTATGGTTGAAGCCATAAACAGACATACTATACCTAAACACCGCCTAAAACACACACCAATCACAAAAAGTGAGCATAATTCGTTTTAAAACCATTTTTTTTTCCTCATCTCTGTTGTGCTAGCAAACTAGAAAACTTTTTCCAGTTCTATAGTTTCTGTTTATTTCTCAAGTAGCTATTGTTTAGGTTCTTTGAAATCTGATAGGTTTAGGTCATGCAACATAGTCACGCGACAATCTAGGTGCCTACCTAATTCTCTAGTACCAAACGACATCTAGGTGCCTACCTAATTCTCTAGTACCAAACGACATCTAGGTAATGATTAGATACAGATCTACTCGTAGAGGTCATATATATAACGGTTTAATTCGAACTTTAAAGAAATAATAAAGCTAGAAACAGATTGAGCCCACGCCACGAAACGTACGCAACGCATTGTTTGATCTGGAAGCTTGAATTTGTATAAACACAGATGGCCTACAGACACACATATCGTACGCCACGCTATCCGACGTTTCCTACATTTCATCGCGTACGTTGCGTGGAGTGGGCTCAGGCTGTTTTTAGCTTAAGTATAAAAGAGGCTTCTGATAAAGCATTCGCCATATTAAATTTTTTGTGACGTTCACAATATACACTTCTATCGATGCTGGATGCAGCAAGCTGAAGACAGTACGCTACGGCGCTCATCAGGAGCCTATGTCCACTACTGACTAACGTAATATACTCAAATTTTCTCAGCTAAATGCGAGATGTTTTGATGTATCTAAGTAAAAGAAACGGGCGGGGTTGCACAGGTGCCTCTACATTTTGTTTTTACTCCAAAATTTGTATATTTAAGTTATGTTTCAATTTTGCCACTTTGTAATGAGTAAACCAATTGTATGTGTTTTATGTGACAAATGACACTGATTTACTTAGTTACGTCATCATCATCATCTGATGATATGATATGTGTGCTGAGAAGGTTATACTAACTGACATGATAAAAACTTGTTGGTTCCCAATACAAAAATGATCTAGAGGTACAGTTGACCTAAAGCACGAAAGACATTCCTAACTAGTTTATGCGAGTATAACAACTCACTGACATGTTGAAGCCTCATTTTCTCACGAGCTGCGCGCACGCAACGCACCAGTCGTTTCTGTGTCGCTGTGATTATGATTCTGCTAGGTAGAAACGTTTTAGCTGTACCTATACTGTAAGTTTGTAACAACGTCGATATTTTTAAAAACGAGTTGGCTGAAAATTTGAATCTTATTGGTCTGTGTACCTACGAGATTTTCAATGAACTCGTACTTGTAGCAGTTCTACTTTTGTCTACAAATGGTCAACGAAAGAACGCGAAAGCCGATTATGTCGTTGTTTTATAAATAAGTATGTGTGAGTGCTTTGTGATTGGGATGGAATCTCATCATAGTAAAATGTAGTAGATCAATAATGATATTTTTCCAACGAAATAGCGTTGGTATAGAAGACAGGCTGTTTCTGTGTCGCTGTGATTTTATTTCAGTGACAAAAGTACTATGTTTTCGCAGCTCTAGATTAGAGATATGAATTCAGAATGTATCAATTTTGTCGTTATAATTAGGGGGATGATAAAAGTTACAAATTAGTATCTCGTAGAAGAAGAGTCTCGTACGAAGGGTCTACTAAATAGTGTCAATTTTTCCCTTGCATAGGGTTGTTCTGTAGGTATTACAAAATATTATTTCTATTATCTATTATTTATTATTATATATCTATTATACTTATTCGATTATTTTCATTAATCACGTAGGTACTTTTGTTTAGTTTGCATATTATTTCTAATGGAGGATGTCTAATCCATACTTATAAATATATTATTATAAAATCTGTGTTAATACTATAAACGCAAAAGTAATTCTGTTTGTTAACTATCACATCTAAATCGCTGAACCAATCTTTACGAAATTTTGCCGAAACAATTATTGTATCCCGGCGCTTTCCTCGGAGTACATAAAGTAGTCATTAATAAGAATATAAGAATATAAAACACTTTTTATCCTCGAAAATTGCCGTGAAGCCGCGGGCAGCAGCTAGTCGGGAATTGTTTCAAACGCTCTCATTACTATCACTGAATTTTCCTTGAACATTTTGGCCCACACAAACGCCTACAGTTTTACCACGTTCCAGCCAATATGAAGAGCAATAAATAAAGTTTACAAGCTATTTCGCGATAAAAGGCTTGTGTGTAGCGGAAATATACATCATAATTCTGCTCGTAAACGTCGGGGTTACATCACTAGTGTTGTGATTCCTGATGGATGGGCTAGGGTGAGGTAAGGAGCAAAGAGGACCTGGGTTATTTTTTTTTTTTTTTTTTTTTTTATGAATATTTGAGAGCAGTTCCGTGTAAATATAATATGAAAAGTTTAAAGTTTAAAACTAGATTACAAAGTTCATAAATAAAACATTAAATTAATACATTTGTTTTGAGTATGAACCTACCTAGCTACTTTAATGAACTAATTAATAAATATATATATATATATATATATATTTATATTATTAATTATTACAAAAAATTTAGACCACTCTTCTTAATGAGAGTGGTTTCAATGTCTTTTTTAAATTTGAATAATCTTTTGTTAAAAATGTCAATATTGTCACTGTTATTAGTTAAATGATCATTGTACTGACGACACATTCTGACTGCAGGGTTGTAATAAGAGGTATTATTGGCATGGACCTGTAGGGCGAAAGTATGCTGATAGGGATGTCTAGATCTGGGCCTGATATTTATACTGATAGAAGATAGTAACACAGGGGAATCAATTGCTGAGTGAATAATTTTGAAAAAAGTGATCATGTCGAGGTTTCAAGAGACATGACATTGACGACGGGTTTCAAGAGACATGAATTTGAATTTATTTAGTTTCTCCTCATACGTTGGCAAAGTTCGATTTATACCGTACCTATATCCCAAAATTTTGAGGAATCTTCTCTGGATTTTCTCAAGGCGCTCAATGTGAACTTTATAGAAAGGAGACCAAACTACTGCGTTGTATTCCATAACGCTACGAACAAGTGAGTGGTAGAGGCAGATGAGACTCCTAGGGTCCTTGAAGTCTCTTGTGGATCTTGTTATGAAGCCGAGTAGCTTGGAGCATCTGGCTGAAATATAGTCATAGTGGGCATGAAATCCAAGTTTCTCATCGAAAATAACTCCAAGATCTTTAACTGTAGATTTCCTTTTGAGTACATGGTTCTTCAGTTTGTAGCTTGCTAAAAATTTGCGTTTCTTGTTAGTAAAAGAAACTACAAAGCATTTATTAGCGTTTAGGAACATACGATTAATGCTACACCACTCATCAATGGCATCCAGGTCAGCCTGAAGGACAACAGAGTCATTAGTGTAAGAGATGGTAGAGTATACTTTTAAATCATCGGCGTACAACAAGCAGGGATTCCTTATTCTATCAATGAGATCATTAATAAAAACTATGAAAAACAATGGACCATGGGGAACCCCAGACGTTACCACGACAGGCGACGAAGTAAACAATTTGTTTGATATTATAAATTAAAACATATTTTATGGGACGCTTCTGATTGGTATTAATTAGGATCAGTTGACCTATCCCTAGATAGTTTGAAACAGTCTGCACTTCTGCAGATGGCTCAAGTATTTCATGAGCTTTTTCTAATACATTTCATAAAAATCTACTTGTTGTAAACCTACTTTAATTCTTATGAGAAAATATTGAATCTGTCAAAAAGCGAGATACAATACAAGTAATGTTACAGTTTTAAAAGTTCATTTTAAATAGGTCCTAGCAGTTCCTGCATTGTCTACACTGACGCAAGAGGAATAAAAAAAAATGTCTTCTATAAATTATCTTGAAATAGAGACAATATACGTCATAATTCTGCTCGTATATGTCGGGGTTACATCACTATTGCTGCGATTCTTGACAGATGGGCTAGAGAGAGAACCTGCGTTATTCGTTTGCACTTGAAGAGATAAATAATTGTATCTTTAATTAATACAGTGCAATAAAAATAAGATTTTTTGCGTGATAACTTGGAATACCAAGAAAATGGAAAATTGGGGCAAATACATATATTTTGAGTGCAGATGTGAATATTATTGGTTATGTACCTAATATCTCTAAAAATACATAACGTCGTCGGGGACATCATTAGAGCTGTGATAACTCATGAATCGGCTAGGATGCGAGGTTGAAGAGCAAAGAGGACCCGGGTTAATGTTTTTTTTATTCATATTTATAATAACAAGATGTGAAGGTTACGCTAGAAAAAAGGAGAGAGGTTAAAATTAAAGTAAAAATACCTTTTTTTTTGAGGCTCTTGCCTCAAATATGCCTGAACAAAGTCATTTCTGCAGTGTCTGGTCTACTACTGCAAGAGTAAAAATATTACTTAGTCTTATAGTTCAACCAACATTGGGACGTGTGTTTGAAGGCAGTAAACAAACTAAAATGTTATGATATGCTCTGCACTTCAATCTAATCCATCTCCTAAGACAATTTCCCCTGCAATCGTGAGTTAGGAGATGAAAGGGTTGAGCGAGACTCTTCGCATCAGATTGAAGCTGTGATGGATCACGTGAGGGGAGGATGGTAGAACTTCTTACTTACTGGTAATTAAACAATAATACACTATTCTTCGTATACTTTATTGTATAAAATAATTAAAAATATTTATTAATAATGAATTCGAGCTGAACAAAATCAACAAAATTTGCTGGATTTTTTCTATGTGTGTCTAGTCTTTGGTTATATTTAGGTATTTCATAAAGCAACTTATTGTAATTAATGCAGTCTGGTACGGGTTTAAGGTTGAACAGGTTTTTTTCTGTAATTTAAAACCACACACTAGCATTTTACGGAAATGTGAATTTTAAATTCCAGTACCCTAGAATCAGTGTCTCCATGTGTAAATTGAGAACTACCGTGTTGCAAGGGTGAAAATACGGTGTTTCTAGACAAAATTACGGTGGATCAGCTAAAAGTTTACCGAATAAATTACTGTGTAGTAATTTTTAAACGAAAAAATAACATTATGAACTTTCGCTTTTGGCAATTTTTTTATTGCATAAAATCGCATATTTATGGGAAATAGTCTTAGAGAATTATTGCTCTAAGGAAATAGTTTACAAATAAAATTAAAGACTATGACATAATTTTAATACTTGGTAATTAATTGCTTATTTAAGTGACAAATTATTTATCAGCAGTCGATATTATAAATACAAAAGTTTGTTTGTTTAGATACCTATATTTGTTACTCGTTGCGCATAAACTTCTGAACGAATTTTAATGAAATTATGATTGCACAATGTTATAAATCCTGCATTGTTACATTTACTTCTATAAGTAAAATAAATTTATGTGAATTAAAATAAATCTAACATTTTTTAAATAAAACGACAGTTAAACGTATGTACTCGAACTAAGTTTCAAAAAATATGGTCATACCTCGTTCATTCATTAATTCATTAGAGTTGTCATGTAAAAAGTTACGAAAAAGATCGGGTAAGTACCTATCTACTTTCATTTGACAGACTCTAAAAATAAAAAGAATAGATTTCCGATGTTTAGTAGTGCGGTGTTGTCATTACAAAATATGATAAGCTGACTGAGATTCGTTTAACGCAGTTTAATATAAAATATAACAAATGAGACGGTAATACCTTGTTACCTTGACGGTCGATTAAGAGCAGATTACCTACGTTACATCTATGGTAATTACCGTGTACATAGAGACACTGCGTAGAATAAATAGTAAACATGAAAAATAGAGAGTTGGCCAGATAAGAGCCCTATTATAATTTATGACCTGCCACTCGCTTCGGCGTCGCCGTCGCGCGTCGGGCCGTCGGGCGTAGGTAACAAACAAAAACCGACCGGTACCGATTTCAAAAGTTCAAATATTTTAACAAGACTACTAACAAAAATATAGGCTTTTTGCTATAAAAGTCCAATATTCCAGCACGAAACTTAGCACCTAACTTCGGCAACGAATACTTTCCCAAGCACATAGCACAACGAACTTGCTAAACCGTTTTCACTCTACATTCCCGGCACGAAACAGGCTTTATATACATTATACACTTTACAGTACATTTAGTATGTCAGTCCATACAAGTAGCCACGTAGAGCCACGTAGATGGGCGTGTCCTGTCGCCGCCCAGCCACGGAGGGCGGGCCGCGGCTTTCTAATACATTTACTGCATGAACATTGAAATTTATAACTTGCATGCTTGTTTTATCATGAATGTTCGTCAACTTTTATTCAGGTAATTTTTAATCAGTCGGAATATTTGGATCCCTTTTTTAAATCGCGCTGCCTGCGGCTGTTTTTCCGGTCAATTACAAACTGGGTATCTTTAAAACAAGAGTAAATAGTTGTCTTCTAGACCTTCTTGATGCATCGTTGGCCACATCGTTGTGGTCAAACAAAGGTCTGTCTATGCATTGATTATTTAAATGCAGGTTGTTGACGCTGTACAATATAAACAAATATCCAAGTACCTTCCCACAGAAATATTTTACTGCTTGTGTATTCTTTGTGTGAAAATTTTATTTATCTTCTAATTTTATTGTGAATGAAGTTTACACAGCGTGAACAAGCCAAAAAATCCTTTTATAATACTTTTTTAGGTTGAGCATCGAGATAAAAATTCAGAAAAATATAAATAATTCAAAGATAAATGGGGTAAGGTAGATTCTTAAGTAGGAAATAGCGACCAGCGAAGAATAGAGGTAAACCTTTAGAAAATAGATATTCTTGAGATTACAGGTCATCCACCTTAAAACAATTTTCCTACCTCCCTAATTTAGTAGGTAAGGTACATATTAAGATACCTTCAGATAGTCTTACCTTCTGACCTAGGTACCTATAAAAAGCTTTCAAGATTTCTTAGATAAATATACCATGTGTGGCAGTTTAGTGTATCTTATGTGTGTGTTAGTGTATCTACACCATTTGTTTAAGATATTGCGTATAGGCATACCTACTACAGTATGTATGCGCAGACGCATATCTGAATCTGTTTTCTTCTTGTAGGTATAAATGCCAAGACATGTATAGTAACTACAAAAAGGGTGGCCAGAAGACTGGATGAGGCTCGGACACGACCGAATAAGATGCCGTGTATAAAAGGATGCCTTATTTATTTATAGGTATATTTATTTATTATCTAGCAGTGGGGATGAATGATGATGATGATGATGAATTCCAAAATTTCTGGCTCTAGATTTTTTTTGTAAATGGTAGGAATGACCTACCGAGGAAATCCGGAAAAGGAAAAAATAACGACAGGCGGTTAAGGGTGAAAGGGTTATTCCCGTTGAATCGAGATTTTAAAATGCAAAGTAGATTTGTAACTCATGGGTAATAAAAATAGACATCGGAGAAAAAAACATATTTATCTATTTACTTAGGTATCTATAAGTATGTTGTAATAATATTGTAGGTAATTAAATATGGAGTCTTACCTGGAAGAAAATCCTTGTGAGATCCAACACGCTTAAAGATCAAAATGCAATTTCATATTATGGTAGAGTCACTTGAAGTTATCACAAAATTTTTCAATCCTTTTAACTTGAGTTCAAAACACACAGTACCTACACTGAATCACTAATAAATTTATTTACACGTACCTAAATCAAAGTTATTTTCGTATCACATAAAGTAATGCAATAAAAACACTATGCACAGAGCGTACAGTCAGCAAATCATATCAATACAAAATTGTTATCAGTCCTACTATCGAAATGTCAGTGTGGCGTGGCGACTGTCAACTGTCTACTAAACGAATCGTCACTGCCGAGTTGCCGCCATGCCCACTTCTATACAACCAATGAGATCAAAATAACGTATCTCGCAAACCTGTAACACAAAGTAGACTCTACATTTGCTATAACTAAGCTTAAAATACAACGCCCACGCGTTAAGACTTACGGTGGTTTTCCTGATGAAACATTCTATGAAATAATGTTAGCTTCACTCCTCGCACATCACTGTCCGGCTATGTTGCATCTCTTTTGTTTGGTTAGTGTTTAATTTTCATATTAAAGAATAAGACACTAAAAATTTTAGGTTTACTTATTATGTTTTTGGAAATTTAGATTTTTGAAGTTCGTCTAGAAATTTAACTATTAAACTCTAGATTTCTCATAACTCTGGTAGAGCAGAGTAGCGCTGTCTCGTTTACTCTCACAACTCTTGTTTGTTTCACGTCGTGCCATTGGGCCAATAGCGTTTACGGAGCATCCCACCTTAAAGCATATAAACTACTGTGGAATATTGTGCTCTATCACTTGTAAATAAAGTTTAACTTTTGAACATTTAATTCGAAGTTACTGGCGTTTGTCACGCAAGAGTTCTAATTTTAAATCAAGTGTAGGCGGAGCTCTAGTGTTCGAGCTTTTATATTAAAAAACAAAATGTCTTTAACGAAAACCTGTTTCGAGAAACTTAAGCCTTTTATGCACGGAAGTTTAAAGTTTAGCGTTGGAGCGACATATAACCTTTTGCGTTCGATCGCAATGCTCGAGCCAGTTCCGATGAAATAAAGTAAAAAGTTTAGTAACCGGCTTGTCGGTATTTTCCTTTTGTTTGATTTTTGTTTTGTGAACGGGACATCGCATGAGAAATGCAACGCAACAATATGGCGTCGCAACTTATTCGTCTTTAATCGTATGCAATTTTCATGAAATAAAATAACACCCTGCCAATTACAAACTTTAATTTCGAGCAACGTTAGACTTGCTGACAGATTTAAAAGAATCTAAGTGACTACAGTTCATTTCACATTATAAAATCGTCGTTAGTAGGTACCTTTTCCAGCAAACCTGAATTCCCAACCATAAAACCTCTATAGACATAACAAAGGGCGCTGTCAGGGCAGCTTTCGTCTGCGTCTTGGAGTGAACTCATTACGGGTGTCGGTCAAGGCCCCGAGGTCGCTGCGGTGGGTGGTCGCCTTAATTACACCCTGCGTTTAGGACTCTTTCTGTATCTCGCGGCGCCAGCATACGATTTGGTACGAGTATGATTGTACCTAAGTAACAACTGGGTAAGTAAACATTTGTAAAGATTTTTAATTTTACTAATCTATCTTACCTATAGGTTCAAAACTTGAATTATGAATGACAAGGAGCGAGGAGGAGCACAGTGCTCAACTAGTTCGGCAGGTAACAACAACCCAATTCAAACCACTGTCAGTCCATAGCACCTATTTGTAAATTATTTTCAAACTTTATAATCTAAATATGTACTAAATTCCTATTTAAATATAAGTTTGTATTTTATCTAAAATGATAAGTACCTACTTAAATAATCTTCTGTTCTGTATCACATCAATATCTTAGCTATGTAATCTTACAAATTCATATCGACACTCTTAATTATTAAGTTTAAGTATTATGCTATGATAAAATACTAGTTCTAATTTGTTTTTATTATTGAATTGTAATTTTCTTTGTCTATAAAGATTTTATGCTATGTTATCATAGCATAAAATAGCATAGCATAAAGCTCGCTATGGGTAAGTTCCTGGTTGAATAGAATGTGAAAATAAAGATACATAGTTATCTATGTATCTTTATTTTCACATTCTATTCAACCAGGAACTTACCCATAAAGGACCTGTCTAGACCTAAGTGGTTAGTTAACCTTGTAAGATTTAACATTTATTTATTAAACAACTTTAATAAATAAATGTTAAATCTTACCTATGCCTTTTCTGTGAGAAAACCCTCATAGGACTCGGTATAAAATAGTACATTATGCGCCGAAAGCGTAAAGCCACTGCTTTACTCTTACATCATTGAATCCCAACTAAGGATTCTAGAGTAACTCCCTCTCGCAGTAACTCGCTTCGCTCGTGAGTTAGTACCTACTAGAGTTAGTGCTGCTTTTTGTGAAAATGGTTTTCAGTGACGCCAATTTTTGGTTTGACTGTACTTTGTCACACATTCCAGCTTTTTATTCGACTTTCAAAAATGTTATTCATTAATCACTCGTGTATTGGTTTATGAAAATAAGTAGGTAATTCTATCTTCAAATAAGAGTTAACATTTACTTCGGGTATGTCTTGGTGTGATCAGACTCTGTAAAAGTTAGGTAGTACTCAGGTGTCACACGAACAAACGCTTTTTCTCGGCTAACTTAAGATATAAATAAGAAACTCGTCCTACATTCATCTGCATTATGCTGGTCACTCGCTCCATAAAATTATCTTTAATAGCCACTTGTAGCCCCGAGCTTCTTGAATATTCAGCGAGTAAAGGAATAATTAAATATGGTTAAAAACTTCGTATTCTACAGTCTTCTTCTTTGCGTTTTCTAGAGAGCGGCCATCAGTTATTCAAAGGGTGTTTTTCCCATTAGCTTATTATTTCTACCTACCTAGTCTACTAACTTAATAAGTATCATCATAAAACGTGGTTTGTATATTATGACTCGGCCAACAAAGTTTTAACACAGTTACAGAGTAACCAACAGTTTTCTAACGGGTGAAAATTATGATGAGGTAGATAGGTACAATTTTTCTATAAATATTTCAAGAAAACCTAGAAAGTTAATAAAATGATTACCCACCTAACCTTGTCTTGCACTCACTTTTTTCAGTTCTTGTATTTTGCTAGCTCCCTCGTGACAATAATTCAGTGCTCGTATGGCTGAAAATATGACATAAAAGAAGCGAGTGATTTCTTTCTACGTTCCCATGTGTGCCGATCCTAATAATATAAAAAACGCTTACGTTTTGTACTTGCCTTATTTGCCTTTTTCCTCTGAATATCATAAAATATACATCGATTTCCATAAGTTGAGTGAAAAAAAACCTTAATTTCTTTACTTTTCCGTAATTGTAAGTTGTAAGATCCAGCCGTGATTGATGCTTGTATTGCGGAGTAATTAGCGACTATCAAGTGTTAAATATACTGTAGTTGCTAATTATTTCTGATAGCGATGGAATTTTTAGTGTTTTGTAAAAGAAAGGTGTTGCAATTTCTTTATCGTTACAGGAATCGTTTGGTAACCAGGTATGTTAAGTGGGTTTTTTAATTTTCTTTTTTCTCGTAATACCAGAATATAGAAAATAGTTTTAGTTTCAAAAACATATATTTTTGATTGCGACCATCCGGACGGCTGACCGCGTTCCGGCTAACCGTAAATTACGTAAGGTACCTTAGACCAGAGAATAATATTAAGTAAACTACTTAGGCTGAGACCAAACGAGGGAATTTTCTTTTCGAGTTGTGATTCGCGTAAAATGCGTCGCTTTTGATAAGTTGTAAATTTTTGTTGGAAACACGCTTTTGACGCAATTCACATATCTAAAATACGCTCGTTTGAACCCAGTTTCACTGTTGTCAATTAGTTTACCATCGTCATCTACGACTGCTAATGTTGTTATACCCATTTAAAGTGTCAAGTGATGCTGTCACTCAGCTCACAGATGCACTATTATCGCAACCAGTGAAATACAAAAAAAGAGTTATTCTCAAAAGTCAAGTCCAACACTGGGCCGAAATAATGATTAATGATGGCAAATAAGCGGGTGCGTGCCTCGACACAAAAAACGGCGCAGACCAGACACGGTGCACTGAACCGAAGCAGCTCCAGATATGTTGATATGGATAATTATGGATTTTATTGAAGCAGAATGGTTTGTGGATGATTTTCTGTGAATTTCTGATAACGGTTCGCAGGCGAAAAGAGAGGCTTCGATCATCCAATAACCATACCAAGTACTACTACTTGCTACCCTAACTTGCCTTCAAAGGATCTCTGTCTACCTTGAAGCAAAACTACGAATATAGGTAACTATAGCCCTCGAAAAAATGGTAGTCAGCCTCTGCGGTATGCAAGTTGCGAGGGTATGACGTCATCAGTGTAAACTTAATTTTCTGAGGTTATAACAACTGCCAGTGTTTTTTTTACACTTCCTTCCCCCACTCGCACGCTGCATACCTTTTTACGTCTGGGAGGTGACTCGTTCTCGTGCGAGATCTATACCTACTAGACGAAAACAAATCCTCCTTCTTGCGCAGTCGGGTAAAAAGAAGAATTAGCAGACTTGTCTTGACTGCTGATTTGTAATCTCCATCAGCCTATAACCAGCTATTTACGGTCCGGTAAGCAAACGACTACCACCTTGCAAGCAGCCCACAAATCGAGCAAAAACGTGCAAAATTATTTCTCTCCATAATGAAGTTTCTGATCGGAGTATTAATCAATTTGTGTAATTAATTTTAGTTGCGAGGTGGCGATGCGTCAGCCGCAGGTAGGTGACAGGTGGTGAATTTACAGGAAACTGTAATTAGAGAGCTTCCGTCCGAGGGAGATTGGAGTCTTTGTTGTGATTACTGCTACTTCCTGAATGGACCTCTGCAAATGTATTAAAACTTTTGCAATCGTCCTTAGGTAGGTACCTTTTCATGAAATATAAAATCAGCATCTGCCACCGTACAAAGGCAATGCTACAAGATTTTTTAAGTATTCCTTTTTTGGCATCCAAATATTAAAAACAGATTGTGTCATATTCTCGAAACTTCTTAAATTATGTACCTTAAACATAATTATAATTTAAAAAAATACATTTCGAATTATGTGAATTCCGGCCATCTTCTTTTGAATCCGATCTAAGCCGCTGTTGGCTACTTTTATGGTGAACTAAAAACAGTTTTATGTTGCGATTTGTAGCAATCTGTAGCCATGAATTTTTATTGTTCATTACTATTATTTTCCGAGCGGTTCAGCTACCCTGTTAAAATAAAAACAAAAAGGCATATCAGTGAAGTGATAAGGTATAATTTGGCTCGTATTATGCGACATATGCTCGGAAGGGTTCAGTGGTTCAGGCTCATTAGTGTCAGATACTCAGACCGTCTGTCAACTGCTTAGCTGACATGACACTTGTGGGCAATGTGGGGACCAAGCTTGTATTTTCTTTGGTTAAAATGTTAGTAAACATCTTAACCTACCACTTGAACTAACACTTTCATTGCCTGCAACGCACTTGTTGTTTTAGCACAGCCATACTGCTCCGCTCTGCTCTGTGTGCTCCGCGGAATCCTAGGGCTCCGCGAAAATACAAGTCATAATAAAAAAATACTAAAGTAAAATAAAATTGCATAGAAAATTTTATTCTATACGGCATTCACTAATTTTAAGTAGGTAGTTCTTTATAATGGGAAAGCAAACTTGGGGTTTCTTTTTTTACATCAGTAAGGCGCGGTTTAAATCGCATCACTATACTTGAAACCGTCGCAAAAAACCCTCGTGGGTATATTTACTGCTTGTTTTTTAAACTTTGCTTTACACAGTATCATAGCCTGTGATCCCGGGCGGTGCAGCACAGAAGTCGGGGGCGAGACGCGGCGAGTGGAGCTAGCCGAAATTTTTCACCAGTCAGTTTCTGTCTTTATTTACCTCCCCGGTAAATAACAGATTTTCTTTTGACGCGATGCAATAAATCACGCTTACTGATATTTGTCCGCTAAGTTACTCACACTATCTGCCAACTCCCGTAAAAAAGCTACGGTTTTCTTTAGCCGCTTTTTTAAAAAAACAAGATCCGTCAAGTGCGAATGTGACTTCGCGCGCCGAGGGTTTCGAACGAGTGTCAAGTATACCAATTATGTACTTAGATTACTTAGGTTAGAGATTTAACTATTTGATGAATACCAAAAATTAAAGGTACTCCACTTTTCTCTACTTTTCAGATGTATCGGTTTGCAAACTTCAGAATAAAAAGGGTAATAGTAAAATTTTCGAGTTTTTCAAAATATAAGCCATATTACAAACGCTACATAGAGGTACATTACTCTGCAAACTTCGGAGATGGTAATGGGTAATTCTTCGACTACTATCAAAATATTTCAAAAAGTATAAATACTACGGAAATATCAAAAACTGTTTTGAGATGTACAAATTTATACCTTTCATTTGATATCCCACTTGACATTGAAGGCCTCTTTTAAAAGTTCGTTATCTGAATTTGTACTGAAAATTTTCATTTGAATTTTTTTCTTTTAATCTGAACAGGCGCACAAAATGTAGTATTATTTTAAATTTCACGTTATTTGCTGCTGTAGTTGCTGAGATCATAAAGACGGAAAAAAGGACAGAAAAAACGACACCATAGGGTTTTGAAACCGATCTCCGATCTTCGAAACCCTAAAACACAGCGATCACTACTCACCGATTACTGACATTATCCCCTCAAGTTTTTATTTATTTCTTACAGCCCCCGCTAATATATATTTAACCGTTATCCAAAAAGGACGCTTGCTTAAAGGGTTCCGGCGCTAACAAAGCAAAGAAAGTTTGAGTAACGCTGTTCTAGCAGACAAATCTTCGGCCCGCTCTTACGGGTCGCGTAGTGGATGGGTAGTGAATGCGTTAACCAAGAATTTGTTAAAAAAGTAGGTAGGTACTTACCCGTTTATACATAAGCACCTACCTACTTACTTTACTGCTCATATCTTTTTACAAATACCTAAATGCATAAAATCAATAGGTTCACAAACAGTCGTTTAACTGGTTCCTCATAGATTCGTATCTTCAGGTGTAGTGACATATAAGTAGGGTGGGGAGGGAGGTAGGTAACAGATGCGCTGCATTGCGCCGCGCCAACTTCTGCTCGTGGCCAGGGGTGGATTGAGAAATTTGGTGCAAATAAAAGAACATCATGCTTTTTGCTTATTTATTTTACTCGCAAAACTTATGCTAAATAAAGTTTAAGGTGGAGTCTTGTAATTGCAACTAAAATATTGGAGTCCTTATTTCATTGCATGATTATTCTATACTTATGAGAAATAAGTATTTTTTTAAAGATTCGTCCATACGTAAATTTAATGTAGATCTATTTTACCGTCATAAATAACGGAAAGCTGTAGAGAATAAAAAACTATTTCAAAAAGTCCTGACAAAAGCAGCAATGATTGTAATTACCCGTCCTGGTGGGTAATTGCAACTTATAGCTTGTTTTATTTTTCTATGTATGCCGCCTGGATCGAGCATTTTTAAAACATGCCTTGAAGAATAGTTCAAAGGATTTTAACATCTATGCCTTTGTAATAAAATTTAGTTTTTCACAAAAATACTTATCTTTTAGCTGTGGGATGGGTAATTGCAACAATTTACCTAAAAATAGTGACGGGAACTTTATCGTAATTTTGTCGACTGGCATGGCATGGCAGGAAAATTAAAACTTAGAGATATACCGTTATATAAATGTTTTTATTAAATGCAATCACATCACAAATTCTTTAATTAATTGAAATTACCGAAACAGTTTGAAGCCTTTACATAAAACGCTTCTTAAGTTTAATCAAAGTAATTCAGTAAACAGTCCTTTAGTAATAAAACGGTCTTTTTACTCTTATATTTAAACTCTTTACTAAATGTTTGTCCTAACTTTATCGGAAACACAGTTTTAAGTATTTTAATAATAAAACAGCCTTTTTTACTATTTATTCGTTTTGACATCTACAAAACAAAATAAGAAAATGGGTATTTTTTCGAGTTTTTTCAATAAGTATTACACCTACTACGGTTTCAAAAACTGTTTTGAGATGTACAAACCGATACCTCTCATTGTATACCCCACTACTTACAGACTTCTCTATATCACATCCATGAGTTCACCCCTGCCACAAAACGCGAGGGAGCATCGATGACAAAATACAAATTTTATTTTATTAAATTCAAAAAAGCCTCCAATGATTGATAGGCGCCCTCTGCCGGGGCTCGTAACTGCATAACTCTTGCTACTCAATAAAATGGATCATTGATCTCGCGTCACCTTTGTGAGTTCTTTTGGGTACGCGGCGGCGGCGTGGTCAAAATATTTGAGCTTTTATAGAAATATCCATAAGTATTGATTGTGCACGCTCTAACTGTATCTTATTGTTTTGTTAGTCTATGATCTTATAATCATTCTCGCCTTTGCCATTACCTATATCATAGACTAGCAAAACATGTTAGTCTATGCCTATATCTATTTCAAAATGTTCTATAGCTATGCTTATTTTTTAGAATGAAGTCACTAACTGCTGGCTGGTTAAGGTTGTGGCAGATCAAGGTAGCACCGCTACCGCACAGCAAAAATTTGCATATAAATATGGACTTTAACTCGTTACATTTAGATGCATTTCATACTGACGGCATCAGATGACAGACAGTTCGCGGACCACTCGTTTGAAGCTTGTGGGAAGCCATTTTAACACTGTAAAATATACCTAAAGATAACGAGTTCCCATATTTGAATACACATTTTTGTACTTGAACTCCGAGTTGATAGGTAGGTACAAATTAGGCCTGATTGATAGACAGCTAGACTCAAAAATCTAATCTACATAAACAATGTAAGTAAACATATAAAAAACTTTAATTTAATATTTAATCTCAATCCTTATCCTTGTCCAGTATTTATCGCAAAAAACAAAAGGTGCGCGATAATCATTAATCATTAAAAGTTAACAAATCGAGAAAGTTTAAAAAGTTTTATACCAAACCTACTATTTCACTGTATCAATAATCGCTATCAACAAAGACCTCGTACGTTGGATTCCTACGCCTAATTGTAATGTCCCATAAACAATAAGGGCCGCGCACACATGGCGACATGGTTAATGTGGGTGAAGTGACCGCGCCAAGATATATCAGCGCTTGTTTACAAGAACACGACATAATGGGTCCGCTGTAAAATATTTGGGTTTGTTCGCTTAGCTCCCGAAGCTTTAGAATTTTGAACTTCAACTTTAATAACACTTTTATTTATTATGTAGTTTCTGTTACTATAAGTATTTTTATGTAGTAAAAATAGTTCATTTTAAAATTTTCTTAGTAATGCCACCGTCAGTATAACTAACTGATCCTATCCATCCAAAGGTCTGGCAGAGACCATTTTTAGCAACGAGGTCGCCTTTGCCATACTAATTATACGCCAACTATATATTATATATATATTATTAATATATAATATATGGATAAAATTAATTAGTACCTATTCAGTTCTTGTTTGATTGTGTTATAAGTTTTGAAGGTGCAATAAAATTATAATCTACATAATGAATGACACAGGTGGTAATCTTAGATTACCACCTTAAGGTAGTACGGTAGTAGTAAGGTAGTAGCTGTAGGTACATTTTCAGGTAACGCTTTGATTACAAAACATTATATAATATATATTTTTGATTTAACACCACACAACAAATGGCTTTCTCGCTGAGCGACCACTTTGCCTAATTGGTAATACGTATTCATAGAATATAATATTTTGAGAGGTGGTTTCACACTTGTCTTTTATAGTCAAGGCCCTTACCGCAAACGACATTAAATTAGTTTTGGTTTATTCCCGTTACGGCACGTTTGCTTGGTATTTCTCAAAAAATATAATTAGGTGTGTTATATAATTCGGAATAACCAAGAAACAGTCAATAATAAGATTGAATTTATCATTAAAATAATTTACATGAATTACAAATAGCCGACACCAATTTACCTAAACAAAATACTATAGACTTTAACTTTGACTGCGAGGAACCTGACGTTGCTCCTACCAAATTTCTTAAAGTGTGCCATATCATCCGAAATCTCACACGTGGGCGTAAAATGCAGTGCCAATTGGAGTTCCTCATCTACCTTAAGCCAGGGCCACGGCGGCCGGCGCCGAATCCGCTAGGGATGCTTTACACAGTTAATTTAAAATTCTCATTCGTATAAATAAGGAGGGTAGCGTTTGCGTTTTATGGCTTGCAACGTTGAGCTCCGAAACTGTACTTACTAATAGAGAGGGTTCTATAATGTCAGGCTTGTTCTTGAAGACATTTTTACTAATTTCAGAGACGAGTTAGTCGGTATTGAAAGCCTACGGTGATGTTCCTATCTGAAAATATTTGCCCGAGAACTAGAAAACTAGAACTTTTGATGGTTATTTACTAGAGGCTGAAATAAGGTTATAAATATCTAAAACTCGTCTGCCAAAACGCCATCTCGTTTTGATTTTTGTAATTTCTAATCACACCTACCTGTACCATTTCCCTAGCTGTACCTACGTTTCAACCTACTTCAGAACTGAAATTATTTTCTTTACTCAAATCGACCTGTTACAGAATAAGATAATCTTCCAGATTATTATGATCCAAATTTTTATCTAGTTTCGTCCACTTTTCACAACAATTTTAATGAATTTAGAAACTCTTCAATGGTAATAATCTGGAAGATTACCACATCCATCCTTTCCGCAATCCGTGTAACAAACAACGTGCGAACTACGCTTCTTCGCGTTTGCGGTCGCGGACGTATTTTAATATCGTTAATTAGGTGTGCACGGGCCTTTATGGGCATTGTGGCTCGTGAACACTGCCGTATTTTTGGATAATGTCTGCCTAAATTTACGAATACGTGTAAAGTTGCATTTATGAATTTGTTGTTCTTTTATCCACGTTTTGGTAATGGGCCAAATTCCAAAAAAAGTGAGTCGTTTTCAAAAAAAAATGCTGCCTAATTAGGGCAAAGGACTGTGCAATAAATATAGCACAGTCTTCGACATAGCGACAAAATGCTTCTTTACTTCTTTCTTCCAATATCTTTAATCTACAAAAATACTCAGGTGCCTTACCTACCTACCACCTACATACTCGTATTTGTAATTAGGGCGTATGGATCGGATTTGTCAATATGCACCAAAAAATTAATTGTTTACTTTTTTATACCGCTACATTATTATGAAACAATTAAAAAGATTTCCTTTATAATCAATTCACAAACAACGTTATTTTTATTCGAAGCTATTCTTTGAGTTTGCGTACATTGAGTGATCATCCGTCCCCGACGTTCATTTGTACGCGCGCTATTGACAAACGCGATGACACGCACATCCTATTCACGGTGCGTCTGTTTGAATTTAAACCTTAGGGTGAAGATAGTAGTGGACATTTTTGAACATTTTTTATCAGTTGAATTGTGGCCACGTTTGCAACGTGTGATGTCGTCATTACTTAAAAATTTAAAATAAAAAAAATTACCTACGTTCTTTTTACCTTTCGGATTGTAATATACTAACAGTCGTTTGTCGTTTTTTAAAATTGATTTTTTCAAAGTTCTTTCTCCTAATTTTGATTGAATAGCACATTTTACAGCCTTTAAATAAGCATGTCTGCCTCAGGGGCTTCCAAAACAAAAGTTCCATGAAATGAGGTAAAACTAATTCCCGGCCAGTGCCATGTGTCGGTCCCCGGTTCGATTCCCGTGGGGGTCGCGGACGTGTGTCCAATGTCACGCCTGTTATTTCTCGATATTTCTAGAAATACGGGTTTGTTTGTGGTCATTTGAGTTCTTTCTGAAGATAAACATTTGGGTAGGTAGGTACCTATTTGATTATGGGTGAGTACGAGTACGTCATATTATACAAAGATTTAACGATTTAAATCTCTGATATTTTATCAATAATTTCCCATTAGAGACATGTTTATAAAAATTAGCTACTATCTCTCAATAAATTTTTGATCAAATGCAATAGGTACTTTAATTTTTTACGCAACATAGGTATCACCTATTTAGTTTCATGGATTTTCGATAGCCAAATAAGTCATAGCGCATTAAGTACTGTTGTTTCTGTGGTATTTTTCTGTTGTTCTTAGAAACGCCTTACAATAGGTACAAGTCATCTACATTGTACCTAAATGTTTCCAAACGAACATTGCAAAACCTTCGAAGACGTAGGTAAAGGCTCAAATACCTACCTAGATGAGAAAACAAGCAAATGATCACATAAAATATAAAATCACAGAATGATTGAATTTAAGTTGCATTTGGGGGTAATTTATAAGAAAATTTCTTATAAATTACCCCTAGTAGAAAAAATTTTGGGATATTATATGATTTAATCATATAATATCCCAAAAATGTTTCTACTTCGACGGGACTTGAACCCGCATCCTTCCCTCAGTACGTGGTCCCCACGAGGTCAAGTGTCGTAGGAGTCGAAACACTTTGGGACTTCCTTCGGACTCTGGTCACTTGACCTCGTAGTGTAATTGGTTTGCGCATTCCCGTACTGAGGGAAGGATGCGGGTTCAAGACTCGTCGAATCCGATTTTTTTGTTTGAGTGTAGTAGCTAGAGCCACTACGTCATCGTCCTCTGGCGAAATGACTTGACCAAGCTAATGCATCACTGCTGGACCCTCAAGAGTGTACATCCCACGGTACCCGTCGATACACTGGTACGTAGGTTAACTGGTACACGTAGGTGTTCATATTTATATGGCTTTTGTGATGCGTGTTTTATCTTACCCTGGTTATTTAGAACAATTAATTTGAATCATCATCATCAGCGTCCACTGCTGAGCATAGGCCTCCACCAAAGGACGCCACAAATAGCGGTCCTAAGCCGCCTCCATCCATCGACTCCCGAGCGAATTTGAATGATCAAAATAAAATCTTATCCGACCGAAATAAGGTAATAATTCAAATGATCCATCTGAGATAACGCGGTATCAAAGGTCGCAGAATGATTGAGAGCAGATAGAGCAACTACGTCATCGTCCTCTGGCGAACTGACTTGACCAGGCTAATGCATCACTGCTAAACCCTGAAAAGGCTACACGGCACACTGACGTGGTAATGTTAAATGGCTTAAGTAGTTTGGTGCTATTGCTATTGCAAGTCCCGTTGGAATCGCAACACTAGAGTCCTTTACTAGAAGCCATGAACTTGTTGCAACTAAAATAAGATTATAAGTATAACTTTCTTATGTTCTTGTGTAAAAATATTAAAAAGCAAAAATTGTTTATTGGTACTGGAGATGGAACAGAAACAGTTTTGGAAAACGATGCATCTGCAGAAGTTTAACTCTGTGTCGCAGAATGACAACGCCCTCCTCACAAACCAGTCCGGCGTTAATGTTAGTAATGACAATCTCGGAGAGCCAGAGGTAGCCGTAACCCGACTCTATTTCTAACAAGCATAATTTAAGCCTTAATATCCCAGTGTATTAGCTACTCTACATTAAAACTACCTTTCAATTTATAAAAGAGACAACCAGTCCACGACCACGTATCAGGTCATTCACATCCTTTCGTAAAACAAGGATCTTATAAAGCACCCTGCGTCAAGTCTCACACGAGCCGCCCATCCTTTATTCAAATAAACCCTATTTTTATGGAAAACTGGCCCTTTCCACATCAATATCAATTTCCTAGCGATTGTTGCAGAAATAAAGGGATGACCCTTCAGGGACCGGGCCTTGGCAGGTTATCTACTCAACTTTATTAGAGGACCTTTAGAGGTAAAGATTTTGCCGCCTTTTCTTGGGTCCGTAATAACCCTTCAGCTGGAATTTAAGGTCCAGTAAAGTTTTTTGAGATAGAGTCACTATACAAGCTCATGCATATAAAATGTCATCTTCTAAATTAGAAAGTCAGGTATAAGACTGTTTCGATGTGGGTAGAGATACCTTAAAAATGTTCGTATGTTGAACTGGCAGTTCGTTGGTTATACAGGTTATACTACAGTTACCATTTTTCTAAGTGGAAATACAATTGGTTAGACCACGGGTAAGAAATTGTAACTGTAATGTAACTGTTAGACCACGACAAATGCCCTAGAACACTATGTTACCAAGCTCCTCTTGTAGCATTTTCAAAATTGAACCTTTTATCCCAGCCTGGTCCAAGATACCATTTACTTCAAACCGGATCACTCCATATTTACCACAAAGCATATAAAGCCATGTCACGAACAATTTACCGAAACAAGTTATGGGAAACCAGCAACCAAGCCAACCTATCATTACCTACCATTACGCCGTCACCAAGGCACAATCCATCGGTCCCCACTTAATATAATAAGCATCGCTGAATCGAAATCGATGCTATTACATGTCTGCTCTCATTCATAAGCCTCTTCAGCAACCTTCGGGCATCTTCGGGGCCATAATCGGTCAATCATCTGTAATTTACAATCATTTACAACAATTTCCAACCATCCGTCTTTAGTGGGTAGGTAGCTTTTCAATCTAATTGGTTGATGCAGCCTGGAGCATCTGCATAGGAATTTGCAAAGGATGGATGTAGCTAAGCTTTTTAAAGATAGGTTGTGGAAACAGGATTTAATGGTAGAGTTGCATAAATAAACTATGATTTTTACTGCAGAAATACGGATCTAATCATAGAGTCAAAGACAAGATATTTAAATTAATACTTCCAACTAGTAATTTCTACCTTCGAGCTCTTAAGCGGTTTACAGAGCGATGGAATAAAAACAAAGCACGAAAACCTTGATAGTGTATTTCCTTTTTTAACAACCCGAGTTGAAGCCGAACCGAACACGACCCGCCCTCTGCGCTTGCGTTGTTTTTTATCACCTTTTTTTCAAACCTTAATAAACTTTTTCCTATTGGCCGCAAGGAAATTATAAACTTTTTGCCTGAGTCGAAATAAAATTTATAGCAGGTGGAATTTGATAATAATGGATGGTTCGATCGGTATCTTGGATCGATTGTTGCTATTGGACCGGTGCTGGCCAATGGTGGTAGAGATCGATAAAATCGATACCTTATTTAAAACAGTTCCATGTATCTGTAACGTAGACCAAGGAAACGATGGCATGACGAACAAAACCTTTGAAAGAGTGTCGGTCCACAAGATCAGGATCGTAATGCATGGAGGGATCAAGGGCCTTTGTCCAACAGTGGGACATTATAGGCTAATTGAAATGAATTGTGGGTACCTCTACGGGGCATTATTTTTCTATTATCGTGTGGAAGTTTATCGAAGGACGCTAATATTGACCGTGGCGTGAGTCTGGCAAGGCGTGATCGAGATGTCGACGTCTAGATCACGTTTCGACTGTCGGTAGTCCGGTAGCTAAACTGAACGTGTCGAGTAGCTGTCGAGCAGGGATGTAAAAATAATACTTATCTGGAACGCAGCTCATATACGAACCATTGATATTCACAACCAGTCGACTCAAAGGCATTTTTATTATTTTGTTTTGCTTATTATTTAGTAAAACAAAATTAGTTGCTCATAAATTCCTCGTTATTTAATTGTAACTATTCCTACATGTTAAAATAACAAAATAAATAGGCGATTTTAGTGCCACGTTTTGGTAATATAAAGAACTTCACAGCCTATGGTAGTTGTAGTTGCATTACTAAGAGATGGCGTTAGGGTCGCGATTCTGCAAAAATATAATTTACGCCTTATACGACTACGTATTATTTATCACCGACAAAACTGACGTACCTACCTACGAATAGACTTATCACTAAACATTGGTCACAGGTAGGTAGTGTGGATATTTCTTTAGGTACCAATGTAGTCGGGTAAGAAATCTTAAAAAAATAGTTTCTGCTACTGTTTTCTCTACTAAAAGAAAAATCCGAGCAATAACACTGACTACTGTAATTTAGGTAGGCTTGGATCATGTGTGGAAGATACACTATTTAAGATTGTACCATCTACGAATTATTTTATTGCTAATCAACAAACTCCAAAGTAAGGCAATTCTTAGAAAACTAGCCGCGCCATAATATTGCACAAATAATAAAGATTATCTCAAATCTTCATCTCAAATCAAGCGTTACATTTTATTTTCTTAATTTTAATATGAAAAATGCAACATTTTACAAAATGTTATTTTATTATTTACCATAGAGAAAAATATTTTTACCTCAATTCTTGCTACTAAAAATATGATGTCCATTCTCATATAATTTGTACCTTTAAACAGTTTTATACCGTTTTAATTATAAATATGAAAATGTTTACGTTAGTAACATAAGCATCATTTGGACTCGCAATTCATGTCAATATCTGTCGTTTTCCTAGGAATTTGTACATCTCATACCGTTAGTAACGTAAAGCAATCGAGAGCGTAGTTCCACGTCCGCACGATAGAGACGCTGTACCAAATTGTGTGGAAAAAGGGGACGTCACGCTCACGTCTCGTTACTAACGTCAGATGGGACTCGGGGCTGTTGTAAGTGACAAATCAAACCTACACATGTTGTTAGATTACAAACACAAATAATGATTTGATTTTCGCCTCGACAAAGTTCTTAATAACATAATATTCTCTCTATTTTCTATCTTCGAAACGAATAAACAATGTTTCCAAATGGTATATTAGAAGGTGAGTTACTTGTGAGTTCGGAACGCGATCTTGCGTGACTAGGGGGCGTGGCGGGCGATTATAGCTAAACATCGTGTACAGGCCCAGGGAACGAAGGCTTATCCGAAACCCAATCAGAATTACCGAAATTATAGTAAGAAATTTCTTTCTTGACATTTGGGAAATATTTGTATACCTACAGTTGTTTGGTCTTGGAGATTTATATTTTTATTTTCCAAGGTTTGCATTCAAAAACTGATCAATCGTTGTTATAGTCAACGACAAAAATAAGTGAACAGCGTCGATCTTCCAAAATAAATTAGAGGTGTATCAGTATGAAGTAATTTTAGGCGCGGTTGTGATTATAAATATTGTCAATGTTCAGCAACGTGTTCTTGAGTGGCGACCGCGATTCGGCAAATGTAGTGTAGGACGCCCTCAGGCCAAATGTGATGATGACCTGCGAAAGACTGCAGGCAGATGCTGGATGCGGCAAGCTGAAGACAGGGCGTTATGGCGCTTATTAGGGGAGTCCTATGTCCAGCAGTGGATTTAATATAGGATGATGATGATGATTGATAAATGTTCAGCAAAGTTCCACGTTGACCATTAAGAACGTATTTTTAATTGGCTACGCACTTGAATTTAGTAAGTTGTCCTATGTATGACAGACCTGCTTGTTGTGTGCAATGAAATTACTACGCGGTGCTACGAATTTGCTATGCTTTGCTACGAAATTGCTACGCTATACTACGAAACTGCTACGTCTTGCTACGCATTAGCTATGTGGTGCTATGAAAATGGTACGCTTTGCTACGATATAGCTCTGCTGTGCTACGCTAGCCTGTCGGCCATGACTCATAGAGCGAGTCCGCGCGGGCCATACGCGAATGAAGTTACTAGGTTACAAATTTGCTAAACGGTGCTAATTAAGTGGCATGTACTTTTAACACCTCTACTGCGATCACCTATCCGTCTGCCATGCGTGGTGATTATGGCCCACCTTGTTTGGGGGAAGCACATTCTGCTGACATATGAACGCTGATCGGTAATTTTCCAGTACGTCATTATGAAAAATACTCTATACGGACTCAGGTGTGAATCCCCTGTTCCGGCTCACAAGTAAGCAATATTAATAAATGACGCGTTTAACATCCATGTACGTCACGCTAGAACATCAAAGCACCGTTCTCACTCAGTTAATTTGGTTAGAAACAAATTAATGATGTCATTAGTACACGTCCACGGTAAATGGGATTCGTGACAAAATATCAATATTTTGTCACGAATCCCATTTACCACGTATTTACATCACGTATGCGTCAAAACATGGATTAAATGATGTAATAAATATAAAAAGTCTGTCAGACACCTTGTCTGACCGGCACTAACTTTATTGAGGTTATATCTTGTAGGTACCTACAATTTTTAGGGGACCGTCCATAGCATTTGATGTTGAGGATGTGTCCGTAATTGTTGCTTTACTTCATAACCAGGTTACAAATCAATTATTTTGATTAAAATGTTGCGTTTTAGATTTAGATTTTTGGCTTACATAGTTTTTCTTTTGTTATCAAAACTGGGTCCAAAATATAACATAATATTTTCTGCTTTCATAAAAATTATCACATGAGATGACATACCATGGTTTTAGGAGGAAGACGATCGCCCCGTAGGCAAATTGCTAACTTAAATCCTGTAGGTACCTTTATTTTCCTACTTTGTCTCCAGTAAAAGTCTCATCTTTTAATATGTAGTTTTAATCTCGCCTTACCACCGGGGCCTACCACTGGCACTGGGATGAATGCATACCACCGCGGTATAAAAGAATAATCCACTTTTTTACAGTTTAAAGCCATACGGAACCAAACATTGAAAACATATTCTTAACTCAGTATTTCCACATCTCGCCTTCAACTCATAACTTGTAGAATAACTTCATGCGTAGATTAATTCGTTACGATTTCGTGACGTTAATTTATTTCATCAACCGTAAAAAAAGGTTTTTCTGTTTCGAAAAACACAGAATAGAGAGCTATACATTAGTCTGGCTGGACTGATGTTGGATGAGTGCTCAAAAAAGTCGACTGTTTTTCGGAGCCCATATCTAGACAACAAGTGAGAGTTGTACAAAGTTTATGGAACCAAAGTTGTAGAAAATTTTATCAACTTTTGTTAAGTAGTAAAACAAAATTTCATATGTCGCATCGTTTACGAAATGTAAGCAAAAATCTAAAAAACGGGACCTTCTTTGTGCCCCCTCTCCTAGGGCTCACCGCACAGGGGTGGGGACTTTTAGCATTCTTGTCTCCTAACTAGTCCAAACAAAGTTCAAACTTTTTGCTTTCGACCTTTCCATCCACAATCCTTCGTTGACTGGACTATTAATTATATAGAAACAACTACTCGTAAGTAGGTAGTGTGAATTGTCCAGCATTAATATGAAACAATTCTGAGTTTGGCTTTGCGTGGTGTACTGAATTAATTATAGAGCTCGGAGTCAACTTTTCACCATTTTGGGGATGTTTGCACTAAAATAAGATTTTGAAAAGCAAATAGTTTCGCTAACTACCTAATACAGATACGTACGACATATGTAGTAAACTACAATTAGTGTAGTGAATGATTTTTAATTCACTCGAGGTAAACTACAAACTTACAGGCAATTAAACTCTTTGCCTCATCTGAGCTTTTCGGAACAAAATCTTAAGCCGGGTACTGACCAGTATTAAGGGGCGTCTTGTATCATTCGCAGCGAGCATGAAACGACAGCAAGAATCCGTCTCGTTGCTCGGTGGCAGTGCCTTCTTTCCCCGTACTGACTACACGAACGCTCGCTGAGTGACACTTTACAGTTTAATAACACGTATAGTTTAATGAAAGTGCTCCCACTTCCTGCATACCGTTATTTTCTGGGTGGGATGCGGGGAGCGGGGAGAGATGGAATTTTCTTATAAGATCTAATAACCGCTCGTTGCTCTACCGCAAGAAACAGGATGCGAACTACTGTGTGTGAACACACCATTACATTACGCCCCATAACACCGGTCAGTACTCGGCTTTAAACTGCATTAATTTTTAGCCTATTCACGAGATCTATCCCAATTCCCTACCAAATCTCAACTTAATAGTTCTGGATAATAGAGTTCACAATCCTTTGTTTCCGATAACCATTCTACCGCTGCAAGGGTGATGTAATGACGTATGATGATCATCAATAAGTGTCGCGCGGAAGCATTAGCCCTTTCTAATGAGGTCGGCCGTTTAATAGAATTAACGATAATTCTAATTAGAATTATTTAAAACTGAGAAATTATTGTTGGGTTTGTAGAATATTGCTTTGTTTCAAACTTTATCATAACTCTAAAAATTATCACGACGAAAAACGTGATAATTTTTAGATATCTCTTTCAGGCTAAAACTTCTGAACGGATCGAGCTGAAAATTTGACGGTTGTAGTTTGTAGTTTGCGTAAATACTAATTACGTAATAGCAGGTCTAGACATTGTTGTGTGGTGCCGGCTTAGAATTTGCACCACCCCAACTCTTCCCGGGGGTGTCGTAAGAGGCAACTAAGGGATATCTACCGGGGGTGGGCAGCAGCGCCCCCTGCAGAATAATTCTACCACCGAACTGCGATCCCCAAACCGCATGCCCAGCGTGGGGATTAGGGGCATTGCCCCCCGTGCGATAAAAACCAACAAGGCGCTTATCAGGGGGGGCCTGGGTCCAGCAGTGGACCAATATAGTCTGTGGAGGAAGAGGAGGAAGTCTATATATAAATCGCAATATCATTTAATCATTTCTCATCAAAACCCCAAGTGGTGATGCCTTATGTGTTCTTTTTTGTTTTTTTAAGTGTATCCCTGTTGGTAGTGTCCTATAAATAAACAAATAAATCATTTCTCAATATACTTTTTTTAAGAAAAGCGCTTGAAAAACGAGTTCAAAAGTAATGTCTTAGTTCTTATTGGAATCGAGATTTTTGTGCCGTACTTTGAATCTGTTAGCTAGTCGACTTCGTTATTGTCTGAGAGCTGATTGACGGTGGAGATGTGGTCAGGCGTGGCAAGAGGTAACCTGCGGCTAGAAGAGGAAGGGGTATTCTCAGATTATTCAATACTAAGGACACTGTTAGACGGTGATAGTACCTGGAAATGAAATATGGTTATTTCTATACATAGGTAAGTTACAATAAAATGGGTTTGGGTTCCATTTTAAGCATAAATATGTTTGTGTTAGAGTACCCCGCACTTCCGTTAGGTTCGTTACAGAAGTTATTTAAAAGAAATACATTTTGTTATTACCTAATTAATTGTATTGTATTAATTTATTTCAGATAGTTATCCATATTACACATACACAAAATCAAATAAAATTCAAAAACACAGTCAATAAAATAAGATAAATTAGGTTACAGATTCAAATTAGAACTAGAATAAATTAAATTATATTAAATTAAATTACAGTATATTATATTTGTCTAATACAGTATTTTTATTTTGCTTAACGCATTGAGTTGCAGGGCAACACATGCGTCTCAGTCCAGTGTCTGAGAATGGGGCCATCCACCCGCTCAGCCAGCGTGACTAGGATTTGCTGTGGCTGTTGGGGCTGGCGCGCACCCGCCGCATCAGGGAGGCGACACGCTTGCGCATGATGGCGTGGAAATCATCCACTCGCGCCTCCGCAAACATACCTGACGCGCTGTAGTAACGCGGCGCGGCGGCCCCACCAGCATCCGGAACGCGTTATTGTACTGCACATGGAGGGCGTTTTAATTAAGCTTTTAAAAGTAAAGTTAAAGAAGTAAGAATTTAAAATCCCTAGAGACGTTTGTCCTGTGACTGAACTCGGATTCGCAACCTTATTTGTAAATACCCTGCAAATATTGTTTCCGAATCTGAGTGTTTTGTGTGAAAAAAAAAAAACATCATCATCATCATCAACATATCTTAGTCCACTGCTGGACATAGGCCTCCCTAATGAGCGCCATAGAGCCCTGTCTTCAGCTCGCCGCATCCAGCATCTGCCTGCAGTGGTTCGCAGATCGTCAGCCCACCTGACCGGAGGGCGTCCTACACTACGTTTGCCGAGTTGGGGTCTCCACCCGTGACACGTTTACCCCAGCGGTTGTCGGTTTTTCGCGAGATATAGCCAGCCTACTGCCACTTCAGCTTGCTAATTCTCTGAGCTATGTCGATAACTTTGGTTCTCTGCCGGATGTATTCGTTACGAATCCTATCCTTCAGAGAAACTCCAAGCATAGCTCTTTCCATAGATCGCAGAGCGACTTTGAACTGGTGGACCAGCCCTACCGTGAGTGTCCACGTCGCAGCTCCGTAGGTCATACGGGTAGGACGCACTGGTTGAAAACTTTCGTTTCAAACATTGCGGTATGGATGACGAGAAGACTCGACGTAGTTTCCCGAAAGCTGCCCGGCCTAGCTGAATCCTCCTCTTGGCCTCGGAAAAAAAAAATGCTGAGGTTTAATGTAATCTCCATCTCCAGCTTCTAAAGATGATTCCATCAATTTATTCGAAATACTTTTAAATCAGGGTGGCTATTTTTATTTATTTATTTATTAAAGAAGATAGAAGTTCACAATGTAAGAACCAAAGCACTCACTATCTTATGCGATAAACTATAAATCTATTTCCTCTTTTTGCTGTTGTATCATTCGAAACATTATTCGGAGTCTATCCAGTAGGCAACTAACCTCGTCTATACTCAACCTTACTCGCGGGCGGTGCTTGGTTCTCACGCCTTCGAGGTCACGCCTCGCTTTGACCACCGCCGCCTTTACCATAATGGAATACCTTACGGTACCTATTCAGTTGCCATGTTCCATAGCTTACGCGGTTCCGTGTGAATTGTTCGTGTGGTGGTTTCCGTAGATTCGTAGAAATTAGCGTATCTTGTATTATTACGTAGGTACGTATTGGGTTCCTGTTGGTATAATGGATACCTTTTAGAAACCCAATAATCTATTGGATTGTTGCGTGCAGTCTATGAGAAATGCGAATCTTTGATTGTCAAATAAGGGCCCACTTTTCAATCGTCTGGTCTTACCTAATATCATCTGATAAATTAATTAAGCAATTTTACAGCTACTGTAAGAAAAAAATATAAAAAGTCACCATTCTTTATCTAATCTAGGGATAACCATAAAATGTATCAATGGAATCAGTTACCCGATTAAAAAACGGCTAAACTGATTTATATGTTTAAGGTATCATTGGATTCATCTGACTGTACAAAACAGCGTTTATCATTGATGTCCGAAACATCAGAAAACAAAATATCAAAATTAAAATGTGACATCTCGGACAAAGTGTCCGAAGATCAATAGTCCGAAATATCGGCAAGCCAAAATAGCATTAGGTCCACTGATCCCGCGGGATGAGTTCGAGAGGCCTCAGTTGACTAAAGACCCAATATGCCTCGTAGATATAGATAGTTGATAAAATATTTTTAAATTTGACAAACCAATAGAATGCTTAGGTTGTATCTAATATTAACATTGCTGGGTGGTTACTTCAACACCTCTTTGAAGTGCCACAGGCAAAAGGAGTAGATTCAGTATTGTGCTGCATGCAAAGAACTTGCGGCGCTGATTTTTGTCTCTATTCCCCACGGGTAGGTGGTCACAGAGGAGTTGAGTTGAGATAAGCTAAAATCTCTGCCTAAGATTTTCTCTACAGGAAACATTTGGCAAACAGAAAGCCTATGCGGAATCCTTTGTTATCCTACCAACATTACCGCCTCCGGCATATGAGACCACAACATAAAGCTGAGATACAGTACCGCTTGAGTGCCCCCATTGTGCCTCAGATGTATGCCGAGAAACTAAGCTATGGTATTGTGTGTAATGTTCCAATAAGATAAATAATATTTTTGAATTGACACGAGAAAAATTTAACTGCGTCAAGTACTTTGATGTATTCCAATAAGATTATTTTGTATTCTCGAGAATAAAAAATGTGGGTTAACGCTTTCACTGCCTGCTTCTGCGATGCGACCCGCAGCACGGGCGCGCCACGGCTACAAGCAGTGCTGGATCCACAGTTGCGTCGTAGGCAACGCAAGTTTGAAATATTTTGTGTAATAGTTAATTAAGGCACGTCTCATCTCGCGACTTCCGCTCCATTCAACTCTGATCCACTTTGCAGATCACTGATGGATCAGTTTCCACTGCTTGAATCTATTCCACTCTGGTCCATAGGTCGAGTGGCTTAATTCCGAATGGTTTTTATAATAAACCGAGAACTCGTGCTCAAATGTGATTTGCGGTTGGAGTTGGGGCATGGACGGATAATTGGCGTAGTATCTAAATAGGTCAAAGAAAAGTTCAGTATCCAGTGTCTACATTTTATAATTTATGTTGATTATTTTCAAGTTCGATTCTTGTAAAACAACATACTTCAACAGGGTGCATTTTCGGATTAACGATTGAAAAGAACAAAGGTTTTTCGCTTATTTTCAGAGCTGTATCGATTTTATTCCCCAGACCGTCACTGAGCCCACCCGTATCTTTAGAAAAAGATTTGGAAAAACTATAGGTCGTATTTGTATCTATTTGACGACGGATGTGGCCCGGCGGGCGAATGTCCACCTGCGACACAGGAGGTTGCGGGTTCAAAAACATTTGTTCCGGGTGTTCTGGGTATTTTCTATGTATAATAAAAAATATCTATCTAGTATGTAATGTATCATCTAGTACACATAACACAAGCTCTGCTTAACTTGGGGCTAAATGAGGCTGTGTGGATTTTCCAGCATTATTTATTATTTATTTTATTTCTCGCTTTCATTATTCGGCCCAACCCGCCGGTGATTCGGCAGAAACACCTCCGCGGCCCCAATTCACAGCAAAGCCTTCACGATTCGAATCGGAGATTTCAGGACGATACCCAATTGTATTATTCCGGTTTTCTAACCAAAAATCCAATTGTGCCGGGATCTGAAAACGGTCCCTGGAAATCTGAGGACTCACAGCGTGAATGGTGAGATTGGTGAGGTAGCCGCAATCGTGGGAATGAATAACCGCGAATAATACGCTGTCATCCGCCATTATTATCTCGCAATGATACAGTGCTTTTGAGATAAAATCTTGGATAGTAATCGCTCAACTATCGCCAGTTTTATCCGCGCTCTAACAGAATGGGATGGAACCTCGCCGAAGTAAAATTATCGGTGATCGAAAATTACAGTTTATGAGCGTATAAAGGTTGGCGCTCACAAATCCAACACCGCTACCGCACAACACAAAAATGTGCATTCAAATATGGGCTTTTACTCATAATATTTAGATGCATTTTATATTGACGGCATCAAATAACAGACAGCTCGCGGGTAACTCGCTTGAAACTTGCGGTAATTATTTTTCTCGTATGATATTTTTTCTCATAGTTTAGGATGAAAAGCAGAGTGTGCTACACGGGACCAAACTTATATAACCACGCTACGCTTAGGATTCTACTCTAGAAACCCTCGCTACGCTCGGTATTCTACTATAGAATCCCCTTAAATACATCATTTTGTTCCCTTGTGACACAATCTACTATTGACACTGTGAAATGTCCACACATTTTGAGTTTAGACCTGTATTTGAATGTTAAGTTTTGTGTTGTGCGGTTGTGGTGTTGGATGTGTGAGCGCCAACCTAAAGTCTTTATCTACATTCTAGCATTAATTTTAGGAAAAAGTTCTAAACAATTTGTACATCCTAAAAAGTCATACCAATCATCCAATCAGTCATAATGCGAGCATCGACTACTTGCCTTAGTTAGATAAGGTCCCATCCCAATCTGTTCGCACACGAATTCTACCAACTCCTACAAAAGATACCTACAATAATTTCGTGTAATAATCCACGATTAAAGCAATCATTTCAATGTCTTTATTGTAATTTGGATTTTGTGATATCAACCGTGAAAACATTAGCTATAATCTAAATAACCGGATTTATGTAATAACTTTATATCCGCGTGTGTGACTTGTATTATACCTACAGGGTACCCCAGACCAAGTTTACAGACCTGTACCATCATCAGCCTGTATACCTCCACTGCTAAACATAGAACTCCCCCAAACGACGACGCCACGAATAGCGGGCCTGCGCCGCCAACATCCATTGACTACGTATTTGTACCATATTTATAACAATAATAAATAAATAATGCTGGATAATCCACACAGCATCATCTAACTCCATGCTAAGCAGAGCTTGTGTTATGGGTACTAGATAACTGATATACTTAAAACAATACATTACATAGATAGATATTTTTTAATATACATAGAATACATCCAGAGAACCCGGAAAAAAATATCTGCAGATCGTATAAACATTTGTCCAGAGGCGGGAAACGAACCCGCAACGTCCCGCGTCGCAGGCGGACCTTCGCCCGCCGCGCCACAGAGGTCGTCAGACCATTATCCTGCCATAAATTGATACAACTTATTATAATGACTAGGCTCACTAAGTATACCTTCATAGAATCGCGTTGACAATCATTGTGAAACTGAAATCTTAAATAAATCCACACTAATATTATAAATTCGAAAGTAACTCTGTCTGTCTGTTAACTTTTCACGCCTAAACGGCTGAACGGATCTCAGTGAAATTTGGCAGGGAGTTAGATGGTATCCCGGGGACGTACACAGGTTACTTTTTATCCAGGAAAAAGCGTTCAAAGCCGCGGGCAGCAGCTAGTAAAATATAAATGAAAGTCTAGATGGACGAGGCCGTGTTTAGTGATTTTGGTATTGGGAAGGGAAACTGTAGGTAGCTCCTCTTGCACAAGGTTTTTTAATGTCTGTCGTTTTTAATTTAGTAACTAAGATAATGTAAGGAGTAAGGACGTTACATCTTAATTTAACCAATTATGGAAGCGGACCTTTATTTGACAAATTTTTTGTTATATTTAAGATAACATGTTTTGAAACACCTTGTATGATTTAGGTACATGTCGAAAAACGTTGACAAGGTCAATTTTAACCACACAAGTACGGTATTTTTTTGTTAGATTTAAGGAGACCTTGCTAGCTGTACATCCAAAGCTAGATTAAGATGATTCTTTGATTTTAAAAACGAAAAGCTTTACATTATTATGACAAATTTTAATGTGAAATAATTGATGTGCAAGTCAAGCTATAAATTGACTCACAAGACCCTTGTATCAGTTAATAATGTGTTATATTATAAGACACGAGTTCTCCATGTCTGATTACTTTACTACCTAAGCAGGTAGCTACCTACATGCTTTACTCCAATCAGCGCGCTGAAATTTGTCTTGGCCTACGAAAAGAGAAGTCGTTATTTTCACTATCCTGTGCAGTTTCCCGCTAGTCTTCCGCTTCTCCATATAAATAAGTAATGCTGGACAATTCACACAGCGTTATCTAGCCCCAAGGTAAGCAGTTAACTAGTACCCATAACACAAGCTGTGTTATGGGTACTAGTTAACTGATATACCTTGTACAATACATTACTATATTAAATTTTAAAAATAAACATGTTTTTTTTTTAATTTTACCTACATATTGGTTTCGAATGGTCACACCCATACCATCCGAAACCAATATCTGCAGATCGTACAAATTTGTCCCGAGACGGGAATCGAACCAGCAATCTTCCGCGTCGCTGGTGGACCTTCGCCCACCTTGCTACAGAGGTCGTCTAACCTAGCTCTCGCAGGTTTGCTTCCACTGGGTACATCTTCCCAGCATGTCTGAAAATAAAGAAAATTAATTCAGCACAGCAATAAACCTAATAATTAGAAGGTGCTTAGCAAAGCTCAGCGCAATGGTTGTCATATAGTACGTTTGCGGAGTATTGGTGTAGCCCGCGGCGAGAGTTTGATTAACGACGCTGCCCGTGCGATGACAACGTAGTGCTGGCAACGGGAATTGGTCGTGGATTTATTTTGTACATCTGCCCGAGGTTTCACTCACGTGATAATATAATATGGTACAACGCAGGGATAATATTGCTATAATGGGGTCACTTCATATGGCACAAAAACTTAACTATTTTGACAGGACTGAAAATCATGTCATCCTTTTTATGTCGGTTGATAACAAAGGGAATACACTATTATTAGTCTGATGTCAAGTTGGTTTAGTATGGATTTTAGCAACGTCTGAATTTTAATACTGATATTAAAAGTAAGGTTTTATTTTTGAATCTGACTAATTCCAGAGATTAAATTACAAATTAGAAACTATCTTATAAGTAAGAAAAAAAAAAGTACAGATGAACCAGAAAAATGAATACACTATTTTACTTATCTACGTGAGGTTCCTATTAAGCTTCAGATGTATCAATAGGTATTTTGTATTGCATTTATTTCAAATAATTCAGTAATCAATAAATGTTACCTTTAAATATAATTGCAAATCAAAATAGTCAGATAAAATAAATACATAGCACTAAAAAGTAGGATTATTGTAAACTTATTTAAAAAAATAAGATACCTAAATAAAACCTTAGAAATAAATGTATTTCTGAGGTATGTTCTTAAGCCAATTTCAAACGTACGCACTATGTGCGTGAATAAACTACTATTGCTGGTACAAAGGATTCAAAACAATGTCAACAGAGATGACAGCCTGATGATGACGTCACTAAACGTCATGACAACCTCCTCACCACTTTTCTGAGGTGGAATTTGGAATAATTATTATGAATTGCAAAATTTCACGGTTTTGTGATTAGCTAGGTATCTTTGTAACGATTTATTACACGACTGCCCCAAAAAGGAGTGTATGTATTTATATGAGTTTCTTTCTTTCACCATAACATTAAATTCCTAACCAGATTTAAAGTTATGGGGTATCGTTACAATCTTCACATCATCACACGAGCGACACTGCCTACAAAATAATAAAAAAACAAGATCCGTCAAGAGCGAGTGTGACTCGCGCGCCGAGGGTTTCGAACGGTTGTCAAGTATACCAATCTGCACTAGGTACTGGTTAGAGACTTTGCTATTTTGATGAATACCAAATTTCAGATGTATCGGTTTGTAAACTTCCGAGTATAGAGAATAATAGTAAAATTTTGGAGTTTTTTTTAAATATTTCGGAATTTCAAAAACTGTTTTGAGATGTAGGTACAAACTGATACCTTATATTTGATACCCCACTCGGTAAGGTAGCCCCCCTTTTGAAAGTTATCCCCCCCCTTTTTGAGCATTTTTCAAGAAGTAGTCTACTTACAGACTTCTCTGTATTTTTCCTGTAAAATATGGATCCATATCTACAATCTCTCTCTCTCTGCAGATGACTGCAGACATCAGAGATAGGGGAAGGGGGGGGGAAGGATAGAAAAAGCGAGATATAAGGTATTGAAGGTTTGGAAACCGATCTCCGAACTTCGAAACTCTAAAAACACGTTTTTGAATATGAAGCCCTACTCCATATTCAATAGTGAAAAAACTCTTACTTATTGCAACATCATGGATATCTAACTGTTTGTACCTAGTGGTTTTCATTTCGATGGTTTTGAGTGTTGGGCACCAGAAGTAAAGAGCTGAGAAGTAATAAACGTAGAAGTCATCTTGCTATGTATGCTATCTCGGCCCTAAAAATTCCCTTAAGGAAAATAGAAAACAAATTGCAACCAAAAAACGCTTTTCCTTCCAAATAAATTGCAAAAAATTGCACTCGTAAACCCTGTACAATAAAAAAAACCCCAAACAACTAACTGAATTAATAAAAACTCCGCCTATCATTAAATAAATTATAATCCTTTCTTTAAATGCTCGGTGGTTGTTAAAAACGTTTGCGGGGTTATTTTAAATGCGACTCGCTTCGCTTAGCAATTAGTGATTCTAGTGGAATTAAAACAATGAGAGGGCATGAGGGCACAGGGGGGAAACGGGTACCGGTACGTAAACCATTGTAGGGTTGAATGGACCTCTGCTTTACCATAGAAAATATAGTTTAAGAATGGAAGGCCTGTTATTTGTGATTGAACAGAGTCGCAGGGCTGGAAAAGATTCGCGCAGAACCGTAGGGCACAAATACTTGGAGATGTTTACCGACCCAGCAGTGAACGAACTTTGCTCGCTGCTGGATAAACAGTGGCATACTTTTATTAACGCTAATATAAATTCTTAAGTTTTTTTTAAAGAGAGAGAGACAGAGAGAGAGTATATTTTATTTGTAACTCAAATAAACAAAAATAAATTTGATTAAAAATAAAATAAAAACAAAGCTTAGGTACTAGTTTTTGCATTGAGTCACAAAGCGGTCTCTGTCTCAGCATAAGCTAGTTGTAGAAACATTACAACCAACGCTGCACTAATATATGACTAAAAGAGTTATTAGTGTGGTTTTTATAACCCACCTATGTTTTACTATAGCTTGCAATTATAATCTGGTAACAATTGCTCCAACAGCACTAGTCTCACCCTTTAAATAATCGCCCAAATGCTACCGCTCTGGAACCCACATTACTTTGAGTTCCAAGATCGAGGGCCCAAATCAGGTTTATAATATAGCACGCTATAATACCTATTATTCAAATTCAACGTCTCCGATCCAAGCTCAATGTTTGGTATTTGGATGACGGAACTTTAGGTGGAGAGGTAAACACAGTTTTTGATGATCTAAAAATCATCACAGATGAATTTCGAAAAATAGGTTTGGAATTAAATTTTTCGAAGTGCGAGCTTTTTATGTCGGACTCTTGTGTAGACAAAAACAATATCATTGGAAAATTCAATAGTTTAGCCCCCAACATAACAGTTGTTCACTTCGCCTCCTTGGTTCACCAATTCTTGATGAGTCTTTTCAGTCCTTTGTAGACGAGAAAATTCAAAATTTCAACAAAACTTCGGAGAGACTGCTCAAAATTAATAGCCATATGGCTTTTACAATAATTCGGTTTTGTCTTTTTGTACCTAAATTTACGTATTCTTTGAGATGTAGTCAACTGTGGAAACACAGTGAGCTCTTGGAAGGCTTAGACAACATAATAAAGGATACTCTATCACCGGTTTTGAATGTCGATTTAGATGACAAGGCATGGTCGCAGGCCTCCCTGCCTGTCAAATTGGGAGGCTTAGGTATACGCAAAATTTCAAGTGTAGCCCTTCCAGCGTTCCTGTCTTCCGTCTACAGCACTAGTTCTTTAGTTGAAAAATTTTTAAAGTCATCTTGTTTGGTCCCACCTGGAATTTCATTCAAAATTTCATTTTTAGACGAAGCTCAAACGGCTTGGCGTAATGCTTGCCCTAATGCTGTTCCCCCAAAATCTCTTTTGTCTCAACGGCAATGGGACGGGCCTCTGTGTGAGTTGACACGGAATAGTTTGTTACAAACGTGCTCCAGCTCTGCGGATCGTGCCCGTCTCCTGGCCGTTTCTAAATGGGAGTCAGGACATTGGTTGCAAGCATTTCCTTCATTTAACACTGGCACTTCACTTTATTGGATCCCGTAACTTTCCGTATCGCAACATGTCTTCGGTTGGGTGCAAAGTGTTGCGCGCCTCATCAATGCCAGTGCGGTACTGCTGTCGAACAGCTTGGTCATCACGGATTATCGTGTACTAGGGCCGCCGGTCGGATATCTCGTCATGCCAGCCTTAACGACGTCATCCGGCGGGCCTTTGTCACCGCTAACGTACCAGCTATTCTCGAACCGAATGGTCTGTTGCGTGACGATGGTAAGAGGCCTGAAGGCATGACACTAGTCCCATAGGAGTTGGGAAGGCCCATTGTGTGGGACGCTACATGCGTCGACACACTTTCGCCTTCCCATCTTCCGAGGACATCTGGAGGATCTGGTGCGGCGGCAGATTTGGCCGAGGATCTCAAGAGACGCAAATATGCAGGTCTCGACAGGGCCTACATATTTGCTCCCTTTGGGGTCGAGACCCTAGGTCCGTGGGGTACCGAGGCTCTCCGGGTTTTTAAAAAGTTATCTGAGCGTCTGGTCGACGCGACGCGTGACCCGAGAGCTGGCGGATATCTGGCGCAGCGCATCAGCATTGCCATACAGCGGGGCAATGCAGCTAGCGTCTTGGGGACGCTTCCGACTGGTATTGATATGGATCAGTTGAGCTACCTGTGGATTGTTTGCAACAGTCTGCAGTTAGCTTAATTGTTTCAATTGTACTAACTGTGTGTGAACTAGTATTTTAGTTCTAATTTGTTTTTATTATTGAATTGTAATTTTCTTTGTCAATAATTATTCAAATTCTAATTCAAAGTGCTTTATTTCCTTTAGACCTTATATAACTCTTGGACACGTCACAAAATTCCAATTGCATAAGCAAAACTAGATCGTCGAAATTTGTGTTTTGTCGGTTCATTATAAAAATTAATAAAGTATCATCAGCAAACAATACGATCTCGTGATTATCCTTCACAAGATGAGGCAGGTCGTCAATATAAACTAAAATAGGAAAGGACCGAAGATAGAAGCCTGTGGTACACCCATTGTAACTACAGACCCCAAAGACCGTTTCCCATTAATGTCAACTCTTTGTATCCTACCACTCAAGTAAGATGCAAGAAGATCCAAAGAGAGAGTATTATTACCAAAATGTTAGTTGGGAGGCTTTCGGTTCTTGCCTGTGGTACCGTTTCGCTGGTTCAGTAATCTGTACCACCGATTATTTATATTATTTTAGTTAAAAGTGCGTGGAAACTGGATATAGATTTATTAAGGCAGAAGATAGTTCTAAAGTAGGTACATCAAGCGTTTGGACTGCCTGGGTTTAAGAAAATTCAGAAAGGCCGATATAATTAAAACAGGAAGGGATTTTCTCTTCTCACAAAATCTTATGGTCGTTTTGCCTGTCAACCTTTCGAAGGACCTAAAATCCATGAAACAAATACAGAAACCATCCCCCAAAACAATGGAATAAAACGCCATAAACCAGTGCATGTGTGTTTACGCCGGGCTGCAAGGTGCGCAGTTTTTTCGCCCAAATCGCTAAATAATGACAGGCGTACGCCGCCGGATTTCGCAGCGCTCGCTGCATGCTAATAAAACATGAATATTTATATTGAGCGGGACAAAAATACAAAACAATTATGATAGGAGAAATTGAGGTAAACAAAATAAAAGTTTTTATTATAACGGCCATTTTGGGATTTAGAGATTGACGTGGAAAAAAATGCAGTGGAAATTAATCAACTCGACCTATGGATCTGAGAGGAATGGAGCGCGAATCTTATTGAAGAGGCAACTATAATAACTTCAATAAACGTTATTATTATTATTATTATAACTAATAACAAATACGGAGAGTAAAAGATCCTACTTCTAAATAATTATTTATTCCGCTTTTCCACTTCTTCCATTAGTTGACAATTCAAAAAATCAAGTGAAGAGAATCAATTTATATTTGATAATAATTTAGTTTACAATTTAACTCGTCTAGGAGCTAATTTTGTTATCCTAAAGACGCAACTTTTTTTAAAAGTTGTTTTTTATTTTGCTTTTACTGTCCAGTGGCCAAAACTAAACATTTTCAGAATTAATTCATGGCAACTGCGCAAAAAAATCCTGCTAATAACTAATTCTAGGATATGTATGTTTTCGTAAAAGGTTTAGCGATATCTACAGGGCGTAACTAAGAAGGGGAGAGAGGGGCTTTTCTAGGATTTAAATTTAAATTGGTTACTATCGTACAAGCTTCACTCTGTCCACGGCTGTGATGGATCGCTGATTGTATCGCGGCCTTATTGTGGAGTGTCATTCGGACAGTTTTAAATATTTCAAGTCTAAAGCCCGGTTTCCTCCGCGAGCGGAGCAGTGTATGTATACTTGTATTTCCACCAACAAATAGTCGAGCAGAAAGGACTGAGCGAGCAGAAAGCGTCGAAATCACGCTCCGCTCACTCATCTCCCTCATTTTACTTTTGCGGTGGAAATCAACAAACAAAACTCTTTATTGGTGGAAATGTAACCTTATATTTCATTTAAAAAGGAGTCCGTCCCGCCTGCCATTTCCCGCTCATTACCCTTTCGCGATGGGAACCCGGCTTATTAGTGTCCATTCACAAGGACAAATGATTTTCAATGAAGGTTTTTAAGCGATAACTGATTTGAGCATGAATAAGTAGGAGGACTTATTTTGTTAATATGATAATTAAATTAGATACTTAGCCATTTATTTTGCGAAATACGTCTGAAGTTTGAAAATAACCTGCTTAGCTATCACCACCCATATATTAATAAGAAGTATGAGACTCAACTAGAACAATAATCGACTCAATAAGAGTAAATTCTCATTATGAACTTTCTAAGTTCTTATCTATTGACGACCTCTGTAGCGCAGCGGGCGAAGGTTCGCTTGCTACGCAGGAGGTTGCGGGTTCGATTCTCGCCTAGAGACAAATGTTTGTACGATTTGCAGATATTTGTTAAGGGAGTTCTGGGTGTTTTCTATGTATAATAAAAATATATACAGTATTAAGTATATCAGTTATCTAATACCCATAACACAAGCTCTGCTTAGCTTGGGGCTAGAAGATGCTGTGTGAATTGTCCAGCATTATTTATTTATTTATTCTTGCTCCCGAATAGGTACTTATATCGAAATCGTTGGGAGTCAGGTCAACGTGTAGGTTTGTGAAATAAGCAAAGCAGTTGGAATTATAAATGAGCCCTGACTGCGGAATCGTACCCGTGACTGAGCAGATGATTCGAGGATGATCGCGCCGCCTTTGTGCTTGACCCTACAAATACAATTTACTGTTTTCGCTTCAACAGTTAGATAACTTCTGCGAAAAGTTCACTTCCGACTACAGGTTCTTGCGTTATTTGCGGTACGAAGGCACAATAAGCTACATATTTATTGTAATTCGGAATAAGAATGGGTTTCATAATAAAATTTTGAATTGTAAATAGGTGCGGTGTTCCATTATTCGCATTTGGAACGTGTCTTTATTTTAAAGGTTGTTGTAGCCTGTGTAAAGATAATCAACCTCTTTGCAAGGTTTGCAAGTATTTTATTATAAAAACGAAAAGATTTCTATTTTTAAAATATAAAAAGGAAAACAGTTTTTAAATGCACATAATTTCAGCACCCGCAGCTAACAGTAGGGAAATATTAAAGCAAACTTTACCTACATTTTTAAAGGAAGTTTTCTTTATCCGACGAATAAATCGAAGGTGGGAGGGAAAAGTTTACCGGCGGAAGTAGAGATCTGTTGTTTTATTCATAGGAAAAAAGTGGCGAAAATGCGGAATGGCAAACCTGTCGCCTTTCAAGACGAAAATATAGCTGTATTTGCTTAAAACACCCGAGTTGTAAGTTAGAATGAAAGGTAAGATAGAGTGCGTGGAACACCTGAATAGGAAACTAACATGAAAAATCAAATCAGAACCTTTGAAATTCGTCTCACAGAAATGGGGTTAAAATCAAAATGTTACACGAAATCCAAACCAATCAATCAAAATAGAAGACTCCGCGAAGTTCGTGATAAATCCTCACGCGCGGTATCCATTAAATAATGTAAATTTGTTGTAATCCGCGCTTCGTGAACATCTTAATGGAAGCTTTTATATAAAAACCAGGTTGGGCAAGATTTGTAAGCTAGCAAAAGCTGCCAAACTGGCAGTATTTTTTTAAACGAAGTTCTAGATAAAAATCTTTTTCACTACTCTCTTTACTAAGACCACATCACATAATAATAGTGAGAAAGTTTGAAAAGAATATTTAGTCTTGTAGCCTGGTAGTGGTTGACGTGTAGCCCTTGTGCTAGCTCTTTTAAGTTTATAACTTTTGTATTCGATGTTTTCAATACTTTAAAATCTAAAGGTTGCCATCCTCCAACATGTCCCATATAATTTAAAGTATTTTTATCTATTGTTTGACTCTAAATAAAAAAAAATGCTTTGTAGTTTTTTGCACCTACATTTAGAACCGATTTTCAGTGTGACCGAGCCGAAAGTCACTGTGAGTGAAATATTTAATTTTCATAAAGTATACATTAGGCGAACAAGTTGCTTGAGTAGGGGAACGCTTGTCTACGTCGCTTGGAGCACCCACTTGGGCGCTTTTGTGGTTTGCATCAGTTCTCGAGTTTAATTCAGCTATTTGATTTTCGCTATTTTTGGAATCCATTTTAATAATTATTCACCGACAAAGGAAAGTGTGTGAATTTGGAAGCAGAAGCTAAAATATAAAAAGGCTTCTTCATTGTCATTTTAAATCTCGATTGACCAAGGCAACTCAAGAAGAGTTGCCTACTAAATAGATACTTATCTAACGCTAACTTGGGTCTGAAAATAAACCCTATAATAAATGATTAAGTACCTAATATAACTTAATAAATGCAAGGTTTAACTAAAATACTAACTACAATCTGGCTAATAAACTCCCAAAAACTAGCAACTGCAACAGTTACGAAATCTGCATATCACCGATATTATAACGTCACGAAAAACGTATCCCTTACGCCTGTGTACACACGAATGACGCGTGATGCTGCCGACCTCATCCATCATTCGCCGTGGCGCCTGCAACTAGACTGTCACTAGGGACCGGCGAATATGCAGCTTAGAGCTGATATATGCATGTGGCTTTCAAATATGCAGAGTGAGCTAGTACTCACATACAGGAATTTGATATGATAGATTTGGATGATATAAATTTTATTTATTTATTTATCACACAAAACACATTACAATGCCAACTAAAAAATGAAAATACAACAAAAATTATTTTAATCTACATTGTAGCGTAAACTTATGTGTGTACAGCTAAGTATGTATATATATTAAAACACTGGTAATAAGTTTGAGTTAAATAATATTATGCATGAACGTGCGCAATGCACACCGCCTAGCTGTAAGACCCGGCAGCTCCCTATTTTATCCCATCACTAGGCTGACTGCTCCAGCATGCCAGCAAATTAAAAGTACTCTATAAATTATTAAAAATGATACATGCACACGGTTTTAAAATACACAGAATGAATATGCCAATTTCCAAAGATGATTTGGGTAATGTTATTTCGTCACGAAAAACGTATCCCTTACGCCTGTGTGCAGTGTGTTTACACGAATGACGTGAGATGCTGGCGACCTCATCCATCAAACGCCGTGGCGCCTGCAACTCCCTAGTAACAAGTCCTAATTAGGACTGATATAAACATGCAGCTTTCAAATAAGCAGTGAATATGCCAATTTACAAAGATGGAGTAGTAGAATATGAATTTAGTTGATAAAAGTAATGAATATTTCGTACCTATATAACAAAAAAAAATTTTCTTAATATTCATTCTTATATTTGAATATTTAACAAAAATGTTTTATAATATGTACTAACTAGGGACTGTATTTATTCATTGTGGTCTTCACATTGGCTTACCAACTTAACTTACCTGTGAAGCTTTCATCAAAGTAGCACAATCATTGTACTCTATAGGTCGTAACAACTAGTTATATAGCTAGGTGCAGCACTTTCCCTCTGTATATTTCTTATCAACACATAATAAAAATATGTAAATACCTAGTTGTGACGGACTATATCGACATATAATCCGTCACAACACTACACTTCAAAAACCCTCCAACAAAAAACAACTTTCTCCCCAAACCTTAAGGCCCACAATCCCCCGTTTGAAAGTAAAGGTGGCACTCCACCGCCTCGTAGGGAGGATCCCTGTCAAACTGGCGAAGAGTTTGACAGACGCGGGGCGCGGAGTATTTGACATGAAGGGGCTTGTTTGATACGGGGGGGTCGAATTCTGCCCGTCATGAATAGGCAATGGGCCTTTATTTATAAAGATTCGAAGCTCAGTGAACTTCAGTTATAAACACTGCTATTCATTTAACACAGTTGGTAAGCCCGGCTTTCATGATAGCCTAATAATTTAATAACATGCTCTATTTTATTCGTAATGTAATACTTGGTTGGGTGCCATGTTTCAATTTTAATAAATTATTAATTTGGCCTGTACCTACCTAATATCTTAACTTTAATATGAGAAGACCATTGCTTTAATTCACCATATTAACTTATTAAACCTACTTTTCTATTAAAATACTGAGAAGATACAGCTATAGGATAAAGCTTCATTCATGATTTTCCTAAAGCATTCAACTCTTACCTATTTGACAGGATTATGAAATCTTACTAGATTATTAACTATATTATTACAAGTAACTCCACAAAACTATACCAAATAATAAATAAACCAGAGAGCACAGTAAAGACTTTATCAACGACGTTTTAATTCAAGCAACCGCGCAGCCCCCAGCATCTTGTTAGGGGAACAAAATCCATAAATGCGCCACTACGCCAGCGGTGGAGTAGCTTCGAGGTAGGAAGCCGGGTGCCGGCGCCGGTTTGTCAGCGCTCCGTCATTCATCATCAGCTATGTCAGCTAAACATTTATTATTAGTCGATCGCGTCCAGAAAGTCGAATTTCAGCATTCGTTGTTTTAGTTGTAAGTGTTTTGAAAGTGCAGTTATCATTTATCTGTAGAAGATTCATGAGTTTTTACTACGCACTGTAAGAAATACTATTGTTTAAACCATGCTTTATTCTATGAAAATATTGATCTATTTTCCTTACTATGCAATAGAGATTTTTCAATTTCAAATCAATTTTCCTTAAGGGGTTTGGTTGTTAAACTAGGCCTAGATCTCTGTACTAACTGGATCGAACACCGAATAACATAAAATTTAACATTTTTTCTTTGGTTACTTGAATGTGAAATCAAGATTGAGGAAAAAAATTACGATAAAAAAAATCATGCAAGTGCACTGTTTCGCACATAATTTGATCGAGATCTCAGGAACGTTACGGTCTATTGACATGACTTATGTTTTGATTCGTAGGTTATTACCAATTACTTTGTTCCTTGAACCTGTTTCATCATAAGTTGTGTAGTTTTCTTGTAAATAAGCAAAAACTTGATTTTTGCTCTTACGTCGTTCAATAACGCATGCTATGTCCCGCTCGTATGAACACGATATCCTATGCCTTTTCACAAAATGGCGCGCATTGCGCCCTCTTAAGTGTGGGTAAGCACTATAAAAACAATAAAACTGTAGCTGTTAACGTCTATGAATTATGCATCTAAAGCAGTTTTTGTCACCGTCTCTGAAAAGCTTCCTTTAAAAATGCGTCCAGTAGTGACTGTATGAAGCGAAGCTACCATAGATAACAACATTTGATTATTCCGCGAGGTTGGCCTATCGCCAGCATTTGACTATTTATCAAGGCTCTCTTCGCTCGACGGTTTACAACGATACCTAATAATCATCTGCGAGGAACTACACGAGATGTTTGAAAAATAACACTAGGTCTGGAAATGGAATTAAAACTTATGAAGAATAACAGTGGATGACTAAGTAAGTATATTTTTTCCGATTTCAGATTGAGTCGTCATCGTTCCGAAACAGTATGTAACTGAAAATTTTGTACTTGAGGGTCGACGAATCCTGAAATAAGTAGGTAATATTGTATTATTTTACTTTTACCTACTTTAAGCGAACGGAATGCTTACATATAATTACAGACTCAAAAAGCACAAAGCACCTGTTTGAACTAACTTCTATTGTATTCTATTGTATCACAAAACAAGTTAATTGCTTGACCTTCATTTCATTTTACACAAATATTATTAAGAAAACCTTTTTGTGAGTGGAAAATAAATGTCATAATAATAATAATATGGTATTCATTTATTCCATAAAGATACATTGGTACACTTGGAAATGTAAATTTTTATACATACAAAGTAAACACGAGTTAATATAATAAAATTAATAGGTACAAGCAGAGTAAGTACATAAATATACTAAGATTAGGTAGATAGTATAACAGTGAGATCATCAGTAATAACTTCCCACCAACCATCCACGGCTACGTTCAAATTTTATGGTTGGTTGGTATTATCAGCTCTGTGTCGTATGGTCTATAAAATTTATAGAACAAGTAACCTTCTATATTGACTAGAAGCCTATCACTATAGGTGCAAGACTGTCCGCGCCGCAACAGCCGCACGCGCCGCAGTCATCGAATTTACTCATGGCCCCACGCACTTGTATACGCATCGAACGTGCACACGGGAAACGATGATGGTTGAATTAATACGGATGACGTCATCCGACCCGAACGCACCGCCCGCGCCGCACTCGCCAAACGCGCCGCAGTCATCGCACGCGCCGAATTTTTTTTATGGAATCTGTTACCTACCAACAATTATATCTATGTACCTATAATATGCCGTATATACCTACCTAATATATATTATATATATTTATATATAAATATATACATGCGCGTTGATTCTGGTAAGAAAGTATGAGAAAAATGATATACATACCTACCTACCTACCTGTTTGCAAGAAGTTTATCAGTGAAGTTTTATTCTGTTTTGACTATAATTATCTTTTCTATCCAAACGCAATGTTATATATAAATATAAGTACAAAACGAGTGTGAGCACCAATACAAACCAACGCTGGTTTAATGGTGCAATATCAGCTAAAATATGTATACATTTATAAATAAATAAAATATTCTATTCTATTCTATTCTAACGGATTTTACTTAAATGCGAATTGTTCAGCGAGGATAGGTGCTAGATGTTGCAATTATGTAAAATGCGATGACTTCGGCGCGTGTGGCTCCTGCGGCGCGGACGGGTGCGCTTTCTGGTTTAAAGTATAGCTTTTTAATCAAAGAGTACCTACCGTACTTCGTAGCCTAATAGCGTATAGAAAATACATATCCATACTAATATTATAAATCCGAAAGTAACTTCGTCTGTCTGTCTGACTGTTACCTTTTCACGCCTAAACGGCTGAACGGATCTTAATAAAATTTGGCAGGGAGGTAAATGGTATTCCGGGGACGGACATAGGATACTTGAAAAGCGCGTGCAAAGCTGCGGGCAGCAGCTAGTGCTTACCTAAATCTTTAAATTATAATATAATTTTAGCACCCACAGTTCTTAGCGGTCGCTCATAGGAATTCCAATTAACATAATTAGGTTAATTTAATAGCCAGTCCCTAATTAAATTACCTACATTCACTTGACTTTTTAATCACTTAAGGGTAATTCAATGACACCTTAAATACTCAGGTGTACAATGACTTACCAAAAATTGACAAGTGTCCATTAGTATTGTTAGGCAACCGCACATTGGCACCAAAATTAGTAATTAACTTCATTCTTATCGTATTTAGGTAGGTATCTAATGATTCTTTGTCTAATGATCGGTTTAATAGATTGATAATTAGTAAATTTATTTTAATGTCATCGTCATTAGCTGCCAAGTAAATTTTATGAATAAAATGATTTAAAGTTATTAATAAGTTATTAATATTCCTAGAAACAATTCAAATTAGGTACTATTAAGTAATAGGTGCCTTAAAACGACATACATCCTAATCGAGAACCTCTTCCATTTTTGAAGTCGGTTAAAAATAAATTATGATGGCGTGAGAGGCAAAATACTGGCAGGATGAAAAAATGAAATATACTATAAGCGTCTTCGAGAGCGTTAAACTGCCAGAGTTTTGTTCAAAAATTGCCAGTCCCATTCAAGAATGGGTCACACTAACCAGATAAACATTTAAATGAACCCCTTGCATAGATCCGTGGCAGGGCTGTTCCGCCGCATGATTTATAGCGAGCGAGATTTCGCTCGGCTCACGTTTCCTTTGTCGCCACCTCGCCGGATCCGAGTGTGGCAACCCTCGATCGGTAATAGACAGCCGATGATTCGAAATTCGAACGAAAGTCGCGTGACTGAATTTAAAAGCGTGATTGGCTGAAATTACGTAAATGAAAAGGAATGTTTGGTAAGGAATGAAGTTATGAGAAAATCGAAGACAAACTAAACCACACCACAACACACAATGGAATGCAGTTAGCGTCTTGGGGACGCCACCAATTGGTATTTATGGATCGATAGATTGTTTTTGTAATAGTCTGCAGTTTTCTCAACTGGTTCAATTGTAGGTAAGAACAAACTAGTGTTTATTTAAATCATTTACAACGGGATATTTATCATGATTTGAGTATTGAGTTATTCCGTGATCATGGCGCATGAATCTGTGCTGAAATATGGAAAAGCTTAATACTCAAAAAATGGTAAATATCCCGTTGTAAATGACTTTAGTTTTAATAACCATGATAGATTTAAAAGATTTATAGCGTCAATTTGTTTCCATCACACCAATAATATTAAATGCGCATATTTAGTTGCTGTTGCTTCTTCACGAAATAACTAGGTATCTATTTATTGTATGGATCGAACTAATTAACTAATTACCTATAAGTAGTTTAAGACCTGAAATAAAAACCAGGAAATAACACATACCAAACCGTGGGCAGAAACAAGTCTAACAATAAATCTAATACAAAGCTCAAATACCTTCAAATGGACCTCAGCCGTAACAGACATTGGCTACATTATGTTAAGCGATCATCCCTCATAATACCGTCTTAGGGGTGGCTTTAATAAAACAAAAGACAACAACATGTCGACACACCGTCGCTCGATCGCGTCTGTCAAATAATGATACTCATTTGTCAAGCGGAGACGGGATGGTACAGACCGCTTTATAGACGGTGGTTGTGTGGCTTCTGAATTTAATGAATACCACAGATCTAGATAGAAGCAGAGTTGTGACTGTGAGAGAGCGTGTAACATTTTGCATAGGCACTTTGACGTTACGAGTCTAATTTAGCAATGTAAAACACCACTATATTGCACAATTTTCTTTTTATTTGGTGTTTGAACAGTTAATTATTGAACAAAGTTCACTGTTTAGATATTGACATAAACATTAATTGGAAAAGCTATATAAAAAGATAAATCAAGACTATATAGTTTCTCGTATGCTCTGACGGTATTACGTAAGGCCACAGATTTCAAAACATGATATCTGCGTACTACGCATATGCCTTTGTGTGGCTCCTCCGGTAAGGGATTATACTTTGGGAGGCCAGGTAGACGCACAAGACCTGTTCATAAGCCAGAAAACGAAATGAGCAACCGCGTCGTCATCAAAGTAGGTATAAACATAATATATAATATATAAGTATCACGAGATTATGATTACGAGATTATTTATTATTATATTTGTTAAAAATCATCAATGGCGGTAAAAGATTAAAAGCCAACAAATAATAATATTTTTGAAGTTAGATTAAAAGAGATGCTCTTGGTTATGGTATTGGTCTTGGGTTATGCTACTACGAACTAAATGATTTTTTAAGTGTTGAAATCTTGCATATATTTTATTTGACATACTAACCTTTCATACTATTTTATTCAAATATTCATATAATAATGACGTATCTGGCCGTCTCCCATTGCAACACCCTAAATGGGTACATATTGTGTGTATTCCATTACAGAGTCGATAAGTCCTGACAAATGTATGTACCATAATATGATGCAATAAATAAGCAACAAGGAATTTTGTTTTATAACCTGACGTCTCATGTAGAAAGCGGTCGGGAGCGGACTGAATTTCGCGGCGAGCAAAGAGGCTCTCCAGCCTCTCTTTTCGGCACGCGAGGTAAATATTTTTTTTTGCTTCTATCTATATATATTTCTGTGATGAATATCCATGCGGACAACATTTTTAATATACATAGGTATAGCAAAAAAAAAAAACAATTGACGAGATTGGCGGCGACTCACGAACTGCCTAAAATTATTGATTTTCACGTTACTTCTAATTATTAAATTCGAATAGACTGTGGAGGTAGGTACATAATTTACAGCTAAACAATTAAAAAAAAATTAATAATTGGTTTCAATGGTTTCAATGGTTGTAATGTGATTATTAATGTGCGGGTAGTTTGCGAATATTTGATTTTAAGCACATTTCAGGATTTTCATGTTTTCTCCAAGCTCTCTATTGTTTTTCATTTTGTAATTTTAGGTATTGTTATTTTCTTAATTAGGCACGTTACTCATTTTTTATAACGTTTCAATCAGTTCCGTTATTATTTACGTTCTATAAGTGGAAACTGTTCCAGCTTTATTTGTTCTAGTTTTTAATTTTATTTTTTAGTAGGGTTCTTTAGTTTCCCAAATAAATAAAATAAAATAAATAAAAGTACCTACGTGAATAGTTGCTCAATACAACCGATAATATAGTTTTCATTTGTCTTTCTGCCGATAACCGTAAACAAACGGGAATAAGGGAATGAGTAGTACGCGCGGGCCTTCAGATTCTCTTTTTACATTTTTTCATCAATGTCGCATGTGTCGCCTCAACGTCATTTTCATCCGACAAAAAAAATGTTTATTAAGACGCCGAGCGCGCGATATTACAATATTCCTAGTAGAGAAATATGGCAAGCTATTTTTTACGAGGAAATAACAAGGTGCGTACGAGATTAAAATCAGAGAGGGTTGCTCTTAATATTCGTCTAATAGCCATTCTTGTTTGAAATGATAAATTGTAGGATATTTTGAAGTGTTGAAATTGAATTTTTTCTGCATCATAAGCTGACTGAGATAACAGTGGCTACGCTGAAATGTTAATCACGCATTCTTAGCGTCCCAGGTCAGATACTATTTTAAAAATTCGTAACATAGCACACTTCAAATGAAAAAGGGCAATGTATACGCTTCTACAACAAAACTCCTAGTAAGTTGCAAAAATTATCTGTAAATAAATTCAAACAAATTGTGTAAAAAGGCCTACTATAAAATATCAGATTATCTAGAGGATAAAAAAGCTTGGGACGGGATTTGCTCTAACTCGAAAAATAACAACTAACAGGCTAAAGGTTTCTTCGTCGCTTCTTTACTTTAGTCTACATACCGAAGCGACTGAAATCAAAAATATCACTTTATTTCCGTGTGAGTGTTTATTTATTAAGAATTTGACCTTTTCTAAGTGTACATTTATTGTATTTATGGAAATGAAGAGTTTTTGACTTTGACTTTGACTTCCGTGTTAACATATCTACACACAATGAACAAATTCTGCGTTCGAGTAATAAACCGCCAAGTGCGAGTCGACTCGCACACGAAGGGTACCGTAAAAACAAGGCAACTTTTTCAAAGACCCCTCTAAATTTTCAACTCTACATATTATATTTTTAGTATTTGTTGTTTTTACCATAATATGAAGTGTTGCTTATTTATAGAAAGTTTCATGTGTCTACATATTGTGGTTCAAGAGATACAGCCTTGACAAACAAAGAGATGAAAACGCAAAAAAATTATGGTTTTTTATGGAAGCACCCTTTACTTTGTTAGATGAATTTTTGGCACGTAAATGTACGTAAATTTATATAGTTTGTTTGACTGATTTTATTTTCTTTCAATTACGAGTATGTTCATTTGATACATTTTTATTTTTTTCCATTTTAAATTGACAATAAATTTTATTGTATTTGGTTTTAAGTGATTTTTATCTTGTATATTTTTGATTATTTTACCTTATTTATTTTTAAAATTGTATTTTCCGTGGAAAATATTAATTATTATTGTAATTTTTGAAATGTAACCGAATTATTGTTACGAATAAAGAACTTGAACTTGAACTTTGGATATTAATATTATTTGTATTATTTGTTGTTATAGCGGCAAAACAGAAATACAAATTCTCTGAAATTTTCAACTGTCTACCTCTCACGATTCATGAGCCCGGTGACAGAGCCCTGTGACAGACGGACGAACTGACATACGAAAGGACGGACGGACGGACGACGGGCAGTAGAGGCTTAGTAATAAAGATAAAGATAAAGATATTTTATTTGCTTGAACACAATGTAATTTACACAGAGGTTAATAATTTTAAGTTTCAATTATGTTCTACTAAGATTAGCATGCAAATGTTACAGTAAGTTAATAATGAAACTATGCTATTTTAGACAATGTCAAATAATTAAAGAGTTATAATAGGAACAGGCGTACAGGTGATGTCAAAATTTATCTGTCATAAAATCTTTAATATTGTAATAGCATTTGTTAATTAATAATTGTTTCAATTTAGTCCTGAATATATTGTCGTCAAGATCTTTCAATGATTTAGGTATTTTATCATAGATTTTACGTGACATACATACTACACTTTTTTGTAGGAAAGCTGTTTTAATGTTAGGCATTTGGAGTTTACTGCTATCACGTCTATTTCGCACTACGAAGTCAGACTTACGTGGGAAAAGATGGGGATGTTTTCTAACAAATATTGCCATTTCAAATATATATAACGACGGAAGCGTTAGAATCTTGTGCTCAATGAACAAAGGTCTACAACTGTCGGTAACGTGCAGGTTAAACATTGATCTAATACACCTTTTTTGTCTTTTAAATATGAAGTCTGTATTGGTAGAGTTAGCCCAAAAAATTAAAAAACCAAACCTTAGGATAGACTCTACTGTTCCATAGTATGCTGTAAGTAGTGTTTCTGTATTAACAGTTGAGGATAGTTTGTAGAGTGCGTAGGTAGAGCTACTTACTCGCTTACTTAAGAGTTCAATATGGATTTTCCAATTTAATTTAGAGTCAATTTGAATACCTAGAAATCTGGTTGATTCTACCACGTTTACTTTATTACATTAAACTGTAAGTCTATTTGAGGATAATTTTTAATTCTTTGACTAAAATGCATAATGTTTGTTTTATTTATATTTATTTTCAGATAATTATTGTCAAGCCATTTAATTATTGAATTTATTGAATTACTAAAGTCAGAATTATATGTATTAATGTCATCACATTTTATAGTTATTGTACTATCGTCAGCGAATAAGGTCATTGGTTGATTGACTGATCTAGGCAGGTCGTTGATATAAATAATAAACAGTAACGGTCCTAGGACACTTCCCTGGGGAACGCCAAACTGGACTGGACGCTCTAAAGAACGATATGACTTTTCACATTTTGTCTTGATATCCATTTTTGTAATCTCAGTAATTTGTCTACGGTTTTTAAGATATGAGCAGAGTAGTTGAGATACTTTTCCTCTGAGTCCATACGCTTCTAATTTATTAATCAAGATGTCGTGATCTACGCAGTCAAACGCCTGGGTCATATCACAGAACACAGCAGATACAGGTGTTCTGTTGTCTACTGACAGGACAATATGTTCAATGAATTCATAAATTGCTAAGTTTATCGATTTGTTACGTCGAAACCCTTTTTGTTCATTGCATAGTAATTTATGCTTTTCCAAATAAGAATATATTTCTTCATATATGTACTTCTCGAAGATTTTCGAGAAGACTGATAGTAGAGCTATTGGTCTGTAACTATTAGTTAACTCTTTGTTACCTTTTTTAAACAGTGGTTTAACAATCGCAAGTCTAAGATCTTTCGGAAACGTACCGGTTGAGATTGTTAAGTTTATCAAGAAACTGAGATGAGGGCTTATTGTTTCATTAACCGCTTTTATGATTTTCGTAGAGATTTGGTCTATACCAGTGCTGTTTGAGTTTTTTAAATTTTTAATAATGTTATGTACCTATTTGTTGTGGAGCGGATGGTGCCAAGAACATTGATTTAGCATGATGACCAATTTTTTCTGTAACGTTTATTCCACGATCGGGAATGGATTCTATTTTATTGATGAAATAATCATTAAATTGATTGGCAATGTCAGTAGGATTCAATAAATATTTATTATTATTACATTTAATTTTTACTCTGGATTCCCTAGGAGTACAAATCCTAGTTTTATTAATTACATCCCAGGTCGCCTTAGATTTATTTTGAGATGTCATTATTTTATACATATTTTGTGATCTTTTTGTTTGCGTAATAACTTTTTTCAGTCGTTTCGAAAATAATTTGTAGATATGTTTATTAGTTTTAGTGGGTTTAGATATGAATTTCCAATATAAATTACGTTTTCTCGTTTAAATGAAATGAAAATTATTAATTTCCCATAAACCACAATACAAATCAAGCCAAAGATAGAAAATTAAAACTGCTTAGAACTAAAGAATAAAACACAGAGGTAATGATTAAATTCCAAAAACAAAATGAGACAAAAAAAAATAGAAATTCTATTAAGTAGCTTAAATATATGTATATGTACATTAGTTAAGTAATATAGAGGTATACATTATTGTGGCGGTGAAATGGCCCAAAACTCCGCTTGATGCTCCAGCATTTCGCCATGCTGTAGCGCTGGTATTCTGCTAAGAGCTTCATTTAGGGTAAAAGGGTTCCGTTTTCACCCTTCGGGTACGAACCTCTAAAAATGCCTTAAATCTCTATTCGCAGTTGTCTGGGACAGCTTACAGGTCTTTTAGCAGCAGTTCCAGTGTCGCAGAAGTGCCACCGGTTGTGATTGTCATTTACTTACATAACTACTTGTTTAGTCTTCTAGCAGCGTATCACCAAAAGGCCCAGTGTCGCAGTGTGCCGTAGAGTGTACCCGATCAGATAGGACCGGGAGCGGTGCGAATGTATCCCGGCAGATGTGCCGCCGGTTGTGATTGTCTTGCCGCGATGATTGATGATCTCCGCGGCAGCTGGCGGTTAGGGCTGCCGCGGAACGGTGGCCCTTTATTTTAAGTACTTAACCAAGTTAATATAACCGTAGATTACCTACTTATTTTGTAACTCTCAAATTGTTTAAATATTATTTTTAAGTGAAGGAATAAGATTCTTGTCGATGATTCGCCAATAAGTTTTTAAGACCGATCCACGCGTATTTGACACTTTAGTTGCATATTCTGCACTGATTCCATCAATCATAGATATAATTGCAAACCTTAAACCAAGTTTTTATAAATTACAATTGAAATAAAATTTTATACTGTAGGTATGTATTTAGATTCTTAAGTTATCTATCATACTATATTCCCAGAATAAAAACATATTTACGATAACCAAATAAATATTAGATCTCAAAACTATAAACAAAGTGATTAGATAATTGCCTACGTGCTTTTGTTTTCAAAAAAATGCAAGTGATTGTAAATACAGATCTGTTCAATATCGCTGATCAAATAAGGACAACAACAAGTAGGTACATGTAGTAGGTACTTACTTACCCTTAGATTACAATGGAGAATAATCCCCCTTTCAATTCGTTTGATTGACAGATCTTAGTCCCTTCTCTTTCACTCGTCGATATTGTAACTCCGCCTACAAAATCTACTATTGTTACTCGTGTAAATAATTATATGTTTCATATTAGTATTTTTTAAACCAACAAAATACCTACATGCTTAAAAAAATTAAATGTTGCCCATAAACACAAAATCTCACATCTCATATAAGAAAAGTCACACACACAGTCACACAGACAGTCTGCAGTTAGCTCAATTGTTTCAATTGTAAATACTAGTTCTAATTTGTTTGTATTCCTTGAATATAATTTTCTTTGTTGATAAAAAGAGATTAAAATATTTTACACATTTTTATTTAGGTATAAAAATTTACACGCATAAATTTCGAAAACTCACGATCGTGACAGCCCTATCGTTCTATTCAACTCACGTTTATTCAATATAAGCAAACTCAGTCACAGCCCTGAGTAAGTTCTTCATACAAATATTCTACATTCGTCAACAGACATTTGCGCATAAAATAAATATCTAGGTATTTATTTATACTTAATCAGGCCTTTATTTAGAGCTACCAACTTAAAATTGGAATCAAGCTAATTTGTACCTACATTCAGCAGAGTTCACATTTGAAATCTCATAAAGGTTGAGCACTTGCAAAATTGGAGCGCTTGCTCTTGGATAGAACAGATTATTATGTACGTAAGGTTATGTACGTAAACTTAATTAAATATACATACCTACTTACTTACTTCAGCTGTCCTCCTAGCCGAATCTCTTTTAAATCCCAACTCAAGTCCCATTTCTTATCTTCAGCTGTCTAAACTATGCTTTCATTCTTTCTTATTCGCCTTAACCTGCCACTTTGATGTTATTGTTATTATTTTGTTTTGTTTTAGGTTCATTTCTAGTTTAGTTTAATATGTATGTAAATTTTCTAGATAGGTTTGTAATTGTATTGTGTATGTATTATATTGACTACTCTTTGCTCCTGTATTTCATCATCATCAACCTATCTTAGTCCGATGCTGGACATAGGCCTCCTCTAATGAGCGCCATAGAGCCCTGTCTTCAGCTTGCCGCATCCAGCATCTGCCTGCAGTCTTTTGCAGATCGTCATCCCACCTGACCGGAGGGCGTCCTACGTTTGCCGAGTGGCTGTCTCCACTCGAGAACACGTTTACCCCAGCGGTTGTCGGTTCTTCGCGATATATGGCCGGCCCACTGCCACGCTCTGCACAAGCTCTGAAGTAATTCCGCCCTAACCGGCGGCTTCTCCATTATTAAGCTGCCACAGAGCTAACACTCTCGTCTTGACTGATATCTGTCAGTTCGTCGGTATAGTGGCGTGTCAGGTTGGCTCTGGAATCGTGGTCGTCTCGTCGGGAACGGGGGGCATGTGCCCAAACAAACGGCCAAAGAAATCCTCTGTCTCGGCGGATATCTCCGGCTTCGACGATACTGTCCTCCCGTTGTGCGTTTTAAGCATCGTCAGGCGGCTCCTGCTGCTGAGTGAATATTTTGGATCCTCGGTTTCGCTCTATCGCCTCTTCAATGAGGCGTGTATTGGAGCTCCGCAGGTCACGCCGTACCATCTTCACAATTAGCTTGTTCAGGTCTGACCTCTCTGACGAAGTCGCTTGGGTGGTTTCCCGTCTTTTTGTCATCAGCCCAAGAGTCTCATCCGAGAGTTTGGACTTCTTGCCAGTATGCTGCTTTTTGCAAAACTTAATGCCCGTTGTCTCAACGTTTCGAACAGTTTGTGTAGGGTCTCGTCAGCGTCATCAGTGGGTTCCAAATCTATCTCCGAGAAGCTGCTGAAACTTCTCGGTGCCCGCCATGATTTGGATTGGGTTAGGTCGAAGCGTGGACTTCATCAGACGGTTTCTTTCAAGCTTCAAGTTGATATTCAGTGAGCCTCGGAGTAGTCGGTGAACAGATCTGGTATTGAACTTGTTGATCACTGAGACATCTCTGAATATGTGATTGCTATCCGTCATGATTAAGTCGATCTCATTTTTTGTCACAGTGTCGAGGCTTTGCCATGTCCACTTACTTTGGGGCCGTTTCTTAAAGGAGTTCATGAAGAACAGCCCTTCTTTCTCAAGAAAGTTGACTAGCATTTGCCCCCTGTGATTCCTAGCTCCATGGTTAACCACACCACAACACCACTAAGGCTCACTGCAACGTTGTTACGTTGCAGTGAGCCTTAGTGGTGTTGTGTAAGGCTTTGGATAGGTCTTCGTACATATCCTCCACTTCATCATCCGAATGTGCCGAGGTCGGTGATATACCGCTTGGATAGCCGAAGGCTACCCTGGCCGACACACTGAGATTTCTTGGACGTTGTTAGAGAGGGCCTTATCGACGAGGAAACCTACGCCACCCTGGGATGTTTTATCACCCTCACAAAAGTAGGAAAGATGGCCCGAGTCTAAGGTTACGGTGTCCTCCCTCTCTCTACGGACTTCACATAACCCTAGAACATGTCATTTCATATTCTCGGACTCCACTTCCAATTGCTCTAGATGGTGGTCAAGCCTCAGAGAGCGTCCGTTGAACGTAGCGAGGGTTAAATTTTTATGTAATGCACGGTAGCCTAATGTAACCCGGGGATTCCTAGCACCCCCTGCCCCGCCGTTACCGTGGCCGCTACCATGGCCAGGAATAGCGAGGCGGCCGGGAACTGGGGGCCATTTTCTTGAATGTGTAATCATGAGGGGGCAATGCCCATAATCCCCACGCTGAGCAGTTTGGCCTGTAACTCTTAATTTACTTATATCTTTAAAAGATAAGGTTGCCTGGAAGAAATTGCTTTAGTCAATAAGGCCGCCTATTTTACGTTCTTTTTTGTTTATTAATTTAGATAAAATATATTTTATTTATTTTGTATGTACAAAAAAGTGTTCATTCATTCATTCTGAATCTTCGGCCACGGCGGCCAGTCACAACAGGACTTAATTATTATGGTGCACAAGTGTGTGCGCAAACACAGGTGCACTTTATATTACCTCACTCTCATAATCCGATGGGACGACAGACCGACACGACCGGTGAAAAGTCAGGTGTAGCACCAACGGCTTAACTTGTTTGAAAACAAAAAAGAAATACATACTTACCTATGCACCTGACTAAGGTAGACTCATTGCGTTAATTGTAATTACGTAAATGGTGTCTATAAGTGGGTTACTAATTACCGTAATTTTAATGAGCAATTGAATCATAGCCATTTATGAGTACTTACCTAACGTGCGCAAAAAGCTTGATTATTGCATGCGACTACATGCCTTTGATAAGCTAAGTGCCTTTGCTACACATAGCAAGGCCTTAGGTACCATCTACATAACTAATATTTGCTTGATAACACAACCTCACAAGGTTTTTATGGTACAAAATTTATTGTATAATGTAATTTATTATAAATAAATAAATAATATTACCTTATATGCGTAGCCTCTTCACTTTAGGGTAAGGGACAACTGGCTCGAATCAAAACCAAGACACTTTTGATTCAGGCGAGTTGTCCACTATGCTTATGAGAAAAGGTACAACTACATAGCCCGCAGGCGAGTTTTTTTGCAGGCAAAATGGACCTTAACCCGGCCTACGACCCAGCTATTAGCAATGGATGTAGTACAAAATGATGCTTATATAAAGGCTGATAATGATGACAATGGTATTAAAAGGAAGGTATATTTTATAAGTAGTGGTTGTATAAGTAGTGTGTTGTCCTTATAAACGTATTTCCTGGACGAAAAATAATAAATTTGAGAACTACTAAAGGAACAAATTCCGACATACACTGACATCTGTGCATTAACGATCTACTTACACAAGCACAGCACAGCCTTATGAAGGTTCTAATTCTAACATTCATCAAAGTTATCTACCACACCTACTAAAAACTACAAAATTTCATTCCAGTCTTCCCACGGTATGCAAAGAAACATTAGGTATTGTTCAAAAGTTACAACATGTTTTTGAAATATCATTCAAATATTGCTTGGTTTTCGTCAAATTTATATGAGCACATTTTACTTTGGTTGAACGTTCACTCTTTGGAGTACAAACAAACTCAGCCAGTGTTTGGTAAAACTTTACGTGAACCCACTTTTCAAAGTGGTTACGGCGAGGTTTGGTAGATGGCGCTTTACCATGAGACGCTGTTTGTTTCTATTTATTTATTTTTCTTTTGGAATTCGTTCGTTAGGACTATAATCGTATCTCACTCAAAATATTGAGTTTTATCAGTTACTGCTGTTATTTACCTAAGTATTTGTTTGTTGTTTAAAGTTGACTCTTATAGATAAATAAATAAATAAATAAACACTATTTTAGTGAGAGCTAGGTCAGAGTGCATTAACATAGGTAGGTAGGTTGGTATACAATACTAAATTGTTGAGAAAATCATAACAAAATTGGAATAGGGTCTGTAAATTCGTGATTCTATTATAGCCGTTTAATAAAAACGTCTACGAATCCGTAGACATTGCTACGGCGTAGCACTTTGGCCGCGACTTCACTCGCCAAAGCAATTGATAAGAGATAACAGTATGACATGATTATCTGTTTCAATCTCACAAACAAGGTCACAGTACTCAGTCACAACCACAACACAAACACGGCACACAGAAAACCATAAAGCAAATCACACACAAAAAAAACCGACTGCTCTTATTAGTAACACCTGGTAACACTAAATAAAATTGAATTTTTTGACTTTTCTTATATATATCAACTTATTAAAAGAAAACCTATTGTTACGCCCATGCTCGAATTTCGAAGACTGAGAGGGATCTTATGCATTATCGCCAATTAATAAGCATCCTAATAAATAAACTAGGTACTGTTAGGTAATTATTGATTATATCTGCAATTAAGTTATAGTATAAAGTTATGCGTTTTTCAGATATTAATGTAGTTGTGATTTAGCCGTTGGTATGGATTTTTATGAAACGGAGATGAATTATCTTATAAACAAAAATGCTTGGACAGGATTTGAACTCGACACTAGAGATCATTGGTTTATCTGATCCTTTGCCGTTCGGTTCCGTTGAAGACCTAATGTTCCCGTGGATCTTTCCTAACTTCGTTGCTTCGGCAGCAGTATGTACCGACACGCGACTTTAATTACAAAAGATGTTTAGTGACAAAAAAAACATGGGTAAGTCGAACCGCATTGCTTTTAATTGGTTTCTTCAGAGACCATCCTTAACATACCCAAAGTTTGGAAACTAGAGAAATACCTACATTAAAGAAAGTCCACAATCAGCCAAGGTCCCAAAACCGATGCCGTAAACAAGTCCCCTTAATTACCTTATCGCAGGAGAGCCAGTTCGCTAATTATCTATGACACATAACAATGGGGCACCATATAAAATCGGGAAGTTTGGAAAAAGCTCTATAAGTGATCGAACTTTCATCGTGTACGTTACTATTCCTATTATCCTCGAGTTCCTTTAGAATCTTCCTTGTGAACCTTCGAAATGTCTGATTCAGCGAGCCAATCGGCTCCAGAAGTATTCAGTTCCTCCAGTTCAATTGGAAACCGTTGGAGCCAGGCGCTGCCTGTTCAACATGGAATGGTAATCATCTTACTTTAATAACCTTTTTAACTAATATTTTTTTACAGTGTTATTAAAACTAACAATGTAACGGTATACCAAAAATTGTGTGTAACTAACGACAAATTATACATTTCCATTAAAAATATGACTGAACAATTATTCAGTTCCAATGTAATCCATATAATTTTGTTTCTCATCTTATCTAAAAATATAATAATTATCTTGTGATTTTCAGAACACAGAATGGAATGAACAAAACCGATATGATATGATGAAACCAGAAAACTACGTCAACGCAGAATACGTTTCACACGACTTTACCAACCCTCCAGCCTACAATGTTCAACACACCATCAACATGCCGTATCAAAGAAACGTGTCTTTACCCAATACCTACAACACCGTCAATGTACAACCCCAATTACCGAATATCCCAATCATGATCCACAGACCGCCGAATGGACAAGCAACAATAAATCGAACAAGCAATGCACAAGTAGCCAACTGTATCAACCAGCCAATCGGAAGACTAGTCCAAACAGGAACCTTCAAGAACAAAACAATCGGGGTCAAGAAACAAAAACGCATCAGAACAGCATTCACAAGTCAACAGATGATGGAGCTTGAACAAGAATACGCTAAGACCAAATATCTCGACCGAACCCGAAGAATAGAGCTAGCCGAAATTTTGCGTCTGAACGAAAGAACAATTAAGATTTGGTTCCAGAATCGCAGGATGAAGGAAAAGAAAGACCGCGCTGAGAGCCTTGAAGAGGTTGAGGAAGTGAATTCGACAGAGTCCCTTGAATCAGCTCCGATGATTATAAACGAACCTTACCAAGCTAATGAAGTTTATCAACGACAAGCTGTATTCATCGAACACTATCCCGTGTCTTCTACCTCTGCGCCGCAAGTGGTTCCTCCATACCCTGCTTATATTTTACCTGACAACCATCAGTACCAGCAAGGACCAACCCAAGTGGAGTATTCGTCTCCCTATAGCAGTGAAGTTCAGGAGTTGTCTCCAGACTCAACTGCTCAGACAGAGGTTTCTCAGAGAGACATGGGAACAGGGGCACAGAGGAACTGGGATTTATCCTGGATCAGAAGCATTCAGGCTGAAGAGGAGTATCAGTAAATGTAAACGTAAGTAAATGTAATCGTAAGCCTCACAGGGTCTTGCTTAGACCCTGTGTTGCTTACAGGGACTATAATAGTTTCGGCAGAATAATAGCGCCTATCTGTTCTTGAGTGGTAAGGCATTTATGCTCAGCCGATACCTTTTTGCTGCTGTAACACGCAGCACAGTCTGCTTTTTGAAAATATTTTGTGTAATTGTTTTTGTCGTAATAAAAGCTAAATATGCCCACTAAAAAAAAATTATAACTGTTTCGTACGTACTGTGTGAAGTGTTTGAGCAGCAAATAAATGATTGTCTGTGTCTATGTCTACACTTCGGGTGTTATTATTATCGTTACGAAGTAAAGGAAGTTATTGTAATTTTAGCTTATTGTTTCAATTGTAAATACTATATACATAGTTCTAATTTGTTACGATTATTTGATTGTAATTTTCTTTGTTGATATAGGCCATTGCCAATATTATTTTAGAATAAGTATTATTATTGGATAAGATAACAATCTGCAAAGTGTTTTTGAAAATTAAATGTTATAAAAAAAATGTGGTCGTCCTATTATCCAATATCCTATCCCAAATTCGTATGTAGTTGTTAGGTGCCAACTATACAATAAGCTTACTTTATTTTAGGTTTTGAAAGTTATTATTCCAGTATCACTCAAATTGACAACTATTTAGCTTTTTCACAAAATAATACCACACTACATGCATATAGCGATATATTTTAATATAGGTCATATCTACCGCAAAATTCAAGGTTTATGCTTGAAAAAGAACTGCAATAGTTAGGGTCGATTTTTCCTATTAAATTAGATAGCATATAACTTTTATTTGGTACAAAAACTGCCGTTGGAAAGTAGTTGACAATAAAGCTTAGATCGGCAAAAATAAGTAGGTATACACTATTTATGACAAATTTAAAAAAAATTGCCTACTGTAATTTGTGCTCATAGAACGCACTTGGTTTTAGGGATTAAGGTATTTAGCAATAGAGTTGCCAATAAACATCACTTCTACATAGTCCTATTGTGTTTTGATAGCTAGTACCAGTTGATAATTTTATTAGTTTTATTAATTTTATTATGCAAGGATGTAGACATACTTCTACTCCTTGCATCAAAATCGCGCTTGATGAGGTAGTAACGATGAATCACTGTTTTCAAAGTACTAGTCGAAGCATGCATCTATAAATTCACCCTTGCCATTCTTGCTAGAAAAACGCAAGAATCAGATCTGTGGAAGACCACACTGTTTAACTTTTTTGCGTGGTATTGTAAAAGTCCGAATCTGTTGATTTCATGAAGAGATAAAACAAAATATGAGGTTAGGAACTTAGGACCAAAGAAAGAACGTAGACGCCGACTAGACTTTTTTCCATAGTACTTAGTATTTAATTAAAAATTAACATATTATTAACATACACCTACAAAAATTAACGTCGAAGCTTGGATAACTTAGCTTGATAACTTTGTTAGTATTGTACTTACTTTCACGCATAAAAGCATGTTCCTAAGTAACTAGGTACTCACATACGTTGTTATATTACTACTACAAGACACTTAACGGGACGGTACCATAAATACATATTATTGGCACAACTATTGGTGACTAAATCATCATGTATTATTAGGAAAGTAGGTAAATACAATGTGCAGTACAGTCGTAAGCGCAGTGGATCGCTAGCACTCGCGTCAATCAAGAACTACCTCAAATATTCGATTAAAAACACTCGACAATCAAAACTTATATTAATATACGTTGATCGTTACGATTCCCTAATTGAAATAGCCCAGCAATTAGTTAATTGTGTATGATTTGGTAATATCGTCATTAAATAATGTTCTTACCTATATATGAGACAAGAATTGTAGAAACCATTCAGTTATTAGTGTGATCACTGTCTTGGTGCGTGATTATGAAGAATTGTAAGACCTTTCAAGGTTATTTTTTGCCGAAAATTTGTGAAACTACTGTGGAAGGAATGAATACTGTGAGTATATTTAAAAATATCTACCTATGTAATGTATTGTATCAAGTATATCAGGCATCTAGTACCCATAACACAAGCTCTGCTTAGCTTGGGGCTAGATGATGCTGTGTGGATTGTCCAACACTTTTATATTTTTTTGTTTGTTAGAATAAAGAAAGCAGAAGAATATCATAAATAAATCTATAAACCTACATATGTATATCTAACGTTTAGTTCTTAGAGGGATATGTTGAAACTAAACGTTTCAACATATTCCTCTTTTTTGTAGGTAGGTATTGTACTTGATCGTTTGATTTTGATTTGATAAATTTCTAAAAATATATATAAGGTACCTATAGAGATGTTTTTCTGAATTGGTTGGGAGTTGAAGTTATAGGTTATAAATTCTAAACCCATATGAGCAAGTGTTCAAATCTGAATGTTAAAAGTGGTACATACCTTCTAATTGTAATTCAAATTCTAAGTAGGGGAACTGTTATCTGCACTGACATCTCGCATGGGAGTGTATTATGCATTGTCCCCATGCCTAACCAGGCCTTAAACAGCCCAGCTCCTTGTAGTACTGTCAAGTGTATAAAGTACTCGGTACTTACCTTATTACTGTAGATTTAGTATCTTCTTGATGATAATAGATATTGTTTTCATTATTTCAGATGGGAAAAAATCACTTGCGGATAACAGTGAAGCCATTACGAAAACCAAAGAGGTTCAGAAGTGCATTCACGACAGAGCAAATACGTTTCCTAGAGCAGCAATTCAAGAAATTTCCCTATATCAGCTGTGAACATCGGAAAGAAATTGCATCGACTTTGAATCTGCAAGAAAGAGCTATTAAAATATGGTTTCAAAATCGCCGAATGAAGGAAAAAAAAGACTCGACCAATAAAGAAATCGATTACGAAGTAACTCAGAAAATATACGGACAGGATAGATTAATTAATGTGTGTGCTTTACCATCAGCTAATGAGCAGCATTTGTATTCATTACCGGTGATTGCGACAGCAGTCGATGATAATAACACTACAGTTTTGTGTAAAGCAAATACTGATAGAAACTCCCAAATAAAGGCACCACACCCACAAGTACTAGACAAATTATCAATGAAGCACATAAAATCCCATTCCAAAAAGCAAACACCTCAAATAGGAATTGTGGCACGGAACAATACACCGCATACAGGAAAATTGAAGAATAAGTGTTCAACAACGCAAATAGAATCAGAATTCTTTGTAAGTAAAAAGGTAAAGAAACAAGTTGACCATTACATTCATAGCGATCAAAAGCAAAATGAGCACAGAAATCAGAGGCCTGACCAAAAGCCAGAAAAAATCAGAGCAACCCCTGAAGACCTGTCCATTAAAAAAAAGCCAAATGTGGCGATGATAATGCAAAAACCACCTGAATTGGGCGTTCCTTACTACCCTGTGCCGTCGGTCTATGCTCATCCCTACATCTCATCTGGAGGTATGATTTGGAAGCCTGTCAGCATCATGCCAGTTATGTCTGCAGGAGCTGCTGTTACTGGTAACCTACAACATCTTGGAACTGATTTGAGGAATCCCTGCAGCTGTAACTGTCACGACAACGGTCAAACTTTCACAATCCCATCGAATACGATCAACCCATACAGTCAATACATGATGTCAGCCCCTTTACCTGGCCCTAAGTTTTAAGTTTATTAAGTTTTGAGCTTTAATTGTATAAAACTATAAAAATAAAATTGCTTATAAACTAGACCCAACACAAAAATGTATGAAGAGTGGTAAGTAGAAATATGTTATGAGAAATGAAAATAAACGCATGTTTCATAAAAGTATCCTTATTTTTACATTTTATTTTGACTAAATTACATGACTTAATTATTAGTCGAATTACAAATTACAAACCAATCTTTCCTTTATTTATAACTAAATGGTAAAATACTAGGTTTAAGTTGATAATCTGAAAAGTAGGTAGTAGGTATAGTAGGAGATAGAAAATAGTATAGCTTTTGATATAGTATTCTGCTAGACTCAAAGTAATCATAAATAATATAATAAAATATAAAATTTAAAAGTTTTTATAGTAATTTTACAACATGTAAAACTAATCTTTTAAAAATTAATTATAAATTAGGACATCATTAATATTAACTTTCAATGAGATTGTTTTAAAGACTTAAAGCTACAGCAACTATGACTTATTAAAAAATATATTAAAATAACATTAGGTTTTAGCGAATAAATAGTGTAAATACCTACAAGGAAATATCCATTTTACTGTTGAAAATTATACGAATCAATATTATCTGTGCACCAGTAATTGTACATTTCATTATACTGATATTGGTTTTGACACATAAAATTATTTACCCCAGCCATTTCATTCGGATAATATTGAGTGGGATTTGATTCGTTACAGAAAGCCATACCGCTGAAATCATTTGCATTATAACCATTTGTTGGAGATTCATACGCCAGATCTTGTGTGCGTACATCGTGCGTGTAGAGCATTTGCGGCTGGTAATAGATTAACGGTGCTTGATGGTTATACTGATCATAAAATATATCAGCTTTATTATTAACTTTAGGCTCGTGCTGTGTAAGCGGTGGGGACACCATGTCTCGAGCGTTTTCACTTGATGACTCGCTAGATTCCGACGATTCTCTCTTCTCCTTCATTCTCTTGTTCTGGAACCATATTTTGATGCATTTGTCGTCTATCTTCAACAGCTTTGACAGCTCCCGTCGGTTGTCTGCGTTGATGTACTTGTTCTTCAGAAATGTTTTCTCCATGGTTCGTATTTGGTCAGTCGTGAAGGCTGTGCGTACTCGCTTGCTTTTCTTCTTGATTGTTTTGTTTCTTGTAATATCTGAAATTACAATACGATATGACGAATCATACACATCAAGGCAGGTCAGAAATAATATTCTTTGTTTACGTGTATTTTGGCAAAGAAAACCGGAAGCCTAACGCTTTCGTATCTGTGCTCCTAATAAACTATATTGTTGTGTATAACGGTGTGTATAATAAACTGTGCCTACAAAGTGCTTGTGCCTATCATTGAAGAAGATCCCAAGAAAGATAGCCAGGTAGGCAGGATTCACCTCTTCATACACCCATCATACCTACAGACCATTTCTCGGAAAAAAACGACAGATACTGAACATAAAATATCTAGTTAGGAGACTACATTATCATCTAAAGCATATACTGGTCAACTGCTGGACGCAGCGCAGGCCTTCCCCTGAGAAGCGCCTTATTGGATTTTATCATCACTACTTAGCATTCCCGGGACTCGAGAACGAATTCGTAGGTATTGCTAACATTAATATTCAACAAAATCTTACCTGCTTTTCGGTTTTCTGCTGGCCAACCACCGGTGAACGGATGATTTTCCCAATGATTTGTCTGTTGGTAAAGAAAATAATATGTTATGATATGACAGTCGACATTAGGCATACGAAGGCACTTTGTTGACTTTGTATCACTAGATACGATGGCATGAGTATCACAAATCTAAGCCTTGACTGACTAGTCCATTGCTAGAAATAGGCCTCCCGGATGTTTACCCGGGAGGGATGAGAACCGCCGGCGTTTGCCGGCGGCTCTCATTTAGGGGGTATTTCCTTAACCCTTACGGTCTTACCTCATTATTATTTTGCAAAGGTGCCACACCAGTTACAAGCAGTGTTTGAAACATTTTTTCACAGTTTTACACTTTTTACTACAAATCACGAGCACTATGCTCCAACGAAATTCCACGCAATGTAACGATTACAGAACAGTAGGTCATCGAAGTCAGCTTACATCGTTCGTACTAAAATGAGAGGATTTTTTAAAACTACCTACATTTGGTAAAAATAAGACCTACAATTGCTCTTCCACCGAACACAAACATGGTTTGTAATAAACCCGCATTATATTCATAGTGAATCCGTCAAAGTACGATATTTTTACATTAAAATATGAATAATTACTGTGTTTTTTGACGAAGGTTGGTTTGTAGTGTAACTACATATTTACCTTGAAGTTCTAAAAATCAATATATTTTTTGTAAAAAAAGGGGTTACAAAATTTATGAAATAAATCGCAGAAATTCGAAACAATTCATTCATCCTTCATTTCTTTAGTCTCTAGCAATGGTCTCTAAACCTTTTTCTGACTCGAATTTGCACCTTTTTAGCTGCGCGTGTGCAATTATGCTTTGGTTGAGTTTTTGCTTCGGTGTTTGTTTAGTGATAATAACAATCTTGCTGGCAGGTATCTTTTTGTTTTGTGTTATTGTTATCAGTTTTAATAAAGTTTTCATTCATAATTGTCGCTTTTGACAAGAAATATCTTGAATTCTAGAGTATAGTGAAATTTCATGATTTCTAATGAAGATATTTATTTGAAGAATAGTGAAATAGTTAATATTTACAACCTTACAACTTCATGTAATGAGATGAAAATGAAGAATGTACTGATGAGCTAATCAGGGTCGCAACACGACCGCACATCACAAAATAAGCATTCAAATATGGGCCTAAACTCATCTTTGGATACACTTTTACAGTGACAGCCTATGATATAAGTAAAATCTGTAGATATGCTACGTTCTCCCAGCGCATACTCAACATCTGGCCTGTGTTACAACTACACCCGAAAACTCGCTCACAGTTACATTTCCAATCTTGTGCAATAATTATAATGAACAACAAAGGTAGAATGACGTACTTAGATCGAAGTGCAACAGAGACCACAATATGCACGCGAAACACGAAATGGTCCCATAAAAATTTTATTTCCGAGGGATTAGTATTATTCCGTTAAACTTAAAAAGCTACATAATATTTTTGGAGAATCATGACTAGCTACATCAGTTTTGGTTACATCTACGCCAATTGTTACTAGATTTTGATGATTTTACGTTGTTTTATAAAAATTGATTTTAAGGTGGTCCCCTATAAGTTTGAATCTCGAGGAATTGCTGTGTGTGCCATAAAACGTAGGTTTGTAAAAATTCATCAGAATATGATAATTTCATTCTCACCTAATTAATGGTTTTCATGGCAATGGGCGTAACCATTTCATCCACGTGTCATCAAACTAAATTAGACTTGAATTGTAACTAGATATCGCTAGACTATAACTAAATTTTTTGCACGTGAACATAGACTTTCGGTCAGGGAAAGTGAGGAAGGGGTGATTTCGTTCGTCCGAGACATAGATGAATATTATCTATAAACCGAAATTTGAAGTCGGTTTATCGTTTTTTAAAACACACTAAATTATTTACTTAAATCGATGGTGACAGCATAAAATAGGAGACGGCATGGTGCGCGAGCTTACTGTAACTTAGACGATCGTTACGCCATGCTTACCAGAAGCTTCAAGCGAGAGTCCCGCGCGCTGCAGCTCACTTGAAACAAGTAGCATCACAATTTTAAGGATTTTAAATGTTGTCGCACAGATAGGCCGCACTATCTTAGCACCACTCCAGCACAGCACCCGAGCGCCTCCTAGCATCGAATCGTGAGACCTGAGCACATATGTACGCACATTCAATACGACCGCACGACCGGACGCTGTCCACGCGGCGACAGCTATCATCAAGCTCGCTATCCACGCACGCTCGGCAAATAACCGTGTGATCAGCTTACTGCGCGCGGGTACGGTAATAATGATGTCTACAGTATTGTGACTCGGCCCTGTCCTTGAAATAATTATACCTACAACCGCGGTAAACACGCGATAGGGCTGCACGCCTGCAGTATTTTAATTTCATCTATCTACTTGAATTTATTTCTAAATTTGTGATTGTATATTTTAATATACATAAATAAAAAAATTAAATTTGTTGTGAAATAAAATAGGAAGTGTTCAATAAAAATACATGTGTGTTTTTTGATTAGTAGATTTAATAAAATATCCACCCTTATAAATTTCTTAATTCTTTATTGCACTAATAAAACAAATACATGTAAAACTTAAAACTAGAGAGGTTATGGCAAAGGCGAGCTTAACCCTAAAAAGAGTTCTCTTGCAGCAAACCTTATTGGGAGAGAGAGACAAATTTTTCACAGTGGGTTCGTGTGTATATACAGAAAAAAGAGTGAATCTTTAGCCTATAGTTAAAAAACTACTACATATGTATTAATAATAATATATTACGCTACCTATAAAAATATATAACATACAATATAATAACAATTCTATAACATTTATAATTTATAATAAGTACATAAACTACTTACCTACATCAAAGTCATGAAGATAGGTAATGCTCTTTGACTTTACGCTTAAAGATGAAGAGTGAGGGGCTGGTGCATATCATGTGGGAGAGAATTTGAAATTTGATAAAAGATTAAGAAAAAAATTGGCACCTCGACTGAGACGTATTATCCACTTATTTATTGTATAGTGGAAAAAGTGAAATAACTAGATACTTATTAAAAAAATAAGTATAAAAAATAGGGTATAAAAAATATTTTATGGTCTTTTCGGCAGCGGGGTGGGCTATGTATGTATATCCCTAAGGTGGCTCTTTTTGCATAATATAAGATAGAGATTAAATCAAATCAGTAAGATAATACTTGCAATAAATATTTAATATTTAAAAACAAAAGCATGATGAATTTACATTGATGACAACTAATATGGTTAAACTTTTTCAATCTTAATAACATAGACACATAACATAAATACAATATATAAGGTTAAGGCTGCCTTATAGAATACAGAATAAATTACTTAAATCTAAAAACGCATCAGTTTGCTATGATCGATTCTATATCAATCAGTCTCTGTAAATATTCGTTGCCGACCGGAGACTGACCTTCCCAAGAAATATCTTCAGTCGAATTATCAATAGTACTGGTCGGTGATATAGGTTCGTAAAGTGGACCATTTAAAACCTTTTTGGGCTCTTCCACATTAATATCTTCCATTTTGATGTCTTCCTTGTCATTATCGTTTCTCGGCATATTTAGATAATCATTGATAACGTTGACAAGATCATTCACTATTCTATCGTCAAGAGTAACGTAACCAAATTCATTTGTTCTTTCATGAATTTTCGATTCCACATAGTCCAGACGTTCAAAATCAGGCGAGTTTCTATTTTCTTCATCTGAACACGCTGGGTCTTCGCCTCTTTTGATCTTCAATCGGCGATTTTGGAACCAAACCTTGATAGATTTATCGCTGATTGCCAGTTTGTTAACGAGTGCCTGTCTATCTTCTTTTGTGACGTATGGTTTCTTCGCGAAGACTTCTTCCATAGCTTCCACTTGGTCTGTTCGGAAAACCGTTCGTTTTCTTTTGCGTTTCACAATTGCTTTGAAGTTTCCACTTTTAACAGGGATGTCTGTAAAAAAAAGAACGATTAAACCAATGATCTAACTGAACCGCCTACATTTTTTTTTCAATAAGTAAAACAAAGAAACTTACGGTTTCTATGAGCTCGATGAGTTTTGTTGAAAGCCTGCTGTTCTTTGCCAATTTTATTTGATATCACTGAAAGCTGATCATTTGTTTGAAACTGGGCTGATGGATTGAATGTTGAAAAGTACGTAGACATATTCAGTTGGCTTGGACCAGTGGAAGTGTTAGATGGCTCTTCCCAGGTTGTTGAGTGCAACGTCGACGGCTCTGTGTTAACAGCATAGGCATACCCATGATCCATCTGAAAATTATGATAAACTTTAGATATTGAACAAAAACTGCTGTAATGGGAGTGGAGATGGGATGATATGGGTTAGATGGGATGGGGATGGAACAAAACTGATTATGAAGAGAAAACACTACCTGAACTGCCGAAAACCACGAAGAAGTATTTTGAGCAACTGCATTTTGGATTCCATAGTTTGGCAGAGATGTTGCATTACCCTGTGAAAACAGTATTGAGTTAAATGACTTGCAATATTATTATAATACACGCGTTAAGGCATAGAGAATCAGGTGAAAATAATTACAGGAATATTCTGGGAAAACAAGCTCGTGATAAAATCATCTTCCAGCTGTTCACTTGGATAATAACCAGAATTGGCATCACTGGCTACTTGCAAAGAGTACATGATGATGACATTACTGGGAATCAAATGATACTATTTCACTTTTAAATTTACTATTTATACTAAATTTAAGCCAAAGTGATTAGTAATTAGCCCCTTCCAGGGTTGAAACCTTTTCTATTGGTCTGTTGTCCCTAATATGTTCCTATTTTGACACCTGTGGAACAATGGAAATTAATCTATCTAATAGGCTTGTTTACTCCTGAAGGTCGAATAATGTAATTAACCAGGCCAGGTAGTAAAAGATAGTACACTAGTAGAACTTAGGTATGCAGGTTCTGATTCATGTCGTTCCAGTCATAGGTTATCCGGAATAAGGTACGTGGTAGGTACTACGAGTACCTATGCCAGGTACCTACATATGATATTTTTTTTGCTTTTGTAAGGGCAATATCACTGTATTTTATTACATAATCGTACATCAAATGAGCTTTGTTAGTTTATTATGTACTAGCTGACTGGTCCGCGATTTCCTTCGCGTAAATTTTAGAAATACCCCATAAAGTGTTTGTTTTTAACCGACTTCAAAAAGGAGGAGGTTCTCAGTTTGTCTGTATATTTTTTTATGTATATTACTTGATATCGCCGCCTATGGTTAACTTATTTTTATTGATTCTTTCATTATTGTATAGAGAATGATCCCGAGGTGGTCCCATAAAAATTGATTCCCGAGGAATTAGTATTTATCCCGTTAAACTTCAAAAGCAACATAATATTTTTAGAGCGACTAGTTACAACAGTTTTGGCTAGTTTTGATATCTGTGCCATTTGTTAATATATTTTGATGATTGTTTCGTTGTTCTATCAAAATTGATTTTAGTGTGGTCTTCTATAAAGTTAGATTCTCGAGGAATTGCTATGTGCGCTATAAAACGTAGGTTTGTAAAAAAATTATCACAATATGATCATTTTACTACCACCTAATATGGCTTCCATAGCAACGCAACGGGCATAAACAGTTTCATCCATGTGTCATCAAACTAAATTAGACTTGAATTATAACTAGATGTCGCCAGTGTAAACTCAATTTTTTGCACGTGAACATAGACCTTCGGTTAGGAAAAGTAAGGGAGGGGTGATTTCGTTCGCCCGAGACATAGATGAATATTATCTACCGGAATTTGAAGTCGGTTTATCGTTTTTTAAAACACGCCAAATTATCATGCGATCTATCATCGCCAAAGTTTTACTTTACACATAGACTTGAACCATAATAACAACATAATTTTGACAGGCCAACATTAACGGTTTTAAAGTTATATTATAGTACGAAAAACTATGAATCCCGTTCCAAAATTTCCAAAAATTGGCGCGTATGTCCTCTAAGAAACCCCCTTGTAAAATTTCAGCCTCGTAGCTTTTGTACTTTCAGAGATGTCTTCATGACATCTCTAAAAGTACAAAAGTCGACAGTGAGTCTTTTCTCATATAAATATCTACTTTCCAACTAGAACATTTTCTATAGAGTTGGTATATTGTTTTCATTATGAAACACGATAGGTATGACTACAAATCTCGTAGAAACAATTAAATCCTCGTTAACTTCTGCTTGCGGTTTGTCACACGCATTTTCCTGTTTACGAGTTCGATTAATAATCAATTGATGTTCTATCGCCACTTTTATCCCCCCCCCCTTCCCTCACCCATGGCACAGATCTCAATACACGCCCTCCCCCTTGTGAATTTTCGTGATTTTTCCTGAACTCCTGTTTTGTCCAACAATATAAATTTATTAATATTAAATTACTCTTTCCAAATTAAATATTTCGAGATATGTCTCTCCAGCCAAGATAATATAGTAAATACAAACCGTACTATACCGTTATACCGACCTAATATCACATTTTTATTGGGTTATTACATATATAGCTAAAGAAAAACATTAAATATCTGTATTTTAATTTATTTGAAACAATTTAAATCTATAAAAATAAACATTCTAAATTAAGTAGAGAAATTATAGGTATTCGGTTTAAGTGTAGGTGTATATAACTATCCAGTTATTAGCCCTTGGTATTTACCAAGAGCTATATTTTTTTAACCTATATTAACAAAGAAAATTACAATCAAATAATATCAAATAATTAAAACAAATTAGAACTAGTACCTATTTACAATTGAAAAAATTAAGCTAACTGCAGACTGTTGCAAACAATCTACATGTAGCTCAACTGATCCATACCAATACCATAATAGGGCTTTATTTAAACATTCGTATATAGGTTTTTATATTGTTTACACACATCCAACATGACTCAGATTAACATTCTCACAAAGTAATGTATGAAGAAGAAAGGTATGACTTGTTTGTGGAAGACGAAGCCGGCTGCTGAGGCGTTTCTGTTGACGACAGATACGGAAGATAAGAATCTTGGGGAAAAGATAAAGCAGGTGTTCTTGTATGGAGACTGTCATCGTAAAGTGGTGTCGATAGCGGCGCCATCGAAGAACTGAACACATAAGCTTCAGATGTTGGAGGATGTATCACTATTCCAGAAGGCAATGGGTTGTAATAGGGAGATGTAGCAGAATATCGAACTAAATCGTCACCTAGCTTACAACTCATTCCGTTGGGCACGTAGCTATCCGAAGCCAACAGCGTAGAATTCTGGGCCAATGATTCATCGCTGTACCGATAAACTTCAGACATCGGTGAGTAAGCAGGCCTGCTTCCATAGTACGACGAGTAAGATAAATTTGGCGTGTATGACGGTAGCTCGATTGTGTTCTGTGGGCTCTTTATCACAGACTTGGAGGGGGTTATCGAAGGGTATTCCGGCGGTCTGGAAATGCCATCACTAGTTAAGTAAACTTTATGAGTTGCGTGGCTATCGCCGAATGTCCGTCGGTGGCGATCATGACCACCGCAGCTTCTTCCATGACTCATCTTGTGGTCTTGGCTCGGCGAGTCTTTGGAACTGGAAGGGCTATTGTCATCCACTGAAGACGATGATGGTTTATTGTGCTTGTTGTCCTTCTTGTACTTCATTCGTCGGTTCTGGAACCATATCTTGATTTGTCGCTCTGATAACTGCAAGTAGTTGGCGAGTTCAATGCGCCTTGGTCGGCACAGGTAGCGGTTTTGGTGAAACTCATTTTCCAATTCAACAAGCTGGGAGCTAGTGTAGGCTGTACGTGCTCTTTTTGAAAACCCTTTTTGGTACGTAGATTCTGACGACATATCTGAAAAGAAAATGAATTTGTAGATTCTGGTTCCCTACACTGAATCGTTGACTGTACCCTGAACTGAATTAAATGTGACGGATGTAAGTAAGCGGGTTAACTACGAACCTTATTTGTGTTGGAAGATGTTAGAATAAAAGAAGTGAATGAGTTTATTATAAAGAAAACTTACCGTCAACTTGTAAATCAGAAGATGCTCTTATATCCTGAATACTGCCCGAGTGCTCACTGTTCCACGCATGATTCTGAAATAAAAGTAAAAAAATAATAATGTGAGAATATTGTTACTCGTAGGTCCGTCTTACTTTGTCAAACTTTATTTTAAGAATGGTTCGTCGTAGCCTAATTTCTAAAAGCTGATAACTAGAATATTAAATTGTCGTTATAAATCCGGTTGCACTGCGGTCACAGCCTTCATTGTAATATTGATGAAATCGAAAACTATGTAGTTCTTGTTTCTAGTTGCAATACCATACCTGTCCCGAAAAACTTGATCCGTGAATGTCATTTATTTCCCTTGCATTATCTTCGATATTCTCTAGACCGCTTCTTTGGTTATATCGAGCAAGATCGTTAGCATAACTATTATTGTAAACAACTTGATTGACGACTTGCGGGGTTCCGGCAAATATGCTAACACTTGCTGTGCTGCCTTCATTGGCTGCTTCCAGAGCACCGGATCCGTAGTTGTTGGAACTGTTGCTTACTCGCTCGTAATTTGGTCCGTTGTAATCATATATAGTTTCCATAACTTCAACTTGAGTTGGGTTGTATGATTGTTGATGGCCAAGAATATCTTGTATGCTGAAGCTAGTAGAGTCTCTTGAATTATAATCCTGAGTAAAGGCTTGAGACACTGCAGATGGTACTTCACCTTTGCTGACCTGGTATGGCGCATTACTGACATAGTTTGTCCCATCAGAAAGAATGTCTTCAACGCCATGTGAAATAACGACTGCCTTGGAGTCCTTGTTTTCATTATCTTTTGTGTCGTATATCTTCGAAACCGTGCTTGTGAATTCTGAACAACTTTTATCACTTGAATCTTCATTTGAATGAGAGCTCGACGGAGAAAAGCTTGGAGAAGACATTGGTAATTATTACACATGAAATTTTTTTTCACAAATCCGTACACTTTTTCGATGTCAATAGGTAGAAAAAACAAATCACTTAAGCAACCGTTCGGATAGAAACTTGTTTACTAAATGTTTTTCGACACCTGAACGTCGTTAATTTGGTAATGACTGTCTTTGTTGGTGTGTTTAGTTTTTAGAAGACTTTGTCTGTGTGCAGCTGATAAGAGAAATACCGGGTTTTTCGATAGTGGACATGAGATAAAGAGTGGCTAATGGTACGGTAGCTAAAATACCTGTCACTGCCTATTATACTTAAGGACATATATCTATTTGTTTTAAAGGCAGTGGTATGAACTTCTAAACCAAATTGTATGTAATATTATCTAAAGTTTAAAAGAGTTACATTCTTATAGCTTAATGGTGTTGACTAGACCCTTTCCCACTACCTCACTGTCATTACCTCCGTATGCCAGTCCACTGCTGGACACAGGACCTCTCTTGATTAACACCTTTACGCCTTCAGCTTGCCGCATCTAACTATCGTATCCGCTTTTCAAATTATCAATAAGTACAAGTAACTTTGAAGCTAAATTTCAAAGGAACATTCGTCTAAATTATTTGGTAGGTCTAATTAATCCATACTAATACTATAAATTCGACAGTAACTCTGTCTGTACCTTTCCACGCTAAAACGGCTGAACAGTTTTTAATGAAATTTGGCAGAGAGACGGTATCCCTGGGACATAGGCTACTTTTTATTCCGGTAAATTGCGTGCAAAGCCACGGGCAAAAGCTAGTAATTGTATATACTTAACTTAGATATGTTTTACGTTTTATTTTGTAGCAACAGGTTGTGTCTGACGCAGATAATTTATGTTATGTAGGTCTTTACTACCTACCTTAAATAACTAAAGCCATTAAGATAGACACCTACAATCTAGCAGTTTTGGGTACCTTTAGCTAGGTATATGTTGCATTGGTTTGTGGTCAAAGGTATCTTAGATATACATATCTACATTGATTTGTGGTGAAACCCAACTTACCTAACCTACTCATTTAAAGTAACCAACAGCATTAGTCATAGCCACAGAAATCTAATTAATAAGATGCCTTATTTATTATATTATTTAGATTTCTGTGGTCATCGTCTCAATTTTCCACTGCTGAGGGCTTATTTTGTATAACGATGCTTCTGACGTTCCGTCTAAGTCCACCCACCATCTAAGTGTATATTTATTATATTTATGGAAATAAAAAGTTTTTTGACTTTGACTTTGACATCGATTTGTTAGCAGTTCATCCAAAATGCGATTCGTCCAAATAGCGATTCATCCATGATGCAGTTTGTCAACATCGTGATTATTTGTTGATCCTGTTCGTCAAATTCGTAGTACTTTTACTTTAGAATTGTCCAGCATAGCTTAAATTTCTACTGTTTCAATAGTTTGACAGTGAATATTGTTCCTCTACCTAATTTTTTTTTAATTGCTGGACTATCTACACCTCTTTTACTAGCCCCAGGCTAAGTAGAGCTTGTGTTATGGATACTAGATGACTGATATACTTGTCGTAATATAATAAATTAGATAGATTTTTTATTATACATAAAAAATACCCAGAGCACCCGAGCACACGCTCATCCCACAACTTCACCTAGAAAAAAAGCTAATCCTTTACACCTACTTAGGGTTAAATAGATAATTAGTGTAACAGTTACATAAATTACCTTAACGTAAGAAGCCATTTCGGAATTAATTTAGCTGTTAAGTAATATGCAGTAAACAATCAGAAACGGATTCTATTGTGATTAATTTTAGCACCTAATTATAATCACCATCATAGTAGTATTCTATAATATAATTTAAATGGAGACAGGAAGCAGGCAGGGCCCTTATTCCACTAAATTAATCGCTTCACCATAACAATCTCGCTTCACCATGCGCAAGCGGGGAGCATCTCTGGTGCGCAGGGTACGGACCAGCTCCAACAGCATTCTGAGCTTGTTCGCTAATAAGTTTGACTGCATCTATATGTATATCACACTTCAAGGATGCACGCTTATACTAATAATAATAATAGAAAAACAACATTGCCAAATAATTATTTTCAATATTCTTTTTCTTCGTTTTGATTATTGTGTTGTTGTGTTCAATTTGATTAATGTTATAAATGTTTTCAGTAGAATAATGTGACTATTTGATTGTTATGTACCAATTTTTTTTTATTTTTTTTTATGTAAGCTATGGACCGATGTCTGAAATAAAAATTAATTATTATTATTATTATTTTTATAACAGTATCGTCTCAGAATTATGCATTTCGGCATTTTACCTTTTATGAAAGAAATTACAGATGGAGGGACGCGTGTCTAAAGTGTCAAGGTTGAATACCATTATATCAATCTCTCCGTGAAAATATTACCACACGCGATAGGTATCCAGCTAGAGTTTCTTTCATCTATGGGCGATTCTGCGACGATGCCATTGTCATAGTAAAGCGATTGGTTAGCGGAATTTGGCCCCTGGACGCATTTCCTACATGTCAATAAGAAAGCTTGCACAGTCATGTATGCTTAAGTAACGCTTTTCTATGGCATAAACGTCACTCAAGCATAGTTCTATGACTGAGCAAGCTTTCCTAATACGGGCCTATTAAGTCCGTGATCGCTCTCTAGTTAGGTTAGCCTAATGGTGCTCCCACACTGCTGTTAGAAAATGTTAACTTATGTTAGTAAACATTTGTTTACAAACATTTGATCACAAATGTTATAAAATGTTTTCATGTTAGACAATGTTAGTAAACATTTTTGAACAAAATTGTTAGCTAACATTTTATAACCAAATAAAACATTTGTTATCTTTTGTATCTTCTTCCATTTTCATGTAGACACCTCAGAACGCAAAACCAAACTGCGAGCCAAAAATGTTATAAAATGTTAGTAAACATTTTCCGTCAGTGTAGGAGCACTTGTAACATCTAACATTTTCTAACAAAATGTAACAATTTATAACATTTGTTAGTAAATGTTATAGTGTTAGAAAATGTTTGTAAACATTTTTTAACAGCAGTGTGGGAGCACCATAAGGCCTACGGTAGCTTAGACACTATTGTGTCTAAACTACTATAGGTAGGACAGAGCTATGGCATCAGGATATGGCTTTGACCAATATCGTTCTTTTTTAGGGTTCCGTACCCGAAGACTGAAAACGGAACCCTGTTACTTCGCCTCCGCTGTCCGTCCGTCCGTCTGTCGCAGGGCTGTATTTCATGGACTAAGTGGTAGACAGTTGAAATTTGCACATAGTGTGTCTCTTGCCGCTATAACAACAAATAATAAAAATAAAATAAATATCAAAATTAAAAGGGGCTTCCATACAAAAAAACGTGTTTTTTTGGCTATTTTTGCTCTTAGTTTGTCAAGGCTGTATCTCTGACTGTATCTCTTGAACCATAACAAGTAGACACATGAAAGTTTTTATAAATAAGTAACATTTCAACTGTAATATCAATAAAAATATAATAAAGTTGAAAATTTAAAGGGGTCTCTGAATAAGTGAAAATTTGATGTTCTTTGAAAAAGTGGCCTAGTTTTTACGGTATTGGAATCCTTCGTGTGGGAGTCAAGTCGCACGTGGCGGTATAGTGTTCTTCATTTGTCAAGACTCTTTCAGTCTTACCACAAAAGATTAATAAAACAATGTTTCAACACGTGTTTAGTTAAACAGTGTCTAAGAGATAAACAGTGCATAAACAAGTGTTTAAAATTTCTTACCACAAATACATGTATAACGTTTATTTAGCTAAACACTGCCTAAATTGACTTATGCTGATTTTATCTTGGCAACCCTGAGCAACGTTTCGTTTTAAGCATATTTCATTTGTTGAGCCTTTGTGTTTCGTACCGATTTCTTTTTGTTTTAGTTGATAATACGGAATAACTAAGTTGGAAAATTCAAAATAACTACTTTATAATTAACTTGATAAGTCCGCCATTTTTAACGGCTGGTTTACCTAGACATAAATATATTTTTTGTACATTACCAACGGAACGGAACGTACTTTTCAATGACAGCTCTTGCTTCTGACAGTGGGTGCTATTTGTGTTGTGTTGTGGCGAGGTTTGTTTGAATTGAAGTTGAGCGAGAAAATAGTTCTAAAACATTTTTACCAAGCAATCTAACGGCAGATATACGTAAAAATGGATAAAAAAACATCGTGAATGTGGGGACAATTGGATTTTATATTATATATTTTGGTTTGTATACTTAATTTAAAATCACCATGTCTGTACTGGCTGGAGTAAAAATGCCATGCACTTCATTGAAATGTAATTTACATATTATCTGGGATTTTAGGAGATCCTCATGAAAATAATGAAAGAATCTACGGTCATAATAGAAGATAAAAGGACAGACACAAATAGCAACAAACGAAAGGTAGCAGAATGGCAGAAAGTTGTTATGTCACCGATAAGTATATTATTATATGCATTGTCTTTCCTTTTCAGAGCCAGTTATAAAAATATGATTTTGGAAAACAATTTGGAATTTTAGGAAAAACATTTAAGCTGATGGAAGAGGAATATGCTCTCAAAATAGCACATCAGAAACAAGAATTCTGTCACCAGGAGCTAAGACATAAATTTGAAATAGAATTTGAAATAGATATTTTAATGCTAGAAAAAGAAAAGAAGGCCATGGAACTAAATATCATAAAGAAAAATAAAAATATCATTTAATTCAATTCTATTTTACATTTGTTTAAATCAAAATTACAAGTGTATCTTTCAAACTTAATAAAAAGTTTAATTCAATCAAAAATTGTTTGTTTAAAGTTCTGTCTTACGACATTTCCTCTCAATGTTTCAGGAGGGTTTAGGGGTCTTGCCCTCCGTCTGCGCACATAGCGAACAATGTCCATGCGCTCATTCATGTCAATCGCTATGTTATTCAAAACTGCTAACGCCACAACTGTGGCTTTAGCTGTATCAAGCTTTGTATACATGCCTCTTAAAAGGCATCTGAATCTTGTGTTTCTACAGTATTTCTGGTGCGAATGTGTGCCTGTGTGTAGGCTTTCTCCTTTGGGCCTTGTAGGTTGAGCAGTGGGGTAAAAAGGTATGGAGTGCATCCATATCCACTATCCCCCAAGAGCCTTCCATGGAACTCTCCACTTTCAAACCGTTGTTCTTTGATAGCACTTTCATTAAAAATACGGGAATCGTGTCCACTTCCTCAGTATGGCCCAGTTTCGTAAGGCACAGGCAATTTGAATTTGAGGATCTAAGCGTTTTCTGAAGTTATTTTCATTGTAATGTTCGAAAGGATTCACTCGCATTCGGTACACTTGATCACGATAGTTATCCATAAGTTCCTTGTCGTCCAAATCATTAAAATCAGCATAATCGAAGATATCCATTGCTATTTACGCACTGAGAGAAAGCAATATGCCAAAGGTTAAACACGTGTTAAACAGGGGTTTGTTGTTGTTTAAATTTAAACACTGTCTACACCTTAAACAACGGCTAAACACGGTTTAGTGGTATCACTTTGCTAAACAACTGTTAAACACGTGTCTATGACGTGTCTATGTTTTTTGTGGTAAGGCTGATCTATGTTATCTTTATCTATGTTATCTTTATCTATGTTTATCTATGTTATCTTTATCTTGAACCACAATAGGTAGACACATGAAACTTTCTATGATTAAGTAACACTTCAACTGTATTAACAATAAATACTTAAAATATAATAAAGATGACAATTTAAAGGGGTCTCCGAACAAGTGAAAATTTGAGGTTCTTTGATCTTTACACACAAGTGCACAAAAGTGAGTCACCTAGCACTTCGCGGTTTATTTATTTCCGATCACAGAATACCACGAATATGCACGCACACGATCAGCTGCTTAACTTGCCGCGTTCCATTGTTCCAGTTGATAGATGAGCTCCCTCCGTGAGAGCCGGGGGTTCCGCCTGCTTAGACTCGGAACTAAGCAGATTAGACCTTGAAGGGTTCAGCCGATTCGAGTTCTTCATAAAACCGGATCAACCGTTTCAAAATTTCAAAAGTTCCGATGGTGATTTATTTCCTCGGTTTTGAGATCGTTTTCCATTCGTTGGACTTATTTTGAAAAAAATATGTAATGCTGTATATTTGCCTTTGGGATTTGACTGTGGTCTGTGGTATTTTAGGTATTTTAACACGTAATCACTTATTTGCGACAGGAATCGAACCTGTCACCTTTTCGCCCGTGCTTCAAAAGGACCTCCATTCTCTCTCTCTCCTAGATCTTTTAGGAAATCCACACGAGCGAAGCCGAGGGAAAGAGCTGGTATCCATCCCTTACTTAAGCTAGCAAAATAATATTTAGCTTGTCTATTTAAAATTGGGTTTATTCTTCACAAGACCGTTACGCCAATAAATTTTACTGCTCCGTTGGACAAAAGCAAAACTATCCGGGCCGTAGACCCCTAGCTTATAATAACGTCAAACCGATGATATATTACAATTTGCTCAAAGGGGACCCTTTTTTGTTCTCACTGTAATGGTTTACTTTAATCGGCATAAGAACGAGATACACTATACATGTTTACGGACGAGAGAGGGAGATGCATGAAATTGTATATCTTACCGCCGAACGAAAGTGATCAGGCATTGAGTTGGAGTTCGGTTACTATCAACAGTTTGTTGTCAGCTTTTGGTGGTGACGTTTCTTGTTGTCTTTTTCTGGAAATATTTGATTTTTACTATGAAATATTGTACTATATACCAGTGCTAATGGACCAGTTTTATAATTTAGGCTAAAAACGTGATGAAATTCGACAACTGAGCGTCAAAAATAATCACATTCAATTGTTTTGATAAATCAACTCATTGGAGATGTTGGAGGCTTAAAAGATGCACCCACTTCGATTACTTACTACGGTAAGTTGCATGCTATTCTACCTAGGTGTATAAATAACTTTCTGCATTAAATACCTTTAAAATCGTGTTAGTTATTTAAGCTAAATTACGCTTTTCCGCAACGTCTTTCTTGTGTTTTGTATCGATTTTCGCATAGCAGCGCCATCTGCGTATTTTCCGGAGAACTGTTTAACAACTGAAGGGTTGAAAGTTCATTGAAAGCCTCTACGGTTTCAGTAGGCTTTCAAGATTGGGTTTCTACACAGCTGTATCCTGCGGTTTCGTCCTATTTAAAGAATTTTCAAGAGATGGCGCTAGTGACTTTCATATTAGGAGAACCCAGAAAGCTTTGAAAACGTGCTTTCGATATTTCTTGGGTTCTATGAAGTGTATTATTTTTCAATAAAAAAAAACATTCACATAAATTCTGGCAGTTTTCAGGATAAGCTTAAATTGATTTTATAACTTTTGATAAAAGGTGTCATCCTATGTACCATAATATAATTTTATCAATAAAATAACATTCGTAACGAAGTTTATACCTGAGTAAGAGCTTTTTATTTTTTACTTGTTAATATATAATGCATGAGCTTTTCGAATTAACATGAGTTCGAAACAAAAATGGCAGCGAAATTTTCGCGCGAATAATTCCGATAAAACAGAGCGGCAATAACCGTTTGCGATGCCTTCGTATTTTCCGAAGCGATGTCGAAGGGAAAATTACGAGTTTTTGTACTGGCCGTACATATCCAGTTATTTCTAGGTTTTTGAGGATGCTTTACACTGTAGTGTAGTGGGTCTAGGTATATCTTTTGAACTACATTTAGGTATATGTCCAAGTAGCCAATAAGCCTAATCGCTATACAACTAAATCACGATTGGTCTAACTAGACCAGCCGTGATTTAGACTTTAAGATAACTATCTTAAAGTCTAAATACCTAGTATATAAAAATTAATACCTTCAACGCTATTTCAGAACGGTTTTTCTAAGAGCTGAGTTGAAATAGAGACTTTTAGAGAGTTCCATATAATTTTTAAGGTTAATTTCTTTGAAATACAGCTGCTAACCATTCCTTTGTTGGTCAAATTCCTCATAAGGACATTTTAGGATTATTATAAGTATTATTTAACGGGTATCAATAGACTTTATTTACCTATTTTTCCGACCTTTCTACAGGTTTACACACTGTCGTGGTCACGAGTTGACTGGAGTACTGGAACTACCGCCTCTGCGAAGCCTATGCATGTGTTGATAATTATTATTAGCACATCTATGGCCGCTACTGAGCGTGTCTCCCCAAACAAGGTTTTATCATAATCACCACGCTCGGCGAGCGGATTTAATCATATACGATGCAATTATGCTTTACCAGTTCTAGATTAATTAAGATACACCTTATAAGACTACCCTGACTCTTCTGTCGCTGTTTCGCTCTCTTGGACATCAAACCTTATCACGGCGCTGAAATCTTCCAAAGTATATACATATATCTCAAGGCTTTAAATTGCACAACTTTTGTCGCCTGCGCCAGTAGACATAAATTCTGAAAGAAATTTCCAAGTGTTGCAAACACAACCGCCTTCCAAATTAATTTTGTACTTGCAAAACATTTCTTGCATTTCCGTAGCACTCTGGCAGTCGGAATGGGGGAAATTTTGCTCTTTACTTACGCTGGAACTAGGTGCAAAGACTCATTTGCAAGGATAGGTTTCTTTGTTTAGGTTTGGAAATGGTATAATACCTAATAATACATATCTATGTACTTAGTTATTAACATAGTTTTAAGATTACCAGCATAGTTTGTGGCGTTTTGAATATTTATATATTTCGGGCAGTTGCATGGGTTACATGCGCTTTTGATTCAAAAGTTTTGACTTTTTTGTCTCTAATGTTATCTGACAAGTTTGATTCAATTTTGTGGAAAATAGGAAGTAGGTTCCTTTTTCTTTATCTGTTATTAAAGAACCTAGACCTAGGTAATTTGTACTCATCTACACTATCTACATTGAACGATGGCAGCTGGTCAATACAGACGTATTCGTGAGTGTTATACTGCAAACTATGTTCGCCGCCCATTGGTTAATTTTATTTGCTTTTTATCTGTAAACAAAAAGTAGCCAATGATCGGCTAAAATAGAATCAACTAGGTGGTGTATTAGGTCACGTACCAACATAACACACATCCCAAATCCTCAATCTAAAACCATTGATTTTGTTATTTAGTTAGATATTTTTTGACATTTAGTAGTACCTACAGTTTAGATATTTAGTTCCCTCTGTAGAACATGAATTTAACTCCAAATTGAAAAATGCATTTCTCATAAAATAAGTATTCTACATAGGGCTTTATATTAAAAACGCTTGGCAGACAGATGCTGGCAATGCGCGAGTTAACGCCACACTTCTGAACCTCTGCCAAACTTGGTATCGCATCCACTTTTATAGCTATACGTTCTAGGTATACCTACAACGTATCGACTTTTATTGTTTCAAGTTGTACAATGGTTGTACAACGATTGTACAACCGGTATCTGTTCGCACATTCGCTAAACACTGAACTTTGAAATAGGTAACCATGTGAAAACGTACGTTCACAGAATTAAATCGGTTTTATCCAAAGTAACCGTAATTTGACAAGTACGTAATTTTCTGTAGAATTACCAGTGAATCATTTCTGTGCTCGAATCCTATGTTTGAAAATATCGACTGATTTTTATTGGTGAAATGTTGGTAAGATATATTTATAAACATGGTTGATTCGTAATTTTTATATCTTTTAAATTTTGAAGTTAGAATCCAAAACAGCAAATTATTTGCGCTTTACGACAAAACATTTTATAATGAGGTGCTTATTCGGAATCTTTTTCTAAATTTGAATATTTCGAATCCGATAAAAACTTTTTGGTTCACGACGAACGATTCTATAAAATGAGGTCTTATTTAAATCCTTATCGTTCCATTGGCTAAGATAAGATGCTTGGTCTGTTATTCAGTGATAGTTGGATCTCTAATGTTATTGCTCAGTACCTAGTTCAGCTCGGTCCTTCATTAATTATTCATAGATAGCGCGCTCAGTTCGAATTAGTTGTGTGCTTATTCTAATTAACTGATGCAATATCTAGTTTGATATAGCAGACGTGAATGGTGGGGAAATTGCACTGCGTCTGTCATTCGAGACAATAAGTGGTAATAAATTTTCAGGTCGATTCGCTACGAGAAACCTATGACTTAATACTTACCTACTTTTTATTGAAATTAAAGTTTAACGTAGTTCGTAGTTAAAGTTAAAGATTACCACCTAAAACTAAAGCTTGTATCGGAATGCAGGGTCAGTCCTGACACTTTTTTCCAGAAATTTAAAAATCCGGGACATCTAATTTAGAAACTCATAAAATATGACATACTACCTATCTAACCATGCCTTGCCTATGTATGGGCACAGTTAATATAATACTAAACTGTATGGGTAGACTTTGTTGTGAATGTTTTTGGCCCTAATTGTTTCAGTCTACATTTAAAAGCCGTACACACGATTCTGCACAATACAAGCCAATTTCATAACACGCATTTATTGCCCCATAAGCCATTACGCGCACCGATAATTAGCCATTTAGCTATTTGTGTCGCGTATCGCCTATGGTGTTTATTGGTGATGTAAATCAGTGTAATTGTCACCATGTTTGTGGCAGGCGTGTTCGGCTGTCGGAGTGTAAGGTGAGGCGCAAACGCGAAACTGCAATTATATGGTTTTCGAAAATAAGATTAAAGCGACTGCAACTCATAAAGTATAGTCTAAATAGTGATATAGTCCAAACTTTAAAACATTCTCAACGTATGAAACGAACGCATAATAGACAAGACGCAAACGTTCTTTGCCGATGGATTGCTTCATTGTAAGATCTGGGTATAATTGTTAAAAATTAAACAATTAAAAATTAAGTCGTTAGTTTAGTGAACAGCTTAACGCATATCTATCCAAACAAAACGCAACGAGAGAGCTGAAAGAATTGAATGGAGACAAAATAATTCTAAGGATACGAAGTCCGTCGATAGAACCAATCAAAAAAAAGCAAAACATAATAATTATGACAACTCGGCGCCGGCAAGTGCTAGGTTTTATAATATGATCTCATATATAGAATTCTAAAAATCGATTCCGGCTCTCGATGAGGTGTGCGCGCAGCCTAATGGCCCGACTGCACTTTAGGTAGGTTCTACAATTCGCAATGTTTGCGACAATTCGAGTGTGGTTATCGAACCATTCCCGTAATTCCAGCTCTGTATTTTCACGTGGAAATTCCACGTTAATTGAACGGTTGGAAAGTCATGTAGCCTAGCCGTAAAATTTAATATACATGTTGGTTGAATTTTTGTCACGGTCGGGAAATTTTGTTCAAAATTGGACGAAAACCAGCGTAAAACCGAGTTGATATTCGAATTAAAGGAAAGACATGTAATGAAATAACATCTGATAGCTGAACAAAATTACAACGCAGCTCAAACATCCCAACATTCAAGCTGTCACATACGTACAAACATACCAACAAATATGAACATATCATGCTATTACCTATCCAGTTAAAATAGCCTCATATAAAACCTATATCTATAGGTCGATTCCAACACCCTTTAATATCGACATTATTTTTTATTGGCTCACTTAATTTTGAGCTTTTCCAATAAGAATTTAACGTTTGCTTCGAAATGTGGGTAAATGTCCTATTAAGAAGGTCCATTTCCGTCAACAAACGAATGAGTTCTGAATTCGACGGCTTTTTTGACAAGCCTCTCTCGGCTGAAATAATGAAAATCACAGATTTATAACACGACATTCGCCGTCGAAGTGTCTTCATTTTCACGGCATCAAAAATGCTAATTTAGCTACACCATGCTCCAACTCTAGCCCCATTTTTGTGAAATATTTCATTAAAATACGAAATGACAGGCAAATAAAAGGTTTCCTCTTTTTTCAGGGTGTCGGCGTGGTGCCTACATGTGCCGACAGAGAAAATGGCACGAGCTAAAATGGCGGGTGAAAGATCAATATGAGCTACCAAAAGGTGAGGCTTTCTCTTTCTAACTCAGGGAGTCTGGTCGTCTGTCTCCCTCTGTCGCGACGGAGCATGTCGCAGTAGCGATATGTCGTATGACGGTACAGATTTCAATGGAGAATTTTCCCACAACCTTTAGATGGGTGACCCTTTGGGTTCCGATTCAACGTTGTGTTTGCAAAGCGATTAGTGGTTAATGACATTTACCAGTTCAAGGGATAACGCTTGATTATGAAAATTCAGTAGAATTAATTTTGGCTCTCTGTACGAGGATACACTAACAGCTACGGTTGTTGTACGTAAGTATATTTACAACGGAAAGTTAACGTTTGAAATATTTTGGGTTCGCAACTTAAGGAAACTCATTTTCCTTTGTCCGCTTGAATGTTATCAAAGAGGAAAAATGTTATTGTGAAGAGTCGTAACAAATATTCATAAGGTTGCAAAATTCTTTGAAAAGAAAAGTTTATTTTGTACCATATTTATTTATAAGTTCAAACAAACTTTGTTGAAATATCGAAATCACGTTTTCTTCACTCACGTTTTCAACACTTCTTTTAAATTATGATAAGAAATTGATCGAAGCTACAATTTATAAAATATTCCCAAACGTATCTTTATAAAATCGGTTGAACTCTTCCTATAAAACTCGTTCAATCATCTCCAACACACTCAACGTTTAACAAAATCTTCAAATCCCACCGCAGGAGTAAAAACAACGAATCCTCTCATCGCTCACGAAAACAAAAAAGCACAAATTCATACCCTAATAGCAGCAAATAAAGCTGAGTTTTGTACATGCAAGTTTAATGGATACGTCATTTGGAGCAAGACATGTGATCAGCCGAGGTAAAAAACGGCAAAAAACGATATAATTCAGAACATCTCTCGACGTAGCAAGCGTCTTGGGAACGCCAACATTTCCTATTTGGTGGGAAGTCGGTGCAAAAAGCTATTCCGGTACGAAAGCCGTGATGGTGAGGACAGGGTTGACTTGCACATATTTAATTTGCTGGTTCTGAAAGGTTAAAAGGTTGAAGATTTTTCTAGGTACTAGTATCTTCACAGTAGTATTTAGCTTCCTTTGGCAGATAGTTCTCCATTAATATCTTATTACATATTAAATAAATATACGTCACACTTTACCCTACTTAATTTTCTATAATTTTTCCTGATAAAATGCTCCGCCAATTACGAGTCCGCGTTTCAAGTACATATTGTATGGGTGGTCACGCACTCTATTGCTTTTTAAGTTACACATATAAAATAAATCTTTATTGATATTGGGTTATCTAGAAAATATTATGTAGCAATATTAAGGGTGCGAAAAACGCGATGATTTCTCAAAAAGTTTTGCGAAGGGTCGAACGGCCACCGATAAAAAGGGTGAACGAAGTGACCCAATAACGTTGAGGGCCGTGACAGGCCCTTTAGTTCAGCTTTATGCAGCGTTGCTATTTACGATTTTTTTACCCAAACCAGTTTTAAAACTTGGATCAGGCACAGCCGCTACCGATCTCATCATTGTTTTTTTATCACATTATGCAATGGGAAGCGGTTTTATTATTACCATTTTCTGTAACCAGACTTCACTCACTATTAGATTACAACATAGCCTCATTATGAGTGGAGTCGTGAGTATGTGTACCTTACATTCATTCTAGGCAAATGCGTAATGGAAAAGTGTGAAAAAGTTCAAAATTTAAGCGCGCTTTGGTAACGCGCGTGTTAAGAACCATGTGGTCCCTTCCCTTATATCCGTACACATGCACAACCGTCAAAAGTTGTACGGACAACTCGCGCCGAATTCAACACCATCGCCAAAAAAAAGATGTTTTTGACATGATCGTCAAAATCCGGATATTGATATTCCTTCAAAATGGGACAAAATCTATACTACTCAATATGCCAATAAGCCAATAAGCATAAGGAAATAGGAAAGGCTGTTGTATATTTTATACTGGAAAATAATAAGCTTGGCACGAGTATGGCGGACGAATCTGGGAGAGCCCGATGTTATTTACATGAGCATACCGATAAATGTTAGGGATAGGGTAACGGGGGAGAATACCATATGCAAACAATAGATGTGAAATCTCGAACACGTAGGTACCTACAGAATGCAGACATCATCTTCTAAGTGTTTTTATGCATAAATTTTTTTTTATCAGTTAGTTATAATAATTATACCTAACTATAATAATAATAAAATAATAAAGCTAGACAATTCACGCAGCATCATTTACCCCCAAGCTAAGCAGAGCTTGTGTGATACAGGATTATTGGTAATTCACTGCAGGTTCTGCTTTGGACACGTTCGTGAAGACGCCAGGTCTTAATTCTTAAAGCTGTATGTATATCTTCATATACAAAATAAGTACGTAACCCAACAAATTTACCGATCTCCCACACTCATTTAGATCTACTTCATCATCGTTGGCCTATTTTACATCCACGAAAGATGATTTAACTGACATCAGTCTGGCTGGGAGTCCCATAAAATCCCATCCCAGTAATCCCATGAAAATGAATCAGTTTTTGCGGCAGTAACGCATTATTTTTGCCTTTGTTGTTAGCTTACCTAGGTGAAGTATATAGAAAAATGCGAAAGAAATAATGGTAGGCGAAACGAGCCACAATGTTTTGGGTCATTCGTCAACCCACCAAAAAATCTTCCCACCCACTGAAAAACAACAGCCACGGCCTTTTTACTACAAATGTTGTATTACAAAGCTATTTTGCTTTTGTAATAATAGTTTTTAAGTTGTATATAAAATTGAAAAAATAAACAAAACCGATAAAAAAATACCGGCAAGCGAAGCGAGTCGGATTTTTTGAAACCATACTGATATCAAATAGATAATGCTGGATAATCCACACAGCATCATCTAGTCCCAAGCCAAGCAGAGTTTGTTTTTGGGGTACTTATCAAATTCAAATTCAAATTCAAAGTGCTTTATTTCCTTTAGATCTTACAGGACTTTTGGACTCGTCACAAAATTCAAATTACATAAGTAAAAATAGAAAATAAAGTGATCAATTTGATTTTTGTTCAATTCAATATTTTTAAGATAAAGTAAAGAAGCGAACTAGAAACCTTTACCTTGTTACGTTGTTAGTTTTCGAGTTGGAGAAAAACTTGTCCCAAGCTTTTTCTCCTTTAGATAATCTGATATTTTGTAGTAAGCCTTTTTACTAAGGATATGTTTGAAAATTTGGTTCAATTTATTTATTGATAATTTTTTCAACTCATTTGGTATTTTGTTGTAGAAGCGTATACATTGCCCTTTAAAAGAAACATTAATCTTGTGTATCCTAGTTGTGGGCACAGCGAGTTTATTCTTATTTCTAGTATTTAAATTAGGTATGTCGATATTTTTATGGAACTGATTGATATTCCTATGAGTGTACAACAAGTTTTCATAAATATATTGACATGGTACTGTCATCATGTTTATTTCTTTGACGTAGGATTTCTCTGGGACCCATATTATAGATTGCACGAACAGCCCTCTTCTGCAGCACAAATACGGTGTTAATATCTGCAGCGTTCCCCCACAGCAGTATGCCGTAACGTAAGTAAGACATAACAATATAGAAGTAGCTGAAATAGACTAGTCTAGAAGTATCAACGTCTGTAAAATGACGGGTTTTTTTGACTGCATACGTTGTAGAACTAAGTCTCTACGGTAGCTTGTGTATGTGTGGGCCCCATTGAAGCTTACTATCTAAGGTAAGGAAGGTAAGGATCTAAGGTAGGTAAGGAAGGAGGTGAAGTGAGGATTCGTAACGAATATACCTGACAGAGAACTAAAGCTATCGACATAGCACAAAGAATTAGCAAGCTGAAGTGGCAGTGGGCCGGCCATTTCACGCGAAGAACTGACAACCACTGGGGTAAACGTGTTTTCGAGTGGAGACCGCGACTCGGTAAACGTAGTGTAGGGTGCCCTCCGGCCAGGTGGGATGACGATCAGCGAAAGACTGCAGGTAGATGCTGGATGCGGAAAGCTGAAGACAGGGCGCTATGGCGCTCATTAGGGGAGGTCTATGTCCAGCAGTTAACTAAGATAGGTTGATGATGATGATCTAAGGTTATTACTAAGAATACGGTACTGATAACAATTTCTAACGTTTCTCCTTTGACGGTTATATCAGCCTTAACTTGTTTTACATTAGGTAGAATAATTTAATTTAATTTAAAATAAATTTTGGTTTTATTAAGCAAAAGGTTATTGACACTAAACCAATGGACTTCTTTTGAGATTGCATTATTCATATCGCTGAAATTTGTATTTTGCCGTTTCATTTTAAAAATTAATGAAGTATCATCAGCAAACAATACGATCTCGTGATTATCCTTTACAAGATGAGGCAGGTCGTTAACATAAACTAAAAATAGAAAAGGACCTAGAATAGAACCCTGTGGTACACCCATTGTAACTACAGACCCTGAAGATCGTTTCCCATTAATGTCAAACTCTTTTTTATCCTATCACTCAAATAATATGTAAGTAGATCCAAAGAGGTGTCTCTTATTCCATAGCGATGTAGTTTCCTGATTAATGTTTCATGGTGTACGCAATCGAATGCTTTTGCCAAGTCCCAAAAAACACTAACAGCATCTTGCGACTTCTCCCAAGCATCAAAAATATGCGATACTAACTCAACACCGGGATCAGTAGCTGACCTGCCGCGAGTAAACCCGAATTGCTATACTATGTACCTACTATCACTTATATTCTTAATATAAGCATATGACTAAGATATATATATCTTACTACGCCTAGAAAATACCCGGAATAAATATCTGCCAAACTTGTACGTTTTGCTGGTATTTATTCCGCGTGTTTTATTGTCCCGAGATGGGAATCGAAACCGCAACCTCCTGCATCGTAGGTGGGCCTTTGGATGCTGCGCCACTGAAGTCATCGTTAATATCTAAGTAGTTAATACCTAAGTGCAGTCTTTTCTCCGAAAATTATTCGATTAAATACAATTAACAAGTCAAAATCTGCCAGCGTTCCTATGAGAATAGTAGTACAAGAAATAACGGCGAGCGAAGCGAGCCGCAATTTTTTTTATATAAGGTGTGCATACAAGTTCCAAATGTCACAATTATGTATGTAACTATCATAATAAGCTATCAGATTTAAAGCAGGCGCCCAGAATAATAAAATTTCTACTACTTTCATAAGACGAAATAAACGACGCCTCCGGCGCCCCCTATGACCCTGCGCCTGGATTGCCCGCACCCCTCGCACCCCTGGGTTAAGACGGCCCTTCTTTCTAAAGAGTTTCCCTTCTAAATTTTGTTATTGTCTGTGTACGTCAGTCGGACCTTGATACGCGTAATCTCGTGGAAAAAAAGGGTTTCGCGGCGCGCTCGAGTGTTACGTATTTTATGCTTTAATATCTTCTACATACATGGCTTTAAAATAGGCCGTTCGACAATAGTAAATAAACTTTGTCGTTTTAGAAGTATAATAGAATTTCGGACAAATTACTTATGCAGGTTAACAAACTAAAAATGCAATTCTAATTAAACATATTCATATTATTATAACAATACTTATAATATAGATTTATGTATGATCTTCAGGTATTTTTCCGGGTCTGGGTGTAGGTAAGTATATCATGTATTTTGTACCTATATCAGTCTTCTGGTACCCATAGCACCATCTCTGCTTACTTAGGGGCTAAATGATGCTATGTGGATGTATCCAGCATTATTCATATACTTATATTATTTTGGTAGTTCGTCAAAAAAGGACTTTGGAGTTCGGCTGGTTTAATTTATTACATAAATTTTGCATTGTGTTTAAATTACGGACATCCTGTATAACAAATAGGCAATAAGGCCTGCAATGCCAGTTTAATTAATTGGAAATTTATGACGTCATTAAATTGATGCAGGAATAGTGCAGGCCAATGTCATGGATCGTCAGCAAATCAGTCAAATCTAGGCTTTGTTTCAAAATAAGGCTATAATATATCAGGACAAATAATCATATTCCACGCTTAATATTAGCTAATGTCAAAACCCGTTTGAATGTAGCACAGTTAGTCAGAGTCTTTTTATTGGTAAAATTATATTTACAAGTCAATCCATGTCGACACACACACAGTACACTAGTGTTTGACACTGCTAATTGGTTAACGGAGTGATTTTATAACCGTTAACGACAAAATGAAATTCGTAATATTTACGTAAGTTTGTAACAAATACGTTTTTGCGCATTTTGTAAACCATTTTCTAAGAACCCATGATACTTATGATTTTCGATCATAATGTCCTTTTTAAAGCTGTGTGGTGATGGCGTAGAATTTGCACCATCCCAACTCTTCCCGCGGTTGTCGTAAGAGGCGACTAAGGGATAACCACCGGGGACGCGCAGCAGCGCAACAATTCTACCACCAAACTGCGATCCCCAGCCCGCATGCCCAGCATAGGGATTATGGGCATTACCCACCATGAGATAAAAGCCAATAAAGCGATTATCAGGGGGACTGTTGGTGAGGACGTCCTTTAGGGTATGTCGACATGGACTGACTTTTCAATTTCTCGCCTGACCGTGACGTATCACCTTCGAGATAAACTTTTTGCTTACTTACATACAACGTGATTTATTTGTTACCGAAAAAATAGCAACGGATTTAAATTTGTTAACTGATAACGAATTTTAAATCAGTTGCTATTTTTTCACTTTTCTATTTATTTTTATTTTTTATCAAAATGTGAAGAAAATGATGATTTGTCCGACATAGGTTTAGGTTAAGACGGCGCAATGCGCGCCATTCTCTGAATATCAATATAATATTATAGATATAGGATTTTGCGGATTTCATTGAAGCGGGATAGAGCATACGTTTTAGGAACGGCGGCGCAGGCACGCGCGGCGTCGCGACTACGCAACTAATTAATAAAACTGGTTTAGAAGAACCAAATAATTATTAAAAACCTACGTATCAAAACATAAGTCATTTTAATAGACCACAGGGTTCCCATAGATCTTGACCAAATTATGTGTAGGTATAACAGTGCACTTTCTTTTTTTTATCGTGATTTGTTTTCTAAGTCTTGTTTTTACCTTAGAGAAACTAAATAATTTTATTTGAATTTTATGTAATAAGTGTTTTTTACCACGCGGATCCCTATATCTAGGCCTGGTTTAACAACCAAACCGTTAGGTTCGCCGCTTAAAATAGATGACTTGCATTGCAAAATTACGTAGGAACCTCTGGAAATCATACCTATATCTTTTGGGTGTTTTATCTAAATAAAACAACATAATTAAAATTATAGAGAAGGTAATGCAAAATGACTTAGTTATAAAACCATTAATTGCTCATATTACGCTATCATGTAAGAAATTACATTTCACGCTATAAACCAGTGTTTAACTACATTTTACTCCATAATTGTGTGCGATTATGATTATTACAGAACTTATCATGTAGAATATTATAATAAAACCTATAAACCACCATTTATATTCTGCTAACGGTACCTGGCTGTAAATCAACGCGATAATAATTATACGACGTCCATTTGTAGCAATAAGGGCCGACAAACAGAGCTTTGATAAGAGAAGCTATAGCTGTAAGGTACGGTACCGAATTACCTATTTGTGGGCCGAAATTGGCATTTTGGGAATGTAGGATGTAGGCCTTTGATTCTGTATTAGATAATTTTAGCAAGTAATTGGTCATCGTAAATTACGCGATCTGGAGAAAATTAGAAATACCTAGTGATTTGTCCACATCACAGACTGTGGTCCACATCTAGGTCCATATTTTGGCCGAGATATAGCGAGGCTAGGCTGTTACAGACGTCGTATTTCTTATACTTATTTACTCCTACGGCACACTAAGCTGTTAGAATCTTTGATACTTACCTAGTAAAGTAACATTCACTGGACCAGTCCAGTCAATATATAAATTTTTGTATTGTGAAGGTTGCATTAAATCTGATTACGGGGATTCCGGTGAAATATGGGTATTTAACATATTCACAAGTCAACGTTTAGGTTTTGGAGCCAGGTCACTGCTTGTGGCGGAAGACTTTCCAGGTCACTCCAGACTCCTGCGTAGGAGTGGATGAAACAACACTGAAAAAGATGCTCCATGGTCTGGTCCTCTTCACCGCAGTCGCAGAGTGCAGAGTCTTTCCACTCCCATTTATGCCGGAAGTAGTTACAGCGGCCGTGCCCTGTTTCTAGCCTATTTAGGCAGCACCATTGTTTGCGAGGCAAGGTGAATGCTTTAGGATTCAACAGTAGGGTCAGTGTGTTGAGCGTTCGAGCCGTTTGTGGTGTCCAGCCAGTCTTTTTTATTATTTTTTTTTGATCTGGAGCATGAGCATGACTGATTTCCAGCCAGACTGGAGAGCAGTATTCTGCGCCTGAGCAGACGAGGGCTATGCCAGTCGTCCGCAAGCAATCTGCTAAAGCACCCCAAGTCGTACCGCAAAGCTTGTGGATAATGTTATTACGAGTTGAGATCTTTTGCGCCAACTTGTTATAACTTGTGGTTTATTTTCTCGCAATCGAAGTGAAAAGTAGAGTGTTTAATTCGGGCCAAATCCATGCATTATAACTCGGTCATGTCATCCTCCCTCGCTGCACTCGGGAATATAACAACCTCGTACCTATAATATAATGGAATGGTTTAGTCCCTAGTAGAACAATCTACTATTGCGATGACTCATAATATCATCAGTCATATAGATGGAATGCAATATTGAAGTCCTTGAAGACAGTGAGATAACGTGGGCTAAAATAATATCAATAATGTCAAACTTTTTTAAATAGGTAGGTGGGGTGGTTTTTTTTAATACAAACTCTTTTTGTATATCAACTCCATTTCACTAAACCAAGAGGAGCTTCACACCGTTGGAAAATAAACCCTAAAACTGTCTCATAAATTCCGCTAAAACGTAAAAACATTCATTGAAGCAAGCAGTACCCTAGTCCTATTAGCAGTGCTAAATCATTTGCAACACCTGCTTTAGGTATTAATAACATTCACTCAGTGTGCCTGGGCAGTGATTGCCGTTATTTGACTGTCGTGATTATGATAAAGCTGAGGGGATAAAGAATTTAGAAATAATACACAAACTCCGTCTACGCATTTATTTTCTTTGACTTAAAATGAAATAATAAAAAAAACTATACACACGTAATCTGTCAGCTCGTTAAATATTAAAGCTCTCGTAAGTCCCGATATTTTTCGAGCTGATAGATTCACATCACTATTCTTAAAATTTTCTATGAAATATTGCACTCTTTCATTCAGTTAAAGAAAATAAACACGTAGACGGAGCGTAATAGCTAAAACGCTAGCTGGTAGATATGTAAAAAGTATTGTATAAAATATTTTATCTTCTGAGAGTAAATAGTAATTCTCCTATCTGAACTTTCTTGATTAAGACCCTAATAAAACGTCCCCATAATTTAAAGCTAGAACTACACCATTGTGGTGTCTGTGGTATGTTGTGAGTCGTACGTGACACTAGTGACGCCACAGAAGCATACCGGTTTTATTATTTTACTAGCTGTTGCCCGCAGCTTCGCACGCGCTTTTCAAGTAGTCATTATCCGACCCCGGGATACCATTTACCTCTCTGCCAAATTTCATTAAGATCCGTTCAGCCGTTTAGGCTTCAAAAGGTAAGAGACAGACAGACATAGTTACTTGCGAATTTATAATATTAGTAACTATAAGTGTAGATTATGGTAAGAAACACATTACTTACTATGTGTTTAAGTGTGTTGTGTCTCTAACCATACAAAAAGTATGAAACCTATACGCTTTTGACGTGCCACAACACTAACACCACAATAGTGTGGTTCTATCTTTAGCCGAGTCATCCAAAACGTTCTTTGTGAGGGCAGTTTTGACAGGGTACACAACTTTTGTTTTTACTTTGTCTCAATTATTTGTGTGTGAGTTAAATAAATTCATATTCTATTCTATTCTAAAATTGCTCGCCATGACTCGAACGGAAAACATTATTACTGTAGACCGAACATTAAATATCTCAAGCTTAAATATTCTGTACTTTGCAATATCTTCTACCAGCTACTTTGTTCTTGAAGTTTACTTAACCAAATTATATTTACCAACAAAGTATCTTGTACCTTCGCAAGGTTCCTTAGTAATTTATTTCGCAATCTCAAGAGATTATTTGTAGCATTAAAAGTGCACTAATGCCTCGCTATTTCTCTTCCAGTGCCGGGACGTAATGGATGTTGTTGGAATGGCAGATTCGGAGGCGAAGCAACGGGATCAGGGTTTTGTCAAGTTCATGTTGACAGGCTACGCTTGGGATGGCACTTAACAGGTATAGACTATAGAGCATCTTTTATATCATTAAGTTTCTTTTTCACTTATAAGTATCGAGTGTATTATCGGATAAATCGGTTACAAAATACCTAACCTAACTTTTTTGACTCAAACTTTGACGACCTCTGTGGCCCGGCGGACGAAAGTCCGCCTGCGACGCAGGTGGTTGATATATGTTTATACGATATGCAGATATTTGTTCCGGGTGTTCTGGATGTTTTCTGTGTATAATAAAAAAATATCTATCTATTTAGTGTATTGTTATAAGTATAGGTATCTATTATCTAGTACCCATTAGACAAGCTCTGCAATGCTTAGCTTGGAGCGAGATAAAACTGTGGGAATTATCCGGCGTTATTTTTTTATTTATTTGAACACTGCTGCCACAAAATTCTGCCCAAACCAACCAAAAAGTGTATGATGATTGTGGCTGTCCCAGCATTAAAATCGACCACTCCAGCTTAGCAGGAAACTCAGGAGCTTCCTTCTGTGTATTTCAGTAATATCGCTGCCATCATAATAGTCATTATAATATTCATTTATTCGTAATAATTATTACAAGTCAAAATTGGTAAACAAAAATTGGTGTTTAAATACATTTTATAATTAAAATTTACTAAATTGGTAAAAAAATTATCAAATTATACTTTCAAAAGAAAATAATTCATACAATAGTCAAATATAATAAAATTATTATTCAAAATAAATTAGCCACTTGTTAACTAAAATCAATTAAAAAAATTATAAATTATACTAAGTGCATGTGTATTGTATGTATGTATCACTAAATTCTTACTTCTTGTTCTTAATTCTTCTTCCATCACCAATCTGCCTGCCAAGCGGTACAACCCCGTGTCTTGGAGGCATATTCAGCAGGAAGCACCAGAGATGATTTAGTAACCTTTATTAGAGATGGTCAATTCGTAATTACCCTTTCACTACCTTTCTTGGGTCAATTGGCTGTTAGTTCCCTTTTGAGAAAGGTGGATGTGGATATCATACGTGCATTTTTCTGCACACCGTAACAAAGTAGTGAAATCTAGGACTTAAGTTGAACTAAAAATTTGATCTTTATACATTTACCCTATTTCATTTCATTTCATAAATTTATTGCCAATAAGATCTATAAAGAGTTTATAAACAGAACACGTCTCGTATTTGCTATGGATGTAGCAGTTAAGGGTAGAAACATTTTCTACAGAAGTTTAAAATTTCAGAGACTGCAGACAGAGCAATCCGTTAGTACGATAGATAGGATCATAGGCAACGGACAGCTAAGAACACAAATCATAAACTAAATGCTTTTCAAATATTTTGATTTTCGAATAACAGTAGGATAGGCAGGATCATAGGAACCGGACAGTTAAGAACACAAATCATAAACCAAATGCTTTTCAAATATTATGATTTTCGAATAGTAGGACGATAGATAGGATCGTAGGAAACGGACAGTTATGAACTCTAATCATAAACCAAATGCTTTTCAAATATTTTGATTTTCGAATAGCAGTACGATAGACAGGATCGTAGGAAACGGACAGGTAAGAACTCAAATGATAAACCAAATGATTTTCAAATATTTTGGTTTTCGAATAGTAGTTGGATAGATAGGATCATAGCAACCGGACAGTTAAAAATACAAATCATGAACCAAATACTTTTCAAATGTTTTGATTTTTGAATAGCAGTTTATCAGCCACAAACAGCGGCACTGCTTCGGCATTTAAATCGAGATATGAACGTAAAAATCAATACGGATTTCGTATGCATATTCGATGCGGGCTCCAACACAGGATTTTGAATATAGCGGATACAGGCGTGTATTCAGATTCATAATGCGTTTATCTATGAGTAGATAGGTACTAGATTTTGCTTTTGAATTTTGTTCAGTTGTAGACATTACCATCTTCTCCCTGCGGTATTATTCGCGCGCTGGTACCTAGCTACCACGAAGCCATCCCGAACCTATTTCACTTAAGTTTATTTTTAAAACCGGAAGAACACAAAAGTTAAAGAAATAATAATTTATTAATTGAACTTTTAGGTTGGACTTGTGTCGTTTGACTTGTGCATGTTCATTTGCTGGTTTGCAGCAAAGCATGCAGGTACGTAGGTACTAAAAGTTGGAAATTACTACGGGCAAATAATATAAATTCATAAAAGTTTTTTGCTCTTAGTCCGTTCCATGTTCCAAATCCAAAATAAATATAATATAAACTCATATCCATATAAGCATAGACAACACATCTATGTACATAATGCCTACCTGTCAGATGCATAGATCCGTGCCAGCTTCAGCTATATTCAATTCAGTGGGATTGGATTCCATCCACACTGCACAGTAGGCGAAGTTGGCAAATATTCATGCAGTAGGTACAACTACTCGTGTTCTAATCACATATGCCTGAAGCACAGAAATACCTACATATATCTCGATAGAAGCAAAGAGCTCGCCGATTTGTATATACCTCTATTTTGCATAGGTACATACTTTGACGTCACGAGTGTAATTTAGTAATGTAAAACACCACTAAATTACATAATTTAGTTTGTTTGTACAGTTAATTATTGAACAACAAGGCATTTTGTTTTATAACCTGACGTCTCACGTGGTAAGCGGTCGGGAGCGGATTGAATTTCACGGCGAGCAAAGAGGCTCTCCAGCCCTTCTTTTCGGCACGCGAGGTAAATAAACTATTTGCTTCTATCTAGATATATTTCTTTATGGCACTTTTAATGGTATTAAAAGTGCCATTTATCTGAAGATAGCTTTGTAATATGTTTTTTTTTCATGGGTGCATTTAACCAGTTATAAAGCACTAGCTGCTACCCGCGGCTTCGCACGCTCTTTTTCGAAATATAAAGTAGCCTATGTCCGTCCCCGGGATACCATCTGTCTTCATGCCGAATTTCTTTAACATCCGTTCAGTCGTTTAGGCGTGAAAAGGTAACAGACAGACTTATTTTCGAATTTATAATATGAATATGGACACTAAAGGTAAAAAATTATGCTCATAGTAAAAATACAGCTACACTTTTGTCACTTTTCAACTGTCTAAAGCTTTCCTGTCGTATTTTAGCTTGACTTTTTCTATTTTCTCTTTTGGCTCTAAAATAATGCACGTTTGAACAATCGAAATTCTTTTTTTGTACTGACTATTCTATTTATTTTCTGTGCCATAGCAGCTGTGCAATGATTGCCCTAAACTTGGCCGTAGTTGTCTTCAAATTCAGCGCCCGAATGAAACGGACATGTTCCAAATACGAAACAAAACTAGCTAACAGAAATCTTTGTTTATACAAAACATAGTTAGTTTGCGCGGCATTTGCGAGCGTAAGCTATTTGGGTTATATGAGAAAAGCTTTCGGTAGGTATCAAAAGGGCAAAAATGAAATGAATTAAAGTCCATAGATTTTACATTGATTTAACAGCACCAGTCAGTCAATTCAGATGTACGTGAGTGTATACACATCTGAATTAGTTCAGTTAATTTTGTTCATAAGAACTAAATAAACTGAATTAACCGCTAACCGGCTACATTTGAAAACGAACAACCATAGTATGAGTGTTACACTCACGAATATATCTGAATTGAGCTGCAGATACCAGTTTAGCTTAGCAATATTTTGAAATAAGTTCGGTGCATCTTTCTTACATTGTATTTTACGAGTACGCGTTTTATATCAAGGTCTTTGTCTACAATCTAGAATTTTAGTTTCCACGTAATAAACTGTACTTTGAATATTCTCCGGAAACATAAAGATAAAATGAATGGACTATTCCCACAATTTTAAAGTTTCCCGGTTGCAAAGAGACACTTGGAGCAAAAAAGAGATTGCGCTTCTCAAGTTGCTGGAGCAACTTTTGAACGTACGGCTTCTCCAACTTGTTATTAGCGAAAAGTTTTCCTCTCTGATACTAATTTCCTCCAAAATTTTCGTTGAAATAAATGTCTAGTTTCTCAGCAAAAACTTCGGGCTAATATTTTTATAAACAAAAATGTGGTTTGCCTAGTATACAGTATAATCAAGCAATTAATTGAAAACTTTAAAAATAGTTGTCTCGGTCCCCGCTTTTTCATTTATTTTAGCAAAATGTGAAGGCCTACAAAATGTAGCTAATATAAGAGTCGCGAAGAGTATTATAATAAAACATTTGTCAAAAAAATTCATACAATATATGATATCTGGCGCAGCGCATCAGCATTGCCATACAGCGGGGCAATGCAGCCAGCGTCTTGGGGACGCTTCCGACTGGTATTGATATGGATCAGTTTAGCTACCTGTAGATTGTTTGCAACAGTCTGCAGTTAGCTTAATTTTTTTTATTGTAAATACTAGTTCTAATTTGTTTTTATTATTTAATTGTAATTTTCTTTCATTAAAGATATTTGTATAAAAAATTCAGACGTCTGAATGTTTCGAGGTATTAAAAAGTATCAGATAACTACATAGAAACATTGGAATAACATAACCCGCCTCGCTGGGTAAAAATGATACGAGTGTTTGGGCTCCTGTTTTGTTTCTGTAGGATGATAGAAACCTAGTTTCTAGTTACATCGTTGAATTCTGTATTTTATTTAACTAAGTCTTATTTGCAGATCCTGGGAAAACAACAAATGCAGCTAGAACAAATGTGCAGACCAGGCCAGCAAACATGGAGGGTGAAATTGAGGAAGAAACAAAAGGTAATATTCTAGCACTGGCTTCAAATGTTTGTTTAAACTTATTTTCTAATCACATTTTAAAACGTGAATAATTCGATAAAACGTGATCTTCAAATTTTCAAGCAGCCGAAGCTTACGTTACCCAACAACTTTCTTGAAGAAGCCAAATAAAGTCGATCGAATTTTCAGGAAGTTTAGCTGAATTTTTACGAAAGCTTTCAGTAGAAAGGCTTCAGAAGGTTACATAATGCATTCAACATTGCCATTTGGAACGTGCCCAACTGCCTTCAGCTCCAATTAAAATGCGGATGCTAAAAGTAAAGGATATTGTTCCGTAACATACCAGAGTGCAGTTTGTAAAACTGTTTTTCTCTTGGAAATGTCTAATATCTTTTAACACGTCAACTAGCTGAAATTTAGTTGATATGGTTTTAATAGTACCTAAGACTAACAGAAGGTAGGATCTGTTAAAAAACTGAAACAATGGTTGGTTACTGTTATACTAGTTGAAAGCATTGTTATCCATAAAAATACAAAAAAATATTTGTATCTGTAGGTAAAATTGAAAATACTTGTATATAATGTTAGAAATCTACTATAACTATAGTCACTTAGTTATAGGGTTTTGCCTTGGTTATCAAATATTTCAAACTGCCTTAACTTTCATTCTGAACAAATACTTAATCAGTTGGTCACACAGGGTTCAAAATCTCTTTACCCTCGCGTTCGCAGATCTCTTGCCCAACTGCATTGCTCAGAAGATACGTCAACAATATGCTAACAACCACAAACAATGCCAACCTAAATCATCCCATTACAGATATTGCATTTGTAAACAAATCATGGATAGGTTTGCCATACTAAAGTATCGTTTGCATCATGGTCCCAGCGTTATTACGGCGCAATCGTGCCAGCCAATACATTAGATTGGCGTGGGCCCAAGCGGGCCTGGCTCTATTAATGGGACGGGCCGTAGATTTGTTGGAAGTGCAACTACGCTGCTCCTATTTGATTAAGCCTATAGGGCCTATTATTCTCAGATCATGTAAGAAACTATCTCTCTTAGTTATAAAGAGCGGTGTATGTATACATGAAGAGTTATTTACCTATCGCTTCTTTGGATTCAAGTTGCATAATTGACACGATTACAAAACAGTAATGATCTATATAATATACTAGCTGCAGCCCGCGGCTTCGCACGCTTTTTCCGGAATAAAAGGTAGCCTTTGTTCGGCCCCGGGATACCATCTACCTCGCTGCCAAATTTCACCGAGATCCGTTCAGCCGTTCTTGAGTTATAAACAGTGTAACTAACACGACTTTCTTTTATATATATATATAGATTATAGTGGCAGTTAATAGTGGTTGGTGGTTGTAATGCATCGAGTTAGGATTCTACCTCGATGTTGTAATGTCATACCGTTCATGTAGTATATCTATGTATTGCTAAATTTGATTTTATTTGTATTCTAAATGACTTGCGCATATTTTAAACCCTAATTCATCAAAGCCATAAAGAAGTGCACTTACTCGTATGTTCTACAGCTCGTAATTCTCTGATAATAATTTTGAGTCGTCAAATTCTGCCCACTCAAAAGCACCTGCAACGCAACGCATTCAACTTGCAGCGAATTCCAAATTTTCGTTTATTTACCTAGCTCGTATTCCAAAGCTAAATCCAGCAGGAGTGCAGCTAGATAGACGTTGCATTTGACCTGAGAGCTGCTATCGCGGCGTTCCGGGCAACTTGCCGGGACAATTCCGGAATTTACTAGCCAGACTTGAATACAGCCTTTAGTTTGGGCTTTGTGTGGAAATTTACGTGTGCCTTTAGCAGTTAGGTTGGTAGGTACATAAATTGGATTGTGGCTCTAGTCTATTTAAAGCTCTCTTGAAGTTTGCATTTTCAAAACACGTAAAGCATGAAATGCTCGCTATAATATGAATTGAATTTATTTTTCTTTTTGTATTATGAATTTTGTAAAACATGTTAGCATTTTCAGGCCTACTGTCGAGCCTACTTCGGTATTCATGTCTGGAATACTCTTGAATAAATTTCGCTGGCGGAACATCTTGCTTCGCAGATAATATAATGAGGGTAAATTCAATTACCGACGCTCTTTTGTTTTTTTCTTTGCCTAAATGCTCTGCCTTGATGTAAAGTGCACATTCGTTACTCTCTGTACAACGTCCATTTGTACCGAGCAGAGTTTGGACAAAACAGCTAGCTGTGTCCCCCGCGCCCCTCGCCAGCGGTGTGGGAAAGAGCCGACGAGGTCTATTCAAATATCCCCTGTCTGTTCGCACCCCTCCTCAGCCGCCAGCGCCTCGCAGTCTCGTTCATATTTCGTGTTCCTATTTTGCGCAGCATCCCCGGGTAGCCAATTGCAGTCGGCAGACACTGTAACGGCACATGCGCGGTTTCCCACCTCCCATTTTCAATCTTACTGGTAGCAGTTAGAGCGGAGTTTCGGTTGTATTCCTGATTCGTAGTTAAGCCGAGACGAGCTAGGCTCGCTTCTCAAAGCCCGGAATAGGGGTAGAGACTCAGTACAAGTAGCGTGTAGGGGCGCGGCTCGCCGCAAAGTTAGACGCAACTGAGCTCTGGCCGATGATGGCATTGCACGTTTATTAAGTTTGAAATTTTAAATTTATTCTCTTAGTACTGAACGGGAACGAAGCGGAACCATAGAAAGGTAAGTGGAATTTTAAAACTCGATGGAAATATCGCGTTGGGTTGTATAAGTCTCTGGGGTATTGTGGGATCGCTCTCACCTTGTGCGTTCGAGGCGCGGACAAGTGTTGTTGACTTGTTGTTTAATTTGGATCTATTTGTGTTTTATTCGCCGTTTGATGTGTCGACTTTCGTGAAAACAGACAGGAGATTGCTTTATTTCTTTCTGTTTGTGGGGAAAGTGCGATGTTTCCATCAAGTTAGTTTGTGATTGTGTGTTGTTCTAGGGCTTTTCGTCGTTGTTTCCACCATTTTCGGCGCTCTGCGTAGCTGTGTGGCCGGCGTAGAGCTTTGTCAGCGTCTACATATTCTTTCATAATTGTTGAATTTGAATGGTTTGTTATTAAAAATGTATAACTTATGTTTATACAAGCACGGCAGTTAAGGTTTGCAGATCAACTAAAAAGAAGAAATCGCAACGTGACTTTTACCACTGTTTATCAACATTTTATACTACACAAATATTGTAAACCGTTTATTGACTAATACTGAATTTTTCCCAATTTTGTTTTTATAAATATTTTATAATACCTTGATATTAAAATATTGCCAATATCAACAAAAAGAAAAAATCTAAAAGCTAGGTATCGAAATCATGATCACATAAATGTATTGACCTGCTCACAAACAGCGTGTGTCTACGTCCAAAGACTTTTTCTCCCAAAAAAAGACTAACGAACGTTAAACGCAAAAACGAATGTAACGCTCATTACATTAGAAAATAAATTAGCAGCGCACATAACACGGATTGAAATAAATATTCATAAAGCCAAGTATATCCCATTTTACAGCGTTTTATTATACGAACATCCCAGGAGAGCCATATTTATGGCGCAAACGTAATAGGAACAGCAAATAATGTTTGTTGTGAACCATGTCCATGTTTGAAACAGGGAAAACACGTTCGTACAAACTTAATTAAAATTGCAACTTTAATACGAAAACGACTCGTAAATAGAATTATATTTGAAGCTGGGATGTAATCAGGACGGGATGATGGGGGCAGGTGTACTTTTGAAAATTAATTATAATAAAACCAACCAAAACAGTCTGCGACTGGTATAACAGATGATACCTAGACATAAATGATTATTATCAGCCGCAGCCTGGTCACTTATTGGTCGTATCCTATAAATAAATGTAAAAGTATTATATTTCCCATAACATGATTATTAGGAGCAATAATATATATATATAAAAAAGTGTTTTTTATTAATCTTATTTTAAATAAAACTACATTAATATGTACAAAGCATCATTTTGTCTTGATACTCTTATTGCGGTTGTTGAATGTTATTTTAGGGCCATTATTTTAACAAAAAAAAACATTTTAAAATTAAATCATTTTGCACTAGCTACGAAAACAAAGCGAGAACAAAGCCCCGGGCATAAACTAGTTCAACACAAATTTACAACAACAGTTTGAAATAGTTTCGCAAGCCGTTATAACTATTATACCTAACTTCATAGATCGCACACAGTAATTAGTTTGAATTGCTCTGTAGTGTGGGGTTGCGAACAGTTATCCCCATTACAAAGATCCCGTTGGCTGTCGTTAGCCCGGTTATACATTAGTTATATCGGACTATAGTTAGCTTTGTATCACTGAGATGAAGTTGCAAATTAAACTGAAAATTCACACAGCATCATTTAGCCCTAAAGTAAGCAGAGTTTATGCTATGGATTTTTTTTTGGAACTCAGATCACAATATGTATTATAGAGGTACTTACTATCATTAATAGAGAATGAGGCCAATATTAACAACTTGCTAAGTACATAAGTCACAAAAAGATCCAATGATACTAGATCACTCAATAATTTAATAAAATCCAAGAATCCTAGATTTTATGAAAAGGTTTTCTGTTTGAGGTATTTGTAGGTTGCGTGTGTTACGCACATTACGTTCTGAAGAGGCGAGTGTGAGAGCCCTTCGTACGTTGTTACATTTATTCTGTGTAAGTACCCCGCCGGGGTAACGCGTAATGCGGGTAATATACACGGGCACGCTAGCGTCACCTAGCGTGAAGATGAGGAAGTAAATGAACAAACTATTCGCGCAATAAAACCTCACCCACTCAGCGTGAAATTCCTTTTATGTTACTTCTGAAGTAACTGGTGATTTAGAAAATAATTAATGGAAATGGTTAGGTTTTGTGGGTAACTTTTTCGTCTATGGCACTGATTGTGGCATTCGTAAATATTATTTTATAAAAAACTAAAGTAAGGCATCAAACTTAATTATGCTGCAACCCAGATTACGTGCACTTTGTAAAATTCGATTGGGAGATTGGGCAAGAAATCTTAGTATAGGCAAATCTTTGAAGAAACCTTTTGTTACCTAACACGTGTTCTCCCTTTTGCATGGAAAAACCAAAATTCTAAATACTGAGTTAAAAATATTGAGCAAAAAAGAATTTTGTCCGTGATTTTACCTGCACAAAAGTTGTACCAGTCCCTAGCGGCCACTAATACAGCTGAAACATTAAGCAGTCCGAGATAATATGATCCTCCAAGGGCTTGTGAGGAGGTTATGAAATCACTGAATGGATTTGTCTTGAGCATGTACGAAATTTTACAAAGAAATTGTGGGAGGTTCTCGTAAAAAGGGTACAAACTACGGTACAACGCATTCAAAATGAGCGCAATTTGAATTGATTTTTATTATGGATGTTGGATCCTTTTTCGATAGCATTTGTGATTATTAAATAAGATCTTCAGTGTTCCTCCAAGCATTGAGTTATTTCATTAAGTAGCTGAATATCAGTGGTTTAAAACCACTGCTATATTTGCCAGCTGCTAATTTTAAATTTCTTTTTCTCTAATAGCAGTTATGCTAAACACCTTTATCGAACAAGCAGCTCTCTGAATTGGTTATAAAAATTTATAACTTCCAGTTCACACAGTTTTATGCACACCTGTTCATTAAGTTTATCGACGCTGACTATAGCTGTTTTCAGGTTAGTTTTCGAGATATTTTAATGATTTTGAAATTAAAATAGTAACTGATGCAATTATTTTAGAATGGACAGTGACTTGACAATATTTATATTATCTATTTCCAACATTACTAAAGTATGCTTTGTATGCACCTTTTATGAAAGGTGTTTCCATTCTAATTAAATTTTATCCCAGCAGTAAAACTCAGTATAAAATTAGAACTGTAACGCAAATGAAAATGAATAACTAATGATCCACTGAACAAGTCCGTGAAAGGATCTTTTATTACGAGGTCCGTGGAAATTTGTTTCTACCCTCGTTTTGAAACGAGACTGTAAAAACAGATAATTAATTCCCAGTTTGTATTGCAGAATGGTTGCTTGATGTTATAATAATAATAATAATAATCGTTTATTTTAGGCAAAAAACCCATATCACACTAGAAAAAATCACACACATTTTCAAAAATATACAAAAATAAAATTAAAATAAATAACACGGCGCATAAAATTACCGCACGTCACTTCCTGTTCCCCTCCATGTGAAGGGAAATCCAGTGCATAAAAATAGGATTTTTGTAAACCTGGTCAGAGACAGCCTTCAAAATGCTATTTTTGGAGCGGACCAACCAGAACCAGAACGATGCGACGCGAGAACGGACGATGGCGAAGAAGTCGGGCACTCCCGCTTCAGAGAACATGCTCGACGCACTGCAGCATCTCGGTAACCTCATGAGTGCCCTGTACGCGTCATTGTATTGGACTCTGATGGTGTTTATGGCCTTCCTGGTGAAATTCGACCACAGCTGGCATGTGTACATGCCCAAACAAAACGCACGGAACAGGGCATTCTTGACCTCCGTGGTGCAGTTCGTGAAGCGGCGTGCGAGCATGTTACTCCTCACCGCGAGCGCCCTTCGTTCCCGCTCAATGTCCTCGTCGTCCCTCAGCGTCCCCGTCAGCAGGTGCCCAAGGTACTTGAACCGCTCTACCACCTTAATGGTAGAGCCGCCCATGCGAACCTCTGGCACCCTATCTGGACCTCGACCCGACCTAAATACCATCATTTCGGTTTTCGCTACATTGTATTTTAACCCGTGCCAATAGCATATTGCTCACAGGTTAACAAGAGCTTCCTTAACCCTTTAACCGAGGGGCTGAGGAGCACCATGTCATCAGCATAACTCAGGTTATTTACGCAGACGTTGCCTAAATAACAGCCGGTTCCGGAGCTCCTCAGCTCCTCGATCAAGCTATTAACGTAGAGGTTAAAAAGGTCAGGCGAGGTCAATCCACCTTGGCGAACTCCGCATTCTAGTGTGTATTCACTAGAAGTCGCGTCACCCCATCTTACACAGTTTGTTTGGTTTCCGTACCAGTACCTCAACAGTTTGACCACGTGAACAGGCACATTAGCAGCTATTAATTTGGCCCATAAGATTTCATAGTTCACGAGGTCAAAAGCACGGCTAAGATTCAGGAAGCACGCGTAGATTGAGGTGTTCCGTTAAGTATAGTAATTCACCGTGCTTTTAAGGCTCATTATATTATTATATTTATAATTAAACGAACGTTTCGAGTTATGTCGTACAATTAAAATTACCTTCCTACAATGATAACATTATATAAACAGTTATACCTATTTGGCATATTTCTACCACGTGCCGGAATATTCGACATAATAATAGGTACCAAAGGAATCTGTTTCATCGTACTTAGCTTACCTCTCATACCAATTATCCAAGCAAAACCAATAATAGTAAGTCTACATCCACATCCCCACACTCTCAAATAAGCTATAGATCGTATAGAATCCACCCTCGCCCAAGGCACACAATCTAATACGTATGCTAATTTATGATAGCTCGGGAATTATAGATGTCGCTTCAAGCGCCCCCACCCTTCTGCCGGCCCTGGCGTCCGCCATCTTGGTATTTGATTCAACATTAGTCGTATTTATAGCTACTAAAGGATCTATAGCTAGTATGGGTAGTTACTATAACTACCCATTCTGGAAGTATAGCGGAACTAGCGCAATTAAAATGCAGTAAACCTACGCCAGAGTGCTAATGTCTTTTTAGTGGACCCATCCATTGTGCGCTTTACGGGCGGGTTTAGTGAATAATAGAGAGGTTTCAAAAGAGGGAATAAAGAGATCTTTGAGTGGCGCGAGTAATGCACCTAGCTTTATAGGATTTTATGAAGTTTACTCACGTGCACTGTCTTGAAACTTGTTTTCATTCGTTTCAGGGTTTTACAGCTTTTGGTTTTATGGTGATCGATTCATCTGTTTGTGTAGTTTTGTTTTCCTTTAAACCCTTGTTAAACTTAAATGGTTGACTGAAATTGACGACCACACCTGTGCGGCGGCCGAATATCCACTCGCGACGCAGGAGGATGCGGGATCGATTCCCGCCTCGGGACAAATAAATATTTGTACGATCTGCAGATATTCTCTGCTTAGCTTGGGGTTAAATGAGGTTGTGTAGATTGTCCAGCATTATTTATTAATTTATTAATATTATAGGTTCCTTGTGTTTACTATTTTTAACAAAATCAATCTATCTATACACAAAAAAAATACAAAAATCTTTATTAAGAACAGAACTTAATGTTTAGGGTATAATTGTGGGCTGACTACCGCAAAAGGTATAAACTGTGTAGCAGAGTCAGCGCCCTCCTCCGCTAGCAAATTAATTATGTTCCATTTAAAGACATAAAAAATAACTAACTAATAACTATCTGTGTAATATATTAGGTATATAACCTATAACAGAAGCTCTGGTTGGATCCTTTGGGGTTAGATGATGCTTTGTGGATACTCCAGCAATATTAAAAACAAGATCCGTCAAGTGCAAGTATGACTCGCGCGCCGAGGGTTTCAAACGTTTGTCAAGTAGTATGTTCTATAGGTACCGGTTAGAGACTTTGCTATTTAATGAATATCTAAAAATTTAAGGTACCTACATTTCAGAAGGACCGGTTTGCAAACTTCGGAGTATAGAGGGCTTGCATATATTCGAAAATTTTGATATTCGAATATTATTCGAATAATAGACAAAAAACTAAGTTTTTGTTATAATGACGTGTTCTTTTATTATTTTAAGTGTTATTTGCATGAACAAATTTAAAATATTAAATTGAAATAAAATTAACAAAAGGTTGTGTCGCCGTAACGAGACATTGGCGATTTACACGAACAATCAACCACAAATTCTTAGTAAAAAACAGGCTTCAAAATCTATGTCAGTAGGTAGGTATTTTAACAATATCTACAATAAAATTTTACACAGTAACAAGTAGATATATAAATACGGTATGTAGCTGTAAGTAGATTGGCATTTTATAAGTTTTATATTTTTAAATAGTTAAAAATTCATGAAAAAGTGCACTTTTTCGCACATAATTTGGTCGAGATCTCAGGGACCCTGAAAATCGTCTATTAAAATGACTTATGTTTTGATTAGTAGGTTATTACTAATTATTTGGTTCCTTGAACCAGTTTCTTCATAAGTTGTGTAGTTTTCTTGTAAATAAGCAAAAACTTGATTTTTGCGCTTACGTTACGCAACTGTTCCAAAAATGTATGCTCTGTCCCGCTGCTATAAACACGAAATCATAAAAGTATAAAGTAAAGTATATTTATTGCATAATTACATGTTAAATAGATAGTACAGTAAAATAAAAGTGTAGCAATGTATGCATGCATTATTAACACCTAAAAATAATAACTTTAAAATAACAAAAAAGGAATGAAACAAAGTAGCACAATGTCCAATTATAGAAACAAGTACAAGTCAAACAAGAACAAGTAGGCTAGTCAATGAATAAATTAATTTAGTTATTAGTCAACATTCTTATCATTTATAAAATCTTTAATTGTATAATAACATTTATGGTTTAGTAAGGTTTTGAGCTTTCTCTGAAACATCATGGTAGGCAATTCTCTTATCAGAAGCGAAATTTTGTTATAGACTACAGTTAGTGTTAGTGTTATAGACATATAAACTTTTGCGTAACACCTCTTTTTTACAATTAAGGGTGCAAATTTTAAACTGATCTCGCCTATTTCGTTGCACGGCGTCAGATTGCCGACAAAATAGGTGGATTGTGTGTAACAAAAATAGCAGTTTCCAAAATATACAGCGAAGAGAGAGTAAGTATGTTGTATTTTTTAAAGAAGGTTTTACATGAAACTGTTACTTTAATGCGGAACAACATGTCATTAACAAGAGACTGCTATCATATCTGTCTCCTGAAATCGCACCTGAACAAGCTGGCTTCATTAAGGGTAAAGGAACGAGAGAGCAAATTCTAATACTACGCCAAGTCATATAGAAGTCGCGAGAATTTTACAACCCAATAAACAGATTATTAGCTTTGCAGACTTCCGCAAAGCTTTTGACACTGTGCGATGGCAGAAAGTTGAAATTCTAAAAATGGGAGTACCAGAACACCTAACGTACCTCATTAGAAAGCTCTATGAAGATGGCACAGCACCAGTGCGCGTGGATGGATGGACTTAAACCCGTTTCAGCCGGAAGCTTGTACGACAGGGCTGCATTCTCTCACCATTACTGTTTAACATCTACACCGAACACATAATGCCGATTGTTTTGGACGGCTGACATAAAGGTGCATGCATTGGAGGCCGAACCATTTCTAACCTTAGATATGCTGACGACACTACTCTCCTAACAACGTTTGAGGAGGATATGGAATACCCCTTGCGCCACCTGGAATCTACAAGCCTGAGCTTCGGACTCGCTATCTATCGAGACAACACCAAAATGATGATAGTAAACCGAGCTGAGAATAAGCAACTAGACGTCAAAAGCATAGCTAACTGTGAAGTTGTGCAGAGCTACTTAAACATGGGATCTACCATCACCAACACCGAAGGTTGTGAAGAACCACTCTCACCAAGATTTGGAAGGACCGCCGGATAACTAAAACCGCCAAGGTTTGTCGGATGCGGAGTCTTGTCTCCAATTCTTCTATACGTTCATCAGGACCTCATAAAAACGACCACTTTGCCAAGAGTGACCAGATAAGATATCCTTTTCACAAAATGGCGAGCATTGCGCCCTCTTAACACAATGTCATTCACGTGAACGATAAAGACGGATAGACAGAAGAGTCTCGTCAAATACGCGAATGCACTACGTAGTCACACGCGCGGCACTCAGAGTGTTTCCGAACCCTATAACTTTGTCATGTTGTTAACCCGAACGACGTAAACTTGTATTGTCTTGTATTGATATATGGGGCGGCGAGGGGGGGTGGGTATTATATCGACTTTTTTCAACATACTTATTTCAAAATGTGTTAAATCTGCAGAAATTTCGGTGAGGTAGCCCCCCTTTTTGACAATTTTTCAAAAAATGTACCTACATAGACAGATTTCTAAAAAAGTGTTCTATATTTTTCCTGTAAAATATAGATCCATATCTACAAAAACTATTAAGATATTATTTGGGCCCTACCTACTGGTTGGCTGGTTGATATGGTATTTATATCAGTTGAGCTACCTGTAGATTGTTTGCAACAGTCTGCAGTTAGCTTAATTGTTTCAATTGTAAATACTAGTTCTAATTTGTTTTTATTATTGAATTGTAATTTTCTTTGTCAATAAAGTGTCCACCTACTCGTATGTGGGCTTTTTGCCATTTAGCCAATTTATGAGATTATAGTGTGAAAGAATGTGCGTGGTTGTTTTTTAAGCTACTTTCACGTAGTCTCTACTTTTGCTCAAATAACACTATAACCACAAATTCAGCAAAAAATTTACAATTAACTAAACTTAACCTTGAACAACAGTCATTACGGAATATGCATTCAACTTTATACCAGCTGGTTGATTCAGATATGTTAGTGTGTCTGTGTTGTGTTGGTTAATTTTACTTTGATTATTATTTTTAATCAAAATTCAGCCAGTAAGCGGTGAAAATAATATACATAAGTGTAACACTCTCACGAATACATCTGTTTTGACCAGCAGTATTTTTCTAACAAAGTATTCACTCCAATATTCTCCTCTTCGTTCCTCCATAAAGGAAGCGATAAAACTAGAACATCGCTTCGATATTATATTTTTAATGGTCTCCGGCGAGTAGACCATTCACAGAGAAGTACGTTATGCAAATGTAATTTGAACTAACAGCACACGACGGCTTTGGCTAAAGGCTAAAGTCGGGGCTTTAGTGAGAGCGAATGGCAGCGGGATGGGATTGCGAGAAACTATTTTCGAGAAGTTACGTAAATTATTTATGACTAGTTTCTGCATGCGGCTTCGCTCTTGTGGTCAAAATCTATTATATTAAAAATTCTTTATTTCCGTAAATACGTGTACACATAGAAAAAGTCAAATTCTTAAGATCACATGGAAATGAAGTGGTATCTGAGTACAACATAGCATACCGGGATAATGTAGCATAATTAATAAATTATGATTGTCATGATACAATTTTATTTTTTTGAATTGGATTAGTTCCGGACGCTACCCATGACAAACACAATCTATAAGTACCTATCTAGGTAGGTACTGGTAGTGATTCAGTTGGCACTATAACCAAACTAGCCTAAAATTGTTGCCGTCCCGTTTTTTGACCGTAAAAAAGGAACGGCAACATTTTTACGATAGTTTAGTTTAGGTTTTGTGACAACATAATCATTGCCACTACCTCTTTATAATATTATATTATATTCTATATTTCCCGTGGATCTAAAAGTAGAAAAGTACTCCTTTCCTAGACTCTAGTTTGGCGGATTTTTTATAGATAGTAAAAAATGTACCTCTATACTCGGCTAATTGCTTCATTCAGACAACATAAAACATTTTAATTTTTAAGTAACCATATTTTCATAGTAAATTGCCGTAGACGTTAAAACTCTAAGTTTTAGCACAGTGACTTTAGTTTAATCAAACCGAAATTACGGTGCTGAACTGAGACCAACAATTTTAGAGAACTTTTGCAATTAATACACTGCACTGTGCAATTCTACCAACTCCTCTATCGCTTACACTAGACCCGCACGAGTTCTAGCATACATTCCTACCTACGAGTATGTACATACATTCATAGCCGAGTACACTCGACTTCGTATGCAGTCTCGTTTATTACCAGGGAATATAAGCTTACGAGCTTTAGGCAGAACGCCTGCAGTTTGCAAGTAAATTAGTTGCTGGTCGGAACACTGGTTGTATTGCAGCTGTGAATAGTTTCCTGTACGCTCTATTTGTTGTTTGTAGATAAGCCTCGTGTCCTATTGTATTGTTTCTCTCTCTGTCTCTCTTGTATATTGGGTGTTGGCCGTTAGTATATAAAAGGCATCAAGTATATAGGTAATTGAAGAAGTCTTGCTTTTGCCTCTTGATTCCTCTTTGTGTGAACAAGGTTAACAATATTGGTTTCAAGGAATTCTAATTTCTTAATATCTCTTTCGAATTATATTGTCTGATTTGTACATAAATATAATTTCTTCACTGAATTTTAATTCAGAATCTTTATAAAAGCAAATTTAATTAGATTCTGCAGCAGCTCCAACGTTTTACAAACGAAAAATAAACTAAACAAAGACTTTACCGCTGCCGCGCATGAAGCTTTAAAAAGGAAAATACGTGTATAAACGCATGAGTTTTTACTTTAGAACCCCGCCGGCTGTCTCTGCTGCCCAGCAGAGACAGCAAAAAAATGGCCATTAAAACTTCTTGTTTGACGTCTCGTTTAATTCCCTCCTGTTTTAACTTTTTCAACTTAATTCCCTTTGTTGGAATTTTCAAGGAAATTCAGTGTTTTCTTTCCTACTTATTCTGTTTGAGTTTTACTCTTCGCTTGCTTCGAATTAAAACTGGTCCGTGATAGGATTGTTCCGGCGATTTTATATTGTTTTTGGAGTATTTTGGAGCGGAGTCGAATGCTTTTCGCTTTGTGTCAAGACTTTAAATTGTTTTGGTCCTTCTTTGGCTGTTAGTCCGTTTTGACTTCCTTTTCTGCTAATGGTCACTAAAAAAGAAAATTTTTGTTTTATCAACATTTTGTTATATCTAATTTGAGTAGGTAAGTAACTAAGCTTATTTTATAACTTTTATAATTCTTGATAAATCTTAATTTGCATTCTATCATATCTATCTATGTAATGTATTGTATTTAGTATATAGTACCCATAACACAAGTTCTGCTTTGCTTGGGGCTAAATGATGCTGTGTGTGTGTGTAAGTAAATATGTTGTCCAGCATATTTAATTATTCATTAATATTTATTATTTGAATATTCTGTAGACTTAGCTTTTTCTGGTTTAAATCTAACAAAACATTGACCAAACTTCCCACAATATTTGTAAAAGACAAACCACGTGAATTATTTCATCTACCGAATCCAATACCCATTTTCATATATCAGCCAAGCAATATGTACGTCTTCATTTATTCTGTCTCTTCATCGACAATTTACGGTTGTCCCGTTCTATCACGTACGTTCGACGCTTGTAGTCTATACTCGTAAACTATGAAAATCTTTACGCCCAGTAAAATATTCAGTGTACTGTACGCGAGGTCGGCCATTTTGTGCGATTGCTTATTGATCGGACAGCGTCTGAATATTTTCCAGTTCTTTATAGTTTAGTCTGGTTTTTTAAAATATTCGAGTTAATGCTTTCATCTGGCGTTTGTTTTGAAAGAATCATGAGCATTTTCCTAGCCCTCACTGTGTTTTGATAGCCTTTGGGTTATTACTTTCTTTTATCGATGTTTTGCCTTCAGCGATGGATAACAAACATGTTGTTTTCTGAGCGATGGATAGATGAATTTTTACTTATTCCGGTAAAATGACTCTTCTAATTCTTATTCTAATTCTAAGAGCGGGAACTGGGATCTGCACTGACATCTCATATTGTGCATTATCCCCCTGCTTAACCAGCCCAACTTCCTGAGGACTACTGGACCTGGACTTTTGGTGATTGACAACTTCGTTTCAGCTTTTCGGTAGGTTTGGACGGGGTTGGTGCCTCAATGAGACGCGTGAAGCCGTCTTTTGTCTGGTCTCTTTACTCACTTAAATGCCTAAAATTCATTAGACGGAACCACAGGAAATAGCCGATGTTTAATATTTGCATGCTCTAACAGTCAATCTGTGAGCTGACTTCGTAACTAGTTGTAAATTCCATGAAGCAAGCTTTATGGAAATTCTAGACGAAGGCGTTGCAATAAAGTCGGGACGTGATGGAAATGATGAATGAAGAAAACTTTGATGAAACTCCTATCGGTACTTTTATTTATGTAGGCTTTACCTACCTACCTCTGTAAATGGGTTCTGACCTTTTCTGAATGATTAAGCTTTGTCCCTTTGAATTTATTGCTGGAGATTACTCGCCTTTTGGAATTTTAAAACGGGTTCATGGTAGGTTTGTTGATAAACATGAATTTCAATTTCCAACTCCGACTGGGGAAAGCTTGGAGTTTTTGTGTTTATGGAAAGATAGTTTCTTTGTATTGAAGTCGATGATTTTGTTAGGGATTAACTAAGAGTTTAAATTAATAAAATAAATACGGTAACATAAAACAATTCTATGACTCTTAGTCTCTCAAAACATAACGTCCAAACCACACAACATGATTATCATTGATACCTCTAGGCCTCTCATCATCAACCTATATTAGTCCACTGCTGGACACAGGCCTCCCCTAATGAGCGAAATTAGGGGCATTTGCCTGCACTACGCAGGTCGTCGCCCCGCCTGGCTGGAGGGCATCCTACACAACGTTTGCCGAGTTGCGGTCTCCACTCAAGAATACGTTTACCCCAGTGGTTGTCGGTAGCGGTTGTCAACAGAGAACTTAGGCCTCTAGTACAGTTTAACACTGTGTGATGCTTTATTGTTTGTAAACGGTTCTCAGCTGTAGCTTTTTAAGTTGTAAAATGACTCTCGACAAATTCATTCTCCTATAATGAAGGGTCGATAGCCCTGGAAAAAGCACTACGTGCACGTAGTATCAATAGTGCGGTGGCTGGCGCAACGCCATATCATCGCACTGCGCCTGATTTACCCGTCACTTAATTAGAGTAACGGCTGGGGCCTGTGGCAGATACGAGGGAGTTATTGAGTCGTAAACTATGGATTTTGCTACGTGGAGTGGGTGCAGTGTTCATAAACATAGATTGGGTACTTCAGGCACTGGTTTAGTGTATTATCTGTGTGCTTTAGGCACGTTGAGAGTAGATACGGACTACGGTGTTGAATTATTTTGGCAAATCAACGTGTCTGAATAAGATCACAATTAGAGCGTTAAGGATCAATGAAAACTTTGGTAAACTTGTATCAATAAAGTTTTGCGTATCTTTTGTTTATGTTTACGAATCGCAATTCTCTTGTTTTACTTTATTACACTTTTTTTTAGATTGTTATAAATAAAAACTGATTGTCGGATTTCGTCGAAAAATTACACTGTTACCGTTGACAAAATGTGTCATTTAAATTTAGACTGTTTTTTTTTAATTTAGAGGTACAAATAGGTAGGTGCCTAGGGAAAAAAATATCTTGATTATTTTTATGATTATCGGAGAAATCGCTAAATATACACAGCTGAACATTCGATCTCCTCCTTTTCCGCAGGTTAATTAAAAATATGAAAATAATTATTTCCATGAGAGTCGCTATTGAAATTCAGATGAGCTAAGAGTATATTCAGTACGCTCACGAGCTAAGTGCTCTGAAACAAATTAGCATACAGTTTCAGCCCATAAAGCACACGCTGTACTGGCAAATTAAAATTTTACACTACATGGAATTAATTATTACTTAGAGTAGGTACTCATGGTATGTTAAAGTTTACTCGTTAACTAAAGTATTAAGAGGAAAGTTTTGCGGGAACAAGGTTAATGTGCCTATTTAAACGTTAAAACAATGACACAACTCAAAATATAACAAGTAGTATTTTTTGAAATGATTAAAATCACAACTTAGCTAGTTGTCATAATTTACACGAGTTACAATTCAACAGTACGTTTCGATAAATTCTATAAAGTAATTATTATTTATATTGTACTCGTACCTTACACACACTTAATGGACCGAGTAATGGTTTGTTCATTCAATTTAAATGCTTATGCTGTTAAATAAAAGGTCGAAGATACTTTGCACGTTTTATTACGGCTGTACGTTTTATTTTGTAAACACGTAGCGGCGCGGCGCGCGGCGTAGAGGATCTACGGCGCTGAAAAAATATCTTCAATTTGTAAACATTTCGGTGTAATATGATTTTGATGCATGAGTTACATGTTTATATTATGTGCGTTTTGTTTACGATAAGTTTGCTTTTGTAGGCTTAGGTTCTTTGTATGAATTATGTTACGTATGAGTTTATAAAAAACCAGACGTACCTACAGCCGGGCATAGAACCTCCACCTTTGTTCGAAGTCGGTTAAAAATGATCTGACAGTTTTGGAAGTTGACCAGTGTGATCAAGAGATAAAAATTAATTGGACTTGTCTGTGTGGTTTATAATTAAACAAATAGATATATTTGAAATTAACGAGTTCAATGAAGGAATAAAGTTTCACAAAAATGCTAAACTACCCGACAACGAATTTACTATACACTAATGCTGCACTCATATTTATTAAACTAAAGGCACTTACAATCTAGATCAAAATTGGATCATCTGTTTGAGAGTTCCAAAGGTGGAGACACAATATTTACATACACACGTCAAAGTTTAAGCACTCCTTTTTTTTCAGGGGTTAAAACGGAATTAAACTTTTTATAGATATAACGCGCAGACGTAGATTCATGGGCGTTCGGATACATCGAACGAGATATATTGCTTCCAAATAAAACGATGTGTTTCACGTCTGCTAGTCAGCATATTGGAATGTAACATTTGGTCCCTGGGGAAAACACGCCTTATGAGATAGTAAAGGGAAAGAAACTGGGATTGTATTTTGCTCTTTATCTTTTCACGTAGAAAGCTGACTTAAAAACATCTAAAAAAAGTATTGATTTCAAATTATTAACTTTTATAAAAATACATTGCATTTGGTTCATTTTGTAAATCGTAGGATAAAAACCTTTTGCAAAATCGTACAAAAATTACTTTAAAAAAACGAAGTGGTTTTTGATGTTTTAAACTTCACAGAGTTCATTAAAACTTCATCCGTTTAACGGCTTTCTACAGCTTTAAAACCAACACAAGTTTAAAATACGGCTTTACAAAAAATACTGTTTACAAGTTCTTGCTAAAAATAAAAGGATTAGGTATAACAACAAGTAATGCAATTACGAAAATGAACAGCATAATCCTTGGATAATCCTAAAATACTTCTAGTCTGTTTTTATGCGACAGAAAGCTTTAAGTGCTTTTAGCGCTTTATGCTGCTTGGAGTATCATTGTAGTATTTAGTAATGCTATTTTGCAAAATAAAAATAGCAAATAATTAAAAACAAAAATTTATACAAGATCACATTTTGACTGGTAGACTCAGATCGATTGTACCTAGGCATATTGTAGTAGTAGACATATAGATCGATTAGCAATACCTGAAAAAAAAATTGTACAGTCGCAACTGTTATATCATGGCTAGCAAACTTTATAACAAATTGCTAAACTAGGTAGGTATGTATAAGAACTAAAGATTCATCAGAAAATTATTGAATTTATGTCAATTAATACATATATTGAATATTTTTCTGTTGTAATTGTTTTTATTCTATTGACCTTAGTTTTAAGTTCTGACCTACAATTTATTAATATTTGCGTCTTTTAATTTAATTACTTCAATGACGTTTTTAATTTTAACGATTTAAATGTTTATAATCTCTATAATTAATCAAGTAGTATTAATCCTAAAATATTTACGTGCCTGTACTCGGGCGAGATATACAGCTCTGCTGTACATTTCCACCAATGTGTTTATGTGCCATGTCTTGTGTGAATAAATATTACTGAATTACTGAGTTTCCTAAACTATCGAAAAAATATAAAACTATTTCTTCTACAGCGCACATTTATATTATAAATTACAATCTTTTCTAGCTCGATTTCTTTTAAACTGACGGTGACATCCGTTACAATTTAACGGCATCAAATCCTACCCTTAGGTAGGTAAAATTTTACGATGACAAATCCAAAGGTAGCCAAAGCTATGTTTAACAGATTTTCTGTAGTGCTCGTAATATAACTCCCACCATTCAAGAAACCGCTGACAGCATCCACCCAATTAATTTCCCTTTAAAGGTTTGAAGGGTAACCTACCCAAGAGCTTTATCGACGAAGCCATAAACTTGAGATGTTTTAGTCAAACAGATTTACGTAGACCCTGCGACTAGGGGTTTTGGCACACAATTGTAAATCAAAATTACCATTTACAGTGTTTTGTGGCTGAGATTGTTGGTAATGGGAAATAAACCCTGTGACTGGCGGAATTAAAGTTTGTTTTGTATAATTCATAATCATAACCGACAAACATACACATATGTACATATTAAATTAGTTCGTCCTTTTGGACTTCTGGAACGATCAAGCTCGAGAAAATTCACTCAAAGACTCATTAGACTCAAATTATGGTAATCTTCTACGAAAAAGTGAAAACTGATAACGTCTCCCGAATAACATCGTATTTTCCAACATTATACAATTTTAACAAAAATCACTTTTCAGTGTGTTCCAGCACTTAGCGGCGTCTGCTCAGCGTGCAAGATTAATGATGGCTGAAGGACACTACACAGAGCCGAAAGCCTCCATCCGCCCCCACTTCACCCCCCTTTCACCCTGGGGCTGGGCGGATTCTGTTCATTCCACCGTAGTACTAGGCTATAGATAGTAACGGTATAGTATAAATCTATAGTTAACCCCAGGCGATTCTCCCCCTTTGTGAACCGGTATTGTTGTCTAGACTTCGCTATTTTATGGCAATGCTATGTGAATTTATGTTCTTTTTGGTTAAAATTGTTAATGTGCACGTGGTGAATACACTTTTAGTATCTAATAGGTACTGTGTGTGTGAGCTAGTCTCGTAAAAATTGAGAATGTACATATGTTATGTATGTATGATGTGGAAATGAATATTGTGAGTGAGATAGCATATCATAGAGATAGCGTAGCTTTAGACTCGTTTTTCCGATCAGTCACTCAGGACGTGACTACGAATCTATTTGAGTGCAGATTCCCGTTTCATCGATCGAAATGCCTTTGACCTCTCAATACTCCCTATTCCGGGACAAAAGCAAATACTACCATCACTGCTCACTCCACCGTACTCCCACGCTAGTTTCGACACAATGACGCGAATGTTCTCGAACGATTACTTCAGATTTATTAATGAACTCCTATTTGGGCTTTGAATCCACCGGGTGAAAGCACATTATCGTTTCACTAATGCTGTTTTAATTCATTACTCTAGTAATCCGAGCTTGGAGGTGTTCTGAGCTTATTCCGCTTTCCAATTTACTGAGATTAGTTTCGTCTTGGATGAGAAAATCTTTAAGAGCAATCCCACTTTTGAATTAGGTAGATACCTACCTAAACTGTCGTTGAAATATCTTCAGGTTTCTTATTTTCTGAACTGGGTGATCATTCTTGTGCTATCGGAAAACTGAGATTAGTTTGTTCTAAGTAAGATTAATAGCATTGGACTCGAGAAAAATCTCCGCGAATTGGATCGTGTTCCACCGAGCAAGTTGTTGATGAGGCAGACAATCGAGCTTTGATGAAAGTTCGATTTGTTGGCGGTGAAGTTTTTGAAATCCCTTTTTTTAGTTTCCTTTGTTCTTTCGAAATAGTTTTATGAACTTGAACTCGGTTCGTTTTCAGAACCAACGAACCAGTCAGTCGTCAGTCGTTCGTTCTGAAAGAATTAGAGAATTCATTAAAATTGTGACCTTTTATGTACCTAATTACTTAAAATTTATTTTTGCAATTAAAATAAAGGCTCTTTTAACTTTACAAAATATGTAGGTACACATATTTTGTAGAGTTAAATAACGCCAATAATTTTGAAACATATTGTTCCCACATAAATCTTAGCGATATTATAATACGAAAAGCCTTAAACTTCTATTACTAAAATTTGGCAAACCGCCTCGTCATATGATACAAAAGCCTCCGAAACAATACCCTTCGTCTTCCCTCTCGCAATTAAGTGAGCCTTTCTGCTAGGGTTCCGTTCTACTGCATTATTCCGGGTTCCGTACAAAAGGAGGTGAGTTGCGGAAATCGGCAGAGATTATTTTTTGCGTCTCGGGGGACGTACCGATTTGTGGGCCGCTGTGTATTGTGCCGGTAATTGAATGTTGATTCGTTTTGCGTGATGAGTTTTGGTGTTTTTTTCTCTGAACATGGTTTTATTTGGATCATTAGCAGACATGGTTTTCGTGAAATTACTCTGGAAAATCTTTGAATTGGAAAATCAAAACTGGGTAGATTAACGAGAGGTAGGTCTAACAAGTTTTATTGAAATTAACAGTTTTTTCATTATGTGTTTTTTTTAAAGTAATTATGTCATTCTATCTAGTTTTATCTAGTGGACATGCCTGCCCACTTATTACAGTAAATGCCGATTCAAGTCTTAACACAGTCTTCTATGTTGTTTTTTGATGCTTTTTCTGTATCCATACGTACCTTTATGTATACCTACTTATTCTTTCATGGCTGAATAATTAATTTCCTTCATATTACTTTTCCTTCATATTACTTTTCCATCATATTATTGAGTAGAAAATGGCTCAAAAAATTGCTCAGACACGCACAAGGGATTTGCCAAGTACCTAATGATTGATTACGTGTCACGCGCGGGCCTAACGAGACTTTCATATGAAACGATGCCTGTCATGTTAATTGCTAGGTTAGCAAGCCTGGGCCCTGTTTCTCTGATAAACGATTTATCGCGACAATAGGTAAACTGTGCCGAATTTTTACTTATTTAGAATTAAGATTTGTTTATTTCCTATCTCTCTCCTCATGCTCTTCATTTAAAGAAATGTTACCGCCGTTCTACGTTGACGTTTCTAGTCAGCGTCCCAATATAAAATTTTAAAATTAAATACATATTAGATTTTTTTTTAAAAGAGTTATTAAGTCTTTATCAACATATACATCAAATAATAGTAACAAATTAGAACTAGTATTTACAATTGAAACAATTATGCTAACTGTACATTAGGTGTTTTATAATTGAACTTTTCTTTAATATGTGGTAGGAAAAGGTACTTGTTGTGATGTACCCGGTACGGTGTAACTTCTATGACTCATAATACCAAAACTTTAAAAAGTTAATTTGTTTTCAGATCCGGCCTGCAACTGGATTCAGCGTGACTTCTTCTTCATCAAACTAATTCCAATTTTAGTTTTAAGTCTGCCGCCAACAAGCAAGAAGAAAGAAAACCTCATGACACGAAAAAGAAAACGAAACGAAGATAATCATGGCACATTCGTGATCTACCCTGTAGATCCGGGCTTTTGTAGTTAATAGAAATCAGAAGCTCGTCTCTACAGGTATCTCACGGCTGGAAGACCTCGCTACTATCTTCGAAGAAAGAAGAACGAAGAGCGAACATTCTAGAACTAGTAAATGAATGATAATCCAAATATCATTCACTCAATTAGAATTAAATTCTAACAAATATGCGCTAACATTATTTGCTGGCAACGATTGGCCGAATGCGACATTTATTTACTTGATTCAATTAAGAATAGAAACGCTTAATGGAAGCCCGTGCCATGGATTTATATTGTGCGCATTTAGTTCCAGGTACCTGTAATATTTAGCATTTTAGTATTTCAACTTACAATGATTTTTCTACTTCAAGAAAATTGTTGCTCTGGCTGTGGTGGTCACAATGGTGTCCGATAAAATACATTCTGGTATCGAATTGAATCAATAAAATACTCACAAGTGTTAAAAAAATCACAAAATGCATTAATATAATCTGACTGTAGGTATTGATTTGTACATTCATGTAAAACTGTATTGTTTAGATATTGACTTACGATGATTTAAACGTTTGACCTCTGTGATATTTACAATGTATTTCTATTTTTATGTGTTTCATTCCACAACATTGTTTCAGCTGCATTGCAACCTCGTTAAATAAAGCCATTTATATACTAAATCCTTATTTACAACCCTTCCAATTTACTAGCAATGCCGTAACGGCTACTAACTGCCAGTTAAAAGTTATTTATGGGCTGGTTCACATTTATACCGTGTGGTTAATGATTTAACGTGTGTAGATAGAAAATACTTTTATATACACAAAGAAACAATACAAACAGAAACGTTTAGAATAGAGGACGTATAAACACAGATTAGGTAATGTTACTTCGTGTATAAAGGGCGGCCTTATCGCTACGAGCGAGATATACATGCAGGTAGTTACAGTGGCGTTCATAGATAGGTAACCCCCTAACGGCTCGTAATTACATTATTTTTGTTTTATATGATTAAATTTGTTGTTTTTTAGCTTATATAGCTTATATATCTTGAATTTATCGAAAGATACGAGTTTTAAAATGTTTCTTAAAAAGAAAATTACAATCAAAAAATAAAAACAAATTAGAACTAGTATTTACAATTGAAACAATTAGGCTAACTGCAGACCGTTGAAAACAATCTACAGGTAGCTCAACTGCTCCATATCAATACCAGTCGGAAGCATCCCCAGGACGCTGGCTGCCTTGCCCCGCTTTATGGCAATGCTGATACGCTGCGCCAGATACCCACCAGCTCTCGGGTCACGCGCCGCTTCGACCAAACACTCAGATAACTTTTTAAGAACCTGGAGAGCCTCGGTACCCCACGGACCTAGGGTCTCGACCCCAGCAAATGTGTAGGCTCTGTTGTGACCTGCATATTTATGTCTCTTGTGATCCTCGGCCAGATCTGCCGCCGCACCAGCCCTGTTTGTTTCTGTATCAATATAAATTAACTACAAACAAAACAGGGCTACCTATCGATGAACGTCACTGTACCGTTGCAGTTGCGGCGTGAGAATCGATCCCTCCTGCCCAGGCCGTGGATCTCGTAAGAATCTGGAGGGGAACCTAGAAGAGGAAGATCAGCAGCTTATTTGTGTTCTATTCTATTCTATACACTTGTTATGAGACTCGGATACTAGTTCTAATTTGTTTCCTCTAATTTGGTACTTTATATATGATTTATATGTTATATACTATATAACTATTACATATTACACTAAATACGTGTAGGGCATCCTAAGATTTACTTTCCTATCTGTTGATTTTATTGAGTATAATTATTATAAAAACTAAGTTGTCTTACCTCTCGTTTTTACACCCTAAAAAAATATCACAAGTGCCTAAAATAATAATGTGGGACAACAAAATTCAACATTAGTTCCATTAATTTCAGATGCTTTTAAAATGACACTAGTGATTAAAAAAAAACCTCAGTCGTTACATCATGGAACTGTTAATGGTACTAGTGGCAACGAACCGCTTCCTTCTGTATTTTTAAAACCTTCACTGCGATCACCAATCCGCTTGCCAAGCGTTGTTATAATGGCAAACCAACATATTGTTTGGAGGGTTCGTTGCCACTAACATTGCCATTAACAGTTCCATAATTAAACAACTGATGTTTTTTTTAATCTCTTGTTCCATTTTGAAAGCATCTGAAAATAATGGAACAGAGGCATGTTCAGTTGTGGACATTATGTGTGCTGATGTGGTAGATAGGCATGTTAGGTGTTGCAGTATGGCTAAGTAGATTGATTTATTGGCTGCTTAGGACTGCTGACAGATGCTGGATGCGGAGAGCTGAAAACAGGGTGCTATAGCGCTCTTTAGGGGAGGCCGATGTCCAAAATTGGACTGTTGTATGCCTATTATGATGATGTATATTTCAACAGGGGACATAGTTTACCAGACTACCAGTTAACTCCAGACTGAATTCGCCATAAAAGCGTTGCGAGCGTGTAAAGTAAGTATTAGAAAGAGATCATTTTTTTGATTTGTTTTTTTGGTTCCAAAGAAACTTGTGGTCAGAACTTCTAAATTCACTTCTTTCTACAAATTAGCCCCGAGTCCGGTTGACGATAGTATCGAGACTGATCGTGACGTCTCGTTTTTCCATAGGATTTGGTACAGCGCCTCTTTCGTGCGGACTACGCAAATTCCATACAAAAATGAGACGTCACGATCACGTCTCGATGCTATCGTCAACAAGACTCGGGCTCTGATAACGTAGGTAACTATGTATTATAATTATCTGTAACGTAATAATGTAGGTACCTACTAATAAATCATGTAACAGGGAGCTAGTTCTAAAAGTTGCGAATAACTTACTGTTTTGTGATTCAACGGATCTCGGAGTCAAAATTCCTCCTAAGAGAGTAGAAGGCCCAGGAGCCAAACTCTTGTTAAAAAACCATCATCATCAGCCTATTATATTAGTCCACTAATGGACATAGGCTCCCCTAATGAGCGCCATAGCGCCCTGTCTTCAGCTTGTCGCATCCAGCTTCTACCTGCACTCTTTCGCAGATCGTCGTCCCACCTGGTCGGAGGGCGCTCTACACTACGTTTGCAAGTCGCGGTCTCCACTTAAGAACAGGTTTACCCCAGCGGTTTTTAGTTGTTTGCGAGATATGGCCGGCCCACTGCCACTTCAGCTAGCTAATTCTTTGAGCTATGTCGATAACTTTGGATCTCTGTCGAAAGTATTCGTTACGTATCCTATCCTTCAGAGAAACTCCAAGCATAGGTCTTTCCATAGCTCGATGAGCGACTATGAACTGGTGGACCAGCCCTACCGTGTAGTTTTCACGTCTCAACACCGTACCTAAATTATAAAGCGTAGGACGCACTGATAAAAAAATTGATCTCGTCTTAACTGATGTCTGGCAGTTCGTCGGTTTAATGGCTTGTCAGGGTGGGTCTCGTTAGGAACGAAGGGCATGTGCAGCGTACAAACGGTCATAGAAATCCTCTATTTCTGCGGAATTCTCCGGCTTTGACAATACGATCCCCCTACGTGCGTTTTAAGCTTCGTCAGGTGGCTCCTGCCTAGCTGCTGAGTGAATACTTTGGACCCTCGGTTTCAGTCTATAGTTTCTTAAATGAGGCGTATTTTGGAGCTCTGAAGGTCACGCCGTACCATCTTCGCAATTAGCTTGTTCAGGTCTGACCTCTCTGACGATGTCGCTTGTGTGGTTTCCCTTCTTTTTGTCATCAAATTTCATTTGAGTGTTTGGACTTCTTGCCAGTATACGCTGTTTTTTGCAAAACTTGATGTCCACGTCCCTGAACGTTTTGATCAGATTGTGTAGGATCTCGTCAGCGTCATCATTGGGTTCCAAGGCAACAAATCTGTCCCCGAGAAGCTGCTGAAACTTCTCGGTGCTCGCCATGATTAGGATTGGGTGAGGTGGACTTCATCAGAGGGTTTCTTTCAGGCTTTAAGTTGATATTCAGAGAGCTTCGGAGCAGTTGGTCATCAGATCCGCTATTGAACCTGTTGATCACTGAGACATCTTTGAATATGTACTTGCTATCCGTCATGATGAACTCGATCTCATTTTATGGGCTTTGCCATGTTCCTTTGGGGCTGTTTCTTTAAGAGAGTTCATTAAAAACAGCCCATTTTTCTCAAGGAAGTTGACAAACATTTGCCTTCTGTGATTCCTAACTCCATAACCATGCGGGCCCCCATTTTAACGTTGAAGTAAGTCTAAGTGGTGTTGTGCAAGGCTTTGGATGTCTTCGTACATATCCTCCACTTTTTCATCTGAGTGTGCCGAAATCTCGCCGAATCGAATATGTCCCGAGTAGGGTTACGGTGTCATTCCCCACTATACGGACTTCGCAAAACCCTTGAACATGCCATTTAATGTTCTCTAACTCCACTTCTAACTGCACTAGATGAGGGTCAAGCCTCAGAGTGCGTCCGTTATACGTTGCAAGGTTCGGGTGAGTGCCTACTCGTTATTAGGGCTTGTGCACTGGTGGTAGGTAGGTAGGTCTATTTTAGATATTGTTTTTTTTTATTTTTGGTTGTTTTAATAATTTTTTTCCTTATGTATACCTAAATACTGTTTTTGTTGATTTGTTGTTTCTGTGTTCCTGTGCTGTTTGTGTGTGAACTTAATAAAAAATCTTCTATTCTATTCTATTCGTATCATTGGGGGGTAATGCCCGGTTTGTACATCTCAAAACAGTTTTTGAAATTTCTGTAGGTTTTATACTTTTTGAGAATTTTTTTTTTATTTGGAAAAAATTGAAAAATTACCCATTACCCCCCCCCCCCCCCCCCCTATCTCCGAAGTTTTCATCGCGATCCATCTGAAAATTACATAGTTTTTGTCGATATGGATCTATATTTTACAGAAAAAATATGGAGAAGCCTGTAAGTAGCCTACTTTTTGAAAAATGGTCTTAAAGGGGGGGATAATTTTCAAAAGGGGGGCTACTTCGCCGAGTGGGATATCAAATGAAAGGTATCGGTTTGTACATCTCAAAACAGTTTACGAAATTCCTGTAGGTTACATACTTTTTGAAATATTTTGAAAAATCTCGAAAATTTCACAATAACCCTTTGTACTCCAAACTTTGCAAGACGATACATCTGAAATGTAGGTGCCTTTAATTTCTTGGTATTCATCAAATAGCAAAGTCTCTAACCAATACCTATAGTACATATTGGTATACTTGACAACCGTTCGAAACCCTCGGCGAGTCACACTCGCACTTGACGGATCTTGTTTTTTATAAAAATCTTAAGTATACTATATAACTTACCTAAAATTTCTTTTACAATAGGTACTTACCTCATTAATTTATAACTGATTTAAACTGATATAATAAGTTCAAATCTGATTAACTGCAATAACAGCAACTGAAGTAAAATAGAAAATACTAGCGTCCAATTTTCCTGAATTTTCCTTGACTGTCGGTAAACCAGAGCGCCCAAGGGCGACCCCTTCCGTTTAACGTCTACACTAATTTATTTAGCTCAGTTCCTGTCCTACACTATAAAATGGTACCGCTACTCGATACTAGATGGCAATCAAAACGCGCACGGAGAGCTCCAGAATTTAGTCTCGGTGCCCGAGACGAGTAGCTTCAAAACATAGATTCATGACGCTAGATGGCGTTCGACGTTGTTTAATTCTGTGTAAATAACTCAACAGAAACATAAGAGACCCTGCAAATTCAGCAATTAATCTAATTTTTAAGGGTAGGAAGGTAGGCAACCTCTGAGTTTTCGAGCCACACAGAAGCTTACCATAATAGGTAGTTTAAAAAAAACAATGTCCCATACAAAAATAGCCTTTTGTCCAAGAATTGGTTGAGAAGTCACCAAATCATTGTACATTACACTTCACATAACCCAGATGTACAGATGCTGGTTTGTTAGTTCTTCATGCCAAAACTACTGAACGAATCGGATTGAAATTGTAAACCTAACTGTAGTTCAGATCTTGAATAACACCATAGGCAACTTTTGATTCCATAAATTATTTTTTACCAGTTCTCATGAAAAATATCATAGAAATAACGTTTTCATAGTAACCACGTGTGCGAAGCCGCGGGCAGAAACTAGTTATCAATTGTTAGCACTAGCTTCCCCCCTCGGCTTCGCATGCGTTTTTCCGGGATTAAAAATATAATATTAGTTATATTATTTAAGGTTTAGAAGATGAACATTTTTTTTTAATCCTTTGCACCCCTTTGCCGTTCAGTAGTTTTGTTGTGAACAGGTAACAAATATCCAAGCTTTCGCATTCATAATATTAGTGTGTTTTGAGAAGAAGCTAGTTGATTTGAATAATACATTTACTTTCTCTTGCAAAATTGTTTACAATTTTGGCTTAAGCTTAATTTATAGCTTGTTGGGTTATTCCAGTTTTCCCCTTGAAGATCCCCCTTAAGAGGGAAAAAGGCTGGTGCTCATGAGAGGTTTATAAAACCTGTGGTATTATGTTGATGATTCCAAAAAAAAAACAGCATAGCTCCCTAAAGGTTTTATCCAAATAATACAGAGCACCCCAAGTTGATACCCCGTGACTTGCACTTGTTAATCAAAGTCAGCCCGTCCAATATCGACTGTCTTCGAAACAAAGCAATTTCCAACTTTTAAGTGAATCGTCCGATCTAAAGTGGATGGAAATTCGAGTTGAAAACTTTGCTAGGTTAATCAAATAAGCAGGTTTCGTTTTGTCTTTGGAATGCATTTTGACCTTTTGGAAATATATTCAAGAACTTGATTTAAAACTAGATGGAGCTAAAGTCGTAGACACTTTTATTTAATAAGAGAAATACATTGTTTAGACTATTCTGACTAGTTTCTATGAAAACTAGGAATTAGTTTTCATATTCAATATTCAGTTTTTCTAGTTTTTTTTGTCTTAGGTCCAATTACCCCGTAGCAATTGAACGCGTTCAATATAAGATGAACTCAGTTTGGCGCTTTGAAAGAGTTCTACGCATTTTACCAACATGAAGATGATCCGGTTCAAGCCCTAAACCGAGATCAAGGGCTGTCCTGCCACACCATAGTTATTACGAATTTGAACTCGATCACTCTGTACTTAGTTCTGGCAGCAAACGGTGAAATTGGACATTAGTTAGTTCCATTAGTTTTTTCCAGAAACACTTCCGCCTTTTTATGCGTTTCCAAAAAAGGAGAAACCGCTTTACCTTAGTAGTCAATAGATGGCGGGGATCTGTCGTGGAAAGATCTTTAGTGGGATTATTAAGTCAGACTATATAAGATCTATTTGGGCTCTATACCATTTAATTTGATAAACCCAGGCCAAAACGCCCTCTTTTCAAAATGATCAAACATTTTTTTTTAAACAAAATGCGTCATTTCCAGTCTGTGGGATATTTCATTCGATTAATTTATAACTTATGGACAAGCTATTATCAGACGCGTCAATGCAAATCTCAAGCAAGGGCAGATGCTTCATCATTTATTCAAAACAAAACACGATCCGAGATAGCTCTTCGATGGCGAAAATTTGCAACACTTATACAACTGATTGATGTTCTTCATTTATCACTCCCCTCTTTGCGAATGGAAGTTTTAAAATGGGTCACAGGGTCCGATTGCTTTGAGTTTTGTATTACAGTAATTAAAACGGGTCGATATGAAATGGAAGTGTGTTTTCAATGGTGAGCTTGCTACGACTTTCTTGACACAGAAAAGAGATTGAGATTTGGAAGACAAAACGTTGTTATCTTTGTTCTTAAAAATTATTATCAAAAAAAATAAATAATACCTAGTATCTCTACATTTTCGTTTTAACAGCAAGAACATTAGATTTGATTTAGTCCTAAAATACGATTATGTTGCTTTAAGAACGTCACACCAAGTTGGTAAATTATGTTTACAAATTCATTGTGGTTCATCATCATCATCATCAACCTATATTAGTCCACTGCTGGAGTTAGGACCTAAATGCGCGCCATAGCGCCCTGTCTTCAGCTGGCCGCATCCAGTCTTCCTGCAGTCTTTCGCAGGTCTTCATCCCACCTGGCTGGAGGTTCCTACACTACGTTTGCCGAGTTGCGGTCTCCACTCAAAAACACGTTTACCTCAACGGTTGGCGGTTCTTCGCGAGGTATGGATTATTAGAATTCAATAAGAGTACTTTAATAAGAGTAATTCAATAAGAGTATTTCAATATTCAAAATAGGTGAGAACAACTGATACTTAATAGGTATTTGATTTTCGTCGAGTTAGGCTGAGCATGTTTTGAGGAACCTTTATATTGTGTTATGAAGAGAAAGACAGACAGATGTTATCAGCAGGTGATGCGCAGGCGCCATAGCTTCCATCTGATAAACCAATCAACGGAGCTGGTGGATGCTGGTGGGGAATGATACGTGTGTTGTGTTAAATTTAAAAAAACTTTATTCTCATACAAATACAGGGTTTACTTATAATGAGATAAGAACAAACTTTACAACATTTCAACTAACCTATGGTACCTATAATAAATTATAATTAAATATTTTGACAAAATTTTATATTATATTATATATTATTATATAAATATTAGACATTATAACAACTAGTAGGTGTTCTATCTGGTATCAGTTTAATGGACTATCTAGTTTATGCCCATGGCTTCACTTACGTGACATTTAGATAGAACACAGTCTAGGTCATTTAGAAATTAAAATACGATTTTTGAAAAGTCTTCGTTCAAAAAATTACCTATGAGATACTACGAACTCATTAACAAATATTACCTCTGTAAACCAACACTAAGAATAGTCAAAGTTAAAAACCGTTAGATACGGTCAATCTTCCATTAGCATTTTTGTAGGTACAGTAGGTGCATTCTAGGTATTACGTCCTTCTCAGGGCGTCGACTCCCATATAATTCTGGTCCCCCACAGACCAGTTTATTCGTAAACAAATTTTCTCGCCGAATAAAAAAAAAAGGTGAGGTAGGTAGGTACAAAACGTATCAGTACATTCAGTACTTTGAAAATTTACAATGTTCAGCAATTATTGTAACGAGATACCCAAGCTTAGATTAGTCGTCTTTGTAGCTTGGAATTAAAGGGTCTAATCAATGCGTATCAAAATTCTTGGCTTGGATCAAAAATTTCATACATTGATTCCCAAGCAATGATTCAAGAGGGAAGAGGGAAATGAGAGTGAGTCTTTATGGACGTCTTGTTCATTGAATTGTGTTTTGTAGGTTTTTTTGGGCGAATGCAGCAGTTCCATTTTACAAGCTGAGCGGAACTGTTTTGAAAAGCCCGTAAAAGGCAAAATACAAAACGTAGCGATGCGTAGGATCATGAAAGGGATTCTAAGACGTCCGTGCCCTACTGGTGCCAACTGTATCATTAATTTTGATTTTTTTCCGCTTAAATGTGTCTTTACAGACCTGTGGCAGTTGACGTACGAACTTATTTGGTACAGTCAGCAAAAAAAAGAGGGAAAAGCAAACCGAAGAATTAATGAATGTTCCTGGCTATGATATTAAAGAAATACCTAGAAGTAGAGGGAATGGGGTATCTAACAAAATCGTGAAATGCCACAGGATATGAAGTGACGTGACTGACTTTACAAGAGGACGTGAAAGTACGCTTGACAGCTTAATATTTCGAATTTCAACGTCCTTTACTTTAGAAGTGGATGTTCGATGCCATAAAGTCGACGTGCCATGAGTCAAAGAAATTTTAAATCGCAAAAAAAAATATGCTACTTATTCTGCTACCACTACCCTACAATAATTACCAGCCAGTCCTCCAGTTCCGTGCAATGTCGCGCTCGCGTATCGAAAAACTTTTAATTTAGCCAAGTCTCCATTGTGAGTCTTTTAAAAAGCTTCAGTATTGTATGCATTTAACAAGGAGAGTCTCTGACAGTTATTAATGGATTTCCTACTATTTTTCCCGAAGATCGGCTTAGGTACAGAGTCTTTGTTCCGCTTTAGTGGATACCTAAAGTGCTTAGGTATAAACAATTTTTGATAATTGAATGAATTCGCTACTGGGTTGGGTAGGCATCGCAAAAACTTACTATTCCTCACGTCGCTCGTTTAGATGGAGGCATGGTTTATGAATTTTTAGCAGGTATTGGTGTCTATTAAGATCACGCCAAACCTAGACAATGATTACTACATATTTTATATTTCGATCGTTAAGGAACCTTTAACTGTCATATTTTAAGTTCTGCCAAATTAGTTTAGTTTAGTTTTGGTGACACCTCAATTGACACCATTGTTTTGAATAACTAAATCGAGGTACAAGGTGCACCTTTGATTTTTTTATAGACTAGGGAAAAGAGGATATAAATTTGGTGCCCTTTCCAATAGCTATGAGTGTACATCGTTGGATAGGTATTTCTGAGTTGAACAAAAGTTAGGATGATGCCTATTTCCTAGTTTCATGCATACACATTCCATTTCCTTGCAAGATCCTCTGCAAGAATTCTAAGTGCAATAGCATTATTTAAGAATTTACCGCAGTAGTTAAAAGTAATTGTGAAGCAAAAACTACTAAATTTTAAAAGACGCAAATTAACTCATGCATATTCTCATTATTTTCAAAAGGTAAGTGTCTATGATTTTTGCAATGCAGCAAGCAATATGAACCTACTAAGCGCTTAGACTAAATAAGGTAATGTTAACCATGTCGGAAAACTTTTTTAATTTATTCTAAATCTATGTATTTTCAGACACAAAACTATTTTTATTTCTCAATGTTTCGGTATTCCTCAAAGGTCCTCGATTCCATTTGGATCGTCAATGTCACGGTGAGGAGCGATGCTCTGAAATCCCCTGTTTCCAAGATCCATTTGTCACACGAAGGTTTTTGCGACGACAGTGATGCAACTCACTGCTAATGCATTGTGGGGGCTAATTTATAAAATTGGAAAGAAACTGGATTTTTCGGAATGATTTTACAAGTTGGAATACGATTAAACGTCTTTTAAGGGTGGTCTCTCTGACTGTCTTTGAGATAAATTTAAGATAGTCAGACGATTATATTTTAATTGACGTTTTTGACAGAAGTTTCTATGGGCACAATATACGTCAAAGACAGACGAAGCCGCTGATTGTCTGATTATTTTTCAGAGATGAACTCTTATCGTACAATACGGGCAATTTATTGAGTATGTACATTGACCAATTGCGATTGTTATGTGCCAATAATCGAATAATTTCTAATCGATATGGAAAATTCCAATAAAAATAAAAAGAGGTTAAGTGACGCAACTCAGCGTCATATAAAAATAAATCAATGTGTAACAGAGAGTTGTTTAAAACTGTACAAGGCATATGCGGTACATCATAGAGCAATTTACAGAAAGGACATTTAAAAAACCGAAACCTTTCTTTGAGGTAGTCAAAGAAAGGTTTTGGATTTTTAAATATCAAGCCCCAAGTGGCGTTGTCTCCAACCATTGTCAGGCAACGTCAGACATAGCTACTGTTTGCCACGGCTCCCTCGAGACCGATCTATCAAACGTCAAACTGCGATATTAAGTTTTAGAACTCCCTTCAAAAGTTCCTCGAATTCGAGTTCGATTGTTTCGTCATACGATGCTCGGATTCTGTCAAAATATTTACGGTGATTCGTACAATTTCCCGGGCAATCCATCTCGATCTGTAGGAAGTTAGTAGAGCCATGAAATTGTAGTTTGTTTACAAATAATGCCATTGCTTGTTTGATCGATCGGGTGCAGTAGCATATTGTAGAATTGTAAGTTTTCAATATTTTCAAGTATTATAGGCAGACGACGCTGGATGCGGCAACCTGAATACAGTTCGCTGTAGAACTCATTGGGGTAGGTATATATCCAGAAGTGCTAGTACCTATAGGCTGATGATGAATGAACCCTGAACCCTGAAAATGAACCCTATGTTGTTCCTATAGAACTAAGTATGCACGTCAGTAGATTTGGCATTGGCTTCGTCCAAACATCGCATTTTTTTATACTCGTAGGTATAAAGAAATGCGGGCTGAAATTTTGCAACCTTTGTTCTATAGGAATAACATAGGGTAAGTAACCCTACGTTTAAGTACTCAGCCCCGTATTATGAAAGCTTGCACAGTCATAGATCTATGCTTGAGCGACGTGTATGCCATAGAACAGCGTTACTCAAGCATAGATGACTGAGCAAGCTTTAATAGTACGGGCCTTAGACTTTATAGACTATATACTCTTGGAAAAACGCAAAAGATAGTTTACATATTTACAATTTATAGTCATAAGAAAGAGTGAAAAACAAAATCTTTGATTAAAATCAAGAAGTAACGTTAGCAAACTTTTCAAGCACTCGAAGGATACATTTACATTTCAATGCATACGTAAACACAAAAGTGGGGATATATGGGGCGATATGTGAAAGTCTCGGGATTTTTTCCCTTTATCTCCCCTTACTCACTCAGCACTCTATCTAAGAATATCCCTCGGAGTGAAGGGTGGCGTTTTGCCGATTTTTATTTAAACTGCATGGACAGTTCCATTTATTATATGCAAATGTCAGGCTCTGTTTATAGGAGATAGATTTACATTCGTTATTGCCTTGCTCTACCAATTTTGCTTTCATTCACATCACACTAATATTATAAATGCGGAACTTTGGAGGTTTGTGACCTCTTCATGCCAAAACTATTGAACGGATCGGGCCGAAATTTTGCATACCGGTGGTCTGGAATAAAACATAGGACTTATTTTATCCCATAAAACAGTTCCCATGGGATACAAATTACCTGTAAATGTTTTCGTAGAAACAACGCGTGTGCAGCCGCAGGCAGAAACTAGTAAAGTATATCGGTTTGATTACTTCATAACGTAAGAACTTAATTTTATTAATTCTCACTTTGCCTCCACCGATTCACATGATACTTTGTGCGATTAAAAGGTCCGGTTTCACGAACGATGCTAGCACCGGAAAAAAAAAACTCATCTAATCCGGTACTAAGTCAGGGTTAGAGTGCGAGATGGGTTGTAATCCATTAGAGCAGTAAAATTACATAGTTCTCTGCATTTGTACATGACTGTTAGTTAGGTAGATACCGACCACCCAGCCTCTGCCAAGTTTCCAAGGAAATCGCGTCCAATATCCAATCTAAGGGCAAAAGAGGAAAAAAATCGTACCGCGACGCTGTTGCACTGTCGCGGCCGTTCCCTGATTAATGAAAGACTTGCTCACTCAACTGTGAACCACCATAACTGTCCCACTTCAATCAAACAACACAGACCCTTGTGACAAGGAGAACACGGTGGTATATTAATTGCAGGATACTGGAACATATGACCTTTTGGATGGATACAGTCAAGAATACCAAACGTTTTCCCCCGGCACTGTAACATTTGACGTTTTTGTGAGAGATACATACACATAAAGAGGGCAAAATATGAAGCCGAGGGAAAATAAGAGACTTTACGAATAACGCGAGTAAAGCGCGAAATTTACTCAAGATTCTACTATTACTCAATTGCGCATTAGTTACTTTTAAATTAATTCTAACATCAGTGGAAAAAATGTGTCTAAATGTTTTTAGACAAAATTCTCCCATAAATAAAATAGGCATATTATGAGAATGAGTAAGAACCTGTAAGAAATTACACGGTCTCCACAATACAAAATTATCTCATCTATCTATAGTCAAACCAACAAACAACGTGGATTACATGAAGTTACTTCTGCAGTGCTCTCAGAAATTTCGTCGCAAAAATTTTTTTGTATTCTTTTCAAATTGTGAATGTGACGCATTTTTTCAGTTTTCTGGTTCTGGGTTTCTGGTTCTGGGTTTACTGGTACCACGGAACCTTAATTACAATTTCTTGTAAGTGACGTCAGACGAGAAGAATGGAGGGGAGAGCTGTCAACTGTCAAACGATTGACATACGATGACGGGCGCCAGAAACTTGTACATGGCTTTAGCAAGCTTTGAGTGCGCGAACAGGATTTGTGGGTGTCTTGGTGACAACGGATTCGCGAGGCCTACTTATAGAATTGAAGTCATTGGAGTAATAATTTTAGTTGGAATTCGAATGTATATTCCTTAATTGATAAAGGTACCATTTGACGATTCTGGCCGAGGTTTGATGGAAAGAAATAATTTTTGAAAATGTATGAGTTTGAGCAAGGTTGATTACTAAGTGGTTGGTAGTGCCAATTTAGTATCAACCAGACCATATCTGAAAAAGGATTTGCTAGTAGGTAAAATGCAAGTGTATTAACATGACACACAAAAGAGAAAAGATATAAGCGTATAGGTATATTAGGTATGTATAACAAACATACCCTGAGTAAAAACTAAGCAGACATTTGTATTTGAACCAAATATGGCAACTCACTTATGTACCCCATAAATTTTGAATTCGAACAAGCCATGGGAGGGGCGATGGCAAAAAACGTCGGCGATCGACCCAACAAAGATAGGAAACGAAACCTGCCATTAAAGAAAATTGGCTATCCAATCCCCTACCCATCATACCGGGATCACTGCCAAATACCAAATTATATGTTTTTGTCAGAAACAAAATTCACGAAGGAAAACTAATTCTGAGAATCAGCAGGCATGGAATTAAATATGACTTAGACTCTGGCTTAGAAAACAAATCGTAGTACTTTTGTGTACATTTACCTAGGTACCAGAAATTTAAAATAGAGCCTAAAGAAAAGTAATAATAAAGTATTAGAACATCGACTCTACATTCCAAAGAGAAAACAAAAACAAATAATACGATCAAAGTCAGCTAAATAGGTTTTTCTCCAGCTGAGAATAAAGTCAAGGAATAACATAAGTATTTAGATCCAATACAATTTAAATAAAGCGTAAGACTTCGTACCAAGGTTGAAAATTGTTGAGCAACAGAGTAAGGAAATCCAAAGTTTGATTAAGGACCTGTCGTATTGTTCATTAAACTTGGATTAAGTTTGCTTTGGGTGGAACAAGCTGCCGGCTCGTAGTTGAGAAAAACAACGAAAAGCAAAACTTTGTTGAAGAAAGTTTGTTTGGGACGTCTTCATTTTCAGTAGATTCTTGGTGATTATCATTACAAAATTGAGTAAATTGATACACTTTGAATATAATCAAGTCTTTAGCATTTCAGCAAGATTTATATGTATTATGTTTACTTCTTGGGTGCTTCTGATAAATAACAAGGATACATGTTTGGTGGAAAGCAGAGTTAGTCCTGAAATTCATTAATTAACTGTAAATCATTCCAAAATACAATTTTTCAAATATAAAAAAAAAAGATAAACCTCTATTTCACATGATAAATACTTATAGTACAGTTCATTAAAAATGAGATAAACTTTATATGTATTTATTATTTTAATGTATATTCTGAGATCTTGTTGAAATAATAATATAAAACATAATTAAAACTTATTAATAGTTATTTGATTACCTAGTTGTATTAATATGTAATGTCATAAAGTTATTTATAAAAACTATTTTTGTTGAAATATGAAACTTTTAAGAAAGATTGATACAAATTCGACCAAAACCTCAGCCAAAGTATCATTGTACTTAGTTCTCAAAACATAAAACTATCTATCAAAAATCATCTCAGATACCTCACTAAAAAGAAACACGTCTATTTATTGATCAAACAGCCATTGATCGGGTGTTACCACCTTTTGCTGCAGCCGGTTGGAAGCCATGACTCAGCAGAATTTCTGGGATGACCGCGATCGCACCATTGTGATCGTCTAATTCAATAAAATCACCGTACATTCTTGTTTGTTCGTCGGCTTCCTTTACTTGCTTACTAGGCTTACTTACTAGTTCGCCATGACTGGCATGATCTATTGTTTATAGTGGATTATGTTCTAAGTAGGTTCTTGAGTCCGCGGCGTCACGATTATTAGGGATTACACCCGCATTTAGCATTGTTCTTTGAGTTTTGTTGTTTTTGTGCTTGTGGTTGCTAATTTCTATGTTAAGATCTTTTTACAATCTGGAAAAGTCTTATTATAACTTATATATAAGCCTGTTTAATAAGGTACTCATACATACCTACAATATATTTTTAATTTGGTTGATGGAAAGTAGTCGATATAAACAACTAAGTTACGTATTAAGGTATTAAAAATCAAAAGCTCTGCTACGAGGACGAGAATATGGCGATTTGCGTCATAAGCACTGAAGGGGATAACAGATAATACAGAAAAATACAAACTTTAAAATCATAGATAACAAAAGTACAAATGACAACAAAAATGCATATACTCGCTGCATATCAAAAACTGATAATTTCACGTAATTGTGTATCACTTATCGTCCATTACAATAATGAAGAATAAAGGAAATTGCATATTAAATATTTAAAATACTCATGTCGTTACCAACAGAGACCATGTTCGTTCTGTATTATTACTAAACAGCTTCTTAATCTCTGCTACAAAATAAGCTCACTTTATAATTTCATCTCTTACACTCTAACGTAAAAGGTTCTTTGATAGAATGAGATGGGTGTACAAAAATAATAGCAGCTTTCAATGGTAACCCAATACTTCCATTTCGTTTCTACCTACGATCCATTGAATAAGTAAGAAGGGGACCGTTGCTGTTACGGCATGGCGCTTTTATATCAAGCTGGGAAGGAGTCTCGACCGTAGTTTGTTGTATAGAAGGTTGATTTTAGGTTGTGCGGTTATGAATAAGACAGCAGAAGAACAGCTCCGCCTTAAAAATGGAAGGTGGTATGTAAAAATTCATGAACATGTATAGGAGTCCTTAAAGTGACAGAGTGCGCTGGCATGTTGGGCAGTGTATATTGTTTCAAAATGTCGCTGCAGAAATACGCGCTTTTGGCCCATTGTTTATGATGAAAATGTGATAAATCTAATGACTTGGCAGTAATATTTGTAAACTTTCAAGTGAATTTAAAGTGGACGCTTATTATAAAACCAGTTTAGTGAATATTTAGGGTCTGAAACTAATAAACAAAGTGAAAAAGTGTTAACGAATTTAGGAAACAGTTGTAAGATGCGAAACAATTTGACCGTCGTGGTTTCTAAGAAACAATAGAAGGTAACTACTATCGTGACAACGTAAAAGCCCAAAAGTAAAGATAATAGCAGTTTTTATTGTGTATAAATTGTGCAATACATAAACAATCAACTCAAAAAATTCAGTGCTTTGGCTTCTATGGTAAAATCCACTACTGTGTCGTGTATACTTATTCGAGCTTGTGCAATAATGATGCTGAAATAAGTTCATATGAATAGATAAACTTTTATTAATAATATTCTTGAAAAGAAAATCGTAGAAACATCAATAGTAGCATCTATCCGCGCTTGCATATATACAATACGCCTAATAAAAAGCCGTTGGAAAAATGCTTCAGTCCTGAAAAACGGCCACTTTAGGCGTATTGTATGCAAGGTGATGCGAGCCGACCACGCCTACTATGAGTTCTTTCCTCATGAACGGCGGGTACCAACCGCAGCCGGATCCCAAGTTCCCACCATCCGAAGAATACAGCCAAGCAGATTATATCCCACCAGGGGAATACTACCAACACCAGCATCTGCAATACGGGTACCAGCACCAATACGCTCCCGTGCAGATCGGAACAGGTTACGGGTATGGAGGTTATTACCATCCGTTGCCACAGCATCCACCTGTGGCACCGCCACCTCGGCCGCCGGAGCCGTCGCATCCATCGGACGCTGAGCACTATGTTCCACCACACAACGATGTATCTCCCGGCTTAGCAGAACTGGGATTGAGACTAGAACGGCATATAGAAGAAGCTGCTCCAGCTGGGAGAAAACTCCACGCATTGGGAAGAGAAGGCTCTCCATCAGCGTCAGAGATAGATGATGAGAGATTGCTGTTGGACAGTCCACCGGTTGAAGATGACGACTCATCGATATGTTCAGACAATACAGACAGGGTTATTTATCCGTGGATGAAGAAGATTCATGTTGCTGGAGTTGGTAAGTATTTTTGTATATGTGATCCACTGTATATTTTAAAAATCCTGTTTTCTGGCATATTAGTTGGGTTACCTTAACACGAAATAAAAAATAGCACCTGTGCTCAAGGCACACGGGTTTCCTTTTAGCTTTGTTTGCTAGTTTTATCTTAATTGTTCTTAAGTTTAATTATCATTTATTTGAATTTGGTATAATATATAAACACATGATACATTTGATATTTAGGTTCCTTGATCGTATATGCTTTCAACATAAATTTGAAACGTTATCCCCAATTTTCTAAAATGTTACATTATTTCCTCAAAGTATTCTAATTCCCTTTTTGACTTGTATTTTTTCAATCATTTGCTAAGAGCTCTTTCAAGACTAATACCCCCACATTAATATCTCCTGATTTTCCATTGTTACATCACCGCAAAATGGCTTCAAATGTTCGCGGCGAATCAAATAAAGGAATTAACAAATCACCAGCCATCAATATCTCTTCAAATGCTTACGAATACTTGAGGCGTGTGTCTTTTGAAGTGTTGTGACATTTTACTAATGCGTTGTCATTATAGAGGTCCCTAAGATGCAAGGAATTGCTGCACAATGGGACCCAAGCCTCATGTTAATGAGACTCATTTATTTTTATGGATTTCGTATGAGATTGTGGTCGTGAATTTCCTTAGGAGATTATCGATAGTTTTTGCCAGTTTGCTTTGGTGTCCTTGATGTTTTGAGTGATTGTTGTCTGTTATTGTTTATGCCGGTATTATATTAACCATTCCTATGGTTGAACACGTTGGTGAAACATGTCTTATAAGTTATTTCGTATTAGTACCTACTTCAAAATTTAGAACACATACCCTTATAAAATCACTTCCTTGTCTATCTGTTATGTTATGACCCCTTTTCTCAGGAACACGAGAAGATATCAAATTGAAATTAATAGAAAGAAATGTTGTCTGACACAATCAAAGAGTAAAATTCGAAAACCGTAGCAATAAATTATAAGTTTGATCCCCGTGCTGAACTATTTACATGCCTTCACACTTTTACAGTACCAACCTTTAGTGCGCGAGGCCGAATTTACCCGGCTCGACGGTTTTATTTTGCAACTAATTTTATTTATGAAGATGGTTTTATCTGACTCCAAACATTCGTCAGTTTATTGTATGATTACGGTGCAAATAATCTTGCTGTAATTACACTGACTTAAATCAGAGTTATGCGTTTTGATTGTTTTACAAAATATCATAACAGGTATAGTGCATACAGATAACATAGTACCTACTATAGTATCAATACATAGAGCTAATTCCATCCGTCCGTAACATTTGTATGCAATTATATTGTATTCAAACATGATCAAGGTCAATGACAGGTTTACAAAGGTGAGACTCCAACGTTATCTCAAACGCAAAAACCTTTATAATGAACACGACAGTAACGTATTTGCATCAATTCATCAGGTCAAGACCAGTAACCGGTTCTCTGATCGATCACCCAGGAAATTTATGAATGCCACCGTTTGTGACAAACTTTTCTGGACTTGTATTCTGAAGTTTTCTTATCATCACCTGTCATTTGAGTAACATTTTTCAACGACACAATAGCTGTAGATGTACGTGGGTAGTAATGAGGGACCACCGGGATGGGTTGAGATTGGGAGATTGTCAGATCTTGAGACCACACGTTGGTCAGGTAGCAGGTAATTCAATTCAGATTGTCATCATCCTGATGACGTGATAGTGGCTAACGAACCGGTAGCTGCGTAACGCGTTCTCGTGTTTTGCATGATGATGAATGCTGCGGTTCGGTCATCCATTATTTTTACGGCTTCTTGGGTTTTTGAAACTTGAATTTTATCTGTCGCACGAATGGTCAATTAGGTAAGGTAGGTACTTCATATTCCCCGTATTTATTATGATTATTTCAACGAAGAATCTAATCGATTCTTCGTTGATGCTCTAAAATAATTAAACTACTAATATTACCTACTTAAATCAAATAACGTATCGTCCGTAGCATTACTTTAATATTGTAAAATTCACAATAGTAAGTATCAACTCTTTATCAACCAAATAATTCGGCGTGCCGACTTCAGCTACAGCGGTTACATTCGTTTTTTTTTATGTTCTGGTGCCCTTTGTAACTGGAGATATAACTCGCGTAGATAAAGGTTGGGACTGAAAATTACCGCCATTTTCAATCTGTCAGCATAAGAGAGACTCAATTTCAATCACAATCATAATCTACGCGTCTTATACCAATTAATTGCTATTTGCTTTGTCACATCACATATTGCACGTAGGTATTGATATGGTTATATACATACCTATTTAGTAAGCATAAAGCAGTTCCCACAATAATACAAAGTCATTGCTGTAATAGGCAATCTTCTAGTACCTAAACCTACCCCTCTCAATGTCAGTTGACCACTGAGAAAATCTCGGTGCTTCCATCGGACCGCGCATACCGACGCCCAAGCTGCGGTTCCCGGAGAATTCCTGGACGAATCTAGGCATTTCTTGCTGTCTCTCTCTTACAAAGGGATATATGATTCCGATGTAGCTATGTACGAAACAAACTTTTTGTTCAGGGTATTTCCACTGCCCAGAATCAAATAACGTGTTCAGAAGGATTTTGCTTTGCACGGAGTTTGATCATGTCTTCTTGTTTAAATATTTATTATATCTTTTAATATTGATTTGGATTATTTATTGTAATAACTGTATTAAGTAGTACCTAGGGGTCATCATTATCATCATCAGCCTATATTAATCCACTGCTGGACAAAGCCCCTAATGAGCGCCATAGCACTCTGTCTGCAGCATCCCACAGAATAGGTCATATTTATTTATTAAAAAGGGCATCTTACGTAGGAATCACTAAGAGGTTAATAATATAAATATAACAATGAAAAGGCCTCAACAGTCTATCCTGCTTTTAACTTGAGGTTTATTCATGTTTTTTTTTTAAATGATGTGTCATTTGTTCGTCATTCTACTTTCTTCAAGATCTTCTTAATCGTTAATCCATTGTATGTTTGTATGTACTGCTGAAAAAATCTGCTTACTGCCTGTGTCTTTGCCAAATCTTGTCAATCTCCTAGAAAGTTAATTTAGTTCTTGCTTTTCCAATTCTATTGAAAGTAGCACAAATTCAATGACAAAGTAACTTATTCAAGTTTTCCTTTGACATTCAGTACAAAAGCAATTTCCTTCGAAGGAAATTGAAGAAATTGCTAAAGTTCCCTGTAATGGCTCTATTCTCTCACAACTTTTTACATTAAGTTAGTTGAAGTTTTGTTATAAAGTTATGCAAGTGGCAATGTCAATCGTATCAGGAGGTATTAATTTTTAAATCTGATTATATTATCAATAGGTACCTATTATCGATAAGTAGGAACTGAAGACGTGGACACTCAAGGCAGGGCTGGTCCACCAGTTTAATAAAATTCACTGAGCGAGCTATGGAAAGCGCTATGTTTGGAGATTTTCTGAAATTTATAACGAATATATCCGACAGAGTACCAAAGCGCGACCATCGAACCAACCGGCGAGAATCTCGCGAAGAACCGAGAACCGCTGGGGTAGAGTGTAAGCACTCTACCAACCCATACTAAGGTATGTACTAAGGTACTCGTATGTGGTTGTGCGCATTATCTTACGCATAATTTCTTAATATTCGAGTCCTTCCTATACATATAGCGCCTTGCAGCGCCCCTACCGGATCGAGAGGAGCAAATTTTTGTAGTATGACAATGATCCAATAGTTATTTACGAACTCTATGATAGTTCTTTGAAATGACAGCGGCAGTCACGTTCGCGGCATTGATATTATAAAAGTTAGTGCACTAATAACAGCGCTTGGTCCGCCTGAAATAGTCTAAGTAAGTAGTACCTACTCACTCTCAGTACTGCACGGAACGTCGTCGTCGCTTCGAACCCAAGTGTCCTTACCAATCAGAACAAAAATAAAATTCACTGAAACATTTATAGAAATGCCTTCATTAGTGCTTTAAGAAAAATAAAAACATACGGGAAAACATTTCACTCGTTAGTACAGCTTTGAAAAATAATTGTCTTCTATTTATTTTTTACATACCAAAGAACATCACTAACAATCTGTGTATTTAAATTTTCTATTTATGTAAGGTACTTACACTTAGTCTACGTTTTTCCCTTACGATGTATGAGCGTACCGAGTCTACTCCAAACACGTCAATCAGAGGTAAAACAAGCTACTGTCACAGCAGAGGGATAGAGTCACTCAACAATTCTCTGGATTTTTAAGTCATAACTCATCTATGTGTAAGTTGACAAGCACATAACTTCAGTGCTTTCACGAGGTGAAGACAAAAAAATGCCTCTCACCTCGTTTTATCTACAATCATTCTAAGCCTTCTTCTAAGACGTCGATGGTCCTTGAAAACTTTTATATAATATAACTGATAATTTATGCTTATTAAAATTTTACGGGAGAATAAGATATCTCGCGTCAATAAAAAGTAGGTCAATATTTTATGGTACCACTTCTACATCTTTTGCTATACAAAAGCGAAATAATTATCAAAATATGACTATAACTGGCGAAGATATCGAGTACCAATATACATACCTACGTACAAAGCTGACTTGAGAACGTCCTCCTGTTCTTTTTCGTCGGTTGAAAATTAATAGAGTTGGTACTGTTATTTGAAGTAAATTTTATATATACGGTTACTACAACATAACTAAGTTTTATGTTAATTACAGCATCACCTGTTGGGCAATTAAGTCAACTTTACATATGCACTGTATCTCGAACAATCTCGATCAATATCCAAAGTCTTGTCTGAAAACCTTGTATTTACTGGCAATAATTAATCAAAGCAAAAAAGGAAGCTCATGTTCATGCTGCCGTAATTATTGAGCACATTAATTAACTAGTTTGCATGTACTTCGTCTATTTTCACCGCTATTCTGAAGTACGTAAGGCTAAAAGCATTGCATAGGTACAAAGTGGTGTCGAACGTATAAATTATTCAAAGTGCTTTGACGGCACGCAATAGGGTTATGTTTAGAACCACTACCTTGTGATATAATGAATTTATTATGAGCTGGTGGGTTCTAAAATCGTTAGACCTTTTAACTACTAATTTTTAACCATCTGTACCCGGGTATACGTACTCCATACTTAACTATTCAGGTAATCTTTCTTTTAGAGTTAGGAGTTAGGAAACTCTACAAAAATGTCACAGAAACACATAACTAAAACTGGCGTAGGTCCTAAACATAAATTGTGTTTCCACTTTAATTATAGGTAATTTTCTTTTGTTACAGCTAATGGACAATACCAACCTGGCATGGAACCGAAACGACAACGCACCGCCTACACGCGACACCAAATACTAGAACTGGAGAAAGAATTTCACTACAATAGGTACCTCACAAGAAGAAGACGAATAGAAATAGCCCACACTCTAGTCCTATCAGAGAGACAAATCAAAATCTGGTTTCAAAACAGAAGGATGAAATGGAAGAAGGACAACAAACTACCCAACACCAAAAACGTAAGAAGAAAAACTAATCCAGCGGGAGTAACAACAACGGCTAAGGCACCAAAGAGTAGATCGAATAAAAATACAAATAACAATGATAAGAAGAAATCGAATAATAACGGACGTCCTGATAGTATAGAGAATGTGACGGATAACATCATGAATGACTTGCATTGTGTAGGACAACAAAATCTGTCGCATGATCCAGCGATCAGTCCGATGTCCCACCCAGGGAACATGGGTCATGGGATGACTGCGCACCACTTGCACATGATGGGCCTTCACGGGGCCATGGACCCAGCCATGGTTGCCAACCTCTCACATGGTTCCCCGCTCCCAGGTTGCAATCCTGCAAATCAACCAGTCATCAAATCAGACTACGGTCTAACCGCCTTATAATCTTTATATGTGTAAAGAAAACTATATTTTTAATTATGGAACTCTTGAATTCTTACCATTCCTTTTTGTTTATACTCGATGAAGTGTTTTGTAGTGGAAAATTTTGAGATGGAATCGGAGAAAGCATAAACGGTTAAAATTATATGGCGTATATAATCCAGTTAACTCAACAAAGAAGTAAACTTTATAATAATATGTGGCATTAGAAATCTTAAATAATCACCTCACCGCCTAGGTTGGATTTCAAATTGAAACAAAAAGCAGGATTTTTATTCTATAAGCAACCAAGGCGATTCCATTTAAAATTTTATTAGTAGTTGTGTAAGTATTTTTAGATTTACCAGTCATAATCTGATGTTTGGATATACATTAAGTAAAACTCTACAATGTCAAAAGTGTGATTAATTTAAAGTAGGTTATTGCATCTTGTGTGTTGGTTTTGTACTGTTTTTAAGGTCATTGTCAAATTTTCAAGTATTTGAGAAAAAGTTACCATTATATTTTCTTTTTAATACTTTTTCTTTATTTTCTACTTGTAATTTTGAAATTCTAATATATACACCAACAAACAAAATTTTAGAAGATATTGTTAACTTTGTGTTTATCGAATAATTGTTGAAAATTTTCATGACGAGTTTATCTTTTAAAAGCACACTAAAATTAAATTGATGTAATGTATAAAAATATATAAATAAATAGATAGATACTCACTATAACAGATATAATGTACGAGACTTTTGTGATGTAGACAATGACTTAGGCTTAGGTACAAAATGTGGATTATAATTGTAAAACGAAAAATGTTTTGTAACTAAAATAGGAAAAATGTGAATAAAAATCAATAAATATAGTAACAAATTCATTGTTTTATATTTTTTGCGACAAAGTTAAATCATTAACTTATTTATAATCCTAGACTATAAATCTTGAAAAAGGTAACAGCAGCATATATTATACAGGCTAAGCAAAATCAAGGAAAATTGTAGGACCGTACGATTGAAAAGACATTTAAAAAAAAAGTCGGTAGGCTGCGTACGTTTCATAATAGCATAGGTACAAAAGCGTGCCCGGGCATTTTCCAAGTGAGGAAGGTAGCATTGTATAATGGTCATCAGAAACAGTTATTTCAACAGTCAGTGCAAAGGTATGCCAAGAAATTTAGTTCATTTCTCGCTTCACTGATCCAAACATCGAACACGCTCACAGCATCAATTCGTAACTGGCATCGATATCATAACCTTGTGACATACGTATCGAATGAAACGAAAGCAAAAATCGTAATGTATTCGTTCAATGGTGATCATCAATCAACGTCAGCAGCTCATTGTGTGGCCGGCACGCAAGCTATCTCAGACTTTACTTACGAACGGCTATCGATCTCAAACGTTATAAATAGGCTTTTTGTTTTTGAAAATGTTATAGTTTTGAGATTTAGGGTTTTGATGGTTCAGAAATTAAAATGATTTTGAATGGTATTTCTAGCTATATCATATCACACTCATATACATATATTAATGCGAAAGTTTGGATATTTATAAGATTGTTACCTCTTCACGGTAAAACGGATTCAGAACGGATTCGGTTGAAATTTTGCACTGATGTAGACCGGGAATAAATAACATATATGCTACCTTTATCCTGAGAAAACGCGTGCGGAGCCGCGGACAGAAGGTCAACAATATAAAGTATTTATACTGTTTTTATTATCAGTTTTTTTATTTGCTCGTTGATATTTCTGTCGATAATTCTTTATCTGAGTTTTGAGCAGTTTTCTGGATAGCCTATACCAATTTCAGTCCGATCCGCTCCGTAGTTCGTAAGTGAAGTGAGTAACAAATAACTATCTATCCAATTCAAACTTTGCATTGCAAAATTATTATCGTGCTGAAAAACTAACAAAAGTATACCTACCTAGCAATTAGCAATGCCAGACTCATAAAAAGCTTTAAATCTAAAGAGAAGCATCCATACCATACACAACAAACTATTTGTCACCAAATATTTGACGCAAAAAATTACAAACTGCAAATTGGTTTTGAGTTTCTTTTGAAATTATTGTCAAAGATCGGATGACAGATACAATAGGGTTTTTGCGAAGGCGTCAAAGGGTTAAAATTTTGCAAAATAGAAGACAAAAGAGGTTATTGTCCTAAAATTTGTATGCAAATAACAAGATTATGCTACCGTGCTCTTTTGAGCTGTTCGAGAAAAACACCGATTTGTTTTGAAGGTCTCCAGAGACTCTTTTGTCGGTTGGATTAGTCGGTAGCTTAGTTTTTTAGATGATGCTTTTGTACGACGTCTTTGTAGCCTTGTCTTGTTATTTTCCATTTAGTTGTCTACATTTGGCAGCCTGATGATGGATGAATAAATAGAAGGCAATTATCCAAATATCTGTCTTTATAAGATATTTGATTTTTCTAATGGCTGTTCACGCTCTTAATGGAAATAAAGATTTTAGCGACTGAGATACTCATCTCAAGATTCTGATTAAAAAAAAATTTTAGGAAGGAAAATAGAATACCTATTCTGACAGACATACCTAAGATGAACACGTAGAGAACTTGTAACATAAGTCGAATGCAAATGAACACAAACTGAACACCTAGCCTTAAATTTTCTAACCATGCTTTGAAAAAATTTATAGACCTTAGGCTGTCTTGTTTTAATAGCTTTGAGTTGATGTGTTCGTATATCTAAGTAACTTAGATATACTAATATAGTTTACTACTCTGTAAAAACATCACAGAATTCACAGAGCTCAAGAACAGCCAGATCTATCCCCCAAAGACCGGCTATAAACAAAGGCGGTTAAGTAAAAGGTATCTCAGACAATTCAGGTGAGTCCGTGGGGTCTCCAGGGAGCATTATGGAAGTGAGGACTGGAGCCTGGTGACTTGCATTTGTGGAACTTCTGTGGAGTACCTATGACTTGTGGAAAGAGCAGTTTTAAAGGTCCGAAACAATAATGTAGGTGGAGGTAAAAGAATTGGCCAAATTGGGGATTCGTAGTTTGTGTAATTGTAAGGAGATTGTCATATAATGTTACATAAATTAAAATACGATACAATTTCAAATGATTTCTACATTATATTTAGCTACCTACCTAATTAAAGTAGATTCAAACTGTACGTATCTATTGTCGCTGCGGTCACTGTAACTTACTGTCTGGTGGTCACTGGTTATACATCAAAAAAGTCTTCGCTGGTAAAATTTTATATTTCTTCGTTTTAAACTTTCATGGAATATCAAACCTTCTTTGAATAGTCAACCTCCTGTTTTTTTTTAGCATATACTCTTTATTGACAAAGAAAATTACAATTCAATAATAAAAACAAATTAGAACTAGTATTTACAATTGAAACAATTAAGCTAACTGCATACTGTTTCAAACAATCTACAGGTAGCTCAACTGATCCATATCAATACCAGTCGGAAGCGTCCCCAAGACGCTGGCTGCATTGCCCCGCTTTATGGCAATGCTGATGCGCTGCCTCAACCTCCTTAATAAACAAATTATCACTGCCAGTTTTTTTCAGTAAGTAAATATTGTTTTTAAAAAATAAAAACATTATTTTGTCCATTTAAACGCCATTTCATAGAGGCGATTTTATTTTATAAACGAAAAAAAAAAAACCGCAGTAACCGTTCGTTATGTGGCGCGAATAATATCGCGAGGTCTTACTGTTGCCCGGCATATCGGCGTCTACAGAAGCGTAATTTGCCGACTCTGGAGGCGTTATTGTGGTGATCCGTCTGAACAGCACCCCGGCCAAGGGGTGCTATTCAGACGGTCTCGTCGTCAAGATCGATACAACCAGGTAACATGTAGACGTGAACCAAAGCTGACTGTCCAAGAGATCGCATCAAGGCTACATAATGCCGATTTTCGGCATTATGTAGCCTTGATGCGATGGCACTGTTTGTCCCCAAACTGTGCAAAATAAACTGCGAGAGTATGGTCTACGTACACGTCGTCCAATCAGATGCCCACAGATCCGTCACCGAAATAGAACTCGTCGTATTCAAAGGTGACGACCACTCGTGCTATGGCTGCCAGAACGATGTGACCAAATTTTGTTCTGCGATGAATCTCGATACGCTTTCAAGCCTGTTACGAGAAGAATGAGGGTGTAGTAGTTCAGGAAATGCTGAACGTCTAAGATGTGTCCAGGAAGTTCATCCATACAGCGCGGCTCGGTTCGGGCTGGCATAGCAAAAACCGATAAACCGACCTCGTTTTTAAAAATGGCAACCTGAATGCTGAAAATTATGTGGAACATGTGCTGGCTGAAAATTGGGACCTGAATTTACATTGATGCATTACAATGCCCGTCCACACATAGCAAGGCGGCAGCGAGGCGACTCAAGAATGGCTACAGGGGGAAAATATGCGCGTTTTGCCGTGGCCAGCTCAGTCGCCTTATTGTATCCCATTGAGCATGTCCTGAAAGATCTCGATGTAGGTGTTAAATTTGTAGGTGTTGCTTAGACTTTTTTTGATGTGTCTAATTAGGTATTTCGCATAGTGTGCGGTATCTGTGAGTAAATTTTTAGGGTTTCGAAGATCGGAGATCGGTTTTGAAACCATTACGCTTTTTCTGTCCTGTTTTCCGTCTTTAATATCTCGGCAACTGCAGCAGCGAATAACTAGAAATTTAAAATAATAATACATTTCGTGCGCCTGTATACCTCTAGATAAAAAAAATTCAAAATGTTATGTAAAATTTTCAGTAGGTACAAATAGTGAAGTCGAAATTTTAAAAGAGACCGACAAGGTCAATTGGGTTATCATATTAAAAGTATTATTTTGTACATCTTAAAACAGTTTTTGAAATTTCTGTAAATTTAACACTTTTTGAAATATTAGGTCCTTACATATGAAATTGGCGTTTTGTATGGGAGGAACAATAAGTCGAATATTTTTTAATATAATATATTTAATTAATCAAAGTATGAACCATTATTTTCTATGCACTTTTGCCATCTTATAGGTAGTTCATTGATCCCTTTACTAAAAAAACCAGTCGGACGGGAATCAATAAAATCTTTGAAGGCGATTTGGACTGCCCCATCGGAGTTGAATTTTTTCCCTTGCAAGAAGTTATCCAAATTTCGAAAAAAATGGTAATCTGTTGGAGCAAGGTCCGGGGAGTACGGAGGATGTCTTAGACTTTCCAATTGAAGCTCTTCTAATTTAGTAGCCGTCTGTTGCGCAGTGTGTGGTCTAGCGTTGTCGTGAAGCAGCAGTGGCGTGGAGCGATTGACCAGCCTAGGTTGTTTAGCCGCTAGCTTTTCCATCATGGTTTGCAATTGCTGACAATAGACATCAGCCGTAATAGTCTGGCCAGATTTGAGAAAACTGTAATGAACAATACCGGCACTAGTCCACCAAACGCTTACAAGTAACTTTTTTGGGGTTAATTTTCGCTTGGGGCAGGATTTGGCTGGCTGGCCAGGATCCAACCATTGCGCTGAGCGCTTCCGATTATTGTAAAGAACCCATTTTTCATCACAGGTAATGATTCGGTTTAAAATACCTTCATTATTGTGCCGGTTTAGTAATGTAACGCAGCAGTCGACGCGCGTTTGCCGGTTTGCTTCAGTCAATTCGTGAGGTACCCACCTTTCAAGCTTTTTAATCTTCCCAATTTGCTTCAAGTGAATTAAAACAGTTTTATCACTAACATCGCAGCCTGCAGCTAACTCGGACGTGGTTTGCGATGGATCCGCTTCCACAATAGCCTTCAACTCTCCATTATCAACTTGAGTCTCAGGCCGTCCACGGGGCTTGTTCTGCAGGTCAAAATTTCCAGAACGAAAACGTTGGAACCAAAAACGAACTGTGTTTTCTTTTGCAACACGACCGCCATACACATCATTCACCCTTCGAGTTGTTTCCGCAGCACTAGTGCCACGGCGGAACTCGTACTCGTAAATAATGCGATATTTTAAGTTTTCCATTTTGTAAAATGAGTGACGCAAACAGAAAAAAACAGAAGAAAAAAAACAAATGAATGACGATCATCGAAGCACAAATACATGAGTCTATAGCTGTACAAATTTGAATTTGGAATTCCTTACCAAAGAGGAGAAATTTGTGATTAAAGTGGCCAGTACGAAAAACGCCAATTTCATATGTAAGGACCTAATATTTTGATAAACTCGGAAAAATACCCTTTCCCCCATCTCCGAAGTGTGCAGAGCAATCCATCTGTCTTCAATGTCTAGGGAAATATTTGTTAGATGACTTTACCATTCTTCTAATTGGTGTACGCAATCCTGAGTTAGTGCGGCACGTATTGAGTGCAAATAAGCGACTGGCACACACCTTTCTGGTATGTAATGTTCTGGGGACAGCGTAGCAAACACTCTGCAAACTCTTCAATGCTGTGGAAAGTCTATAAGTGGAACACTTATTAAAAAAAATATAATTTTCAAAAAGGGGGACTACCTCACCGAATGGTATATCAAATGAAATTGTTATCTGTTTGTACATCTAAAAACATTTTTTTAAATTTCTGTGTATTTTCATACTTTTTGAATTATTTTGAAACAAGTGGAAAAATTACCCATTCTCTCCCCCCCTATCTTCGAAGTTTGCAGAGCGATCCATCTGAAATACATATATGTTACTTTTGTAGATATTGATCTGTATTTTACAGGAAAAATATAGAGAAGTCTGCTTACAGACTACTAACACACACACACTAGAACACATTTTGAATAATTTACAAAAAGGGTTTTTTTTTTTAAAACGGGTAGGTTACGTCACCGAGTGGGATATCAAATAAAAGGTATCGGTTTGTACATTACAAAACTGTTTTTGAAATTTCTCTATGTTTAATACTTTATGAATTATATTGAAAAAACTTGAAAAAATACCCTTCCCCCCTATCTCCAAAGTTTGCAGAGCAATCCATCTGAGATGAAAAATATATACAAGCCTATATAATACAAATACAATAAGTAAAACAGCTTTTAAAAAATGTTCAAAAAGGGGGGAACAATTTTCAAAAGGGAGGCCTACCACACCGAGTAGGGTATCAAATGAAAGTTATTGGTATGTACATCTCATAACAGTTTTTGAAATTTAGATAGTTAGATAGATAAGAATTTTTAAGTTCACACACAAACAGCACAGGAAAACAACATATCAACAAAAACATAAAAATACAAATATCTGTAGGATTACCCCCCTCTCCGAAATTTGCAGAGCGATCCATCTGAAATGTATGTAGCGTTTGTAGATATATATTTAAATTTTACAGTAAAAATATAGAGAAGTCTGTGAGTACAACACTTTTTGAAAAATTGACAAAATGGGGGGAATAATTTTCAAAATGGGGGCTACCTCATCAAGTGGGGTATCAAATGAAAGGTATTGGTATGTACGTACATCTCAAAATATTTTAAAAAATTTCTGTAAGTTACATACTTTTCGAAATATACTGAAAAAAGTAGAAAATTTTACCATTAGGTACCTCCTATTTTGCAAACCGATCCATCTGAAATATACGAATATGTAATGTAAGCTTAAATTTTTAGGTATTCATTTAAAAAGCAAAGTCTCTAACCGATACTTATAGTAGGTACATATTCTTTTACTTGACAAACATTCGAAACCCTTGGCGCGCGAGACACACTCGCACTTGACGGATCTTGTTTTTTCTGCAATAAAAATATGACTGGAAAATTCCTAAGTTTTTGATTGCAAAAACATCCATATATGTATTTGTTGCCTTACCTATCATCCTGTTTCTATAAAGCAACTTCTTGCTAATGAGATTTAATTATAATTTTACCAAAGATGCTAAACCCAAACATTTTATGAAAGTCCCACAGCCAGTCAGCAAGTTTCAGGGGGTGGAAATGCGAAGCCACGTCGGCGAGACGACAAATTTCAATACATCTCGACTGCCCGCGTAGGGTGCGCTCCCTACATAAATATGGCGGAATTGGGTGTGGTACAAGACATAAGCGATCAAATGAAATACATGATTACTGATTCAAGAATAAGTTAGTGTCAAGCCGAGTACTGACTGATGTTACGGGGCGTAATGTACCATTCGTAGCAAGCATGATACGTTGATGAAGAACACTTTCCTTTAATAAAATGCTTTGGGTAACTGCATATTTCAACGGTTTTTAGAGTAGGCCTTAGTAAGTGTGATATCCAGAGCCCTGCTGGGTCGGTTACTTGATATTATAGAGTCGTCGTCGTTGAGACGTTCCATTTTTATTTGGAATTTGGTAGGTGCATTCGGACATGGAACCACGTAAATCCTCAACGACGACGATTCAATACTATTCAAATACTAAAAAACTTAGGGCTTACAAACTGCACCATGACCCCTATAAATTAACTTACTTATTCATACATATCTTTCAAGAGTATTTACGAATACGTTAGAGAACTGTTAACAAAAACAAAAAGCAATCGCTGTCGTCTATAACTTAGACAATATCATAACTCGAGAAGGGTGGCTCAAGACTGAGCGAACGTAATCCATACTTTACTCGATCTGAGAGCTGCGAGTGCGTGATACAACTGAATGTCACTGAAAGTAAAGGGAACTTGACGACTCTTGAATATTGCGACTTTTTGTGGCGAAAAGCTTTTCCATCAGGTCGTCATCATCATCTTCATCTGCAGTCAGATTTTACTTACTGTCGGGGAAGTTCGTTTCGCGGCACTCACGTAAATGTTTTTATATTTTATTGTTTCTAGGTCGTTAAACCCGCACTGGAAATGTACTGTTTACTATATCAATAATCAATAATTTATTGAATAAATTATTGATAAAAAATTAGGAAAAATTAAAGATTTGAATTGACTTACGTAGATGACTTGTAATGGTAGGTACTACCGACGTTACAGGACGTTATACAACATTTTAAACAGCGAGCGTTCGTGCAGTCAGTACGGGGAAAGAAGGCGCTCGCAACGAGCAACTAGACAGATTTTAGCACACGGCGCGGCGTAACGTATCATGCTCGCTGCGAATGTTACATTACGCACCGTAACACCGGTCAGTGCCCGGCTCTAGGCTTGGAATGACAGATGCGGCTGTTATTTACATACATCCTGGATGTAAAGACTATAGTTACCTTTTATGGGTAAGTGATATGGGCCTCAAGTTTCATCCACCACAGTCCTGTGTAAGCTGCCTTAAACTCCTCATCCATGTGATACCTACTCTGGATGATGCACATTTTATCCGTGAGTAAGTTTTTAATAAAAAAACGATACCAAGTCTAGAGTTGTCCATACGGTAGTGGGTGGCCCAGAATGAGATGGCGCGACAAGCAGACATCAGCAGACCATATGGTTTGTTACAACTAAGAACCTGATTTAAGGCTTCATGCCTTGGACGAGATGACATTAGATGAGAGAGAAACAGGTTTGAAGTCTGCAGGCAGGCAAAGGCCTGCAGACTTCAAATTAATTGAGAACTTATATTTAAGCATTAAAGTTTTTGATATATGTAGATGGTAACATTATTACTAGATATCTTTTTTAAATTCTAGTTTTGCCCGCGTTTTCGCATATGGAAACGTTCAAAGGTTATTTTTATTCCATGGGAACTGATTTATTAGACAAAGATTAGCCTATGTGTATGTGTGTAGCCATATATTTATGAAAAATTTCAACCCTATCCACTCAGTAGTTCTGGCGTGAAGAAGTTACAAACGTACATCGATCATGTAATATAGATGTGATGTGAAGTGTGATAGTATGATTCCCGTATTGAAATCGATAACATCCCCAATGATCATAACATAAACTGTTGATTGACTATAATTAGCGTACCAACCTATATGACAGCCAAAAAGCTTTTCAAAATCAATCAAGAAAAGAACAAACATATTGATCGTCTATATCTATAAATTTATATAATTATGTATATACTAACATTATCAGAATAGATACCTTCGCTGAAACCCAACAAAGGGATCCTGCCCACAAATCTATAAAACGTTTCAATAAGTACTCTACTACGGTAGGTAAAGTTCTTCCATTCTAAACTTGCGCGCGGCTGCTTTTTGTTGCTTTTTTGGCAAATAAGTTAAAAAATTATAAAAATGGTTTGAACTAAGTAGTACAAAAAGATGTAAATTAGTACTATTATATTACCAACCTTCAATTAATTAATTGTGCATCTCATTCTTTTATCTGTATTCGTCACTAGCATCTACCTTTGCATCGTAGCAGGATCTATTCACGAATAAAATTAGACTACATATTATTTAATTCAGATTATGTTCTGTAGTACACTGCCTTTTGATTTGTTTATATTTTTCTACACTTCTTGAGTATCTTCACAAACTCTTGCCTTTTTAATTATTATGACAAAAACAAATGTAAAAAGCGCAGCGCAAGTTTAGAGTTTACGAACTCTACTTACCTACGCCAGTATAGCACGCTACGCCAGTAGTCGTTGCTTTATGCCCTTCAGTGTAGTAGGTAGGTACATATAGCTACCTACTGTGTTATGGATGAGTGTATGTATGTATGTGATGACGAGAATGTGTGGGTTGATTTCCCGACGTCGACGCGCGGTACCGCACTGAGGCACGGGGGAGCGTAAGTTTTATAAGGAAGAGGTTGTATCTTCCTTCAAAAATAATACCTATTTACACATTGAACTAATTTTACTCACCACATCAACACCCTTTACTAGTCCACTGCTGGACATACGCTTCCTCAGATAAGCGCCCTATTAGGGGGTAATGCAAAATTCCCCTCACGCCGGACATGCAAATTGGGGATCACTGGTGTGAATCTGATTTGCAGGGGGCGCTGCCGGCCCCTGGTGAATATCCCTTAGTCGCCTCGTACTACACCCGTGGGAAGGGTTCGGGTGGTGCAAGTTCTAAGCCGGGACCACACGGTATTTTACACACATACGAGTACAATACAAACATGGTTTGTTTAAAAGTTTTTCACAAATCAATGAAATCATCTCACGCAATTAAATTAAAAAAGCATGTTAATTTTCTTAGAAGTAAATATTTATTCACCATAATCCAGCGTCGAGAAGAAACGAGTAGTCAGATAAACTTTTTATAAAACTTATTTATTTAATCGGTGCATATTTTTATATTATGACGCATCGCTGAATCATGCTTACATTTTTTTATAGCCGATTTATAAAGAGGTTTAATGACATAATCAAAGTTGATGGAGTATTGTCAGTATTTGGTAGGAACCTAATTCATTCTCCAGTGATGATGATGATAACACAAACAATCTTGATACTTTCTCCCAGCCGTACCCAGCTGTCAGCCGCTGTTCACGCACATATACACAGTTCCAATCCCAACACATCACACACACACATACACACACAAGGGGTGCGCCGCTAGAGTGGGGGACTGTATTAAGTTCCATTCTTTTCACTAAAATAATTTTAGGGGTCGGTTTTAGTTGGATATTTTTTGTGAGGGTCCCGATTCCGTCCAAATAGAGAAATGGCGGACGAGGGGTGCACTCGTTGAGATGTTATTTGTAGGTATTGATTACATTTTTGCTACATGTTTTATGTGGCGTGAAGTAATCGAAGAACCCCTCTCTGCTTTTCGTACATGCAATAAAAACTCAGTACTCCATTTTGTAGATGCTTTGTTGATAGAAGTAAATTGCAGAATATTGATAGCATTTCTTTGCTCATTGTTGATTAGATTGCGCTCTGTTGTAGTCAACCCAGCACAAAACAGCTATTAATTTACAGCAGTTACACAAACTGTAGTTATATTATTATTAATTTTTAGTTCTAACAAAGCAGTGCCCGCGTATCCGCCCGCGTAGAATTCGCTTTTTCAAGGGTTTAATTTTTTTGCGCGTTATATTAATAATTTTTCTAAAACACAAGTAGCGTAAGTTAGTCTCTATAACATCAGATATCTGCCAGTCTCGTCAAAATTTATCTGGCCAACAATAAATAAATAATAATAAATAATGCTGGACAATCCACACAGCATCATCTAGCCCCAAGCTAAGCAGAGCTTGTGTTATGGGTACTAGATGACTGATATACATACGTAATACAATACATTACATAGATAGATATGTTTATTATATCAACAAAAAAATACCAGAACAAATATTTTCAGATAGTACAAACATTTGTCCCCAGGCGGGAATCGAACCCGCAACCTCCTGCGTCGCAGGCGGACCTTCGTCCGAAGCGCCTCATCAGTCGTCGTCGGTCGGTAGATTAGCTTAAACCAACAGACAGTCAGCCAGACCTAAAATGTTTTATTATTTGTTAAAAGTACCTTGAATGCATTTAGTAAAAAGCTGTTATTTTGGCAATAGAAACAGACACAACAATTTTATTTATTTTTATTCAAAATAATTGTAGAACTACCTAACATGTTTTATCAGCGTAAGTTGCAAACGTGACTAACTTAGCTGAGACAGGGACCATTTTGTGACTTAAGCAAGTAGTTTATTTCTGTCTTTTTATTTTTATTAAAGTACGTTCCTACTTGAACGTGACAAATAAAAAAAAATCGATTCTATTCTAACATAATAAATTCTATAAAAAAATCAGACGGAGGAAGTGGAAAACATTATAAACCTTCTCCAAAAATATACCCGAGCAGCTGTCTATTTCCCAAAACCGTTACATTAAGGCTCGGATACCATCGCTTTCGCTAAAAATATTTTAATCAAAGTTTTCTACCTGATACTGGGGGCGGCCTCAGACCGACCTGTCAGTCTCTCAAACGTTAGATTAAAAACAACCTCTTCGTTTTTTACGCTCAGGATTTTCGAGGATCAAGAAATTATTTTTTTGAAAAGTTCTCAGGCAGAATGATTATAATGCGGTAGATAAAGTTTTGACGAAGGTCGGTTGGTCGGCCATGACACCTTATGTTGGATTGTGGCCTCGAACACATAACATAGCATATGGTTAAATAATGTGGAATGATTTCATAGTAACCAGATAATAACTATACTTAAATTTATTGTCAGGCAGGTTCCTGTACATTTTTATTATTGAAAAATATTTGGACCTTGCTTTTTTAGGGCACTTTTGCACTTTTATAAACGCCTAGCTGCTGCTCGCGGCTTCACGCGCACTTTTTAAGTGGTTTATGTCCGTCCCTGGCATACAATTTACCTCCCTGCCAAATTTCATTGAGATCCGTTTAGCCGTTTAGGCGTGAAAATGTAACAGACAGACATACAGAGTTGCTTTCTAATTTATAATACTAGTATGGATTTTATAATACAGTTATTATGGCTTCCTTTTTAAAAAAGTTCGTGATTTTAAACAATTACTATTTAATTCAACCAACCAAAAGTTGTGTCAACTGTAATTAAACAAGACGAATCTATCTTTCTCTATTGATTCTCTAATCAACCGTCCAAATTATCAACAAAACAGCTTCTCTCCACTCTCAACGAAAAATCAGCGTTATGGTTTATACTTTACAGTTTAAAGTCGTAAGCCAAGTTGGTTTATACATGCAGATGTATAAATGCTGAGTCAGCACAGTGGCACCGGTAGTAGTTAGTAGCGGGTTCGAGTCCGGGGAGCACGATTTACATGTCACTCGCACCGCTTGATATCCGATTGTGTGCCAGTCATTCGAGGTATATCCGATAGATAGGATTATTAAAAGAAATGTCACAGCTTATTCAAAACTCTTTTTTGTAAGACTTACTAACTTATTTAGACACTTGATTCTGCCCGCGGCTTCTCACGCGCTTTTCATGTAGCCTATGTCCGTCCCCGGGTTATTGTTTACATTCATGCCAAATTTCATTAGTATCCGTTCAGCTGTTGAGGCGGGAAATGCTTATACACAGACAGAGAGAATTACTTTCGCTTTTTTAATATTAGTTTAGATTATTTATTTAATTTACTTTTACTAGCACAAGGGCTAGCAAAATAAATTCACCCCTCACGCGTAGAAGGTCATTGTCAAAAGACCTTCTACGCGTAAGGAGGTATAATTTCCATCCAATAATTTCCTTCCATTGAAAGGAAGAGAAAAAATTACTTGACATCTTTTGCAGCTTACGAAACATTTAATGAATGAGTTTGGTTTTATGTAAGGTGTGAAATATGCCATGAGTTTTAGTTCTTAGAAAAATCATAAATACGTAAGTATATTCTTACCCACGACGACCGATGTGGCGCGGCGGGAGAAGGTCCGCCTGCGACGCAGAAGGTTGCGGGTTCGATTCCCGTCTTGGGTCAAATGTTTGTACGATCTGCAAATATTTGTTCCGGGTGTTCTGGGTATTTTCTATATATAATAAAAAAAATATCTATCTATGTATGTATTGTACTAAGTTTATCAGTCATCTAGTATCCATAACACAAGCTCTGCTTACTTTGGGGCTAGATGATGCTGTGTGGATTGTCCAGCATAATTTATTTAGTTATTTACCTACCTTTTTTTGGAGCATTTCTAATGTGTAAGTTACGATAAATTCTAACAAACATTGTGAAATGCGGTGGTTTGTCTATCCTCATGGAACAAATAAGGTTTTTGGCGTTTTTGATTTATATAATGTTATTATATGACTTATAGTTAAACAATATTTAGTTATAATTTATCAGAGGTTAGTTGAAATATTGTAAAACCTAGATTAATTTGTTCTTATGTATCTCATTATAAGTAAACCCTGTGTTTGTATGAAAATAAAGTTTTTTAAACCTAATCTAGCATTGAGTTATGTACAAAGCAAAGGAAGGAGTTATAATATGTGTTGAATGAAACCAGCTTCCTTTATGAAGACGGACATGTGAATTGAACCAATAACACGATGAATGCAATGGACCTCAATGTATGTTAAATTTAGCCTTATTTTACTTCTCCATAAAGTCACTGTTCGTTATTTTGCTCATACATTTTACGAAAACATAATTTTCTTATGTTTCGTAGTCCGTACGCAAGGATTTTTTATTTGGAATACTCCATTTAGTGGGAATATAAAATAAATGCTAGAGCTTGTTGAAAATGAAACATAACAAAAATTTTCATTATTCTAATACATTCAATCTCACATTTGAAATTTAAACCATTATTTTTTTATGTTTGACAGTCCTGAAATAAATAAAAAATAAATAATGCTGGAAAGTTCACACAGTATTTCTAGCCCCAAGCTATGCAGAGCTTGTGTTATGGGTACTAGATAACTGATAAACGTAATACAATACACTACATAGATAGATATTTTTTTATTATACATAGAAAACATCCAGAACACCCTAAACAAATATCTCAGATCGTACAAATGTTTGTCCCGAGGCGGGAATCGAACCGCAACCTCGTGCGTCGCAGGCGGATCTTCACCCGCGGCGCCACAGAGGTCGTCAAATAGTTATATACGAAATAGTTTTGATTAGAGAATACCTAACCTATTTTAGGCCCAAACAACAGAAAATCTAGTTCGACCTTGTTGCCATGGTTAAAAGATGGCTCAAAATAAAGAACTTATGCGCAGAGCCATTTTCCAAAGCCATTTCAAAGCCAAAAAAGTTGAATCTTAATCAATAAGTTCCAAAATAAAATCCGATCACAATATGGTCATTTTATTCAACTTGCGCTATTACTTTATTTTTGAAAGTCATGATCATGTAATGATTGGAAGCTTTTGGCCATCTATTTGTCTTCATTCCGTTGACATCTCAATGTTGGCTGGTGCTAAGTTCGGACAAAATCTGACTACATGAGACAATGGTACGAATTAAAATCAATAGAAACTGACCATCGCCGTCCGTCCGTGATGATTGATGGTAAGCATTTAAATTAGCATTGATCCTGATTTAGTGACTATCAATCTTTGAACATAAGCTATTTCGTATATCAACGCGAACATTTTATTATAACGCAACTTTCCTCTTTCTTCTTTGTTTTTATGATTTTCAGAAAAGTTTAGGGTGTCCTAGTAAGCCTTAATGTCAATTTTTTATCATCTTCTATTATCAAAATAGAACTTGAAAGATCTGCGTTCTAATTTATGATAAAGCGAGTGTCTTACCAGGAATAGGTAAGAATTATTAATACTGTATTTTCCGAAACCGGAACTGACCATGGCCGCAAATTTTCAACAGCTTTCCAATAAATACCCTTACTGACAAAAAGCCGCTCCTATTCCTGCTGACTATACAAATTGCACCCTTAGATAAACTCTATCATAATTCTCAACTATCAGGCTGCCTCCACCTTCCCCAAAACCTCACCAGCGACCCAATTATTGTCTTCGTCCCATCTGCCCCGATGCCATCAGATCTGTAGCACGTGCCCCATTACGTGCAACGTCATCGGGCAGTCATTACGCGGGGTCATCAACCCGCTGATTACTTTTGAGCACGCCTTGTCGTTCATCATTAGCCTAGGTTAGGTTGCTTGTAAACATTACATTTCATTCATACTAGAGATGACCATGTATTTGGGTCATAAAGTGCTTGTTTGCAGATGACCATGTAGGTGATTGGTTCATAAACTGATTGTTTTTAGAGATTACTTTCCATGTATGTAATTGGGGTCAAGAAGTACATGTTTTTTTGATAGTAAAACAACCGAGCAGTTACTGTTTTATTTTTTTGATTGCACAGCGTAATGTACTCTCGATGATAGGTCATGGAAATTAAAGTAAATTCGTTCAAAATATCCTCCAGGTAGGTATTTAAATTGGTGGAGAATGTTAAAATGTCTCTTTTTGTCAGGATATCGATGGTCAAAACCACGTTATAACCATGTTCAGCAGGTCAACAAAAAACATTTAAATTGAGCTTCGCTATCATGTCAATTTTGCAAAAGTAGTAAATGCCTCGTCTGAAACTAAAACACTTTTTAAAAGTCCACTTGCTCTTGAGTGAACCTTTTGTTGTTGACTGTACATTATAGACTTCATGTTTTTGCCCGCGGCTTCACACGCTTTCTCCATCTCTCCATCTCCACAGCCTATATTGGTCCACTGCTGGACCCAGGCCTCCCACTGATAAGCGCCTTGTTGGCTTTTATCTCACGCGGGTAATGCCTATAATCCCCACGCTTTGTTGCTATGAAAACGTTTGAAGGTTATTTCTATCCCATGAGACCTGATTTATAGGATAAAAAGTAATAAAAAGTAGCCAACATATTTTTTCAAACATATACATACATATCCAAACGCCCAAACTTACGCATTTATAATTTTGGTTTAAGTATGATATTATGATATGATAATAATCAATTAATGTAATGTAGCTCAATTGTTTTAATTGTAAATACTAGTTCTAATTTGTTTAATTATTTTATTGTTATTTTCTTTGTTAATAAAGGTCTTAATGTACCTACCTTTAGAACACTAATAAATATATCGTATCGTAAAACATATTATTAAAAGTATAACTAGGAAGGAAGATCTTGAATAACATGATACATGCACGAATGTTTTCAAGATCTTCGTTGCAAAATTGTTTCTAATACATTTATAACTTGATAAACTACCGACATTCAAAGATTTCACTATCAAACAGATCGAAAACCCAGAAGCATTTATCAACAACAACATATAAATAATTTTAATTTACAATTTATAGCCTGTCAATACAGCTATGCAGCCGATCAATTTACAGGAAATATTTATAAATTGTACAAATAGTTTGTATAATAGCAAAGACATGGTGCGAGTTCTACCTTTCATATAAAATGGAGAGGTTGTTTGTAAGTTTGAAATTAACATGATGAAAATAAGTTTGAGTTTAATGTTGGATATAGAGATAATATTTTTTTGATTGAATTGAATATAGTGAGGTGTGTATGATAGGGACACATTACTTGCATATTTTACATAGTCGGTTCTTCGTAAGATATGGCCGCCGGTCATCTGCCACTTTAGCTTGCTAATTATTTGAGCTATGTCGATAACTTTGGTTCTCTGTCGGATGTTCTTGTTACGAATCCTGTCCTTCAGAGAAACTACGCGCATAATTCTTTCCATACCTGGCTGAGCGACTTTGAACTGGTGGACCATGAGTGTCCTAACATGAGCGTCCACGTCGCAGCTCCTTAGGTACGGACGCACTGATTGAAAACTTTAGTTTCCAATTTCAATTCAATTCAATTTATTTATTTAATTAGAATGGTCATACCACTTACACTAACTAATTAAAATTAAATAATACAATAAAAATACAAATTACACTTAAAAAGTAGCAACAAAATCTGGATTAAATAAATCAATAACCACAACAAATTTCAAATAAAAATTAACAATAAAATTCAGTTTAAGATAATAACTACAATAAAAAAATCAGATAAAAATAAAACGCAATAACAAAATTTCCAAATTCAAAAAGAAATAAGCTGAAAAGCTGCTGGAACTTCTCGGTGCCCGCCATGATTTGGATTGGGTTGGGTCGCTGAGACATATCTGAATATGTGCTTGCTATCCGTCATGATGGTTCTCATTTTTAGTCACAGTGTCGAGGCTTTACCATGGCCACCACCTTTGGAGTTGTTTCTTAAAGGAGTTCATTAAGAACAGCTTTCTTGAGAAAGTTGACAAGCATTTGCCCCCTGTGATTCCTCATTCCATAGCCATGCGAGCCTATTCGGGATTCGTTGCCGGTCTGAGTTGCCACCTTGCCGTTAAAGTCCTCCATAATAACGTTGAAGTGAGCCTTAGCGGTGTTGTGTAAAGCTATGGATATGTCATCATACATATCCTCCATTTCATCATTCGAGAGTGCTGAGGTCGGTGCTTAGACCTGAATTACCTTCATTCCCACTTGGATAGCCGAAGGATCAGGTACGTTACACACACTCGACACACTGGAGATTTTTTGAACGTTGCTAGAGAGGGACTTATTGACGAGGAAACCTACGCCACCCTGGAATGTTTTATCACCCTCGTGAAAGTAGAGAAGATGGCCTGAGTCTAGGGTTTCGGTGTTCTCCCCATGTTCTAGGCTTCACATAACCCTAGAACATGCCATTTAATGTTCTCTAACTCCACTTACAACTGCACTCATAATACTATCGCTGGGCATCCGGGTTTGGGATCGCAGTTCGATGGTGGTGTTGTTTCTTCAGTGGGCGCTGCTGCCCTCCCCCCGGTGTATGTTCCTTAGTCGCCTCTTACGACACTCAAGGGAACAGTTGGGGTGGTGCAAAGTCCTTTTAAGTAGACTTAAGTAGAAACTAAGAGCGAGAATCCATCCAAACCAGGACGAAACACTAGTTTGCGGTACCTTTTCAGTGTTCGCGCATCCATCAATAAATCAAAGTAGTACGTCGTGCCCACGTTTCTGCGGAGAATACATCAAATCAGCTTGGTGCCTCACGACTAGCTTTTGTTTTGAAGAGCATGACTTCATGTCCGTTAACCTAGTTTGCTAAGGTTTTGTTCGCTAATAGAAAATCGAGCCGTGACTTTGGTAGAGGTTTGTTGCAAATATTGAATCTAGTTCTAATCCTAATTCAATCACAATGTAGAATTAATAAAGACTACGTAATTTCTACCATTAAACATATTTTTATTGTCAGAGAGGCTAAATGCTTGTCTATCACAACATTTGGACCAAGGCTGGAAAACAGAGATAAATCCAACTTTAGTAAAGGGATACAGGCCTGTGCTCTGAACTGAGGCTGGGATAATTAAAGCCTATTTTAAATCAAATGCGCCAAAGCTTTGTACTAGCAACGTAGGGTACGTAACCTACCTGTGAAAAAGGCTTTGAGGTCTACCACGGTCCTTTGAGAAACCAAAGTTTCAAAGTAGGTAGCTAGGTTGAAAAAGTTTTATTCATAAAACTTCAATCGTCTAAATCTATGTATTTTTGCGTAGCTCTAGGCATCCTATAAGAAACGAGCATTCGAACAAATCAGCGACACCCACTCCATCTCAACTTGTCATCAAGCAATACCTTATTTTCACGCGATCTCCGCGACGCATATCATAATTTACATTCACGTTGCGCATGAGTTGGTACTATCGCTTACAAAAGCGTTTTAACTTATGTGCAGACAATGGAGTAAATCATATTAAAGCCTATTGGAATCATTCGATCAGAATCGATGAATTCCTAAAAATACTTCTAAAAATATCTTTTCTGTGTCTGGGTATAGACTACAATAACGTTTCTTTTCGCCTGGGATGGCTCGGAATTGTTTTTACCAGCTATTGACAACAATCAAAACGACAACCAAGTTGAATAGGCAGCTGATTAAATGGGCAGATAACAAGAGTTAAAAATTGTTAATCCTTTGAAGGACCTCCTTTTTTTTCATGAAATTAAAATGTAGGACCTCTCTATGGTACACCACTTTGGGGTAAAAATCTAATAAAGAAATCGAGAGAGGCAGAGAGCTCTCATATTTCTGTGTGGATTGTCTAGCATTATTTATTATGATTCTCTCTCCCAAACTATAGTAGAGTTGTAGTTTAACGTTCTTTGACGTCCTTCAAACTTCTGTTGGCGACTATCCCACGGTACAAACCGGCGACTTTGATCTCCGTTACAATCGGCCATAATTGATGATTGTGTAGGTGAAACCAATCTTAGACGCGCGTTTGACTTGAGCACTTCTTGGATAGAAAGTGGCGACGTTTTGAAAATAGGCTTACCTTAAATAGACTGGTAGGTTAGGTAGGTACATAGAAGCAGCTGAGTTATGGAAAATAACAACTTCATGTAGAGCTTTTGGGGAAAAAACGGAACGAGACTATTGGGATACTAGATAGACTAGACTCTAGTCAATACTAGAGAGTTGAAAAGTGATTCAAGATGTACATTTGCTTACATCGTTATACGTTGTAGGTACATACCCTGATTTTTCACACTTCATGCTCGTAAAACACACTTTATACTTCATGAGTAGTCCAGTCAAGTCGTCCAGTCAAGTCCAGTCAAGTCGCCACTCCTGTGAGGTGAGCCCTAGAAGTGGGGACACAGAGAAGGTCCCATTTTTATGTTTTTTGCTTTTAATATGTAAATCTACTCGTATATGGCAACAATTTGCCATCCGTTGGCAGCCTGTAGTAGATATTGCCAGCCAACTTCAAATTACAGGCATTTACGTTTACCATGCGCTGGTCATCTTTTGCCTCGAACTCACTACTTCTTATATGTATATAAATATAACGTAGCCAAACACAGCCTCAATTTAGGTAAACATCAACTTTGATAGGTATTAAAATAAATCTTGCGATAGGCGACCAGAAAATCAATTTTCAATTCGCCTTAGAGGTTGTCGCTCAGTAATTATGCTTTGAAACAACATAATGAAGCCATTACACACAGCAGCCATTATCTTAATGGATAAGAGCTCTTAAATGCTAATCGACTTCCATAATTTAATGTTTTTCAGCAGTTTTGTAACCCTAATGCAGATATTATGGCAAGTCAAAGATCAGTGCATAAGTAAATCAATAAGTGAACTAATAATAAATTACAAAATAATTCTTGTAAAGCTTCTTGTGCGAAATTTTGTGTCATAAAATTTAATAATTTGGTTTATTATACGTTTTAATAAACTATTGAACCTTCATTATTGATTGTTACATAATACATTTACTTCGTTGTATAGTAACAAGTCAAACAATAATTATTATTGTTTGACTTGTGATAGTTTGTTACTATTTCTGTGTGTGTTTGAAATATCCGTGAGCGTGACTGGCATTGGGACCTAAATATTAAATTACATGTTTGTAAGAAACAAAATAAAATGGGAGTTTTGGGTACAGTTGTTTAACTGTATTCAGTATAACACCTTGTATACAATCTGCCAAATAGGAACCAACGAATTGTATGCATTTGCAAATAAAACCACAACCACCAAAACAGAAATGATTGCAGTTGTTTCAGCTTTGAAACACGGCATTGTTTCACAAATGAAACTTTGTCGTGCTCGAACGAAAGTTGAGCACCAAAAATGTAATAGCTGTCACTGGCTTTGATTAATGCAATTAATCCCACAATAGCCACATCGGTTTTATGTACACTGCTGGCCATGCTATTTCGAATTTACCATTTTACTTGATTAATAATCTAACCACAATTATAAGTTTCAATTTGCATAAACTTTTGTAATATTCTTGTAATTATAATAACCATCAATAATATAAGGAGAAAAGTTGGGCTCATCATATGGTAGTCTACAGCTAAATATTGGCAGCCTCAGTCCTGTCTTCAGCTTGCCCCGTACAGCAGACCTGCAGTCTTTTACAACGTCATCTCACCTAGCTGGAAAAATAGAGACGATTTTCATTTATGTTCATTTTTTTCTGGAAGTACGTGGAGTTCTGTAGGATTAATCCTCCAACAGCATTTTTAAACTCCCTACTCATTGTGTGGGAGGACTCTAGATTGTAGAAACAGACGGCAGTTTAATTTCACAGGACGTAAAGTAACGTTCCAATAATTTTGTCCAGCACAACACCGATAGATCCAGCCGGCTACGTCTGATAGATTTCATAAATATCGTGTAGAGTTTTGTACATAGATTTATTACGTTCGCCGAGCGAAAATGGCGGGAGATTGTTTTTTCAATTTACCGTGGAACTCCCGCTGTTTGACATGCGGCCCGGCGGGCGCGCCTGAGCCTTCCGCTGGTACCTATATTATGTACAGAGGTTGGTAAATAATAGTCCGAGAGAAGATACTTTAAAGGTACCTTCTAAGTAAAACAGGGTAACATCCAACAATATGAACGCAGGTTAGTAAGTAGGTACATATTTATAGCAATTTGCCCGGTTGTGTCAGTCTGCCGTCCCATCGGATTATGAGAGTGAGGGAATAGAGAGTGCACCTGTGTTTGCACACACACTTGGCACTGTAAAATATACTGCGTACCTGGCTAGTCTCCGTTGAGACTGGCCACCGTGGCCGAAGATTCGGTTAGGAAGACATCATCATCGTCAAAGATATTTATGGTCAAAAATGTATGTATTTCAGTATCCATTATGCTTGAGTATAGGAGATTTACTGAGACTAAGCCTAAAACAGGTTCAATTGTAACATTGTTGTGGGCTAAGTACCAAGTGAGGTTTGATAGCTGTGAAAATATATCTAGACTTACCCAAGACGAGTCGTTCGTCTACTCACACCATGAATCTTCCCAAATGCTTAAATGGTGTGAGTACACGAATCGTAAAAAATATTATTATCGTTCTGCAACTCACACCACCCTTTGTTTCCATCGCCCAAGAAGAATGTTTAAGTATCAATGTCGAACGCATTAAAAAATGTCTATATTTAAGAGGTTGGACAATGATGTTAAAATTAAAAGAATTACTCTTATACGGATTCCTGAGATGTCGACCGCAAATTACCAACAGAGGAGGCCAGTAACCCAATTTTGTGTCTCTACCTCTACGAAAACATAAAGCTCCCTGATTCATTACAAATCAAAAAACAGAGCTCCGCCTCCTAATCTATAACACCGTAGGCTCTAGCCGTAAAACCCAACCAGTAGCGTGCGTCACACAATCGATATCCATCCCTTAATGAAATGTCCTCCGCCCGCTTACATTAAAAGCCTTTTATCAACAATCTTTAATCTAATTAAAGGCACTTCTCAGCAGGTAGACCCTTGATGAATAAAACAAAAGTCGTACCCACAATCAACCAATTACTTTAGACCTTTATTTTCCACCATAGACCACCAGAAAAGCACAAACTTCGGGTAAGTTCAGAGGCTTTGTTGACTTGGTCAGTGGTTGGTCAGAACTGGACTTCGGGGATTTCGGTCGAAGGGTCATGGAAAAACAACGCACTGCTAAGCCAGGGTTAAGCTTAATGGACTGACTGAATAGTCTCGCTTTTAATTAATAATGGGGATACCTGAAAGTTGGGTTGAAAGCAAAGTTGCTCTTATTGTAGGTTGAAATTAAAGTTTGGCTCGTAATTAGAAAAGCTCGCTTTATTCAGAGTGGTTTTACATTGAAATCTAATTTGATATAGCTTTTCAAATTAGTCAGTAGAGTTTCATGGAATTTTAAAAATGTTTCTGATTCAAGAATTACCTACCCTGAGCCGTAAATACTCGTACTTTTCTTACTGCAGAAAGTAATCAGAAAACTAAAGAGCTTATCATGTATTTGCTTTAGAGAGAGTAACCTGCTGGTTGATTCAGATGTAGTAGGTATTTGTGAGTGTATCACTCTACTCTCGCTGCTGTGGCTCCATTTTTATTTGGATAAAAAAAAGTGAACCAATGAGTCGCGAAAATAGTTTGAGTGATACATCTCTCGAATACATCTGAATCGACCTGCTGAAAACCCAAGAGCTTTTGCTTCGGAACTTTGTATTTTATTTTATACCCTTTCAAAAAACACCCATGATTTCCACCCAATCACAATTCGCCACGCGTCCATTTTGACTCGCAATTTCTTGATCCCTTTGCTCCCATGATGCCCTCTAGGGCCTTCCCTTCGGAGGGAGTGTTGATTGGTATAGCTCCAGTGGATTAGAAGGGCAGTGATGACCACTCGGCCCTCAGGGATTGTTGGAATTAACAGTTGGATTGGGACTTTAGTTACTTTTGTAAATGGATTGTTTTATGTGCATGAGTTGACAAACATCCCATTTCTAAGCCTAAAAACCTAGTTTGAGAAAAAATGCTAACTTGACAAGAAGGTTTGTATTTCATCACAAATATTATCCATTTATTTTTCAAATGTTTTTTGCCAAAAAACCTCCGTCTGTCAGCGGCACCCTTCCACGTCAAGAAATAATGACATCGTTTTTGAAAACAAATCGATTAATTTCATTTGATTTGGACGCCAACGGACCGATTCGATTCCATCTCGGAATTTTAGAATTTGGAGTTCGCATCCGATTTATGACGCGTGAAATCGCTTCGATTTCGAAAGTTTTTCCATTTTCACATCGACGATACAATTCGCTTTAGACGTTTCTTAATGGTTTGTATTTTTGGTCTTTTTGTGATTTTTTTCGCGCTATTGTACTGAATTTTAGGGAAGTACTGCTGGACTGCGTATAGGTATATTTTTAGTTTTCTCACAGTGTGGATTTTCTGTAGGTACTTTCTTTGTACTTTTTTATTTTTATTTACAACGGTGTAATTCCGAGTTTTTTTTTTATTTAACTTATAAGTGCACCAATTGTAACGAGAAAGTGCCTAGTTATTTTTGATATAAAAATCAAAACATATATTTTTAGAAGCATGTAAACAGCACGTCGTCGTCTAATGAAACGTGTTATTTTGTAATACTATTTCGGTCCTGCAGAACACAAAGCAAGTTGTGCAAATGATTAATAGATCCAAATGTCATATGGCATGGCCGGAGTTCCTTCTCACATATTATTATTTTAAGGAATTCCAGTTGAAACCACTTCAGTTTGAATATAAAACTCTTTGGAATTGAAATATCAAATTCCTGGCTGACAATTTTTAAAAATAGATTAGGAAATACGAGTTTGATTCAATTGAGGTTCCGAGGAATTTGCGTGAGTTCCAAGTTCAAAGATAGGTCGTGTTGAGATATTATATTAAAAATAGCTTATATTTAAAATAGCTTGTTTGAATTTATAGTAGGAATATATTTTTTTTGTAGGTTTTAAAACCGTAACTTTTAATTGTTAATTAGTTAACCTTTGTTTGTAAATAAAAGCCTTAGTTACAAAAGAACTCGTGGGCTGCTATGTAAGGTCTTGCGTGATTGTTAATTACCTAGTCATTATCAAAACAATAATGAACCGAAATATATAAATAAGTGAGCCTTTTGGCAAAAATGACAACGAAAAATATTCAATTTTATTTTGATGAAAGACAATACAAAATATTTACAAAATAGTACAGCTAGGTAGAGCTCTCTGTACTACAAATTTTCTTTGGAACGTTGATGATTTCCCAAGTGCACGTACTTTAGTAGTTAGATGCACGAGGGTGTAGCCGTTGGTCTTGCGCCTGACCTCTTCCCGGTCATTTCGGTCTGCTGTCCCGTCGGATTATGGGAGTCGGAGAATAGAGAGTGCACCTGCAGACAACATCAGTGGCTAGAGAGATAAAATAGTAAGGGACCTACAAATAGGGTAGTTGCAGTACTAGCAGTAAAGATTTTTGTGAAAAGTTTTGCTTTAACATTCATTGTCAAAGGTTTGTCGTAATTTCATTATCTACCGGTGGTCGCGGCGTAAGATTCGACCACTCCAAATCAACCCGTGGATGTCATAATAGGCGGTTACGGTTGATGGTCACGGGTTGGCACGAGATTCAAATTTTTTCGTGGTTTTTAATTTATTTCTGCGTTTTACAAGGAATAAAACCACAGAAAAGTAATTTTCCGGAAATAGTAAAACATTTTCTATTTACCCATGCAAAAGCCAACTTCGATTAAATCGTATTTTGGGAGCATTAGGGAAAACGTTGATGTTTAGCCTTAAAATTAAAAAAATCCTATTTTCCCAAATGCTCTAAAAATACCAGTAAACCGAAGTTAGTTTTTTCATAGGTTAATAGAAAATGGTTTACAATTTGCGGCAAATTACTTTTCCGTTAGTTTTATTCCTTATAAGCAGAAAACATTTAAAACCACAAGCAATTTGAATCTCACGCCAACCCGTGATGATCACTTTTGAAGGAACCTATCAGAGGAAGGGCAGCCGCTTCTTTCTGTGTATTTTTCACACAACCACTGCAACCCGTCTGTCAAGCGTAGTCCGCGTAGGCGTGTGTCAAGCGTACCCTTTGTTTAGGGGGGGGCACGTTCAGCAGTGAACGTGTGAGCTCTGTTAGGAGCTTACATATCTACCCAAAACACTAGTAGATAGGCACGATGGTGGCACAGCGCCGTGCCAACCTCATTTTTCAAACTCTTTGTTAACCCTACAGCCCGTTGCCCCAAATGCTTCCAAATCACGCCGTTTAAAAATAGTAGTGCGTATGAAAACGCGCACAAACGCATATTGGAGACAAAGGTGCGCGTGGGCGATTTGTGTTAAGACGGCCATTAGTGGGCCATTGTGGGGAATGCCGCGAGCTGCGGTGCTTAAACTTGGAGATCAATTGTAATATACATACATGTGTGCTTCGAGAGCAAGGTAACAATAAATAGTGTCAGTGAGATACATGTGTTATTATATTTTAGGAAGACACAATTTTGCGCACCACGCGATGTGAAGTCGTACTTTTCTCATTTGTTTTAAAATTATGTAGATAGTGGTAGATTAAGTTGAAAATGTCAGCTCAATATCTCATCTCAGCAAATGCCGAACCCATCAACATGAAATTAATATTGTCGCCGCTACTATGACCTAAAGGTATCAATGTATAATTTTCCATGTCTTGTGTGAATAAATATTACTGTATTATATCTATGTCTCTGATGATGTGAAGGTTCTACTAACTTTGAGATCCACAGTCTCCTGATACCATTACTGTATCGGTGGGGAAATAACTGACCTACAAAACCGTCTGACTTGCAAAATCCTATTGTACCGTACACAGGCCACCTATACTGCCATAAATTACCAGAAAAAATAACTGTAACAAGTAAACGGTACTGTCAATAGGGTTTTCTTTCAAACGGGTAGTTTGCGAATATGAAAGGGTTATTGTTTTCGAACAAAACGGTGTCTTATGGCAATATATCATAGACTACTGTTTCTTTTATGTAAATTCTTTTGTATTTCGCTTCGGTGTCGTGTTTTTCTAGAACGGTAAATGGGTTTTTGGGTCTATTTTTGACTATTTTATTTAGGTTACTGAGTTACTGAGTCTGAATGTGGAATTCCTGGAGGCTTATCAAAATTGGATTTGACATGTACGAGTATTTTTGTAGCTGTGGCAGTCGCGGCGTAAAGATCGACGCCTGCAATTGTGGATTTCGGAAGAGTCAACAAAGTGAACCTTCCAGAGCAAGAGCAGCAGGTTCCTTCCCTGTATTTTTAACACCAGAAATGCGATTTCCAATCTGCCTGCCAACCGTAGTGACTGTGACAAAACCTCCTTGTGCCTTGGGGGAACCCAAGGAGGAACATTTCCACACACATACTTCCACTGCTGGAAGTATGTGTGCTAATGAGATAGATGTATTTTTCATCTTGTTCTAATTTGGATATTATTGGAAGAACATCAAGAGATCACACTTAGGACCCTATTGATCTAAATTCTCGATGAGTTTATTTACCTAAAAGTTTATATTATGTATATTATCCGTTATCACAATGGTTATCACAAATATTTTCCCATGAACTGGGCCCCACATGGTGTAGAGCTGACTCCGACTACTGTTATATTTCCCCTAACTAGATGACACAGCAATATTTCTTACAATAACACAAGGGGCAAATTGGGATACAACAATTTACACAATTATTTGGGAAAAAACATTATTGTTTCACCAATAATGTTTCCTTGCAATATCAAAATAGTAACATTCTAGAAAAATCCTAATCAAGGTTGGCAAACCTTTGAATGGCAGGAAGGTTTAGATAATAAGATTCCAAAATAAATCTCTTTTTATGACAAAAACCTTTATAGATCTACGAAAAGTACGTATATAACGAAACGTTTTCGCCTAACGCTACGATTGCGTAACTCCGTAGCATTTCGTAGCACTTGCTACGAACGTTCATTCCACTCTCTCTTCAAAGATGCAAAGACAAAATAGTTTTAAGTACTAAATTCAATTTCAGATAAGTATATCTAGCAAGCAGAATACATTCGGTTTTATCCACGGGCACGCCACGGTGTGTGCAGAACGTGCAGCTAAAACTTGTGATTAATGATATTCTGCCTGCGGCGAGCGGTCGGCGTTGCGGGCGATGGCAAAGAATAGTCGCAGGGTTGGTAGATGGTGCTGGGGATTTTGTTTGTAGGCATTATTGAAGAGCTTCATTGCGGATGGTGTTTTGTTTTGGCAAAAAATATGCAGCATTGAGAATGATGTCATCTTTCAGACTGTCCCCCTCAGGTCGGTTTCGAACTGAGCAGGACAGCTTGAGAGATTTACTTTTTTATTTTAAGGGATCTTACATCTTTCAAATGACATCATTCTCACTCCCATTCTATAAGTACGCAGCTTATATTTTATATACACGCTGTATTGATACAGATTTATGTTTTACTTTGCAGAAATTCAAACGATGCCCAATTTGAATTTCTACACAACATATTTGACAACATGTCAAATATGCTGTGTGACATATTCATCCAGCATATTTGACAAAATTCTGTAAGAAAATGTCCAGTATTGTTTATAAATTTTAATTTTAACTAGAACTAGAACTAAAAAGATGGTGATCAAATGCTGTACTGACAACAATAAAAAAAATCTTCGGCTGTCTCAGGATTTGGCATGGTTTTTTTTTTATATGTTCGTCCGAATACATAAGCTATGCTGATTTCATAGCTTGTGACTCTAAGGCCCGTATTATGAAAGCTTGCTCAGTCATAGTCCTATACTTGAGTGACGTTTATGCCATAGAAAAGCGTTACTCAAGTATAGATCGATGACTGAGCAAGCTTTCATATTACGCTAAGTTTGTTTGAATGCCATGCCAATCATTTCACATTACATCACACATTTACCTACAAACCTTTTTTTCGTAACCATATTTACGGTTAAACAAATAGTACCTACAGAAATTGTATATTTTTTGGCGGACTGCCTCATCTATTTCCTCAAGTCAAAACTCTATGAGGTAGTATATAAATCGTTTCTCCAGGACTTGATTAAAAGTTCTCTGTGCAGTGTTGCAATGGGATTTCGATATGGAAACTGCAATATTACAGGTCTCCACAGGGCACTTGGATAATGATTGGAACTCTTTGTATCAGGCACTTGAGTAGACAATAAAAGGTACTTACAGTGGTATGCGTTTAGCATAACATTAAGCAGGTAGATTTGTTTTATCAAATGTCAATAAGGTGAAGGTACGAAATCATAAAATGAATTCGTACCTTCTACATCCTTTGATATACTCTACCTAAAAAAAAAAGTTGCATGCGTGCATTTATTTTTTTACGTTCGCAAACAGCACGTGAAGATTTCCGTCACTCACTTCTTCCGCTCGCATACCTTTATTGCATAGATGGTCACTAACTCCCATTTATTTATTTAATCGTATGACCAGCAGAGGCTTATAAAATAATCATAGGCTATACAAATTTTATAAAACTTTTTAACACAAAATATCACGATTCACAAGTCAGCGCAGTCCCATCCACTATACCCAGGGCCCTGGAGTGACCTGGAAAGTCTTCCGCCACAAGCAGTAACCTGGCTCCAAAATCTGAACGTTGACTAACTCTCATGCAATAACTTTTATTGCTGAAATTTAACCAATTTAACCAAATTTTCGCACATGTCTAAAGCTATACGCAGATTGAGCCCTCGTCACGCAACGTACGCGGCGCAATGTGGGAAACCTTGCATGGCGTGGCGTGTCTCTTGGCCATCTGTTTCCATACAAATTCCAGATCTCACAATGCGTCGCATAAGTTGCATATGTGGGACCAGTCTGCTTTTAGCTTCATAGAATATGGACTACAAAAATACCGAATTAAGGTACTCTACCAACATAAAATAAGTTAGATTCTTTCAGAAATCCGAAATAATAAGATCGACGAAAGCAAGAAACGCGTGAAAAACAGCTCCGGAAAATCTTGCCTAACCATTTTACCCAGACCTCTATCTGTACGAAACATGCCACAAATAAACGTGAGATCACAGGGGGAAGGGAATCTCTGGATATGCTGGCTTGTCTATCAAAAGCACAAAACATTTTCTGGTGAGAAAATGCTTCGTTGAAAGTATTGTCGCTTTTCCTGTCCGCAATTTTTCCCTTACCAGGCTCTTTCTACAGATAAATTTTCATCAGTAGACATAATTATATGTACAAGTTATACAAGGTGTTTTCAATTACATTTGTTAAATTTGATGTGATAATCACATGCCGTGAGCCCACGGCTATACTTGCGTTTTTCCAGGATTACCTAGCCTGATAGGTTAGTGTCATTTAGGTCCAGAGCAACAAGAAGTTCTAGAACTACATTCCTAAAAAATATAGGATCTTTTGCAAATTTGCCGTGAATGTGGTACATACTGGGTGTATGTGCCCCTCCATACAAACTTTCGAAATTTTGGTATTATTGTTGTGATAGAATAACAAGCAACCTAGTTAGTTTAATTAATTTGGTTTAGCATGTACTTCTTTAACGTTTAACCTGTTGATGCTTATTGTTCACAGAGAATATTTACCCCAAGATTCGTAACGCCTGCAAAGGACTATAGCAGACGTTTAATAATTAATAGATAAGTCCTTTCAGAGAAAGAGTCGGCACTTTTCAAACGTAAAAAGGTATGAATAATAGTTTTAAAATGTATTTGAATATGCAGTTCATTAATTATGTCGGGTATAATAGTGATTTTTGACGTTGCCCTTCCGTCTACGGTTCGGTTACACAATTTTTTGGATGGGGGCTTTTGGTTTTTTTTATGGCAAATGTTAAACTTTAAGCTGCCCTATAATTTGCTCCTCTACATTTTAATTGGTTTAGAATCGGATTGTTTATGTGGCAAAGTAGAAAGGTAGATAATGATTTTGCTTCCTCGAGTAAAGGAAATACACAATATTTTCAATTTGTATATAAATAAATGAATTTATTATATTTAATATTAAATTAAAGTTATTTCATTTCAAAACAGTTTTTGGATTTTTTCTAGGTTTCATACTTTTCGAAATACATTGGAAAAAATATTTGATTGCGCTATTTTTTGCGTTTAAACAATTTGTATATTATATTATAACTCTAGGATATGTACATATATTACTTCTTATAGAGAGTCCAAAGTAATACTACCTAATATATGACGAATTAAGTACAATCATACCCACACGTGAAAAGCAAAATTTCAAATGACAGTCATTTGAAATTTTGCTTTTAAACGAGATCAAAAATTAACGACCATAAATTATATTAGTTACTGTCGATTATTTTTTATCTCGTTTAACCTATTTTGGGGATTGCAAGTATTCGGGAGATACGCTGTAAGATAAGCCTCGGCTCATAACTCTTACTTCTACTCTAGAGAAGGAGAAGGTAGACTAGACCTACTGATTTTCCAAACGAGTAAGTCAATATCTTATTTGGCTCTACTTTCTACAATTTTCAGATTAAAATTCATATTATATTCATTTATAACCTATTATCTAATAACACCTTGTAAAGTGTACATTATTTAACTGCGAAACACCTGGACCTCAATAAGCACACTACAGATTTAAGCTGCTCATAAGATTACTAAATTAGGGTCATTTCAGATGATTAATAATACTCATTAGTTTAAGATGAGCCCGAGATTTACACACGACCACCTTGGTGCTTACCAGTAGCGTCCATGTTGTCTTGGAGTAGATATACTCGTATAGATGATAAATGCTGGTGAGGACCATTTTACCTAACTACATAAAAAGCTAGTTTTTGTTCAGTGTTTTCGTATTTTATACAAATCTAGCATTGCCTGCATAATCTAATGAAACCTACGAAATATTTTCATGGCGCAGGAAAAAGACTTTTCTCACGTAGATAGTCCCATTAATATGGCATAGCAATGGTCAAAAACTTAATTGAAAACTACAATGATAAAAATAACCCTCCCTGCAAGAAGTTGGTTATAAGATTTATTTTTAATTTCAAAATCATGAAATAAAAATATGATCTAGCCCACTTTTCTACAGCAGCTTAACCAATAACAATTTAAGCTTTCCGATCGTAAGCTCCTCTGTAGATCGAATATATTTTTCACTAGCTGAATTACCTACCATAGAGCTCATGTAATCTATTATCTCACCCAAGACCAGAGTTCTGGTAAGTGTACCCACTTACACAAAGTAGGTAAATTTACCAGAACTCTGGTCTACACCACATGGCCACTTCCCTGAAGCTGAAAGGGCGCAGGTCGGGCCAATTATGAAAATAGCGCACCTGCGCTTGTCAAGCGACCGCGACTGCCAGCCGGTCATTAATCTTACCTCTTTGCGCTTATACATTCCTGGTACCTCTGGAGTTGTTCGTGCTCGCTCTGGATGGAATTACTTATATAGAGTGCTTTGTTTACCTAGTACGTACACCTGTCCTTAAAGATTTTTTAGTTTCACACACTTTTCCTTTATTTTGACGAAATATGGAGGAACTTTAAAAACTCCTTCCCAAGGTATAAAATAGCATTGAGCTACCTAACCAACCTAGCATTTTACTAAGCCAAGAACTTTTTTAACTTATTTTCTAGGTATCTACTACAAAATAAAACAAACGGAACATGACATGTTTAGCACCAAAACCAACAAAACTATAGGTAAGAATGTATTTTTTTTAGTTGCTTATTTTAGATAGTGGTTTCAATTTAGATCGTCGCCAAAATTGAACCAAAAAAATGATTTGACAGGACCAAAAAATATGCTTTCCTTTTTTATTTCGATCGTTATGACGGTATCTTTTTTAGTGCTGCCGAATTAGTGAAGTTAATAATATTAATATTTAACCTAACTAGTACATATGATAATATTAATAAAGTTTAGTTTTGTTTGCGACATCTGAATTGACACCATCACTTTAGGTAGCGCCACCTAATGCCGAGAAAAGTACGTAGCACTAAACAATATTTAGTGCATAAATCGCCATCTATCGGCGAGTAGACTATTAATGTTTCCTTTATTTTAGAAGCTGGGAACCTCGGTCGCTACGGGTTGTCAGCGACGCATCTGCACTGTGCCATCTAGTGTCGAATAGAAGAACTATGAAAAAAGCTGACGTCGTCGATGACGTCATCTCTCTTTGCAGTAGGGTGGTGATATATTGATTTTGTCACCATGAATAAAATATGATGACGTACAAACTGTTAAAATCATGCTTGCGAGTTTTGCATGAATTAATGTACCTACAAAGTACTCACACATACGTAATTTACCCTGAGCTCTTCGGTTTCAGTAGGTTCGTATAACATTACTACATACTTTATCTATAGGTATTTACTGTATGTTGAAACATAGGCTTCTTTATTAAGCTTAGGTACTTACAAAATTTTCTCGGAGAAACAAGTACGAAACTGTGAGTAGAAACTAGTTATAAATAAGTAGGTAGGTATATAAGCTGTAGTTAAAAGTCGACGACAAACCTACAGACTAAGTCCAAAAGCAGGTCTTTCATAAGGAGGTCCTGGAGGTTTTAATATAATGTATTTCAGCAATTTTTGTTATTTACTGCATCTGCAGCCATCTAAACTGTTCAATCTATTTTTGTCGGTTTATTCGTTATCAAAAATTGAAGTCGTAAACGCCAACGTTTTTTAAATTTATTAAAGATTATTTATCGGGTATTTATCGCGTACCTTTTGTTTGATAAATACCCGATAAATAATCTTTAATATGTTAACAGATCGCGAAAGTTTAAAATTTGTTTTTATAATCATAATCAGGTATTCAAAACTGACTTATTTTTAGAAATCTACATAATTATCATGGATAACAAGAATAACAACAAAATCATGACTCCTTTTTATATTTAGTTTATAATTAGAATAACTTCTAGTATAGAATAAACTAGGTAAGTACCTATACTTCGACACGAGAACAAATTAGGTACATTATTACAAAACAAAAGTAACTGAAAACAGAAACGGGAAGAAACAAAAACAGAAAATATAATTTAAAACATTACAAAGAATTTAAACAGATCGCAAGCAAATTAGGTTATACCACAGTACCACAGTAATATCTAGTAGCAGCTATTTTCAAATATTATGTAGGCTTATATAAAGTCTGAAATTATTTGAAAAAAAAAACACATGTCACATATAAAGTAACCTAATTATAAAATCTAAACTGCGTTTCGACCACCGGTAAAACACAGGTTATGCAAGTAAGTCGAATATACGATACGACGAACTTGCATTCTGTGGAATATGTACTTACCGGGATCTATATGCAAGTTGTAATTATATGTGACATTATTGGATTGGTTTTGTACAATAGCAAAATGTATATCAATTATACAAAATAAACACTCATTTTCATATATCAAAGATAACGAACAAAATCTATCCAACATCATCGGTACCTACCTTAATTCTTTAAATTGTAAGAATATGTAATTAATTAGTAATTATCGTATAAGCTAAATATAAGAATAACATGTACGGAGAGCAGCATCATTTTGGCCCTTTAACTTCTACCGCTAGAGGGTTACCAGTTGATGATGCTGTCTGTACCTACCTATAGATAGTGATTTCTAATAACTTAGATACAATAATAATTCTGAAACTCTATGCACATGCATGAAGTACAGTTGGCTACACCAAGATGTTCACTTTAGTACCTTGGCATATTATATGCCAAGGTACTAAAGAGCTTGTTGATTAAAAACAACAACGTCAACGTAAAAATACACAAGTGTGGATACATTTTAGTGCGGAATAATAAAAATACCGCTTACCTATTTAAAATACCTATAAGAACAATTAAAAACAGATCACTTTCCCTCACAGGACATATTATCTGCTTAGAAACCACCAAGTTAAACATAACATATAAAAAACATAATCAGTATGTACTGATAATGTTTTTTATATCATCGAATAGGTACAATTTGGTGACATCAAACTATCCCTGATGATTATTGAGAATCGATTGATTTATACAATGAAAACGTTTAAGGAATAATACAAAAGTTAAAATACTTAATAAAGACTTTAATTTTTCTCAGTAGAACCATCTCGTTTCCATTATAAAACAGTTATTATGTATTTAAATAGATTCTACTGCTTCGGTTACGTAGGATATGAACAAAATTTAGCATTTATAGTTTATTCACTCACGGATAATGTACTCGAATTTATAAGCTACCAAATTAGTGAAGTAACTTTAAGAATCAGACAAAGTTCCCGATGTTCCCAACAAAAAAAATATTAGGGAATAGATACAGGGAAAGCCTGAAGTAGTCATTATCGACTGCTTCAAGCTGGCGCCTGAATAGTGAACTAGTCTTCTATTTACAGACATAAATGGAACGGCTCGAGCACTTGCATGCATGCAGTCGCAGCTTTAAGCAGTCAATCCTGACTCCTTCAGGCTGCTCGTGTGCTCTTAGTATAAGCAAATTATTTTGCTCTTATTTTCTTCTTCAAGTTCTCTCTTCTCTTGAGCAGGTCTTAAATCGTCGTAGTGGTGCACCACACAAACCTCTCTAGAACCGAATTTGTCGCCTTACTTCAAACAAATTCGGATCTACAGGGTAGATGTAGGACACTAAGTTTGATGCCGAAGCATCTTTTCTGTCTTCTTGTCTGGAATATAAAACGAGCACAATACATAATAATATTAATTAACAAAGAAAATTATAACTGAAATCTATTTTTTACAATAATGATATTCTGTCCTTTTATACTTTACTAAAAACGAAAGTTTGTTAGGATGTGTTTGTCACGAGATGGGTGGATGCGGCTGAAGTTGTACGCGCATATGGTTGTAGATCGGGATTAAAGTAACAGGCTAATTTTCATCCCATAAGAACGCCTGCGAAGCCGCGGGCAGAAGCTTGGCTTTTTAATAAAGTTTATCTTTTAGCTCGGGAAGTGACTTGTCGCAAAAACTTAAAATATAAATAATAAAAAGTGGGCATATTTACTCAATTTATTCCTGAACCCGTAACGTTTTTAGCAGTTTTAGCTTAAGAATTTGGCATAGCTTTGTTTTGGGTACTTAGTTATTATCTTTCTAGCTAGATTGTGAAGGTTATGTATGTACTAACAACGACGTTCTTTTGTATCTCTCTGCAATAAAGGTGCTTATAAAGGTGCATGTAGACAAAACTGAACAAAAGAAAAGAGATCTGAGTAACGTAGTAGGTACGTAATAGATAGTATAATATTCTAAATCTGTGGTAATAGGCGAATAGGCTAAGTCAAAATATTTATAGAAAAGACATAAACGCGTTAACTACTAGAAGTTCATGTCAAGAAGTGTAACAAAATTACATATTGTTTTCTAGAAGCTTTAAACAGTATGTTTTATGATCAAATATTTTCTTTGTTTGCTACGAAATAATTTTGTAACAAAAGATTTTTCGAAGTGAAATAAAAAAAACTTCTCTGTGTTCCATGTACAGTGCGCCTGCGCTCGGATACCATGATAACTGGAAAATCTGCTGCATTAGTCCTGAAATAAAAGAAAAAATAAATCAGTAACATAAACAAACCATTTTTATATAAAAGTTAGCTAGCAATTAACATATTGCACTACAATAATTCAATCAAAAAGTCATTCATCAAGTGTTGTCATCACACTATAACATTTTATCGATATTTAGCGCCAACAGTTGGCTTATTAGCCGTGTCATAGCGCCACCTAAAAAACGTGATCGATCACCCAACTTTTATCTCTTAGAATAACATTCAAAACAGGTAAGGTCAAAACTGTTTGCTCGGTTACACAAGCTTAAACGGTTACTCATGCATGGTTAATTTATTATAATCTGTGTAAAACCAAGTCTTACAAAAAGCCGTCTTAGGTCAAAATAAAAGGGAAAGTTTTAAAATACATTGCTAGTGTAAGACAAGACAAGGCACGAATGTGTTTTAGATACCGTATGCTAAACAGTGCTAATCAACACGAAACAAGCAATACGTAATGCTTTTAGTATGAAACGAATATTACATCACCAATTTTATGTACTAAAAATGGGTATTGTTGTAATTCAAAAGATTTTGCAAGAAATAAAAAGAAAATAAAAAATCGTTGAATATCCATCAAATATTTCATTGAAATAAATTCATATACAAGCTGTATCTTAAGAAATGTGAGTAAAAACATATATTATCATAAATTAATTTCCCAAAACGATTTCAAAATATTACCATCATAAGCCGCCACACAAAAAAACCTATCACCGTTACTCGACAAATCGTTTATGTCCTCAAGTCTAAAATTAATCGAGCTATGTTCATCGTACCGTCGCGTCACTACGTCTGCAAAGGCAATTCGTGATTCGCTAGCCTTGCTCTAAAACGCCTCGCTGGTACAAGTAGGTCAGGCGCCGCGCTTGCGCCGGACGCGCGCAATGAGCACCGCCCCCGGGACAATGAATGCCCCCACTCGACCAGCATACCCTGACCTCCCCTACTCATATTAAATGATACGCTTCCCGATTCTCCTACCTAAACGGCAGCTGGCAAAATCTGCTGCCACTAGTTGCTAAGCAATTTTTATTGCTAATATTGATTGGGTAATAGGGGTTTTGAAAGAAGTTTAGCTAAATAATAGGCTTTTCTAATTTTGTTTCTTAAATGGCTCCATTCTAAAAAGCTAGCCAAAAGTTCTATCAAATTAAACACAAACGTAGCGTTAACAGAGATGGTGGTAGCAAAATGTTTTAGGTTATCCAAAATATTTTTCGGCCATCTGAAAAGCCTGTACTGGGCTAAATACTCAAAACAAAATAAATTTTTATTATAATTATAATACAGATAAAAGCCGATAAAATTTAAAATTCAAGTCTTGTTTATGATTTCCCACAATTTTACAACCGGACGGACACTCAGTTAAAACTTTCATAAATTAAACAAGAGCCTCCGTCTTTTATGGCCAACGTCGAAAAGATTTGAATTCGGAAATGAAACTAAAAGTGAGCCCGTTCCAAAATCTATTCCGACCTGATTATTTTTGATAAGGTAGGCAACAAACCGGATTTCGGAAGCCAACGATCGCTTTACGAACTTCAAAAGCGAGACGATACGCGAAATTTATCAAATAACGGAATCAAGCTACCAGAAATAGAAGGAAGTCTTGTCTTGGACGTCTATAATTTAAATCTACCAAAATTAAATACAGGAAGCGTGTATATTTTCTCATTTCTAGAATAATTGTAATAAATTCCATGCGCTCCAAATGCTCACAGTAATATTTCAACCCTAGAAGCCTGCAGGGGTGACCTATTTCTGCCAAATAAATCTCACTACACAAGTTAACTTTATATCTTTGAGTTTAATTTACTGAATTAAATGTAACTGGAGCACTTACCACTGATAATGTTGTAAGAGAAGATCCAGTAAGTGTAGAGACTGGAAATTAAAAAAAAAAATTAACACTTGAATTCAAAACAATGAGATGTGATCACGGCGAGTGCTGGCGTGTATCTGATGTGTTCTCCGACGATGTATTGCTAGCTATCGGTGATGAAAACTATTAGTATGTTACTAATTGTACGGTAGCCTACATAAGCGGCGGTAATTGGCCCATTTACACTTTTCGTTAGTTTGCTCTGCATAATTGCTCGTTGTTTACACGAGAGATGGGAGAATGTGTGAGCCACGATCAGCGGAAATTAGGAAATGAAATAGATGGCTCGCTAATGAATGAAAAATTGGAACTATCTGAGTCATTATTCGAAAACACTGATTAAATTAAGAAACACGTTCCTAATTCATCAGATAGGTACATCATGTTTACTGTCACCACCAACATTTTGGCAGATAAAACATCACATAATATGTCCTTCAAGAATTTGTAATTGAAAAACACGTTAAGGCAAAAAAAACCGTGAACTTAGGTCAAGAAATAATTCTCAACTATAAGAAAATTTCAATTTATCACTATACAAGTGTGTGGGTGCTAACGAAAGCGTAATTTGCATTCGCTTTGAATGATCATGAAACAATAATATTATAGTTAGATTATTCAAACGCTTGTACAGATGTGATTTTATGACGGACAATGCTACTGGCATATGAATTCATTGCACTACCAAAGTAATATTAGAATGGTGATGTCATGCTAATAAGCACACTTAACATTTCGTCCGATCTGGATATACGTATCAATGACAATAATTTTGTTTTACAGAATGTCATAAGTTGAAGATATGAAATAGGTAAACGTGTTTAGAACACCCAAACTAGAAGTGATGTGATGAGTAATGCAGAAGTCTTCGTGTGAGTGCTAATAAATGCTGACCCAGAAAATGTGCTCAGATAGAAACAATTAACGGCAATGCTTTGTTCCACCGAAACATTCGAACTATTGTCTAAAATGGGCTTTATGGCTCGGTTTTGTTTGAATAAGAATACCCAGTGCCTATAAAATTTTGTAAAAGATGAAAACTCTTTGTTTTTAAAGACACAACGAATTGAAAAAAGCTTAAATGCAATGCATCTTTTCCTTATAAAAAACATTGCAAAACCAACATATAGATTTATTAATTTAAAATGATTTTTTCCAGGGTCAGCAAACTTCAAGACAGCGCATAAGGCGGAAAAAAACTACCTAGTTAATATCCTAATATTCCTAAAAAGTCCTAACTTTTAATTTAAACGGTAGTTTTGACTGTTTAGTTAAACTGTTTCATAAAAACTTGATTTATGTATAGAGTATACGGATGCACCAAATACTCATAGGTACATGTATCAATCTTACCTAATCAATACGCGAGGGGCTCGTTTCGCCGGTCCTCGAAGAAGCTCGCATGCATGCCTGAAACGATCCACAAAACGAAAATTTTACAATAGATATAGCAAAACAATAAATAGTTAATTGTACTGTTTTGCAGTGCAGACAAATTGCTGCATTAGAAGAAAACCGACCTTGTTCATCCCGCTAGTTACGCGCCAAACTGGCATTGAATTGAATTGACAGTCCCGCCAAACATGGCGGCTACTCGTGTAGGAAACGGAAATATCCGAATCTCCACGAGCCAGAAAGAACCGACTAGTCACTGTTCATGTGCAAAAAAGAGACAGGCGACAGGTCCTGGCATTCGAACTTGTAGACAGGGATAACGATATGGAATTTGAAGGGCGTGTGAACGAATAAGGTAATTGTCTAAACGGTTTAGGGTGGAGCTGTCTGGATCTCGGGTCGTCGAGACGCGCAGATGGCAACAAAAAGGGTCCAGCCAGGACTAAATTTTTGGGAATAAATTGAACGACATTTTTGCTTACGGGTCATCCAGGACATGGCGAAGGAATGAGAGTAGAAATGTTTAGCGTTTACATTGTTGCCTTATTTTGTTTCATTAGCTAATAAGCAAAAAGTTAATTAAATAATTATTAATTCAAACGAAATTATTGTGTAAATCATAGTTTATTACCAAACGACGAAATAATAAGAATAATAAGTTTTAAATATCTACATGCTTGCTTTGTTTCCATGAATTGAGTCATTAATTCCATTAAAATTACTTTAATGGGTTCGGGTGCGTTCTTCCGAAAATAGAAATATTATAGGTATTTTAGTTTTAGTTTTATTGCATTTAAACATTACCGGACTATGGATCTATTTATTTTTTAACTATTATAAGTTTTAGATCAGTTTTGTTCCTACTTTTTTGTTTTATTTCTGTGCTACCCAAGGATAAATACCAAAAGATCACATTTCCCTCAGCTTATCATAATCAAACATCATTATCAGCGTAACAGCAGGTGACAAACAATACAGGGTTAATCTCCAAGATAGGTACGTCGCTATAATCTGAACACAAACATTTTATCTGGCAGCTTCCGTTGGGTTAATCTGTGTCTTATCTACTGTTTTATTAGTATTAATAAGGTTAATTTTGTAATCATTAATTTTTGAGAAGTAGGTGGAAAATTTCAGATGCTTAAGTAAGAGTTAGAAGAACGGATAGCTTACTGCTGGAGTTGGACCCATTTATTTTATATACTAAAAACAGACAAGAAAAAAAAAACTATTTAATTAAATATTTTAGATTATTTTCTAACCAGGTATAATACAATTTAAATTACAAATAGATTTTACAAAAGGTAGACTATAAGTAAAACTGCTATAAGTAATTTCTTTAATTTATTCAATATTTCGTATAATAGCATGAACAGATCGAATAAACAGTATGGCAGTAGACAATAAACTTGGTAATGATAAGCCATAGTAAAGCTTCCCCGCGGCACGCAAGAACATTATTTATTTACTGTTTATGAACTTTGGAAGTCTAATGAAAATAACTTTAGGTAGGTAATAAAAATACATTAATTCTTATTAAACTATGTCACGCGAATTACCCTTAGGGATTTTAGGCCCTTCAGTCTTTATTCTATAAATTAGCTGTACCAAAAATAATAATTGGTTACTAGACTTTTATAAACGTTTTAAGATTCTATGTAAAATAATAAATAGTCGTTTTAGATTGAAATTGTATATAAAGCTTGATCCCAGGCTGATCTTATGCCTAAACAGTTTTTGTATCAAGCATTCCAGTAAATAAATAATAATGCTGGACAGTTTACACATCATCATCATATCATCGATTTTGTTTTCTTCATTATAAAATAAATCCATCACACTGTAAGTATTTTTGTGTCAAGAAGACCACTCAAAGGGATTTCAAAAATTCCAAAAATACCACCCTTGTTTAACAATTTAAAGAGTATTTTACTGAATAACAAAAGGCTTTGGAAAAAGTCAGAACGGGCCTTGTTTAGCATTGTCCTCGTTTGCTTCTTCAACTACCATAGATTACATTAAATAATGCAACCTTTTATACATATTATTAGTAGGCCATACAGCCCGCAAACTAAAATGTGTTCAAAAACTAATAAAAATGTTGAAACAGTCTTGTAAATATTTTTAATATTCAAAAATGTTTTCATATTATTTCTACGCCAAGATTTTATTTGTATTTGGTTTTCTTTATAGTCTGAAACGATCTACTTTAATCCAAAACTCGACTTTATTGCCATCTCACGTAAAGTAATTTTCAAACAGTACCACGTTGTTCCATGATACAAAGTACCCGAACGATTCTTGTCACGTACTTGGGTGCTGCTAGTACCTATGGAAGATTCCATGTACTCGGCTTGTTTGTTAAACGAATACTGTTGCCAACATGACTTCCTATTTCCGGAATATGACAGGTGTCTTCGAACTTTAACTTTCGAATTTTCGTATGTTTCGTGTAAATCTAAAACAACCGAAGAGGTTGTTTCAGATTTTATATTTGGCCGTTCATTTATGTTTTTTTTTTCAATATTTGGACTCTTTAAGCACGCTTCAAGTAAATCCTTAATTTTTGTTATGGTATGTGATGAGAAAAAACGCTATCTAGAGGTATATCATCATAATATAATATTTTTCTTAGGAAAATATTTATAACCGTGTGTATACCTACCTAAGTGCATTTCAGTTCAAGTAGGAATTTCTAAATGGCTCATTTGAATGCTAATGCTTTCCCTATTATGTAAATTACGGAAAATTAGTCTTGGCTATGCAAAGTTAGCATAATCTACAAACGTTTTATTATGTGTTTATGTAGGTAAGTTAAGTTACATTATAAAAGTACTTTTGAAGGTTCCTAAGTTTATTTTATTACGTACTAATGCATAATTTTGTACTCAATCATGTACCTACTTACCTACTTACTTGGTTTAACGTTGAAAAGTTGAAATTGTGAATGAAGCTCAAAAAGCTTTAACTCTTCGGGATAATCTTCCAATAATTTTCTCTTTTTCTTACTTTTATCTCCTTGACATATAAAAATAAATTACATCAACAACCAAATTTTCACCATAACGAAGGTGCTTGAGATAACGTTTGCCAAACACCTTAACGATGGAAGGAAGTCGAAAGGTTTTGCTATCGAACATTACCATAAAGGAGAAATCAGAATATCAGGCCGGGTTCCGCACATGCGTACAACGAGCCCGAGTATCGACTGACGCCACGCCTCCCCCTACCCCGTGCAGACTCTCTGCCTTGATCACGTAAATAATACAATAAAATAGTACAACTTTATTTGAATACCTCCTTGATACTCTGACTTGGACCTTATTACGGGTAGGTATTCCATTTTTGAAAATGAGCCTGCAAACTTTATGGAAGTAGAAGTGGAATTTGGCAAGGTCCCAACATAACGAGTTTTTAATTTAGTTAAACCGTTTCGGTGTGATTGATTATCCATGATAAAAAAAATACTAATCAAAAATACTTCATAATTAATTAGGTATCTCAGCCTGAATACCTTGTAAATATAAATAAATCATGTGCTCAGTCGTAATGTGCCTTATTCACACAACTTCCAAGTCATGTGAGACGTTGAGACAACATCGACACTAGATTCCTAAAATGGTCCGACAGCGGTTTATTGATAGATTTCAAAATGTCAGCGTTCGCATGAATAAAATCATATATGGAATTATTCATTGGTGTTACCACTTTTGTATGAACATTTATGCCAGTTTAGTTTGTATTTGGATTGACATGACAATCTTATCTGTAGAAAGTGAAAGTGTAACCACAAAAGGAAGTAGGCAAAAGCTACATACCTAACCTACTTTTTGCTCCGTGTCTTTTAAAGATTTTATGCTTTTAAGAAATCAAATAATATCCCAAAAACTTTACACTTTTTTTGATTTTATACTTTTCTAGCCATGTTAAATAAATTTGTCCAAGATTGGGAATTTTAATTATCATCTTAATAGGACGCAAGATTTGTTATGCACTATTGTGAAGCAAGCATGGTAAAAGTAATAGAGAATTATTTATTCCTATTAAAAAGAAAAAAGTCTTTTCACAATGCAGTCCTTGTCTGCACCATTCATTAAGCTAAACCATGTTAATGACATCCAAACCAAACTAGTAATTTACTCGTCTGGCAGTAGCCCAAGTGTGTAGTAGTCTTTACCAAAAATGGCAATGTCGATGACATACGAGTATCAAGCGACACAAATGATTGCCAGGATAATAATGAAGACATAAACAATGAAAATATTAAATACAAGATACAAAAATTATGCAAAAAGTAAAAAAATAAATAAAAAGAATACATAATGCTATTATGGAACAACAAAGTAAAGATTGTGAGTATTGTACGCCCTAAAAATAACAAGCAGTTTCATAACCGATAACGGCAACACAAACCCTATATTCAAATATTTTTAATTAATCAAAAACTAAAGTATCAGAAGGGACGGAAATTAAGCAAGGGAACCTTTGGAATGCTAAAATCTAAATTCAAATAATGTAATGGCGCTTACCAGGCGAGCGTCGGGGCGGCCGGCGGCGGCGCTTTGCGGAGCGGACGAGCGGTTCAGACGACGGCCTACGTCACACCCGCTCTTACCCCGCCCTTCCCGGGCACACGGATTTGCCTACTTACCCCTCGGTAGCAGCCCGGACATTGCTGTGTACTTTGTACCTACCTACCTAAAAATAGAGACATTTTAACTGTCTACAAAATCAATTGCTAAACTCAAAATAATGCATTTTAGGCTAATTTCCATAGTTCATTTTATTTTGAGATAACACTGTTCGATTTCAATATACATAAGTACCTATACTAGCAAACCCGGCGAACTCTGTTTCGCCACCAGATGGCTTCGTTTTATGTAAAAGATTTTCCCGCTTTTTTTTTTAAATTTTTCCTGAATTTTCTTTGATATAAACCTTACGGAGCCCGAGACCTTTCCAACGAATGCAAAACCGTGGAAATCGGTTCGTGCGTTCTGGAGTTATAGCGTCAGGAAGGAAAACCCGACTTATTTTTATATACATAGTAGATAATTGAAAATTTTTTCTTTGGTTGATATTTTACCAATAAGTATCCTATTACCTAACCTCTGATAATTACATAGGTCCTTGAATATTTTATCTACAGTAGCCCTTGTTCCCTGCAAAACTTTAGAGTGTGAGCCAATACCATTGTGTTGAAGGACTTAACTTTGCAGACGCATACGAAAATTTCCACTAGGTTAAATTTTACGTAGATGCAAGCTGTTTTTTACGTAAAAATTACGTAATTTAGCATTATCAATTATCTTACAAAGAACAAACAGAGTAGAAAAATATGTGTAAACGTATTTGACAGAAACCGTTACCGTGGCTATATGTGACGTAACCGACACAGCCCGAAGCTTAGGGCGCTTTCATACGACACTCGTGCCGTTTTTACGAACAATATTTTTGCCTGGACATATAATTTTTTTTGTATAAATAAATTTGAGAAACACATTTTATCTTTTAATGCTCTGTAAGTAATAGGTACGAGTATATACCGAAAAATATTTGAATTGAAGTTATTAATAAAATTATTTTATTTCTTTGTTTTCCATTTAATATATATAAATTTTTTATGAAGTAATTTTTACCATTTTAATAATATTTAACAATATTTATTACCTTTTATTAAAATTCCGTTCGTTTTAACATAATATAAACTACACAATATTATTAGAAAGAATAATGAGTACTTGTTAAGAGGGCACAATGTGCGCCATTTTCTGAAAAAGATAGGCGTAAGATTTCACGCTCATAGGAACGGAACAGAGCATAAGTTTTTGGAACGGCGTTAGCACAAAAATCAAGGTTTTGCTTATTTACAAAAAAACTTCACAACTTATGAAGAAACTGGTTCAAGGAACCAAATAATAGCCTACTACGAATCAAAACATAAGTCATTTCAATAGAACGCAAAGCGCAGAACGCAGGGTTTCTGAGATATCGACCAAATTATGTGCGAAACTGTGCTCATGATTTTTTTATCTTTTTTTTTCTCGATCGTGTTTTCATATTCAAAGAATCAAAGAAAAATTTCGAATTTTATGTATTTGGAATTTTGTACCACGGGGTCCCGTGACTGAAATCTACGCCTAGTTTGAAAACCAAACCCGTTAGGTTCAACCCCAAATAAATTTATACAGGGCGCCACGAAACAAGTGTAGGTACTAAGCCGAAAGGGGGTCAATCTGGACTCCGAGGGGATCAACATTTGTTCTACGATTTTTTGAAATAATCTCTTTTTCATATTCGTTTATTTTATACAAATAAAATAAACGAATATGAAAAAGAGATACAAATTAAAAATAATAATATTAATATTTTTTGAAATTTCAAAGGTTTTGTATATATTTTTTGTGATAATTTCATGACAAAACACTGAAAACAAACTTTTACTGAAAAACAAACAAAAACATTTGTGAAATATGTTATAACGTCAAACAACGCAAAAAAAAAATTATTGTTAGGTACCTAGTGATACCGTTAACCGTAATTATGGTCTGACGTGATGACCGACACAAATTGCAGCACGAGTGAGGTATGGAGGTGACATTACCCATTCGGCACTCGTTTTATGAACAATATTATTTCCTTTTTATTTTTTGAAATACCTCTTTGTTAATTTATCAATAAATACTTTGTTCCATTTGTGTAATAAACAGTGGACTTATTGTGGACCTCCGCTCATGTCTGACAAACAATCATACTCCGCCCTATAAACTCCCGATATAAGTAGAAATACAATTAAATAAATACTAAGGGATGATTGTGTTGACAAGTAAAAACTAGATAACCGCTCCAATATGGAATTGTTTCTCTATATTAATTTGTTTGAAAAAATATTTTATTTTCTACGTAAAAGTCTCACATTGTGGACAAGGCCTGTGTCGTCATCGCGACACGTCCGTCCGTTCATGTCGGACAAACACTGCCATATGGCATCCGAACGATGACTCAATAGATATCTAGGTACCTATTGTATTGTCGAAACTAGTGAACCGTTTGAATTAGGTACGGCTGGTTTTTGGCTTTTGATACTACCTATCAAAAGACACAAACACACACACACACACACACACAGATCACACTCTTGACAGATCACATTCGATTTTAGATAAAAGTACATTACTACTTAGCTAACTGTTCCCATAATGGCCTCCTAGATTTATAACCGCTATCCCAAAAAATACAACAGTTCTATATTTTTACCTACAAATAAATATCTTTTGTGCTACTTATACTGTGTGTGCCATTATATTACTTAATTTTTACTATGTATATTAAACGTTTCAACGGTAAATAGCTGCTCTTCCGACAAAAAATTGAAATTAGAACACAGTGATTGTTGAAAAAATTCAAACTGACGTTCTCACCCCACGTCAATCAAACAGCGGATTATTTTGCTCGGACGCTCGGAGCCAATCCCACGTCACCCTTCCCCCATTGGTGAATTTAAAAAGAGAATTTTAAATTAATCTGTTCCCCTTCGGAATTTAGCTGACAGCCGGCTCGGTGAAGGTAGGTAGTGCTTTCGAGTTGTTATTTTAACGTTCCATTTTTAATATTTTTGATTTTAAGTTTTATATCAAAGAAAACCATGACACGGACCAATATCTATAAAGAAAGCAGATATTGGCAGTTTTATGAAATGAAAACTGATACCTACTTAATATAATAACTGATTAATAAGATTATTGTTTGATTATCCATCCAGTGATACAATTCAAGAACTTAGCAAAAAAAAAAAAAAAAGCGTGGTAAAGCTTTATAGTAAGTATTAATGTTGAAAATTTACATAACATATAGTCTGGCCAACGAAAGCTGTCCAAGAAATTCCAAAAACTCTACACCTGATAATATTGAATCAGCTTCATTACTTTCTTCGCTGCTACTGTTACATGTCCCCAAGATGTAATAAGAAAGGTTCGTTTGTGTTCGTAATGTGTCAATTTTGACAGTCTTAAATTATGCCATATCAAAACTTCTGAAAATAATGTGTGGACAGCTTTCGTTGACCAGTCTCTAATTACGGACATCATTTTAAACGTACCCGAGTGTAGATGATGATGATGATGAAGCTTAGCAGATAAGCTTCTTAAAATTGAAGAATAATTGTCAAAATTAAGCTCCTTTAATCCAGTTTACTATGAATCTAAGCATTCCTAATCCCATTAGAGTCAAAAACCGAATAGTTGAGTAGCGATTTGTTGCGTTTCAAATTCAAACAAAAACAGACGTCTCGAATTTTATACCTGACTCCTATGAATGGGGTTATTGTATAAGGTCGTTCGAAAAAAGAACAATAAAATATGGCCGCCACAAAAGCGTCCGAGCTGATTTTCGAGTTACAATCAGTTTTTTTACCATCATAAATTTAGCAGGAAACAGATATATTCTAAAGTAGAAGCTTTGAATACCTACCTAGGTAGGTATTAGTAAATACATATTTAATGAAAGATACATAGGTACAAAGATTATTCAGCAGACAGGCAGATAGGTACCTTAACTACTATCTACTATCTACTATTTCTATGTAAATATTAAGTACCTACGAAAAGAGCTGAAAAACGTTTTTTTTTTACGTATCTGCATCTGCAACATGTCTGCCATAATTTGTTTTAAATGTTCCTCAAAAACTGTGGATGAGGTTCACACAGGACCGATTGGCGTATAAAAGAGGAGGCCTATGCCCAGCAGTGGGTGTCAGCGGCCTGATGTAGATGATTCCTCAACTAAAAAAATACGTTGTACAATTTTTTATTTTTACTATCTATCGTCTACTACGACCCAGTTGGTTTATTTAGTATATAAAAGACAAAAATAGGCAAAAGTCAAATATCTCAAAAACGGCTTAAACGTTTTCGAGATATTAGACTTTTTTGGGGTAAGAGGTTTCATAGTCAAATCAGTCAGTTATTTGTGATGATAACTACAACCCTGTCAAGGATCTAGGTCGGCTTAACCGAAATGTATACTTTAACAACACTAGTCACCCTAGTAAGCAGAGTTTGATTAGTTTTGTTTTGTGTTATTTTGTTTATTGGTAAATTAACAGCGTAGCTTATCAATAGTAATAAATATTAATCTTTAAATTAAGGCAAAAAAGATTTACATCTATTAGGTAAATTATTAGGTTTAGGTTAGAAAAAGTGCTATATACTTAAAACTTTTTAAACTTTCGCGATCTGTTAACATATTAAAGATTATTTATCGGGTATTATCGCGTACCTTTTGTTTTATTTTCCCCTACGTTTCCATCGCGCCGTTCCTCGTGGAATCCTGTGATTAGTAAGTGCGCAGACAAATAATCTTTAATAAAGTGCTTTAAGTACTTACAATTAATAAAACTTCAACTAAATAGGTAGATATGCGTGTGTGTGTGACTACTCCACCGAGGCACTAATCTCTTAAGAGTTTAGGCAACGTGAGGGTCAGGAGGTCAGGGGGTATGTATATTACACGTATGAGTAGATTACGGTTGTCCCTCGCGGTGAGCGAGCGAGCAGGTACAGTTACCCAAACGCATTCGACTCCCGCGCGTTGCCACTCTGGTCTAGCCGTTGCATTGCATGCAACTTACTTTTAGCACAGATCATAGTATAGCGCCTCTATCGTGCGGACATGGAACTACGCTCTCTATCGCTTTACGTTACTAACGTCAAGAAATGTAAAAATCCCTAGGAAAATTACAGATTTTGACATGAATTGCGAGTCCGGATGACGCTTACGTTACTAAGGTAAAAATTATCATATATAAAAAAAAATTGTGAAATGTAAAAATTTTTATATTAAAATGAAAATATTTTTTCTCTATGGTAAGTAACAAAATAATATTTTGTAAAATGTTGCGTTTTTAATATTAAAAAATAAGAAAATAAATTGTAATGCTTGATTTGAAATGATGATTTGAGATATTTTTGCAATATTATGGCGCGGCTAGTTTTCTAAGAATTACCTTATATTGGAGTCTATTGATTATCAAATTAATAATTCGTAGATGGTACAATCTTACATGATGTATCCTGCAAACATGATCCAAGCTTACCGAAATTACAGTAGACAGTGTTATTGCTTGAATTTTTCGTTTGGTAGAGAAAACTGTATCAGAAACTTATTTTATAAGATTTCTTACCCTACTACATTGGTACAATAATACAGAAATATGCACACTTAGTCAATCAGTGACTAATATTTAGTGATAAATCGATTTGCAGGTAGGTACCTCAGTTTTGTCGGAGTGTTATAAAGTGATAAATAATTCGTAGGCACATAAAATAAGGCGTAAGTAAATTATATTTTTGCAGAATCGCAGCTCTAACGCCATCTTTTAGTAATGCAACTACCATAGACCGTGTAGTTCTATATATTACCAAAGCATGGCGCTAAAATCGCTTGTTTATTATGTTATTTTACCATGTAGAAATACAATACAATAAAATAACGAAGAATTTTTCAGCAATAAATTTTTTTTAACTAAATAATAAGCAAATAAATTAATAATCTTGCCTATGAGTCGTCTGCACGACAGCTACTCGTCACGTTCACGATAGCTACCGGAGTTCCAACAGTCGAGACGTGATGGTGACGTCGACGTCTCCATCACGCCCTGACAGACTTACGCCTCTGGTCTTTAACCATTATGCCAGTTTATTCATCGGCTGGACTCGATGAGCCGGTTCAATTGTTAAACAAGTTAAGGCTCATGTAAATGTAAAAGGAGAAACGTTAGAAATTGTAGAAAGTACCGTTTTCTTAGGAATCACCTTAGATAATAAACTTCAATGGGCGCACACATAGATAAGCTATCAATGAGACTTAGTAATCCGTCATCTTACAGACGTGGATACATCTAGACTTGTTTATTTCAGCTACTTCCATAGTATTATGACTTATGGTATAATACTGTGGCGGAACGCTGCAGATATTAACACCGTATTTGTGTTGCAGAAGAGGGCTGTTCGTGCTATCTATAGTATGGGTCCCAGAGAATCCCTGCGTGATAAATTCAAAGAAATAAACATAATGACAGTACTATGTCAATATATTTATGAAAACCATACACTCATAGAAATATCAATCGGTTCCCTAAAAACAGCGATGTACATAAATTGAATACAGAAAATAAACATAAACTCGCTGTGCCCACAACTAAACTACACAAAATTAATACAATGTATCTTTTAAAGGGCAATGTATACGCTTCTACAACAAAACTCCTAGTGAGTTGCAAAAATTATCAGTAAATAAATTCAAACAAATTGTCAAAACCTTCTTGTGTAAAAAGGCCTACTATAAAATATCAGATTATCTAAATTCTAGAGGATAAAAAAGCTTGGGTCGGGATTTGCTCCAACTCGAAAAATAACAACTAACTAACAGGCTAAAGGTTGCTTCGTCGCTTCTTTACTTTAGTCTACATACCGAAGCGACTGAAATCAAAAATATCACTTTATTTCCGTGTCAGTGTTTAAATAATAAGAATTTGACCTTTTTTAAGTTTACATTTATTGTATTTATGGAAATAAAGAGTTTTTGACTTTGACTTTGAATCTCTTCTGGTAGCAAAGTCACTTCTGCATGCTTGGCAATTTTTATAACGATCTGGGTGGGAGATTCATTAGAAATTTCACTTCCAAGTTTGAAAGTCATAAATTACACTAGGTCAGTAGTAAGCAGAGTTTGAGTACATAAGTTAGTAAAAAACATCACCACGTATGGTATCTACCTACCTAATCGAAGAAACATAATGAATGTACAAATCTTACCTTTTATTAAATCGGATTGTGAAGGCCGGGGCACGGAGGCGGCAGGCACGACGAGTCATAAGTTTTAAAAGCGACAGAGCACCCTTGTGGTCGTAGAACGAAGCTTTTAATATATATGAGTCTAAAGCTCGAAGCTCCACTGCGACAGGTTTCGCTGTTTTACCGAAGCAGCTTCACCACCATCTAGCGGCGAGTAGCTGTACTACAGTACTGTGTAGTCAGTTCTGCGCCGCAGATGATAATAATAATACCATACCCCGCGAAGGGCGGTGAAGTGGGGCGCCCTAAGGGGCACCTGCCCATCCGCTAATAGGGACTATTGATTATTAAATCTAGTTGGAATGCATTTATGATGAATCTAAACGGTGCAAGGACAGAGAATGAAAGCATAAAGACGCCAAACAACCAAGGAATAAATAAAAATCACTCACCCTTTTTCGCAGCGGCAGCGTCCTCAGTGATGGAAAAAATCAATACTCTAACCAAAAACCCGCAGTTATGTCAAATATCTGCATTTTTCACAATGAAAACTTTCATTGAATTAGTAAAACAAGTGAAACAATTTGAAATCTACGTAAAACTCACTAAAAACAATATAAAAACAAATCTCTAAAAATAAACTTTACAGCGAGCTCTTACAAGTGCCGCTACCGAGCTGAAACGCAGTGTGATAAAAAAAACTGAATACCAATTTGGAACGCTTTGCCCGCTGTTGGCGGAAAGCTTCGGAACTAACAGAGCTTTCTGAGGTAAATCTTGCTTCAAGCTTTTGGCCTTCTTGGTTAGATGGCGTTATTTAGTATATTATTATGAATACTATTTAGGTTTCTAACAGTAAACTAACTTCCGAGTAGTTAAGTAAGATGGCGCTGTTTCGGTATAAATGTTTCTTAGTATTTTCTGTGAAAATTAAAACTAAATATTTATCAACTTTCGAATTTGGTGAAGAATTGTAACTAGAATTTGGAATATTTTTAAGTAGAACCTAGTTTTTATAATTATTATGTTTATTTAAATTCTAATCCCGACCGTTATTATTGTTCTGTGGTAATACAGTTATAGGGGGATGATGAATATGTAGACAGGCCGGTACAACGAAAAAAATAATAAAGTACCTTCGTCCTTCACTTCACATGTTTTTCCGCGTCATTTGCATAATTTGTGATCGTGAAAATTTGTGACTTTTTGGAAAGTGATTTTGATTATAAGAGTTCTCAATGCCCTTAAAAAATCGAAAGTGCGCTAAAATTAAACCATAAAAAAAATTATAATTATAAAAAAAAAATTTACTTAATAATATAATTTTTATTTATAAATAATAATTTATTTCTTAAAATCAAAAAAAAAAAATATTTTATGTTCCTACCCGACAAAAATGAAACCGGAGACGATAGTAATGGGAGCTTGCGTTTCCATACATAATTAATACATTCCACTAAATATTAGGTCCTTACATATGAAATTGGCGTTTTGTATGGGAGGAACAAAAAGTCGAATATTTTTTAATATAATATATTTAATTAATCAAAGTATGAACCATTATTTTCTATGCACTTTTGCCATCTTATAGGTAGTTCATTGATCCCTTTACTAAAAAAACCAGTCGGACGGGAATCAATAAAATCTTTGAAGGCGATTTGGACTGCCCCATCGGAGTTGAATTTTTTCCCTTGCAAGAAGTTATCCAAATTTCGAAAAAAATGGTAATCTGTTGGAGCAAGGTCCGGGGAGTACGGAGGATGTCTTAGACTTTCCAATTGAAGCTCTTCTAATTTAGTAGCCCTCTGTTGCGCAGTGTGGTCTAGCGTTGTCGTGAAGCAGCAGTGGCGTGGAGCGATTGACCAGCCTAGGTTGTTTAGCCGCTAGCTTTTCCATCATGGTTTGCAATTGCTGACAATAGACATCAGCCGTAATAGTCTGGCCAGATTTGAGAAAACTGTAATGAACAATACCGGCACTAGTCCACCAAACGCTTACAAGTAACTTTTTTGGGGTTAATTTTCGCTTGGGGCAGGATTTGGCTGGCTGGCCAGGATCCAACCATTGCGCTGAGCGCTTCCGATTATCGTAAAGAACCCATTTTTCATCACAGGTAATGATTCGGTTTAAAATACCTTCATTATTGTGCCGGTTTAGTAATGTAACGCAGCAGTCGACGCGCGTTTGCCGGTTTGCTTCAGTCAATTCGTGAGGTACCCACCTTTCAAGCTTTTTAATCTTCCCAATTTGCTTCAAGTGAATTAAAACAGTTTTATCACTAACATCGCAGCCTGCAGCTAACTCGGACGTGGTTTGCGATGGATCCGCTTCCACAATAGCCTTCAACTCTTCATTATCAACTTGAGTCTCAGGCCGTCCACGGGGCTTGTTCTGCAGGTCAAAATTTCCAGAACGAAAACGTTGGAACCAAAAACGAACTGTGTTTTCTTTTGCAACACGACCGCCATACACATCATTCACCCTTCGAGTTGTTTCCGCAGCACTAGTGCCACGGCGGAACTCGTACTCGTAAATAATGCGATATTTTAAGTTTTCCATTTTGTAAAATGAGTGACGCAAACAGAAAAAAACAGAAGAAAAAAAACAAATGAATGACGATCATCGAAGCACAAATACATGAGTCTATAGCTGTACAAATTTGAATTTGGAATTCCTTACCAAAGAGGAGAAATTTGTGATTAAAGTGGCCAGTACGAAAAACGCCAATTTCATATGTAAGGACCTAATATTATGGCCCTGTGTAGTTTGGATAAGGCATAGTATAAAATTAAGTAGATACATTGCTTATGATTAAAGTAGTTACATTACATTATTTATACAATTATATCTATAATTTTTATTAAGTATCCCATGCTATGCCATCCATGGTAATAATAATTTCTGCAGTCACTATAATTATAAACAAATTCATACATATTTATCAGAAGAAGAATTCAAGCAGAAGTTTGGGTGACCGGTAGATCTATCTACCTTTATAACATTCAACAGCGGAAGTACCTACCATAAAATATGTACCTACTATATACCTATACACTAGCCAAACTCGATTTAAAATGTTTGTAAACAAACCACGACATAAATAACTAAGCATCGAGTTTCGGATTTAATTGTGCCTAAGCAATATTTATTGCAGGAATGATCTCAAATCGACAAGTAGCTACCTAATGTAAATTGCGTATAAAAAGACGCAATAACAGAGTGAATGAGAGTTAAGAATGGGCGGTTTGTTTACAAACATTGTACATCGAGTTTGGCTTGTGTATATCTTGGTGGTGGTAGGTAGGTAGGTATATCTTGTAACGTCCGTAGGTAGGTAGGTAGATCTACAGTTTATGTGTCACTTTAAGCGACGCTCTAAGCAAAGCCATCCGTCCATCAGTAATCTATCAGTTTGACGGTTAGGAAAAATTTTATAAAAAGGTATTATGTACTTAACCTAAAAAAAAACGTAAGAAAAACTCTTTTTGGTTTTAGTAATTCTCTTTTAGTCTGTTATGAAATAAAAATTTACATAAATGTTAGGGTTAGTTTATTGTCTACATTATTAGCTATCAAATGAGACCTCTTTCGTCTTTCGGGGACCTCTTCATTTGTAGGTTAGGTACATGGGGTTCTATGGCTCTATCTCTCTATGGCTTAATAATTACAAGCACATACAAAAAGAAAATGGCTGTCATTTAATAATGAAGGGAGAAAAAAAATAGGTATTGGAAGTTGTCGATAAAATTTACCGTATTTCACCCCCCAAAGTCTCCGACAAACTGCGAAGGACTGCAGACAGGCAGGACGCTCATTAGGGGAGGCCTATGTATAAGTTGATGATGATGATGATGATGATGAAGTCTGCGACACCGGTGACCAGGCACCCTGTATAGGGCCATTAAAGCGCGATATGCAGTCAAAGCGAGCTTTCACTAGGCAGGTATATCATAAGGGTGGCAGAAAATTCTAATGTTTTACGTTGTTTAATATTTTTTAGAGACCGCGACTCGGCAAACGTTTATGACGCCCTCCGGCCAGGTGGGATGACGACCTGCAAAGACTGCAGGCAGATACTGGATGCGGCAAGCTGAAGACAGGGCGCTACGGTGCGCATTAGGGGAGTCCTATGTCCAGGAGTGAACTAATATAGGTTGATGATAAACATTTTTTGATTTAGGTAAACTTATTTGTTGAACCGAACGTAAGGAAACTTTAGTTAAACATAAATCAGAAATTTAGGTGCCCGGTATCACTTGTCTTCTTTTCTTGTTCTTCAACAAAGTGGAAATACAATAAAATAAGCACCTGCCTACTAAGAATACTTAAGTCTCGTAAGTCTCCATACTCATATTATTAATTCGAAAGTAACTCTGTTTGTCTGTCTGTTATATTTTCACGCCTAAACGGCTGAAAGGATCTTAATGAAATTTGGCAGGGAGGTAAATGATATCCCGGGGACAGATAACGGCTACTTAAAAGGGGCGCGAAGCCGCTGGCAGCAGCTAGTAGTATATATAAATAAAAAAAAATATATAGTATAAATTAATTAATTTACAATTGTATTCTTTCAATGATTTCAGGGCACGAGTATGATCCAACTTGAAACAGATCTACTTAGAAATCAATGGAAAGCTTCTTACATCAATAACATTATATTCTGTTACCTTTTGTACCATACTGTTTTATATTTATGTTTCTGTGAATAAAGTATTATCTATCTATATATCTATCTATCTATATTCAACTTTAGAAAAAACATTAGAAAACAACCCAGAGGCGATTCAAGTACGCATATTTTTTTTTTAAAAGGATTCATTCCATTTATGAAAACTATTTGGTTTGAAATAATGAACACAAACAAAAGAATAAATAAAATCACACGATTCCAATTTCAAACAGATTTTTATAAATGCGCCTCTATCACACGTCAAATCATACTTCGCAGAGTGCGCGTCATGAAAAATGATTCGTTACATTGAACACACCTTAATGTAAGGTACGATCCGATGTCCACAATCGCTGGACAGAGCAACATTAATAATATTAGTCATTGTACTGTCTTGATGTGTCTTGAGTGCTATCAGATTTTGCTTGGGAACTATAATAAACCGCCAAGTGCAAGTCGACTCGGACTCAATGGTTTCTATACCGTAAAACTCAGGCAAATTTTTCAAAGACCATCAAATTTTCACTTGTTCGGAGAACCCTTACAATTTTTAAGTTTATTATATTTTCAGTATTTGTTGTTGGTCTTTCTATAAATAAGTGTTACTTATTTATAGAAAGTTTCATGCGTCTACCTATTGTGGTTCAAGAGATACAGCCTTGACAAACGAAGAGTAAAACTAGCAAAAAAAATCACGTTTTTTGTATCAAATTCCCCTTTAATTTGGATATTTATTTTATTTTTATTATTTGTTGTTATAAATCAAGAGTAAGCTAGAAAAATACACATTTTCTAAAAATTTCAACTGCCGACCTCTTACGGTTCATAAGATAGATCCCCGTGATAGACAGACGGACGGACAGCGGAGGCTTAGTATAGGGTTACGTTTACACCCTTTCGATCCGGTACAGAACCCTACAAAGCTTTCGTCTTTTGGTTAGTCAGAAGACTCCAGGTTATCAGAACGAGAACAGAACTGTGAATCGCATTTTGCTATCGATGATAATTCAACACCACCGTAGCTCGACTTCACCAACTATTAGGTACTCTTGCCCGCGGCTTCGCACACTCATTTTCGAGATAAAAAATAGCCTATGTCCTTTTCCGGAATACCGTTTACTTTCCTGTCAAGTTTCATTAAGATCCGTTCAGCCGATTGGCGTGAAAAGGTAACAGACAACCGACAGAATTACTTTCGATTTTATAATATTGGTTTGGATTAGGTAGAGTAGCTCTCCCTAAATTCATATTCCACTAATGATTCAGCGCTAATCAATTCTTTTGCCCGCGCCCAGCTAATCTGGTTGACGAACTCAGGTGGCACAGCAGTCGAAGGTCCGCCTGCTACGCAGGAGGTTGCGGATTAGATTCCCGCCTCAAGACACATATTTGGACGATCTGATATTTGTTCCTGGTGTTCTGAGTGTTTTATATGTACATATATAATTAAAAATATCTTGTTATCGACATCTGTAATGCATTAAGTATATCAGTTATCAAGTACCCATAACATAAGCTCTGCTTACTTCGGAGATAGATGATGCTGTGTGGATTGTCCAGGATTAATAATCTATATTTATTTTATATTACCCAAAACTCCCAAAGTGACAAACTTGCTGAAACAAAAAAATCAGCACCAGGCACCAATTATCTCATGTTCTTTCCCACATAATAAGAACACATTGTACGTTTAATTACGATTCGTTGTCAGCCACCTGCACCTGCAATGAATGTTTAATTAATTTAAAACAAAACAAACTACTTACCTACTCTGCTCAGTTTTCCAAATCAAAAGTATGTCTCTCTTGGCACCAACCGCATTGTTTCTAAGTGCTTCAATAATACTTAACACTTTCATGGCCCACGGCGCACATATCCTTCCAGCGCTGGCTGGAAGCATAAGCGCTGGAAGGATATGTGCATGGTGGCTGGCTAGCTGGCTTCTGCCCGCGGCTTCGTACGCATTTTTCCTAGATAAAAGTAGCCTATGTCCTTCCCTGGGATACCATCCAAATGCCAAACTGAATTAAGATCCTTTCAGCCATTTGGGCGTGTAAAGGACAGACAGACAGACAGAATTATTTCAGATTTATAATATTAGTGGATAGAGTTCGTTTATCGAATAGAGCAAGTAGTTCACTGATAGAAACGAGTATCTACTTCTTTAGAGCCTTCAAACGTCCAAAACATTGCATAAACCATGATTTATAGGTCCAGCTCGATTTGCGACCTACAAACTAAGGTTGCCTCCATTTTTCGACACTCTTTTGTTCGGCACGCGGTGCCCCGGCTTCGGCTGTCATGTCATGATTTCATTAATCATCTCTCAATACTGCCGTGCCATCAAATAGAGGCGTCACGATGGCGTCGTACGTACATTCGGTAACTTTATTTTTTGATATGATACAATAATCGGGGATTTTCTGTTCTTTACTGTTAATTTGCGTACCTTCTGTCCTTTGGTATAAATAATTATGATTACTTTGATATCTGGGATGAAGAAAATTAAAACAAAATTTATATCATCATAATTTATTTTATCATCTTCACCAATTTTCAAATTTAATACACCGTATTATTAAATTACAATAATTTAAATGATCAAGTAGCATACTTCTAGAAACTTCATTTAACTGGAATGAACGATTAACATTATCGTAGGTATTACAAATGAAATAACGTATCTTAAAACAGAAAATATTTTACAATCATACAAGTTATTGAAATAAAAGCCCCTTACTATTGCACAGCATTTACAATAAATTTTGAAATGTTAGTTTATAAGGTAAAATTTGAACATTTCGTTTGTTAAAATCTTAATAATTTCTAATATTTACAAACAATAAATAAAACAACAAATGAATCAAACTGAAAAATCAATAAGCGCTCACAAAACAATGAAAATATGACAAATTATTCCAAAATCAAATCGTATTGCCCCACTTAAGAATAAAATTTAACAAAATATCACAGTTGACCACGACATACTCATAAAATGTGACAACAAAAATATACGATGTCGTCATCATAACAGAAATAGTATTGAAATTTTGATAAAAGAAATTTGCTAAGGAAAAAACCGTAAATTTTAAAAAGGTAAGTACATTTTACAAATACGACATAATACTTTATAAAGGCGTAAGTGACAAGAAATATTTAATGGTATATTTTGTGAAAACATTAAGAACCCTATCGAATAAGCATTAAAGTCATAACTAGTGTCAACTAAGCTTAAACTGCATCTACTTAATTTTAATGTCTACTTTATTTACAAACTAAGGACAGGAACATAAAACAGTTCTTGGGAAAGTTTTTGAAATATATTAAAATTTTCATCGTAATTCTAATACGGTAAAATTATTTACACTAATAGGAAAGGAGTTTTTACCTACCTATTCACATACATCTTTTTAACTGAGCGTATTATTATAATCTAATTAGGTGCGTTTATAGCAACTTAAAATATATTTTAAAGTCAAAATCAATAAAATTACTAGGTATCTTTAGACCATTGATGTGTTTAGTCACGTTTAGTGAATCATCTTACATGAACATTGTTTGACGTGCCTTTGAGTTTTGTATTTGATTCGTCATGTCCGACATTTTATGCTATCCCTGTACATTCCGAATTTGTTATTTCAGCGTTGATTAGTAAGTATATAGATTTTTTTATTTCATGTACATTACGAGTATCTTATGTCAATTGTTAATTATAATAATTGATAAGTTGTTTGTAGTTTGTTATTTTGTTATACATTAGATTGATCAAGGTACTACTTCCATTTCTTTTTTTCATTATTCAATCGTTTGCAAATCAAATTGAATTACATACATCTTATGACTAGGTACAATACAATGATATCTACATAAAATTTTAACACCACTCTGTTTCCAATCAAATAAGTAGTTTTACTTATTTGATTTTATGGTACACGAAGTTCTTACGTATGCAGGTGTAAGTTCTAAACTATGTTAAGGTAATATTTGTCACAACTTAGCGTGCTTCTTCAGTCACCAAACCACACAACACAATGTTAAACAAACACTTTAGTCTTTTCGTCATCAAAACGTCACTTTATCAACAATCAACGAAATTAAACTATTCAAAGATCGGTTCCCAAATTTTTCGAGTAGCGAATAACTGACCAGTCTGGTTGCTGTAACATCGTAATCATTTCATTGATTGAAGATGATACAAGCAACCCCGTAGGACGGACGACTGTCTACATTAATAAATCAGTTATCCGCTGTTCGAAAAATTCCACTGATCCTATGCGGACAGATGCGCAAACTGGCTCGGGTGAAGGTCGAACTGGTAAGGGTGGCCGTACGGATTCATGTGGTAAGGCACAATATTCATCGATGCCATTTTATGCTCCTTCTTCCACTTCATACGCCGGTTCTGGAACCAGATCTTGATCTGCCTCTCTGTGAGGCAGAGTGCGTGCGCGATCTCGATCCTCCGTCTCCGTGTTAGGTACCGGTTGAAGTGGAACTCCTTCTCCAGCTCGAGGGTCTGGTACCGCGTGTACGACGTCCTCTGACGTTTGGTCTCGCCGTTTGCGTTCACCGTACCTGAAAAAGTAAAAACGTTCGTGACTAGCGTGTCAGTATTATACATGATAGACGGCCGCATTCATTGCATAAGTTCGTTAAGTATTATTCTGGTCACAAAACGCAAGGCACGTTAATATTTAGATCTGAATGTTTGTTTGAGCGCCAATGAATAGTTGGCTCGATCGGCTCCGTGGCTTGCTACGCTTGCTCGATTGTGATGTACAGCTTGTGGCGACGCGCTCTCTTACAGATTTCTATTCAGAAATACAAACAGTATTGTGCAATTAATTTAAATTTATTTCCTTGAGCTGTCACATTTTTCCTAATTTATATCTTGTATCAAGACTGCGACACCTTTTCTTGTGATTGTTTTGGCACGTATTTGTTCCTGTGAGACTGCCCGCGGAAAGCCAAGATAAACTTTGCGAGTCATTTCGTTCGGGAGGTGTAATGGTTCGATTAGATTTGTTGTTATTTTAGCGCGTTGCGGTGTGACCGGAGACGTTTGTGTAAACATTTGAGTCTGAAGCGTATGACCATACATTAATATCAAAGAAGGGAGTGGTGTGGCATCTCTCGAGTCATGGGTTGCATGCCGCACCTGTCACGGCTTGTCGGCGGTTCGGCCCACCGCTTGGTCGGCTTGGACGCCCGCCAGAGCTCTCGTGATAGATACGCGCCCGTCTCGTGTGTGTCTACCAAATTAAACTGTACCATTTGTAACATTTCTTTAAGCAGCTCCTACCACTAATGAGCTGGACTCGTCATTATTACTGACCCAAACTAAAGCAATGATAGCTGTATGTGCATTCACAGCCAACTTGCGCGCGACGATCCAATCGCCGATGCAAAAGGTGGATATTAATTCAGTATAGCCACGTTTTAAACTGTCAGTTGTCAATACCCGTGTCAATAAAGATGTTAAAAAATTATAAATATTCGATAAAGTACGAACTAAAAGTCGACAAGTAGCCGCAGCAAAAACCCTACGAGATTGAAATGTTAGTGACAGCTTGATGCACATACAACAGGCACACAGACATTATTTTAACATAATCCTTGTAGAGGAATGAAACGAACGGAGACAATACGGTTGAATTTGAATTTCAATGCTTACGATAACAGTTCAAAATGATAAAACGTTAATATCAAGTTTATAATTTGAATAATTTTACAACTTTTATGAATGAATTGATATGAATAACTGTTTCTTGTTAATTAGTGGTTATGAAAATTTATCAAAAAATCATAATTTCATACCACTGTGTGGTATGATTTAAACCGCTTTAATATTTGGGTTTAAAGGTCTTCTGATATGACAGGTAGGTATATACCTACTACCTAGGATGCTATTTAAGAATCTCGTAGATTAGAAAGTTCAGGATTGGAATAGTGATACACCTCTTCTACAATTGCAATTGGACCCCTAATTTATTCGAAGTAGCAATAAAACAACAATTGAACACGCAAGGTCTCTTCCCATCAATATTTTATCGGCAATCCATCTGAAAGACACTTGTACGGCGATCATGACAAAATGATGGACCTCTTCCATCCCAAGTGGCATAATTCTAGGTCACTATCCATTTATATTCAGCGGTCTAGACATATTGCATGGTCAAATATCACATTACGCATGGATGAGACGACAAAAATTTGAAATCTAAAATAGCTAATGTCTGGAGTTTATCTGTTTTCATTTGATGTGTTCTATTCTTCAAAAACTTATTTCTTTGAATGCTTGCTATGCTTGCTTGTTTTGAACTTTATTCCTACAGTTTAGTATTTATAAATTTTTCGGTTCTGAGATCAGATCAAGCAGACTGACAACCAATTTAATCTCTCAGCTTTATAGCTCAGCCAGAAAATCGTTAAGTGTATATGACAAATGATTCGTCTGTTAATCGCTAAAATCTATCTTTCAACGAGATATTTAATTCAACGTATAAAACTTTATAATCAAACATCAAAGAACGAATAAATAAAAAGAGTGTCATCTAGATGAAAACAGAAAACATGCATTAAAAGTATATCATTATATAATTTTTCAATGTTTTTTGTAGTTTTATATTCAAGACGGTAGTGTAGTTGAATCATTGCGTCATATTATTTGAACTTACACCTTGATTAATAATCTTGTCTACATCAAAGGTGTTATCGTTAGTATAATAAGAAGAAACGGAAGTATACAAACATTTATTCAAACATAGTTTTATCTAGGATATACTTACTTATTTATATTTGGCGTCTATTGATGTTTTTGCAAATACACTAAAAATATTTAACATAAATAATAAACAAAAATAGGTACCTTTGGTAGAAAACGCTCTGAATAACACAATGATGAAATTTCGTTAGTCTTACGAAATCCACCTGAACCAGAAATTTTCAACAGGCGAGCTCAAATTAGAATATCTAATTTCAGATATTCGGAAAAAAACCTTTATTCCAGGCATTCCTGTTTGATATTTCTAGGACAACTACGAAATCATATTTAGGTCTTCATAATAATATGATCTACTTCAGTTTCAAAAAACAGTCGTGTCAAAAAATACATTTTAAATCAATCTATCTTCAATTTTGACTGAAGATTGATATTTGCAAGGTGGTAAGAATTTGAATGAAACTTATTCATTATTTATGCCAAGCAATAAGTTCAAGCACTCCATTGTATTGAAATATGGTAGAAATAGTACAATCCTTATATATAACATTTTCTGCCTTTCTGCTTTTTCTGCCTTTACAACTACATATTATGTTAATCGTTTATTTATCTTAATAGATGCTGTGCAAAGCAGGCAGCTAATTTGCAGTGCCATGCCTATCGCAAGCTTCCTTTAGAGGAGATTCACTGCTGTATCTTCACAGTTATCAATGTGATGTCGCCATACCGGGCACAATCTTTTGATTAATTTTATAAATGGTGAACTTTGTTTGCCTCACAGGCTTACAAATGGGTGTGCTTTGATAATCATCATCATCATAGCAGCCGAACACCACCGGGAATTGGCTTCCATTTTTTAAAAGCCTACAGTGCCTGCTTTTTCATCAAGAAGGTGTGCCCAGCAACTTTTGCAATGTCGTTGATCCAACTCGCTTTAGGGCGTCCACGACTTTTGAAGCTTACTTGATCTTGTTTACCACATCTCGGTCGGAGAAAATAAACTAACTTTATCTTAAATTGTTTTTAACTAAGTATTAAAATATATTAATCTACTCCATGGTTTCGAAGTAAAACAACGTGAAAAACAACCAAAATAAGGGTCATTGTGGCTACCATAGTCTATTATGAGTCGCAACCAGTGCAATCAACATTGCTTTGCTCAGATATTTCATAATGCAAATATAATATTACAGCCGGAATGCAAAAGATCGTCATAAAACAGCCAAGACTGATTCAAATCCCTTGAGATGTATGACCTGTCCAGATATTTCTGAAATGCTTACAACATTCTGGCTTATATTTTAATAGTCTATTCTCTGAAAGACACAGCACACACCGCCTTGTCGAGTGGTAGCGTTCCAAATGAGTTATGGCGCCGAAGACTAGCGCGCATGTTTCAAATTATGTCGTCAACCAAGTCGCAAGACCGTGTTTCTCCAAATGTCAGTCTTCGTCGGTTATTATTTGGCTCTTTGCCTTGCCGTTATTAACTTAAACGTGTACTGTTTCAACTAATTATCAACTGGTATTGAAAAATAACGTATCAATTGGCTGGGTTTGATTTTTAATTTTAAATTGATCAAAGTTAAATAAATTCTGTCATGGATATAACTTACGAGTGTTCTCAAGTTATTAACTTCTGTTCATTTTACAAGCAACTACAATAAGGTGTTATTAAATATTTTATACGAACTGTTATATGTAGGTATTGTAAATTTGTAATACTTAAATGAGTCAAGAATAATTAAAACAACTTTATTCAACTAAACTCTTTTTTACATACATATTTAAATATAAATCAAGCGCTATCCAATGCAAAGATACAGAGTAAGCCGAAGCCTGAAGCGTGTAAGTGGATCAGATGATTGCCGCGGATTGTGCACGAATCTGCCGCATTAAGAGTGGATATCTCACGTTTGAACGGGAATCACGACGTGGAAATATTAAGGACACTAATATCTTGAGCACATTTACATAACAACCAATAAATCTTTGCAACGGAACCGTCAACGTTTGATAAATTTCTTGAGGATTGTGACGATTTTGAAACGATGGTGATTGTAGAAAACAGTTATAGGAATGGGAGTAACAAGAAACCAAGATACCTGTAAGCAGCTGAAGAAGAAAGGAAGAAAATTAAAGAATTCGTTTGTAGCTATAAGTACGAACTCGAAAACGTCCAGGAGCTCTCAAATAAAGCCCAGATAAGATTTCAATAATACAGCCAGTATTAAAAGCTTTATCAATTCAATAAGTAACATTATCAGTAACAGTTTCAAATACTGTCAGTTGCAAATCGCTTTTACAGCTGCAAAATATCGTTGAATTAAAACAACAATAAATTTATCCATAGTCCAGATTATGAATCGGCATATCATTTGTCTATGTATTGATAGTAAAACTGTTGTTTACGTGTTTGTAATTCCAACCGAGATCACTTACTTATCTCCAAGACTGATGGTCGATCTATCTTTACTTAACCAGTGGTTAGTAGCGGTGGAACCGGTCCCCAGCTATGTCAGAAGGAAGTAAGTAAACCTTGGTATGGTAAATGGTATGTATGATTATTAGTGATTTATTGTCTTGTGTCCTGGTGAGCTAACATTAGTCATAATTATGGACGTGAGCAAAAAGTGTCTTTTCTCTTTGAGTAATATTAATCTTGCTGGATTTATCGATAGTGTTATTGAGGTCAGTGTTTCTTGTAAGTGAGTAAGGTGTGCGATAAATTGCAGTGAAAAATTGCATGAGGATGTTCTTTTGGCAATTTAAAAGGAAAAAGGCTGTTATAGCTGCTGCAGTTAAGGTTGTAAATCCGTTATAGTTAGCAATCGGTACAATACAAACTGATGAGCAAGTGCAGTGAACAAGAGTTTAATAGAGCACCTTTTGAAATGGAAATTGTAGTAGCGTAGACAGTAGATACCTTATATTTTGTCAGACTTGATAACATACAAAAAAGAACGATGTTCCGTTACGATCACTTCCTAAAATTGATCGCTTAACAATTACCGTGGACGCCGTGGGACCAGTAATAATTTAAAAAATATCGCCCAGTAAATGATGCCATAAATTTAATTTAATAATACGTACGCCCAACGCAAAGCTATCATGTGCGGAAAGCTAATTGAATATTAATTTCATAATAAATCTGGTCGGACCAGTCTTCGTATCGCCTTTAATTTATAACTTAACTTTGTAGTTTGGCAATAGTTTAGCTTTTAATTATCAATTCTTCGATCGTAAATTAGATTTTTCTTGTTTTGTCTCTATAATGTTGCTAGTAGCCACACCTCTAGCGAGTAGCGGCATCACCAACACCTTCTGTTCAGTAAATTTATGAGTTTTATCTCGAAAAGCGCGGTCAGTGCACAAACACTCGACATCTCCGAGGCAAAGACAAATCGTCCGATTACGAGCTCTACCTGCCTGGAGGGTCCAACCGATGCAAATTCTGGAAAAAACTTTTTCTAAAACAATCACACGCTCCAGAAAGTAAAAGTATAAAAGAACCATTCAATAGGCACATTAGTAGATTAATTACTGACATTTCGCAAAGAAAGCTCTTTCTACTTTCTTTGGATGCACAATAGTAGAGTATTGAATAAACAGGGCGGACTTTAACGCTTTTGACCTTGCAGGATTTTGCAACATTTGTTCATTTTCGCACAGTGTGATTTATGAGACTCTGTGAGGCAAAATCTTTGTAGTGTTTTGATAAAGCGACCACTTGCGGTGTTGCAATGGAAAGTAAAAACTAAAGGATCCCATTGGCATCGACAAACAATAGGAGCTAATAATGAAACATTAGTATCTGTACACTATTGTTGGTACAAACAATGATGACGTGAATACGCGGCACGAAGTGTATTCTACCTCTGTGACTGCTCAGAGAGCTAATATTCTTAAAATAGATCATTATGTCATTAAATAAAGCAATTGGCATATGAATAAATACAAACTCAAGTAAGCTTTTGTTGAAATAGGTGTTCAAAATCTATATTTTTATTACGTTTTTATTTTAACGTGGGTGGGTATAGGTACTTACGACTAAACAAGTGTTGGAACCTATGCTTAGCAACAGCTATAAGCAGCTGAAAGTAGAAAGATGTAGATTCCAGAGAACTATAAAAAAGAAAACGTTTATCAATTTCAAACATGAATTAAAGACTAGATAAAGGCCACCACACGGATATTGTTGAAAGAAATCTCCATACAAAACATTACTCGGTGGTGTTGAGCGATTTATGCGACGGGATGCGCGCGCGTGTGCACTCTTCATTGTATATTGTAGTGACACCGACTAATTTGTTGGCCGACTGATGAGGCACGGGGAAAAACTGTTTAGTTTTGTTACTGTTTTAGTTTATTAACTCTACACTGTTAAGGATTATGTTGATGAGAATTTTTGGAAAAGTTTGTCCAGTTAGAAGGTTTTATAGATTATATGTAGATAATAAGAAATGAGACATTATTCTAAGAATCATCACCATTAGCGTATACCAACTAGCCCACAGCTGAACATAGGCCTTTCCTAATGAGCGCCATAGCGAAATAGTAGGAATCAAGTGAGTGTTTTAAACTGATTAAGTATTTTTTATAAAAACTTTCGTAGTTTGACGAATTCATTATGAATGTAAGCTTAAGGTTAACTATGAACTTGGTTCGTAGCTAACCCGCTTACATTCATAATGGACTGCTATAAGTGTTGATGGAAGTAGTAAGATATAAGGCCAGGAAACATTTTAAGAAAAATAGTGTAAAACAAATTTTTATAAAGATATTTTTAGAAAACAGTTAAGATTACATTATATTATACATAAGTTTACCAAACCAAAATTTACTTTATGTCAACGTCAATAAGTTTAATATAAACACAGAGAGTTAAACTGACAGCGAGCCCTGCGCAGGCGCGTCTTCCTTCAAATATCTGGACGTTGTGACAGAATGTTTGGACTAAAACATATTAAAGTTTGTTAAATTATATTTTGATAGGTTGTAATTAATTATAAATGTTTGGTTTTGGTGATATTAGCTGACGTTTGTGGAACGTGGGGATATTTATTTAAAGTTCATCGAGCAATTTTATACATTTGGAAAGATAGGTACATATTTTTATATATCTTATCTACCTTTAAACATATGCAATAATATAACATTTAAGTAATTGTTTTTGTAACATAACAAGGGTAAACATACAGAACAGTACCCTTACATGAAGATCTAACACATTTAGACCTCTCAATGTAACCTCTTCCTAATGTAGAGCTAAGAATATGTTTAAGGTTTCATATTAAGTTATTTTTGTAGATTCCTTTCTAAAACTTGGCAAATATTGCTTAGATAGCGAATCTGACCAAAAGTTATTAAAGTTTTTTGCAAATTGCAATTTTACTCTACTCGATCAAACAACATACCTACTAACATTGTTTGATTGCATCAATCTAAATAATGAAGAGCATTGAAGCCAAAGATCAGCGTTACGACAGATGGAGACATAAAGATGCCAATGTCTACGTCGTCATTTGTTTTATTCGACGTGTCACTGCGCACGGAAGTACGAGTAGCTATTGTTCTCAAAACCTCATAACAATTATAAACCTACCTCTGAAGTGATACTGTGTATAATGTACGAAAAATATCTGAAAATTAAAAAAAACTATTGAACGATTCTAGGTTGTAGCCGTGTCAACTGTTACAGGCAAGTGAAGAGTTAGTACTTAAAGCCGGAGCTCATCACTATCCATACGCATGGCTTTATCATATTTTGACATACCTACTGAACTTTTATTGCTTTAATCCTCACCAGCACATAACGTCCACTGCTGAACGTGGCAAATGAACGCACTTTCATTCAAAATTATGAATAACACAAAAGTGGTTCAAGAATCGAGTCTTAAAATTTTTCTCGTGTTTCTAGTGTTCTCTATCTATTGCTCGATCTTTGTTGAATCAAATGCAGATTCAAACGTATTCGCATCTAATTATTGTTTTATTTTCAACTAATCCATTATATTTATTATTCCTTAGATCCAAACGTCATTTTGATACAAAGCGTGTGTCCGAACCGCGTACGACATTTCTAAACAAACCAATCACTCTGTATACAGATCAACAAACCATGCTGTATCGTTTAAAGTAAACTCTATCTCTAAGAGTTAAGGGCTAGAATAAGAGCAAGGTGGACTGTATAGATGTTTAGACGTTTGTTCTTCACGGGATCTTGATACTATATGTATGTACATATTTTGACTGAAGTTTTGCTTTATTGCAATTTCGTTTTATAGAAAACATATTTTGTAAACCATAGGAGTGTGAGCGTGTTTGTTTTCTAGAGTGTCAGGTCTGGTGGGAAACTGACTGATATATTGGGTCTGTTTTAAGCTATGGAAAACTTGGATCAAAATTTTTGTTGACAAACCTATTCGTATACTTGCTAAGTCTCTATCATATTTTATTTTATTTGTTAACATAATAATAGCTTTTGGTACCGTAAACAAATTAAACCTTTCGAAAAACGTTGCATCGCCTGTGTAGGTAGGTACCTTTACGATACCTTCTTACATAAAAACGTTGCATCGCCTGTGTAGGTAGGTACCTTTACGATACCTTCTTACATAAAAACGTTGCATCGCCTGTGTAGGTAGGTACCTTTACGATACCTTCTTACATAAAAACGTTGCATCGCCTGTGTAGGTAGGTACCTTTACGATACCTTCTTACATAAAAACGTTGCATCGCCTGTGTAGGTAGGTACCTTAACGATACCTTCTTACATAAAAACGTTGCATCGCCTGTGTAGGTAGGTACCTTTACGATACCTTCTTACATAAAAACGTTGCATCGCCTGTGTAGGTAGGTACCTTTACGATACCTTCTTACATAAAAACGTTGCATCGCCTGTGTAGGTAGGTACCTTTACGATACCTTCTTACATAAAAAAACAACCTACCTATATCGATCCTACATAAATGGCGAACCAATTAAAATGGCGGCTATGTCTTGTCTTGTCATACCGTAATTGGCTAATTATTATTCAGTGTCGTTGGGCGTGGCCAATGCACGTGCGTTTTGCATAGCTAGTGGTCCGAAAGGGTTGCCTGATTTGAGTTAGGAACAGGTTCCCGATAAGAACTTGAGGTTACACATTTAAAATTTGGAAGTAAATTAAAATTTATCAAAATAAGTACCCTTACCTTTGCTAAACTATTTTTCGTAGGTAGTTCTAAATCTAAATCTAGTTTCGTAGTTCTATGCTTTGGTGCCGACATGAGTTCTATGGGCATTTGAAAAACTTATATTTATCTTATTTCAAATAAATATAACCGATCCGAGAAGTTAAACAATATTTCATTATTTATATGTCATTAAAATTCAATGTTTCAAATAAATGTTCAAGTTTCATCAATTCAACACGTTTTTAACGACCGATGGAACATTACTATGATTAATGTAACTTGCCTGTACCATAGCTTATTATGCAGCCTACTTAACTGTGGAAGGTACACTTGCGAGCAAAGCATGCTCAGCCATATTGTGCCAGTGCATATTGGGAATCTACCTTCTGGTCAGTTCAGATGAATTCGTGAGTGTATCACTCTTTTCGCCGCTCATTGGTGGAAAATATGATATATGTATGAGTGATACTTTCACGTATACATACATTTGAATTATCCAGCTGTTACCTATAACAGTTTTGATCGACACTCATGCAGTTATAGATACTGATATAGTTATAGTCATCGTCATCATCATCATCAACCTCATCATCTTAGTCCACTGCTGGACATAGGCCTCCCCCAGTGAGCGCCATAGCGCCCTGTCTTCAGCTTGCCGCACCCAGCATCTGCCTGCAGTCTTTCGCAGATCGTCATCCCACCTGGCCGGAGGGCGTCGTACACTACGTTTGCCGAGTCGCGTTCTCCACTCGAGGACCCTAGTTTACCCCAGCGGTTGTCAGTTCTTCGCGAGATATGGCCAGCCCACTGCCACTTCAGCTTGCTAATTCTCTGAGCTATGTCGATAACTTTAGTTCTCTGTCGGATGTATTCGTTACGAATCCTATCCTTTAGAAAAACTTCGAGCATAGCTCTTTCCATAGCTCGCTGAGCGATGGTTATAGTCAAGGATATGTAGGTTTTTCATCATATCGTACCTACATACCTAATGTCTTTTGCGGGATTTCGACGCGACGATACTCACCCTACGTCGGCGTTGCTCGCAAGTGTAATCAAATCCAGGGGAGTTTAGGTGGCGACGATAATGTCCAATTCATAATTAAGGTTGTATCGTTATTTTTAAGGGAACACTTGTCAGTTTTGAATAAGGGCTTCTACGTAATCACCCTTAAATGAAGGGGTATCAAGACAGAAGTAAGTTGGTATTGTAATTGGCCTGAGTAGGCAGTTAGTGATTCTTTACTGTTTTAAAGTAGCTTTAATATAAAAAAAAATGAGCTAGGCAGGAATTTCCTTTAAAAAATTTGCAGCGGCCAACACCAAAGATACTCGTAGAATGGTGTTATGTTGCCCGAGTCATTACAATAGTCTGTACAAGCCCAAGCGTGTAAAGGCAACATTCATTGCCCTGCGTATTGTCCACGCACGACGTACATTTGGTTCTAGCACTGCTTGCAGCCACTGGGCGCGCCCCCTGCCTGCGGGTTACCGCAGAGGCTGGGCAGTGAAAGCGTTAAGATCCATAGAGAATGCTCAAGAAGTGACCAATATAGAAGTCTGTGGATACTTGTAAAAGTTCAGGAATCCTGAAGCAAGCATCAAGTTTACAATCAATCATTCCATCAATGCTATTGGCGTTTTAATTGCGCGCTGTTTATTACGCTTTAAAAGCTGGGGAAGAAAAACGTACGATATTTTTCCATATCCATTAATATCTGTCGGTTTTGTTTCCTTTGCCCCGATGTGGTTGGGGTAGGGACGAGGCGAGCGCTTTTCGACTGTATTGAAATGTTTCTTTCCTAATACCAAACTTAGGAAATAGAAGATAGTTATATTTATACACTAGTTTTTGCCCGCGGCTTCGCATGCGTTGTTTCTATGGAAATGTTCAAAGGTTATTTCTATCCCATGAGAACTCTTCTATGAGATAAAAAGTATGTTTAGTAGCCTAAACACCGATCGGGCTGAAATTTTGCATAGATGTAAATCTATGCAAAATTTCAGCCCGATCGGTTCAGTCGTTGGCGTGAAGAGGTAACAAACATCCATCCAATCATACGGAATTTCGCATTTAGGTATATTATTAGTGTGATTGATTTGGTATGATTTTGAAATGTCTATCTATTTGGTACTTAAAAGTAGGTACATTAAGGAAATGGTTTGTTAACCTTCTTATCTCTCATTGTTTAATACTAATCTCTATCATTTTTTTAGTCAGTTTTACTATTAAAACAATCATAGTTTGACGATCAGAATGAGTGAATACTGTAGACCCTGATGATGTTAAGACTCGTTAAGAAGATTGTTAAGAAATGAAACGTTGGTGTTCGTTTTTAGGTAACCCGCTTACATTCATTAAAATATCTAGTGTAATGAAGACTTAATTTAAAATTATATGAATTTCTATTGATTTGTATTTCTCAGGGTAAGGAACATTATGCTCTTGAAGGACTTCTTATAGAGTCTGTTTTATTATTGTCAGGAGTGGTACTTTTTTCTTTGGTAACTTTTTAAGTCTGATATCCACTCAGACATGGTGCTATGACGCTCATTAGGGGTGGCCTATGTCCAGCTGTGAACTAACATAGGCTGATGATGATGAATGACGATGATCCACTCAGAACCTTAAAATTTTTCAAATCACAATCCCTACCAATGTGTTTCAGTTTTGAAGTAGGCATCCGATCAAAGAGCAAGAGGTCCCGCTATCAAACAGTTCTTTGCAAAAACATCCGCCATTACCTTATATCGGTGAGACAAGTTTCATCAGCAGTTCACTTGTCAGGCATGCTGATCGTTCCAGGATTAATGAAGTGAACACGTCGACCCCTGTCACCGGCTCCTGTCGAACTGGCTCCGGCGACGTGTCGTGACCCGGTGTCGGAATGTTTATACAATACGTGGGGTGCCTTACGTTGCCTCTATTTTGGCGTTAATTTTGACTTTGGAGTGTTTTCTGTTGGGACCTTCTTGGGATCAAGCAGAAAAATTTAAAGGACTAATTATGTTTCATTATTGCTCTTCGTTTGTCAAGGACGTATCTCTTGAACCATAAACACATGAAACTTTCTATAAATAAGAAAAACTTCAACTGTAGTAACAACAAATACTAAAAATACAATAAAGTTGAAAATTTAAAGGGGTCTCCGAACAAGTGAAAATTTGATGTTCTTTAAAAAAGTTGCAAGTCTATTGTAGTTTTACGAATTCATTATGAATATAAGAGGGTTAACTACGCACCTATTTTGTAGGACTTATCTGATTTTTGATATCGACCCTGATACGGAAAGTAATTTTTTTTATTGCATTTAATAACTTGACTGTCATAAAGTAAATGATGAGGTACACAACAAAACAACATAGTAAGATATATTTAGTTGGTTATAGAGTATCTATACCCAAGCGAGCATAATTTAGCTAAGTATAGAAAAATACCAGTGCCCATGGCACACAAAAGGTCATAGCACTTCGCGGCTAGACTAACCGAGAAGTTAATTTTTAATCCCCTACAAAGCATGTTTCCAATCTAGATGCATCGGTTCAGTCACGACTCTCATTCATTTAATACCTTATGTTCATAGTACTAAAGCTGTTACTTCAACGCAACTTTCTTATATTGTAGACTATAAACGCACTATAGGAAGCAATTTTGTTATTTATAGAAAATTCAATCAGGTTGTGCCTAGACTTGTTTTGAGCATGAGGTAGCAACGCACGAGTAGGCCTGTTACTTTAACGAGTTGATGGTGAGATATTTGAAATTAAGTCTCGCACAATGGTTATTGATCTAGAGTTATTTATTTCAATACTTTTGTAAATCTACTACCAATACGCCTGCTATAATTGATATGAAACAAATGAAAAACGTTGCGATGCTTTCAAGAAAGTTTAGTAAACAAAAGAAGGTGGGCTATGGTGAGGAGCGGTACGATAAACTATTGAAAAGAGAAGAAACGAAAATTATTTAAACTATTTCCGCAGACAGACGTCCGCGAACTTCTAATGATTTTTCTGCAACAGTTTCTATCGGAAAATTCTGATCACCTGCTGCAGTCCTATTTGAACACTACTTTGAAGATGGCAAGAGTCAATATCGTTTGTCTGATTTGTGAGTTACATCGTTTTGGTATTGACAAGCTTGCGGTAAAGGCGTCTTCAGACTATTTAAATTCCAGTACGGTTCGTTGCTTGTATGGTTTATTTGAAGCCGTTTATTTTAGCGGAAATTAGGGACATTATTGATTTTGTGCACGATAAATTCGCCTTCACTGGCAATCTTACATAATAAAAACAAGATTTTTTGTATTTTTTAATGGAGTTTCGCGGCCGACTGTGAACGATCCAGACTAAAAATAAATGAATGCAACACATGAGCTAAACAATACATCCAAATATAAACCAGAAAATGTGAATGCTATTATTGTCTTTGTTAATAGCAATAAGGTACAAAGTACAGAGGCAAGTCTAGCCTATATAATCAAACACAACGCCAGGTAGTGGTCAGGTACAACAAATCACATTTAATTAAGCACAAACGAAAAGCTCCTTCAAACAGATGTCTCGGTGACAGATATAATGACAGTTGAGATATAATTAATTGTGATATTACACTGCCGTTGGGGAATCTCTTCCGCTTCCACGTCATTAATAAAATGAGCAATAGTAGAAATATTTATCAATGGCATAATCGATACAGAAACAATTATAACCACATCCATCAAAATTCTAAATTCACTCCGGATTCCTTTGGTACACCAGACAATCGACTTTAAATTGCTACTCGATTGAGTTCCGATTCCAATGAGCAGCTCTTAATACACCCTTGGTTGATTTTTCATTCGTATTCGCTCGTGACAAGGTTGTTTTTACATTGAGGTGTGTTACAAAAGTGAGTAAAATATCGAGTAACATTAAAATTCTTATCTTTGTTCTGTCACACAGCGAGAACGTCAAAGTTCGGAGGAGAACGCATTGTAATTAATAGTCGATGATACGCGAGCATCGTAAACAAAAGCGGTGATAAATGGATTAAAGCATGATACTAGATAATAAGAACGGTGGGTTGTAAATCGTGATTTCGTAAGTGGTGGTCAGTTTTTTGATTTTTGATAAGGACAATTTTTCCACAAAATTGTAACCAAATGTAGGTAGTTTCGTTTGTTCTCTTCTTAAAAGTTTATCCTACCTCATCACATCACTTTTGTTCCACGTCTTTTGTTTCCCGAAATTGTATTCATCAACAATTTTCATCTGATTCATTTTATTTTGTTGTAGTATTAATGAAACCCTAGAAATTCAATATCAATAAAATGCATTTTATTTTGTTGTAGTATTAATGAAACCCTAGAAATTCAATATCAATAAAATGCATTTTATTTTGTTGTAGTATTAATGAAACCCTAGAAATTCAATATCAATAAACTTGTCATTTTCATTTAGTTGGACTTTTTCACACATACACTAGCTTTTATTTTGATTCATTGAATCAGCTTTTTGCAGTTTCAGAAATTATACCTACGGTAAACCGTACCCGTAACCGTATCCTAAAGGATAGCTGGTAAAAAGCTGATGGAAGAGGGCAGTTTACTGTGCCTAAGTTTTGTTTGCCTAAATTGTGATTGTGATTGTGATTGTCAGCAGTATCTCTATTTGTTACAATACAGTGTCAGCTACATCCAGTCTTGTATCACAGCACGAATTAATGATATATTGTCGTCAGATACTATTCGGCGTTTAGGCGTGACGCACTTTGTTTAGAGCCTATCATTAAAAGACAATTTAGATTTTTGCTTATTGATTGCGCTTGACAATATGTAATCTCGAATGATTTTGAATATTAATCTATAAGTTTATGTTTTATTTCCAATTATGGTGTAGGTTGCATTATGGAGCTATTTTAAATACCTACTAGATTGAGTGTCCATAGTTTATGTTAAGTGATTGCATATTGAATGATCTGGAAATATTGCCTTTGCGATTTGTTGGTTTACTTGTTAAATAAGTGAGTTTTAAATTTTTTATTGGTTTTGGTTACCTTTGTTAAAACTCGATTTTTATTGGGAGATAAAGGGTTTTTTAACTTCTGCATTTATTTCGCTTACTTTTTACTTTTCTTTTACTACCTTTTTCTAAATAGAATCTAGCTTTACAACGGCTTTAGGTAATTTAATTTAATTTAATCTGAAATAATTTTTCATCTCGTTATTTTTTGTTGAAGCTAATGTGACCATAAAATACCTACTCCGATGAATCACAAAACTGTTTTACATAACCAAAATTATCGATTATACATACCTACGACCATAACTCGCGGTCAGAACGACCTCAACACGTGTGGCTCCAAAATCAAATTAAAATCATGTTTGATAAGATCGTGTGGCGGTTATGGAAATTTATGACTATATTACCTGCGCGGGCGCAAGCGACCGACAAAACCAGGGTCGGGCTACTAGGGTTACCATGATAACGTGTATTTGTATAAAGAGTCTTCGGAAAATAGAGTATCTCACTAAAATTAAGACGGAAAATAAATACCATTTTCAGGAAAGTCAGCTTCATTTTTGCCCATATATTCACCAGCTCTCGGGTCACATACGAGTCGTTTCAATCAGATGCTTTGATAATAATTTTAAAAATCTGGAGAGCCTCGGTAGCCTCGAACCTAGGGTATCTACTGGGGACTCCAAGAGGAGCAAACGTTTATGGTCTGTCGAGACCTGTATATTTTCGCGTCTCAAATTGTTTTATAATATAATTATTGTTCATGGATTTTACGCGACATAGAAATTGATAAAACACAATTTCTATGTCGCCAAGACTATATAATTAAAATAGTTGTTGGAATGTCTCAAAGTGTCAGGAAGTATGGCAGCCCTACCACGCAATTATTTATGGACTCTGCAAATGATTATAGTTTACGAGCGATTCACTGGATACGCCTCTGGCTCTTTGGTAGGCCAGCTAATGTGCTGCAAAATCGTTGGCTGTTCTTTTTCTCTTTTCTTTTGTTTTTGTTTGTAGGTTACGTAGTGATTTAAATTTGCCTACATTCTTTAACTAGCATCGCTTCTGTTTCCACATACTCGCGAGTATGTGTTGAGAACTGTTATGAATTTACATTCATTTCTTTAATTTATTAATTGTATCATTCATTATGTGCTTGATTGCATTGACTGTTGACGTTATGAGATTTTTTAAGAAGATTTACTGTTTAGTTAAGATTTTGCAGCAAGTTACTACTTACATATTTTAATTTCTTTAGGAGTTATAAGAGTTTAGTTAAATATCACATAACTATGTATATAACTATGTTCAGTAGAAAAAACACATTAAAACAACTTCGCTGTTAGCCGAATGATGGGCACCGCAGTGTCAAGCAAATAACAAGCCTCACTACTTTCGCGGTTTTCAATGTTGGCGTCGAAGCTGTTATGGAGAAGTTTAATAGATGTTTTTAGTGTATGAAAGTGGGAGTAGGTATTCATCTAGGTAGGCAGATTGATAAATTTGATGAAGTCAAAACTACAGATAATGTTTTATCAAAGGTAAGGAAAACATTTTTTAGCTAAAAGTTTACAAAAAATATGTTGACCGCAAAAGAATGAGATAAATCAGACAGATGACAATTTAAAGTGGTTAACCCACTAACTGTGACCATTTTAGATACTTTGATCAGATCTCGTCGAAGCAAAACCTGTTTTATTAGAATTACAGCATTTGACTCTTGTTTCTAGGATCATAGAGTTCAATTTATCTTACCGTTCTATGAGTTAGTGGGTGTTTGTTCAACAGTTTTAGAGTCAAAGTAGAGATTTATGTTTTGATTTAAAAAGATTTAAGCGGTGTTGGTAGTAATCGCCGTTATTTTAATTTTGAACATTAATGATTAGGCATGAAATGATTTGAATTTATTTTTCTGATGACCTTTAATTTATATTACCTAGATAACTAGATAATATGTCCTAGGTAGGTATTATGTTAATTTGCTACTGCAAATTAACATAATACCTACCTAGGACATTTGTATACTGCAGGTAGTGTTTTCGATGGACTAAGTAGTTAGAAATTATATGTATATGAAGACAGGACTTGAATCTGCAAATTGTTTTTCAAGGAGTGATATCCACAACTTTTTATATTTTGAGCTCAAAATGTTCCTTTATAACGGCATTTCGTGTGACCCAAACTGCCATCCCTTTCAATTTTACTCGCAAACCCCAAATTATACAAAATCCACCTGGCGCCACTCTCGCCTCACTTCTTGTACTTTACGATCTGCTAAAAGACCAAATTCGCTGTCCAAATTAACACGAAATAAAATGGAAATCGATCCGACAAAAAATAAGCGAAGGCAAGATAAAAGCTTAAAAAAAGGCCCACGTCAAAACATTTGATTGTATTAATATTTATAGGCACCGCCGCAGGAAAGCCGGATCGAAAAAAAAATGTTTATCAGCCAGTTTAGCTTTTAAGGAAACCGCAGATCTTTTGAAAAAAGTTATTTATGACCACGAAAACAATTGTAGTGTTACCATTATTCCGCATTTGACAGCAATAACTGTATTATTTGAGTTTTTGCATCGATGAAGACGTCGTTCATTTGGGTTGATTCAATAAAGGTCCGGTGGTATTGTGTTGTGCCATTGTAACATCTCCATTCGCTCTTATTAATTCGATTGTTAAACTTTTTTTTTATAATAAAATAACCCGGGCTGTTTTATAAAAAGTATATATACCTATAATGACACCATAAAACTCACTGGCACCAAATAAATCGAGAAAAGTTTTCTTCCGCTTAGTATTGTTCTTTATTCGAATATCGTCAAGCTGTACAGCATAGATTCAAATAGCTCTACCAATTAATAATAGGATGCCCATAGAGATGCAAAACTTGTTATTTATGAATTGACAACCTGAATAATTGTCAATTACGTTCACAGTCTCGCACTTGCAATATATGCATATTCCTTTATGCTAATTCTAAATGCTTATGTGGCTATGCATATTATGCTGCTTCAAGCATTGGTGGTAGTTATGTACACCGCCATTGCTCGAAAGACGCAGTTAGGTTACTCTACTTTGGTTGGCAACAATATTGTAATCGAGATGGTTGTTTGTAGATTTTTAATAAGTATTCTCGAATACTCTAGCTAAAGTTTATTCCCAGTAAATTTTAGATTTTAGATAGTAAGGTACTAATCACCATTTCATTAAACCTATCATTCCACAATTAAAATCCACCACTGACCTCTAATATTCTATTAAATAAGACGATGTTGAAAGAAATAGCTTTCATTATAGGTATATGCTCGTTTTTTTGAAAAGGGTTGTTCCAAATTTCACCTGAAAACTGATCCAGTTACTTTGTATCTCAGCTGTGGCTGCACCCAGGATCTGAAGAGTTCTTATGCGGAGCTTAATCAGTGTCTGGCGGCGACACGGGTTATTGAAATGGAATTAAAACCGCTGGGAAATAATGCAGTGCTGTTTTGTATTTTAATTAAAAGCTATATAGTTACGTACTACGATGTAGGTATTAGTTTTTTTACGGTTTTGAACAGTAAGTTTACAAATACCACTTTGAAAAAAAAGACATTGTAAATGTAGTAGATGCCTAAAGCTACATTTTTGCACAATAATTTCAGAAGAATCTGTTCAATTTTTTTTTTATATAAATTTTATTCAATAATAAAAACAAATTAAACTAGTACTACAACTAAAACTACAATTAAAACAATTAAGATAACTGCAGCCTGTTACGAACAATCTACAGGTAGCTCAACTGATCAATACCAGTCGGAAGCATCCCCAAGACGCTGCTGGCTGCATTGCCCCGCTGTATGGCAATGCTGATGCGCTGCGCCAGATACCCGCTAATCTGTTCTATAGTTTTGGTACGGAGAGTAACAAAACTATTTTATCCAACCTCTGAAATATTTCTTATAAATTATACAAATTCAAACTTAAACCATTTACGTAGATGCAAAGCTTATGCTATACCTACATATTTCTACACACAAAATGTAAAATAAACTTTTTTTTGTTACAATTTGAAACTAATGAACTTTTTAAAATATAAAATGTTTAGTACTTTCGATAATATTCGTACAACATTACCAATTTCACGCATTACGATATTTCCGCTTTTTCTAAAAAAGGCTTCCGTTAAAAATGCTAAATTATTTATGGAAAGAAAACTCTTCATCACAATGTCCAATAAGTCATGTAAGTGCACATATTTAATATTAATTGCAATAATGCGGTATAATAGCGGTCATTTCGATTAAGGGCAAGACACCGATTACAGAAAAACGGGTAACTAAATTATTGCAGTGTTTATAAACTGCAATTATATCTGTATGGCAAAAAAAGGTGAATTTTAAGGTTCAAACCAACATTATTAAACAATGTGGTTGCCTTTTCTACATATTTATAGCTCTAGGTGTTTTATTTTCAGAAAAATATTTTTAATAGTTTCAATTTCATCAATAAATAGGCTTTGGGTATAAAGTCAGTTTTTCCCAACGTTACTCGTACTAATCGATGTTTTTACCTACATATATGTTTGGTAAACATACATAATAAGTATAATAAGTAGGTAATTGGAATTTACAGTGGTACAAATTCAAACTTACATCGTATTTTTTATCAAGATCGCTGATAAAATAACATAAAAGCATATGTTTTGACAAAATAACTCATATTTATTTATAAGCTCATGATACACCTGTGAAATTGACGCTTCATAAACAAGCCAACGTGTGAAATTATATGTAGTACGTATATTTTAGCCACCAACCTATAAATTATCAGGCAGGTCCTAAAGGTGAAACTAGATGAAAAATTGTGGTGATCCTTCCCCTATATTTTACAGAACTAAAAGTTGCCATCAATAATTGAAGTCACGAGCCCTCGGGACTGGGGTTTACCGAGTAGTGAACGTGGACTGAAGTTAACTTTATCCGCGAGTTTTCCCCTTTGTATCAACTTCTTAATTTTTCAATAGATGAAGCAGTAACTTTTGAATTCAGGAATTCAGATGATCTTTACGACAATGTAGATGCAATAAATTATGTGATTATTTTGTGCCCTGGTAAACTGGAGTAAAGCATTCATATTTTTAACACAAGCTCTGTTTAGCTTGGGTTTAGGTGACGTCGTGTAGGGTCTCCAGTATTATTTATAAATATTATCATTTTTACTTATTATTTTAACCGGGTTTTACTTATAATTCTTCGCTTAGATCAGTTATTTTAGAGAAACTAGGACAGACGCATCATACGTTCATGGGTACTCTTAGATATATTGGTGTCTGTAAACGTAAACGAATGTGTTCCCTTCGCTTTACAATATTTTTATAATTAAACTACTCATAAACTATGGCTGAAGTAGGTATGTGTCTACCTACAGTATTATGAAGCTGAAATATTGAATATTGAATAGCTATGTAATTTACTATACGCTAAAGGTATCATTATATTACTACAACTAGAATCCTAAAAACAAGTTTATCAGCTTTCGACCTATGCCTACCTATAAAGGAGCATTTCAATACCAACAGATGAAAATGCCAACGCCATACTTAAAATGCAGTGCGAATCCCATGTACCACATAAACCCAACTATACAATAGTACGTATACAGAAGCCGGATTTTAGAAAGGAGATTCTGCAAGATCATCGTCCGCTCCGCCATTGCAAAACGGGTCGGCCAACCGCACAACGCTAACTAATCCCTATACAAACTTTTTTTATTGGTCCGTTTGGTTGCCAGACTTGGGTAACTATTTTTTATTTTTAATCCTTGCATATTTAAGGAGGCGGTCTCTACGGGATTGCATCGCGATTTTATCTGATCTCGATTCTTAGCTACAATTAATACGTGTCTCGTTTTGTTTAGATATAATTTATCTCTGTTCGTGATTAAAGTAAGCCTTTTTCAGCTTAGGATTTCTATTTGTGTAATATTTTGTGTTAAACTTAGCTCCATGGCAGGTCATACTTTGTTAAACTTTTAGTTATATTAATTTACTTCAAAAGAATATTTATATTTTTCTTTATTTTTCTTCTTTGGGTGGTAATTTTAGGTCTAGTTCAGGCAGGAAGCATGCTTAAAAATATTGCAAAAATCATAGTACGTCCAAGAAGTAGTACGGGATTTACTATTTTCAGTTAACTTTAAATTATCACACACACGTGACGTGACGTGTCACACGTCGCCGACACTACGTGCTAGTAAATAGGTTTATCTTATGTATGTTAGACTAAGGTATATATTTTATATGGGCCGTAGTTTTTAAGTATTTTACATCCTCTGTACTAGACTAATGTTGCCAGAAATAAATCATTTATTATTATTATTGTTATAAATGTATATTCTGCCTTTATAATGTGTTATTAGCCTCAAGAAAACAATGTGGATCTACTTTATTAGATTATTAAATCAATAGATTTAATAATCTGATAAAGTTAATAAGCGCTTACGTATGTCCAGTCACTCGTTTACTGTCTGGTTGTCTGAAGCTCCTGAATTCAGATTAATGACTTTCCTATTCAATGAGCAGCTTTTTTCAAAACCTCTAATTTTATGTAAATATTGTGCTCTCTCTGTACACATACTCTATGTTGGTCATAGAATAAGTGCACAGAAAGAACATATTATTCCTTGACTAAATATCTGTTTTGAATACGAAAACAAGCGCGACTGCAATTACAAAGGCCGTTAAAAACGAGTAAGAACATTTAAGTGGCGAGGTACACCACGAACAAACCTTTAGCATAACATTATTTGAGTCATATTTTACCGTAGACTGACTTGATTTATTTACGGTCGAACACTCGACTAATCTTTACTGGAATTTAATTTGTTATTTATTTACTAATCGCTCAGTGTACCTCGGAACAGGTAGGTTCGCATCTCATTTCGAAATCAGAGACAAATTATGTTGATTTAATGTGAATTCCTTTAGAAGGGCACGTTTGAAGTAGAGTGACCGATGAGGCATGTGGATTTATAGGTAGCTATGTAGCTGTCCATTATTAAAATAGCCCTTTGTAGAAAGCAGGAAATACCTACTTACCTTAAAATAGTATAGGCAAGTTACTGAGAGCTGGCGCGATTGTCTTTTGTTTTTTTTTTTCATACAACTAACCACGCTGACGTCATAAATCTGTCAAACTGGAAGCCTATCATAGTTTTTTTTCATCCGCAGTTGCGAAGTACGACCACAAAACTCTATGGAAAATATAAGATTGAAATAAATAAACAAAATAAATAAACAAAAATAAGACCACAAAACTCAACGTGTAGGTACTCTCGCTTACTCACGAAAGGGCATTTCATAATTCGCTAGTCTTTTATTTATTCAAAGTAAGTGTAATTTTTTTTTGAGGCTGTGTTTTTTTTATAAACAAATACTAAAACGGAGTTCACAGCCAGTCAATCTAAGACCAACAAATTGTACAAAATATTCGTTCATACTCCCCTGAAATGTTGCAAATATTTCTTGAAACTATGTACTTTCTTACCAAGTAAATCTAGGTTAGGTGTGCTTGCGTGTACTTTGCCTTATCGTATTGGAAGTCAAGGTGTAGATTAGCTAATAGTTTGTAGGTAGTCATGGTATAAATTTAGGAAAGTAGTTACCTAGGAATGTTCTTTAGCGTCTTTGTTTTGTGTTAGCTCAATTTCATTTACAGCGTTGGTTTGTAAAATATTAAAGACGATAGAAGAAGAAGTTTATTGATTATGACGTGTGTGGCGCGGCGGGCGAAGGTCTGCCTGCGGCGCAGGAGGTTGCGGGTTCGGTTCCCGCCTCGGAACAAATGTTTGTACGATCTGCAAATATTTGTTCAGGGTGTTCTGGGTATTTTCTATGTTTAATAAAACATATCTATCTATGTTGTTTTATGTACATCTGTCATCTAGTAACACAAGCTCTGCTTACCTTGGGGCTAGATGATGCTATGTAGATTGTTCAATATTATTTATTATTATTATTTGCGAGGTTTTGTAACCATTAGTTATAAAGACGGCACGTGGCACGGAATCAAGACTCGATCGAGCGTCTCGTGGTCCAGGGCAGAATGGAAGGCAAGAAGTCTCGTGGTCGCTCTCCAACCAGATGGTCGGACCTCATCATCTCTCTGACATAGTCCACAATGACTGACTGCTCCTACAACGCAACCAACAGGGACGGTGGTGGGAGCAGCCCTTCATCAGAACCCTATATAAGCCACGACCACTCTGCCAAGAGTGACCCACTAAGAAGAAGAGATGTTATGATGATATTTTGTGTAATAACAATAACAATAATAATATAAATATAATTGATTAACGATTCATTTTAATGCTTTCAACACTTCGGTACTAGTAGTAAGAGATATCTCTACCATCATAATGTTATTAGAATGTCAAAATCTTTTTAATATAAAAATAGATTTTAATATAAAAACCATATACTCAACATTTTAAATCTAGAAGGTCAACTCAAAAAATACGCAGGTGACGACAGGGATTAGTTATAAAAAAATATAGCTACATGGGAAATTAAAAATTCCTAACCTATTTTTTTACTTTTCACTATAAATCCGTCGAAATCAAAACTCTAAAACTATCACTGAAAACAGAATAACTTAATTCTTATATTGCCACTCGAAAATATGTATTGAATAGTTATTTATAAGTTTAGCACGCACGGGTTCAGCTGAGTTATGGCGGTCTAACATGGAAGGGCTGCAGGTGCTTTTGACTTTGCATTTTAGGCTTCTTGTAGTCTAGTTGCATAGAAATTTGTAGTTAAAATAGGGTTCAAGATATTAGGTATGTGAGTCGTTTTGATCTTGACCAGATAAATATATCAAAGCCCAGAGTTTGGTTACTCAACAGTATCGTCTCGGGACGTTGCGTTATTGTATGGGATTTGAGCTACGTGAATCCCACGGAAATATATTGATACGAAAAACTACCCAGAGATCCGAACTCGGAACTGTGGGTAGTTTTTGATGCTTCTGTGTCATTCCATAATTCTGACCTGATCAATGATAGAGTGACTGATTACGGCATTACCCTTTATCCGAATTATCGTCATCACAATCCCCAGGCACTGCTGAATATTCTCTTTTGATTATTGTTAACTTCTCAGTTTTCTATGTCCCTAGTATAACCCAATTTTTAGCATATTTATATTCCTGGTAACAAAATACACGAAAAAAACACAAAAATGTGTCAGAAGAAATAGTAGGTTGTTCATAATAACTGCATCTTATAGGCTACTTCTTATACCTAGATATCTATTTTTATCTTCTACACCAATGTACACTACAAAAGACGCAACACACATTTAAACAAGAAAAAACAAGCAATTAAATGCACTCGCTTACAAGGTCGTCATGGGATTGCTGTGAAAACAATACGCTTCTCCGAAACAGTGGGACAAACATCTGCGCTTGTCTTTACATTATCTGAACCTCTACATGTCCATGTCAGACGCAGACAGTTGTGACCGGAGCCGTTTCACGCATGTCCCCCGTTTCTCAGCTGTATTTTTAATTCATTTCGACTCTTTGAGTGTTATTTTTGAGGTTGATTAAATACTTTTGGCATATTTTTGGAAGGAAGAAAAGACTCTGAAATATTTTGAGCGGCCAAATCAAAAATAGCTTTTTTAGCCGAATGTATGTATACTAATTGCTACTACGTGAAAGCTAAATAAAAAGAGCAAATAAAGATTGAGCTTTTAAATTTCAATTTAAAATAGATTAACCCCTAAACAAGGCTATTGATGCCTAACACCAGAAGGTTAGGAGCAGTCAAATCAACATCACGGTGACGGGGCATTTCTCCATCATTAGGAGTCAGGAAAAAAGACTTCGAACCTCCGTACTGCAAGCGCCCGCCAACAAAGCCATTATGCCTTATTATGAACACCATCTATCAGCCAACCATATCGATCCAACATTAATGCATGCTAACGTTTTATAATAGTTATATAATTTGTTTTGTCTCCACCTCGTCCAATTGATGGATTGTGTTATTTCCCACTAAACTGTTTACGAAGGCGTGGTCGCAGTAAATGTTATTAGTTCAAACCGAGGAAGTTTGTTCATTTATGATTTCACGGCTGTCGCTTGCCAGTAAAAAGTGGTCATAATGCTTTCCGCTACAAAGAATGAACAGATGCATAGTTTTAAGGCTAGAAAAATAATGGTTTACTTACTTGTTCCAAGATGTACTCGCTTCATCCACGGATATATCTGCGGAGGGTTTGAAGAGTTGGCGGCGGACTTCGAGTTCTTCGTGTTTGAACTAGAGTTGTTAGCCTCGTTGCTTTCATTACTGGATGTGCTCGAAGCTGGGCTTGATATATTTTGGTTCACAACAGCCTTGTGCTCCACCGGAGATGCAATAGGCGTGGTTAAGCCCAGCTTTGTGCTGGTTCCACTTGAATTCTGGACTCCAAATCCAGGCGAAGTTCTTCCAGGCCCGGATGACGTGGACAAATCTTGCGGTGATGCCACACCGGTTGTGGAAGTTGAATCAGCAAATTTACAACTAGCACCGGCTGCTTGGCTCGGTGTAGTCGACATCAGGTTTGGTGAAAGAGCCCCTGGACTCGGGTTCGAGTGGTGCATGTGGGTCGCAGCACTGCTGAGTCTCTGAGGATGTAGCTGTGTGTAATCTATCATCGACTGGGGCTGCATGTGAGCTCCTGCGGCGGTAGCTCCGTACGGGTGCTGCGGGTAATGATGCCCAACTTGCGGCGGCGAGTAGCAAGCATTTGGGTATGCTGAGGCTGCTGCCGGGTTGTAGTAGTCCGCTCCGGGTGTAGGCAGCCCCGGATGCCCGGTTTGGTCCACGGGCGTACCAGTGCGCCCGGGTGCCTGGTTCCCATAGCATGAAGCTAGGGAATTCACGAACTGATAGGAGCTCATCCCGGCGTTATAGTTAAGGTCGTTCATTTCAGATTTTTGTGTCCTTCCCCTATGAGATCACTCGACACTTGTCATCGTAGACATGCACTGAATAGTCTAGGTGGACATGTTAAGTGCTACTGACGTGGGCCTCCAATTGTCCCGGAGAGCGGTTGATTGATGGACCTGTGATAAAATGAGACACATTAGCTGGTCAAGAGTCTTGTTATTGGTGATGAATGTTCCTACACTAGATAGTATCTAAATAGTTTAATAGTTTAAATGTGAGGAGTTCCAGATTAAATTATACCGAAACGCGTCAGCGGTCATTAACGAATTTTAATGACCCTAGTAAAAAATCTAATCGAGTCGGTTGTTTTGATCCAGATTAATTATCGGATAAAATATCTATCTACAATTTGTGTGAAATTGTATCCACTAACGTCCTTTGTTTTAAAATCATGGTCGAACCGATGCATGTCCCAGTAAGAAAAGTGAGCAGGGGGTCTATACTAAACAATAAATTAATTTGCGGCCGTAACATCCTAAAGTGTTGTACACATGTCAAGTCAAGTGCGGAAAAAATATACCGCCACGTGGTTCGGCTATAAAAGCGTCCGTTGAAGTTTATGGATGTAAGCGGTAGGCCAAATGTGACTTCGAGAAATTTATATACTCCCTCCAGTGCATACATCTTTACGAGCAAATTAGCAGTCATTGTGCACTCGGATTTATCTGTACCGTTTACTCGGAGAATGATAAATGTGAGAATTTTTGTACATCGCGTTATTTTAGAATACATAGCTGTAAATTAAATTCAGTTACTGTGATAACGTAATGCATCACTTTGAGTTTTTAGTGCAACAGTGAGTTTTGTTGAGTTAATAAAATACAGTGAACAATCTGCACGCGTTATATGAATAGTAATTTAGCGAATTTCTATGCATCGGAATCGCTTAATTTTTTGTTGCGAAACTTAATCTACATTGGTGGTCTTGATGTTCGTCAAGACAGCAAATAATTATTCATGTTCGTTTAATTTGTCTCAAACAAGTCACAAGAGTTCGTTTTATTCAAATAGTTCATGAAATGTTATTCAAAAATCAATATATCGGTTAGGTTTCTCTTTTGTTTCCTAAAATATTGCATTTTGAATGCACGTGTGCTATTTGGAATAGCGCTGAATAATATTCATACATAATCAATGATTCTAGAAGAATCTAGATAAAAACTTCCTTTGTCCAGAGATATAGCTGGATAGAATGATTTCGCTTTATGAAATGCATTGAATCAGATATTATGGTAACAGTATTTGTAAAATAAAAGGTTTACGAATTACCTACTTCTTCTTCACAAAGTAATATTAGTAACAGATAGATCTACAAAAAAATTTGCACAAACATAAATAAAAGCTCAATGATTGCAAAGATAAATTCATAATTCACATTTAATATTATAATTTTGACCGTTACCAGTTTGTTGGTTGAAAATTTGTTCCTCTCATGTGCACGAACTTGCATGAAAGTACTCAAATATGTGTATGAACAATGAATATAATAACCAAGCTAGTAGTAGTTAAAACTAGTTTACAAGATGTTTTTCAAGGTCTAAAACGTAGAATTTTAGACATATCCCTTTACGAGTATTAGTTGTAAGACAAACGTATTCATCCAATCTTTCACATTTACTTTGCTAATAATTTTACACCAAAATAAAGTGATCTATACATATTAAATTAAATTAAATAATACTGGACAAGTCACACATCAACATTAGTCCCGAGCTAAGCAGAGCTTGTGTTATGGGTACTAGATGACTGGTATACCTACATATACTTAATACATTGCATACATAGATATTTTTTGTTATACATGGAAAATACCCAGATATATCGTTTAATATATCCTGCTGTATGAGAACTTATCGGAAGCCTTAATTTTATTCATTTCATTATGTTAATCGGTATAGTCACTACTGTAATAAACTTACTTAAACCTATTTCAGGACTTTTTAGCCTTTCCTTCCTCATCCAAGACATACGATTTCCTAACTTTAACCTTACTAATCCTATCGTCAAAGTTATCTGAATCGTCACAAAGCATTTGTTTCGTTATTGCAACTGACGTAAAGACGCATGTGTTCAGCTTATTTCATTTTAGAATTTTTGTCACTCCCGTCCGGTCGACGTTAAATGGGCCGAACAATTTCATTGCTTTTTGTTTTTTTCTTCAGTTTATTCCCAGACATCCTTTGATGAGTGTGGTTGACTGCTTTCATTTTGATTACGCGGTTTGATGGTACTTTTGATGTAGTTTACGTTTTATAGTCAAGAGGTTAAACATATTTTTCTTTATTGCCACTTTTAATAGGCATGAAAGTTGTCTTTTCACCTATAAAAATATCAGTCGTAAGGTTAAAAGAAAATTTTTCTTGAGTTGTAAAAATGAAAAGGTAAATTTTTACTGAGGTATAAAGTGTCACTGCCATCCGGCTTCTGATCTCGAAACGGACGCTCAGATCTTCGAATAAAGCTTTAAAGCGAATTTAATAGTCGCTAATGCCAAAAGATCTCAGGATATAATAACCTTTAATGTTCCATGTCAAGTGGACAGTCCGGATCGACAAAGTCAGGAGAGATTTACTGCGCTACGCTTTGATTTCATGATATCGCGCCTTTTATATTTATTTTACTTTAATTATTTTATTTTTATTATGTCGTATAAATTAAATATTCAATGATACCTACTCGTATTTTTTACCTACGCGTAGTTTTATTATATTTTTATTGGGTAAGTACGAAAATTATTATCCAGATTATTTATTTCTATTGGAGAGATAAATAAGTTATGCCCTAAATAGCAAAGAAAATAAAAAATATAGTAATTTCCATCGTAGAGACCGAATATACTCACTCCAAGAGGCTCAAAAATCAGCAATAAACTCAAAAATCACAACATAAAAGTCGCAATAAAACGACAAACATCCCACAGAAAGACACTTCACAAAAAACTACCATAGACAAAACAGTTGAAATAAAACAAAAGAATTAACGAAAACTTGGAACGTTCGAAGGCCGTTCGAAATTCGAAGTTTTCTGGTCGCGGAAAACGGCTCGCTTTTCCCGGCGTTCGAGCGTGAGGGCAGCGCGCTTCTGACGATTAGGTGAGCGGTTGACGTGACGCGGCTTGGAGCGGGCGGGGCGGGGCGAGCGGGCGGGGCGCACCTGAGCCCGCCACGTGGATCCGCGACCGCTACCGCTTATGGAGCTGAGGCTTGCCTTTGGAATATGACTTGCAATGGAGCGAATGATAGGTTTGCAGCTGACGACGTTAAAATAAAAAAATAATAATCACAGATTTCGTAGTAAAAGTCGAATGCATAGTTGAAAAAAAAAAAGAAACTGAATTATTGACATACATTTTTGCATACATTTTCGAAAAGAGTGAATAGCTCTTCAACTATTCAACGCGTTTATTTTAGCTTAATATGCTATAAAGACCCTATTAAGGAATGTCAAGGCATTAGTCACATTTTTTTTCAGTTAGGTGTTCTCAGTTCTTTTACATATAGGTAGAGCTAGCAATCCGTAGAGCTATCCGCACTAATATTGAGCTCTCGTTTATATAGTGGAGTAGGTCGGTAAGTATAGTTTGTAAGACATTTATGTTGGTAAGAAGTAATTTCAAATTTACTGGTACATTGCAATCATAATTATAATCGTTTATTTTGCAGGTAGATTTACATAAGGACTTACGATTTAAGCTTTTCCTACACATTTTGCCTCGTCAAGGCATGCATAATTATGTGATAGCTAGGTACTTACAAAATACAAGTTACAAGAACACCAAACAAAACAAAGAAACTTCACAAGCCACATCAAACATACACCTACTTTGAAACGACAGGTGGCTTTTTCACCGTATCAATGGCAAACTCAGATACCTACTGATAAAATGACAAAATTAATTGCAAAGGGATATAAAATTAAGTCTTAGATATGTCAGGGACTAACCCATGAATATAATATGTTATTATTTTTCTTATTACTCGCAACATCATCCTTACCTCATTACCAAAATATAAACAGCTAAAAAAGTCAGTTGCTCTAAATGCTAATAAAAGGCTACACCACATTAGTACTAATACTTTTACTAACTCTAGCTCTATCTAATATCACCAACTAACCTATAAATATAAAACACAGTCATAATAACATTTATAACGCATAGTATACGTTACAGATATCAGAAAGGTACCTATAACTCTTTATGCAGTGCACTTAGTACAAGTCTGTAAGAACGGACGTTTCATATGCATCAGTCGCTGACATCTTGAGGGGGAATACTTCTGTTACTTTTCATGCAAATGGGGTTTTTGTTTTAATTAAAAACCTTTAAATTTCTGTATTATGTCTGTTATTATGTAAGGTAGAGTAGGTTTAGACTATAGTCAGATATGCAATAAGATCAAATTGTCAAAGTCTAGTGAACCATTTTAGCTGTTTTCATTGAAAATACTTCTATTTAAAAAAACATGAAAAAAATGCTTTGGTTCTTTTGATGACATAAATTATAAAATTATTGTAATTATTGTATTAAATTATAAAATTATAAACAAAATAAAAAAAACCTCATTGAAGTTTTTTTTTGTAGAAGCTTTGTAACCTAATTTAGATAACGAAATTGGTGAAAGTAGGTATCAATTGTTTTTGCTTGACAGTAAGATTTTGACAGTCTACAAAATTAGCTTCATGGAAAAGATAAATACTCGTTTTTTATTGACAGCCAGGTGCCCTTATTCTAAAAGTCATAAGTGTATTGTAATTACCTTCAATCACTTTAATATCAGACTAATGCTCAGGTCTCTATTTCACACTTATATAATAGGCTAAAGATTATGACGTGTTTGACACGAGACAGTGCCGAAACTACTGAACTTACTGAGGTGAAATTTCTCGCACATGAACTCTGGATGCAATTGGCGTAGGCCGTGTGGAGTGGCACGAGAGTTTCAACCCAGCAGTATGTGAAGTTGGGTACGGATAGTGATCAGTTGTGGTTATTATAATGACATCTGGCACGCACGAGAGTTTCGAGGCCCAGCAGTGAGTGAAGTCGGGTTGCGGATGGTGATCAGTTTTGGATATATGTATAAGGACATCTAGACTACTTCTACCGAAAATAAGCGTGAGTAGTTGCGGGCAAAACTAGTAAACATAAACTTTTAAGTTATAATTCAAATAAATTTAAATTAAACCTAATAAAATATTCACGATGCAATCCAAAGCCACTCACAATGATCTGTTTCGCTTTCAGTAATGATGCACATTTGTCTAACACACATTTTGAGGTTGAATCATACATAATCGTGTTAATTAGCTTAATTTAATTTGACGTAGTTTTATGTAACTTCGTTAGTAAAATTAATTTTCTGTTTGATTGTGGGTAAACTGTTACTGTAGTAAGATCTATTTCATATTAATCTATAATTTCTTATAAACTTTTAAAAACAAATCTTGTTTTGTAGTTTTGATTTCAAAATTTATATTTGATCTGTTATCAAATTCTACTCTCGTTACTGTTAAATTTATAATTTTTGTCTAAATTTTAAAGAATGTTTGATTGATTGAGATAATTTTTTTATGGGTAGGAGTAGGACCCTCATAGACGAAAAAAAATCGGCCTCGGCGGCCATCCTCAACGGAGACTAGTTAGATGCGCAGGACAGTGCCCAATTGTGTGCGCAAACACAGGTGCACTCTATATTACCTCACTCTCGTAATCCGATAGGAAGGCAAGTAGCAAGAAACACAACCTGGGAGCGGTCATACTATACTTACATACATACTTACTTACTAGATCTAAAAAAAATTTATTATCAGAAAACTACTTCATCAAATGTGATGACATCAACAGCTTTTACCAGTCCACTGCTGGACAAAGGCCTCTCTGATATCTAACTTATAACAAAACCTGTACTTAGGATATTTTTAAATGATTTTATTGTGAGAGTTACACAAATAAGAAATTAAGTTTCTATATCAACTAAAGTAGACGCTTGTGATCTAATGTCTCCTGTCCATTATCAGAGAGGTCTACTTATATCTTTTCATCTCACCAATCACCTAATTCAAAACTACAATACCAAAGACACCTTCCCTATGTCCCATGGGCCATAAAATTTATTACGGCTTAATAATGAGCTGGCCTGGGCCATACGACAACACATGTTGCGAACACATAGCTTAACTAACCTCCTGACTTCAAAATAATTTACGACCTAAGGGGAAGTCTTTTCTCTCCTTCTTATGCAATAAAAATAACAGAGATAGAATATAGATATGTTTATTCCAAATTGGTTTATTGGTATTTAATTATGTTGGTGGTTAAGGGTATAAGAGTAATGGACAGTTTTGAAAGATTTAGTTTAATTTTTTTGCCAAAAGAATCTAAGGTATGCCAGGTACAATATTTATGTGTTTCTGATTAGAATTTGATATCATTTTTTTGTACTCAAATACTTGTGAGTATTATTTGCTTTTTAATAGATTCATGACAGATTTAAGTATACCCTTAGCAGTAAGGGTACTAAAATGCTAAGGGTATAGAAAGAAGGCTTTAGGCATAGGGATGCCTAAAGCCTTATTTCTTGGAATTAATAACAACCTCCACCCTTGAATGTTAGTCACCATTGTCCATCAATAGACAAATGCCTGGTCACAAGAGCCTATTTAGGCATCATGACTTAGGCTCCTGTTAAAATATCATAGATTTTATTATGATGAATACCACAATCTTGCTTTACCCATACTGGTGGAAAAGTATAGGTAAACTTATACTCCCCTAGCCCACACCGCCATTCAACCTGAACCTAAACAAGAGCATACACGTTTGATCATCTAAAAAAAATCTTATTTCTGTTACCAGAAATGCAACAGATGAACCATGTCTTTGAATATCAGTAAATATTGTAAATTATGCAATACCCTAGGTATTGCTTTAATAGGTTAGAACATTTGGTAAAAATGTTTCGACAAGTCTATCATGTGAAAGTAGCATCAATAGGACCTACATCTATGTAAAAACGAATGAAAGAGCTTGATTGCCAAGCAAATCGGAACATCCAGGTTCTTGCTTCATCATTCCATGTTTTTCTGCATAATAATAAAATATTCAGTTGATAGTTTAATCTCCCATTTGATAAGAATTTTCCAATGAGAATCCATTACCATAAGAAAATCATTGAATGCATTTTTGTTTTAGTAGGAAATTCTACCAACTATGCTACAAAATATAATTATCTAGATGGCGTGTCTGACCTAAATACTCCTCATCTCAGAATTTAGCATCTGAATTACCTCTAAATATTCAAAAATACATTAGTTTTAAATTTGTTTCAATAATAACATGTTTATAGGCCGCCGTGACTCCCATGTCACGCTTCTTACCTCACCATGTCGTGATTTCACATAATAATACATAATTACTTAATGCAATAATTTGCAAATGAATAAAAAATTTGCATGTTATCATCGCAAAATATTTCTGTCTTTGTCTGATGGAAACTTTTCGTATAGGAGTGAAGAGGACAGATTGCTCGCTGTGACCGCTTTGCAGTGAGGCATGCGTATTGCAGCGGGTATGGGCGCGGCGACCTGCGTGAATTCCCGCCCTCTGATTGGTTAAGATCTCGCAGTCTAGAGGGGTGTGAAAGTGTTCAAGAAACTTCGCAGTTTTATAGTTGAAAACTTTTTGAAATTATACAAAAAAATTCTTTTTTGATCCCTCGTTGTTCAACTACGTGATTGGAATCGAGGCTCGGTTGGAACAATAAGTGGTTGCGCAACGAAGCAGGAGGAAGGTTGAAGAGGTTAGGTAGGTTTATTGTTGGCTTACATAAGAAAATAAGTACTTACATAGAGGTTTTCGATAGTTACATGTACGTTACGTACTTACCTACCTATCGAATGTCGCCTTATATCTTTCCGAGCCAAGTTATATTTATTTCTCCAGACCAGCAAAAAGTCTTGTAGGACTAAGATTACTGCCAATTAGATTGTTTGTTCCAATAGATTCCAATAATATTTTATTGAGTGAAGTATTTAACCGATTGACTGACTCTACTTACTTATGTAATGGAGTCAATTCAGTAGTCGCCATAACTAAACTAATTTGACAACACTAAAAATGATGTCCTTTTCAAAACGATCGAAATTTAAAGGATGGCATAATATTTTGTGCTGACAAATTAGTTTATTTTAGTTCAGCTACTTAAGAATTCGTTATGTTCATTTTGCATCATGTTGTTCATTTAGGCAGTAGATATCTATCATTGAGTTAGGTCGGTAAAGTCTTTACCAAATGCTACAAACGAATCGATGACTCGAGAATACAGTAGACGAGTTCAAGGTGTAAATAATAAGAAATATGATGTGGAACACAAAACGTTAAAACGAACTAACCTAATCTAGTCATCCAGCACATGCTGAGCCAGAGCCAATTTTGTTAACAGACTTTGTTATAATTTTTTTTTTCCTCTTTTATTAAGTTTTGTTTGTATTATTACGTGTGTGTTGTGTATGTTTAAATCTGTTTACATAATAAATATATTTTATTCTTATTTATTTTTATTCTTATTTTTTATAATCCAAAAGCTACCGTAGCAGATGACCATACCATACCATACCAGCTTTTGGATTTGGTGAAAAAAAATAATAAGTATATTTATTGCATATAATTATTTTATTACTATGTTTAACAGATGGTACAGTAAAAAAATAATGTAGCAATAAAATTTGCCCCCTAAAGGCATGCAATTATTAGTCTATTAAATGCATTATAACAACTAAAAATAAATAATAAATGATGATAATACAGAAAACTTTCATAACTAGGTGCTTTCCAGAAAATAGTGCCTGCATGCCTTTCCTCACCACCACACATAAGTCCTATTTCCTATCTTCAGCTACCTAAAATCTTTAAAAATAAAAATAAAGAATTTATTGCTGTAAAACTAGGTGTTAACATTACATTAATATATATATTATTAAGTCTCGTTTTTTTTTAAATATTATCTTTATTGACAAAGAAAATTACAATTCAATAATAAAAACAAATTAGAACTAGTATTTACAATTGAAACAATTAAGCTAACTGCAGACTGTTGCAAACAATCTACAGGTAGATCAACTGATCCATATCAATACCAGTCGGAAGCGTCCCCAAGACGGACGCTGTAGGGCATTGCTGATGCGCTGCGCCAGATATCCGCCAGCTCTCGGGTCACGCGTCGCGTTGACCAGACGCTCAGACAACTTTTTAAAAACCCGGAGTGCCTCGGTACCTTACGGACCTAGGGTCTCGACCCCAAAGGGAGCAAATGTGTAGGTTCTGTCAAGACCTGCATATTTGCGTCTCTTGAGATCCTCGGTCAAATCTACCGCCGCCGCACCAGCCCTTACGGATGTCCTCGGAAGATGGGAAAGCGCAAGTGTGTCGACGCATGTAGCGTCCCACACAATGGGCCTCCCCAACTCCCATGGGACTAGTGTCATGCCGGCAGGCCTCTTACCATCGTCACGCAACAGACCATTCGGTTCGGTCTTATGTTATATACTTATATCTCTACGTACATATCTCTAGTCTGCCGGTCAGGCTTACAGCATTGGTGCACAGCAACTATTACATGCAAAATTATAAATGTATATAATTAAAAGAATATAAAATTATTATTAATTAAAAATGTTACAAAAACTTTGATTATGAATTATACATGTCCAACTTTAACAGAATCAAGATTTATCATACATATAAGAAATCGCCAATAATATAATTAGCCTCTCTTCATTTTCTCCTCTTTCTATAACTTCAGATGTGATTGTAGCTCCATCGGTGATCAGTTTTTATCGTAATGTCATTCTGTAGTCGCTATTGTATTAAGTTGTTTGTAAGCATACTTCTAGGTTAGCTCCATAACTAGTTTTGTATTGTATTATATTGTATGTAGTATGTATTTTAAGGACAATTTTGTTCTACGTGCTCTACCAACTCTTATTATACATAGTTATATCTTTTACTCCATCCCTAGGTTGCTTGGAAGAAATCGCTCTCAGCGATAGTGCCACCTATTGTACTGATTATCTATTAAATGTAGATATAAGGTTTTTGTTTTGTTAATTTTAGTGCAATAAAGTATGTATTCATTCATTCATTCATAAGTACGTCCACAGCTGAACACACCTCCCCCTAACAAAGGGGGTTTGCCATGACCACCACGCTTGTCAAGCGGATTGGTGATCGCAGTGGAGGTGTTAAAATACACAGAAACAAGCTGCTGCCCTTCCTCCGGTAGATTCCCTTAGTCGGCTTTAACTTAAGAATCGACCCCTCTATCTTCAGGCTGAGATGGAGGGGCCGATTCTTAAGTTGCGACCACCACAGCCAATGCCTATGCAGGCTTATTATTGTAGGTAGTAGTAGTATTGAAGGCAAAGCCATGCGACGACGTGACGATATTGCTCTTCAACCGGTGCATTATTTCGTATGGCTTATTGAACAGGAACCCAATTCATTATAAAGTCAGCAGCTTCAGCCTCTCCAGGTCTGTTAATCCGGAAAAAAAATTGTGTTTGTGTTTCTGTTATTCCAGGTCTAGAAATACACCTGGAATCACTGGAGCGGAAATCACATTGACCTCACTTTAATGGAAAATTTCAGTTTTGGCGTAAAGACGATGTAACGAACATCCATCCAAACTTACCTAGCGAAGGACACGTTCTCAAATGAATTAACTGCCTGAATGCGCAAAAAAAAAGTTTATAAAAATATTTACCTATGTATAATGTAGTCAAATTGGATGTACTATGTTTGTAAACAAATCGCTCATAAGTATGAGGGGTGAATTTAGGTTAGGTAACTTAAAATTCACTCTGCTACCGCGTCTTTGTACGCAATTTACATTACTTGACGACTTGAGATCCTTCCTTCAATAAATATTGCTTACAATTATATCTATAATTCAACGCCAAACAAGTGAGTTTTAGTTTTTTTGTGTGCTTTGTTTACAAACATTTCACGTCGAGTTTGGCTTGTTTATATTAGCTAGTGTATAGTACCTACTCATTTATGCTTTGCAACTGAATTCCACAATCTGTCTTATGTTCTTTATTTATTCATGCTTGTAAGTACATAAAATAAAGTTTTGTCGCACACTCTTCCTCAACAACCACAATATGGTTCAAAACGTTACACAAGAGGCGCCACTGTGAACCGCCATAGCGTTTTCATAGCCATCCAGAGATGGCGTAGCAGTGCTACGAGAACGACCCTAGAGCGCGCAAGTGTCTTGGTCGTTAGTTTTGATCACAGAATACTACCGTAAAAAGTCGATGGATATTACCTAACGCAATCATAGGTACTAGGTAGGTATTTCATCAGAACATAGGTAGTTGTTGTGAGTTGCGATCAATTTGTTTCCAAGGAATTACATAATGCGTGAAAGAAGCTTTGTCCTTATTTTCGTTTATCATCTTTTTCATATTTTATCATCTTAGAAAACCAAAAAGCAGGTAAGTACTTACTGCTTATTTAGAATCACAGCACACGACTGGTTCCACATTTTTCTGTCTTTTTTCGTAGCTTCATCATTATTACCTGCTGAATTTGACTCACCACTATTAGCTAGGTCTTTCAAAGTTTATTTACTTGGGTACCTTACAATTTTATAAATATTCCTCAGTGTACCTACTTCGAGGAATTTAATTTACCTATCAACCCTTCAGTTCGAATGCATCCGAGAAAGTAGAGCCATTAGTCAAAACGTCACCCCTCGTCCTGCCTCCTCCACTAAACACTGCCACTTCGACAGCGTGTGATGTTATTGACATTCCTAGCAAGGTTTAGCTTCTTTGAGCATAATTGTTTTTATGTTTTTTTTCATGATTCTGTAATAACATAGATAAAACTTTTCAAAGTACCTAGGTGCTTTGAAAAGTCTCGCTTGATGATGTTGATGGTTATTTTGATATAGATCACATGAATTGCAAACAAAGATAAACATTTGCAAATAATTGATAAATGAATTACTGTACAGATTCAGATTCTGAGCGTTTATTGTCATACATAATACAAATAAAAAATGTACATAATAATAAAACGATGAGGCTATGACTCGTCCAAAACACGCTAATTACAATTTTGCTGTAGAGAGCCAATAGTCAAGGTACAATTATATGCTAATATCTAATATTAAGTTAAGTGCTTCTACGAGGATATCAGGTAATTTATTGGGTTTGACATCAACATCAACAAGTACATACCTACCTACATACCTGCCTCTTGTAATGAGTGCCACAGCATCTTTTGTTGAATTTGCCGCATTAGCATCTGCCAGCAGTCTTTCGTAGATTGTTACCTATCCCACCTAACCGGAGGGATTCCTACACTGTATTTACTGATTTGTTAATAGTACATAAGTAGTGATAATGCCTATGACAAAGTAATACATCGAAACTATCATAAAGCTAGATTATGATTGATTTTGAGGATTTCAGGAAGAAATAAAGCTAGTTAAACCTAGATTTTAAGAAATTTACCAGTGTACTAGTTATTAATTTAAAATTTGAATCTTTTTCTATACGTACATTCAATCTCTAAAACTTATTTCTTAAGTTCTTACGAATTATTTAGGGTATTCCAAAAGCAGTGAAATCTAACCAAATCACCAATTTCATATATTAGCCGACTTGGACTTGAGTATCAAAACATTATTGATTTATAGAAAAGTAAAAGTTATTTTTTTTCTAGTAACTTGATAGCTCTGTTGAATGTTCTTCGTTTGTACCTGAAACAACATAAAGACAGTTAGATCAGTTACAAATAAAATAATTCAATACCTATCTGAACAATACAATAACCTTATTTTTGTTTTATTATTTCAGCGTATCATCATCATCATCATCAGAGTTCAAGACAACCGTTGGAATCAAATAATCACAAAAAAAAGGCAGACCACCGAGATGATGAAACTAAGGGTAAAGACAAGTAGTTAGAAATCTTTGGAAAATAACTGCAAAATATCGAATGATCTGGAAAAGCTTGCAGGCTTTTACCGCCTCAGGCGTTCCCGTACATAAAAATAAATACAGACTAAAGTAACTAGTGGATAAATAATTAGATTTTAGTATAAGTTTATTTATTAATAAAAACAAATTAGAACTAGTATTTACAATTGAAACAATTAAGCTACATTAGCTTATAAGTTATTATAAGTAATTAAGAAGTTTCAGTTAGAAGTTTTTTTTATTGTATTGTGTATTATGGTAATAAAGCTTTTTTATTTTATATCATCTTAATCGGCTAAGCCCGTTGATACCCCGTTACTGTGTTGGGTATTAGGCACGTACATTGAGACCACATGAGTACCTAATGAAAGCAAAAACACATTGATTACATATAAAAGTCCATTCAAACAATAAAAAATCCACATTGCTCTATATTTTTACTCCGCGAACAATACTTGTGTAACAAAAATAATTACACTGAGAGGCGGTATGCGGTGTTCAAACAATGCTAACTTACATTTAGCTGTCAGTCAAAAACAATTTGGAATTTGTTGAACGCGGAGGGTCGACGGGGATCGGTGGAAAAAGAGGATATAGCTGAGCTGATAAAACCACCTCAATGATTTTCAATCTCTTGAAGTTTTCTTACGGTTAGAAATAATAAGTGTGACATGTGTTCAGTTGATTTTAATAAGTCCTCTAGCTTGCATAACTACTACAGTACCCATCCTATCTTATGGCTTGTTCAAACTTACGCGGTATTCGCTACCCAGAGCGGTAGGTAGTAGCAAGTTTTGCTTGGATTTTGCTCGAGGTTTTGCGCTGTCTGCGGTATTTTGCCAAGTATTTAAATGACAATAGGATTACTGCATAGATACCCACTAGGAGACATCGCTACCGCTCTTCGCGAATATCGAGTAGGTTCACAGGCCTTTAGATAGGCTCAAATAAGTAAAGTGAATAAAATATCAAAATCAAATCGGCATTTAACATTAATTAAATTATAAAGACTTACTTTTTCTTAAAATAAAATAACGTTAAACTTCCATAAACAAAAACTCAAGACGGTTGTATCAACTCTATCGAACACCTGGCAGCTCCTTGCTCACAAGCTCGGTTGCTACCATCCATCATTTCCTCCATCCACTCGGCGGGTTAAACACATAAGTGACATTGACGCCGATACCGACCACTTTACTTGCACCCTGAAACCTTACAGAATAATGAACATGTCTTAAATCTTCAGAGCTCAGGGTAGACTGGTCGGTCAATACACATTTCTTCTCAGGCTACGTCAGTTTAGGTTAGGTTCAGGTAAATGACGTTATATTTGATCTGGACTATGACTGCAGTCAAAATATAAAAATAAATCTGCGATTTTCTGACCTAAAGTGGGTAAAGCAAGTTGTAAATAAAGCCATGATAATTTTATTGTAGATTTGAAATCAGCAACACACAGTACCCAATTAGTGATAAGTACTTAGCGAAATTTAAATTTTCATAGTAAGACAAAATATCGTGTATAAAGCAAACTTACTAACACTCAATGGATCAGCCTTTGAGTTTTAGTTTGCAGCTGGTAAAATTCAGAAAATAACTGAGAAGGAAAAAAAAACACAAACCTAACTAAATTTAATTTGTTATTACTTCAATCCAATTTTCCAACATCATTACCTATATCGTTGAAAATTACATTTACCACGGAGACTGTAGAAAAAAACTACTGAATTCATAAATTGAGTTATTATGAATTTCGCAAGGCGTTATATCGCATGATTATAATAACAGCTATTAAGTAGCCATTATGTGGTGGCTGGTAAACGGGTGCATAGTAATTGTTCATGATGCTGAAACGTTAAATGTATGTAGGTGAGTAGACTTGCATTATTTTCCGAGTGAGATAATACCCTCATAGTACGGCGGGATATGGTAGAGTCTTAGGAAAGCAGCCGACAGGTTATAAATACTCGTACTCATGGTTCTGGATAGATTATGCGAATATATCTACATCTCTGATCTGTAGGTAACATACAACACTATAACCTATCTAGTTATATTGGTAGTTAAAGACGAGAACAGGATTATGAAACCGTGCATTCTTAAAAAAGATAATATTTTTTTTGTTGTGATTGAATTTGGACTCTGCCTGGGAAAATACGAGTATGTTACTAATTTTGAACGAAATATGGACTCTACAATAGCACCTATGCCTTGATAATAATATTATTATTACTGATTCATTTGTTTCGAACAATAATGTATTATTTCATAAATTTCGGACATCAGAAATGTTACAGATCTATTTTATTTTAACTTATTATACGACCCATTGTAATATACCAACACAACGAACGAGTTAATAACGAGATTTTCTTCTATAACCGATGTGCCTCCGAGTTTTTGTACCACAATCTGTCACTATCTCTCGCTAGCCTAATCCAAAATACCCAAAGATAAAATTTACACTAGCTATACCTACCCAGTTTTCCCTCACAAAATTTTAATCGTCCCAGCACTGATCAGCCCAATCGCCAGTGGAGCGTTCGTGATAAATGATTCAACACAATGCGTGCAGATTCTTTTGTTGGCTTTTTGTATGGACACTGACAAGACGGGAACGGGACGGGAGTGTGGGTGTAGAGGGCTGTTTGCTTTGGACGTCGTCGTCTATGGTAACGTGGGAGATCTATGAGTTTTATAACGAGAATATACCTTCGTTTGACCACTATCTCACCAGATGGTAAGTGACAATGTGGCCGACGATTTACCACGAAGGTCTATAAGATACCTATTCACTCTTGCCTTGAAAACTATAGTTTTGTTAATATGTTCAAGACGAGTTTTTCAGTACCTTCCTGACCATCGATCTAAGTAAAAAAGGGGAGATGAGGTACTAGCTACTTGAAAGTGGAAGGCTCAAATTAGTTGCAATTAGGTCCACCCACCTCCGTCATAATCGTACCGGGGCGCGGCGTTCGTGTTACGCGTGCTTGCTACAACGTACTTTAGTGTAATTTGTTGACTTAAAGCTAAAAGACTACGACAACGCCCTCGTGTTTGTTCATTATAATTATTGCACAAGATTGGAAATGTAACTGTGAGTCTTTGCATTTAGTTGTAACACAGGCCAGTTGTACCATATCTCCAGATTTTACTTAGATCTATGTTCTTGACACATACATTTTACAGCGGTCACTAGTTTACCATAATCTGTCCTCGTTGTTATTTTGTCAACCATAACGAGAAGACCTACTTAAAATAATGGGTGATATATGAAGCACACATTGAATCCCAAACTAAGGCGATACACTGTGAAGTTGCAGGTGCTGGCTATAAAATATCTATCCAATTTTATTGATAAATATTTTACAGCCAGCATATACATATATGATAACTTAAGAATTACCTAATCCATGTAAAACTTACGTCCAACATTTCATTCCGACATTTAAACCGATCTTCAATCCTGAACCTTTAAAACCCGATAATACTTACAAAGCCCTCTTCAAAGAACGTTATCACTAACTGTTATCATAACATGTTATCTATTGCCCCCACTTAGATGTTAATTGATCGTTACATATAATTATAATGTTATTTATGTTTGCTGATATCGGCACGCTTTGATTTTAATATGAAAGCGAACATCTGTATTGATAAGACTGATTTTTAGGTTTTGCTTGTTCAATGTAAAAATAACAAGAAGACGTAAGTTTAATATCGATTTGAATTAAGATTCCCTTGAAACTTAATTCATAACTGGCATTTAAAATTATATTTATAGGTCGCAAGAAATTGACTTAATTTATTGACTGTAGGTAACTGAAAAATATGCCATCAATGCTTGTACATGAAGTGAAATATTTATTCAAAATAAAAAATTTGTGGAGTCGGTTCAATAACTTAGGTAAACCACAAACGGATCCTTGGAATCTTCTTAGAAAACTTTTTAGTCATATCTTCCAAATCTTCATACTAATGCGTATTTGAACATGAAGGAGCATGCTCCTTGCATGACTCAAACCGAATAAAACGACGGCAAATGGCTATGGCTTACAGATTTGATGGTTAACATAGCCAGACAAGAAAAACGAAAGTGGGACTAAATCTTTCTTATATCTGTGTATGACCTAATGTTTGTTGCGTCCAAAGATCAAAATTATAAAATGAAATCTATACCAATTGGCCAAACTATCTAAAAAGGTACTGTACTGTAATGAATGAGGGCCCATCAATGCCTTTTATTGCGATTCAAAGCAGCCGAGATGTTTTGGTTTGCATAAATCGGAAAGAAGAAATAAATACCATTGGCCTTAGTAAGACAGTAAACGTTAATATAATAATAAAATAAATTATTCGAAAATAGATTCAACCTATGTGTATATAAAAAAGTTAAGGTGATCAATGATGTAAAAATTTCAAGTATGAAAATCGTTCTATCCAGTGAGTTCTTACCAATTGCTTCTTTAACCATACCCATCCAAACCAGTAATTGCCAGGTAGGTGCAAAGGTAAATACGATCAAGGCATTCATATATACATTAGGAGGTTCCTTTGATCCCAACCTGCTTCGAAGTAGATTAATTAGAGGTGCCGTCAAGCATTCATCGTCGGACCAAGTTGGTATTAACTTGGGGATTGTAAGACTTGGAACTTTGGTTCTACCTCTATAGGTGTACCTTTGTTGGCTTTAGTAGTAGATGCATTCCTTGAATAATTACTTTTGCTTTAGTAAATAAATAAAAAAACTATAAATAATGTTGCACAATTCACACAGCATCATCTACTGATCTACCCCAAGCCAAGCAGAGCTTTTGTTATTGGTGCTAGATAACTGATTACTTGTTACATTATAATTATAAATAGAAAACACACAGAACAAATATCTGCAGATCGTACAAATGTTTGTTACAGTCGTTTAGTAACAGCTCGGAATCATCATCAAGTTGGCGGTGTTACACCCTCGTGCCTCGGAAAGCACGTTAAGGCTGGTAACGGCCTTGAGAACACAAAATAATTATCTGTAGCCGTATAAATAATTAGTTTTATGCGTGAAACGTACCATTTGTGTAAAATACTTTGACAAATATTTAAGTGAAAGAAAACTACTCAAAATCAACAGAGTTTAGAAGATATATCCGATTTTTTTATTCTAAATTTGTATATATCTTATAAACGCTGAGTTTGAGTATTTTTCTTTCACTCAAATGTTATGTCAAAGTATTTTACTCAAATGGTACGTTCCACAAATAAAACAAATTATTTATATAGCTACAGATAACTATTTGGTGTTCTCAAGGCCGTTGGGGCATAGGCCAGCTTTAAGCCGTTGGTCCTGCGCCTGAACCCTCCCAGGTCGTGTCGGTCTGCTGTACCATCACCGTGCACTCTCTACTCACTCACTCTCATCGCTTTGTCCTGCGCATATGGCAAGTCTTTTTTATTGTATGTTTATTTGATTATGTTTGTTACTTTAAGGTTGACTAGTGTTTTTGATAGACTAGTAGACAAATATTTGATCTGAACAAGATTGATTTTATTAAAAAAATATTTATAATCTACTATTTTTTTTGTCTGCTGACCCTTTTACTTCATTGTTCCACTGTGTCATTTATTTGAATTTAAACAATATAAATTAGGAATAAGTAGGCGCGGGTACAAAGGGGAACTTAAATCAAATGTTTTGGGTTGAACGGAAAAGCACTTCTATATATACATACTTAAAGTCAACTTTAATAGATCACTATCCATAACAGAAATACCTATTTTAATCGTTTCTTCTAGAGTCGGCAACCAAAACATACTGAACTAAATACCGTCTCCTTAACTGCTCATAGTAATGTACAAAATTGAGTCTTATCCTCCCACTTCCCAGCAGTAAGGTCCAATGGGTTCTCTAGATACTGAGATCTTTATGCAAATATAGTCATATAATGCAAATAGTGTAGTAAGTTACTTAGTTAGCTGAAATTATTCATAAATTTTCATGACCATTTTCGACCATTTTCAAAACTCTCCCGACTTTGTTGCTGATGCTGACTGGCTTACAATAATACCACCCACACCGATATGAACACGAGAAGATAGAACGAAATCAACATAATGTCTAGAAGACTTGACTGACATTATGTTTGCGCTACTCTATGGTAGTCAAATCTAACGTGGCTATAATATATATTTTTGGGCATAACAGTTAAACTGACAGGATTTATACTTACCAGCACAAATGTTCTTGTTCTTAATATAACCACTACCAAATAAACAAGAAACAAAATTAAAATTAGTAAAAACACAACAAAATACGAACCAAACACAAGCAGCCATATTGGTTGAATGTCAACGCATGCGCAGTGGGCTCACCCCTGGACAAAGGGATGAATCTGGCATCTCTTTCACTCTTAAAGATTACTAAATATTCTTTCTCTTTCTGTGACGTTCTATTGTTCAGCTTTATTCAAAAGAACGGAGGGCTGACTTTTTAATGCTGGGGTGCTAAAGGTGTGACGTTAGCAACAAAGAAGTAGTTTTGCCAAATATTCGATTAAACGATACTTAAGTAAAAATGTTTCTCATTTCAGGCTAAAGTGATGATCTCACGAAAGAAAAAGCACGGTAAAAGACAAATGAAAGTGCCTGGTAAAGTTAAAGCTACGCGCTACGCGTACTCGTAGCTGCTATGCCACGGTTGCGTAGCTGCTACGCGTAACATTTTTTTCAGCTGTACTAAGTGCCAAATAAGGTGGCAATACAGGTCGTTCACCTCCTCCTCCACAGTAGAAGTCAAATTATCGCTATTCTGTCGATTTCCATACAAACCTAAAGCGATACCAGAGTCGTTAGAGTATCGTAGTACAAGCGTACTAGGAAGCAATAAACAAGCAACACAACCCAAAAACGTTCGAAATCGGGATTAACTACTGACTTTTTACGTTTTCAATGAACTCACGTATTTTAATGATCTAAATTTCTAAAATAGCACAGTAAATTTAATAAACTGGTGATATTTTAGTTAATTAATGAATAATTATGGTTAAGAGTACCAAATTACATTAACATGACTAATAAAATATATACATTGTGTGTAATATAAGAATTTAAGTATCGAAAACGTTTATAAATTCAAAATAACATAGGTGTATAATTTTATGCATATTAATAATAAGTTACCAAAGACTAACAAATTTAAAAAAATCCTAAAAAATTCAAAATTGTAAGTTGTGCCTTTTTTATGATTTCGTGAAGGATATAGGTGAATGCCCTGTATTGCCACGAGCGATTTGGCACCGAGTATACGCTGCACCGCCACCGCCGCCACCAACATCTAGGTTGGTATGCGGGTTGCATATCGAACAATAAGCTGACTTAGGCCGAACTCAAGATACTAAGTTTGTACACATGGCCCTCATACAACCTAAAAATTACTTGCTTGTCACTAAAGTCATTTACAGCGGGATAAATAATAAAATATAAATAATGCTGGACAATCCACTCAGCATCATCTAACCCCAAGAGCAGAGCTTGTGTTAAAGGTACTAGATGACTGATATATACATAATACATTACATAGATAGATATTTTTGATTATATATATAAAATACCCAGGACACCCAGAACAAATAAAACCATGATATTTACCATGATTTGAGTATTGACAGTTGTTTCGTGATCATGGCGCAAACTGTGCCAAATATTGTAAAACTCAATACTCAAATCATGGTAAATATCCCTTTGTAAATGACTTTAGTGTCCACCAAGATGGATTTAAAAGATTTACTTCCTTTTCGTTGACACGTGCAGACGTGCAGACTGTCAGCTACGTGAGGTAAGCTAAACTTAGCTTTCAGACTGCAACTTGGGATATTGATGTAATCTTCGCAAAGCCATTTTGTTAAAAATCTAGTATTTATTTGATTTTTTTTTTATACTTAGGTAGTTTGGTGTAGTAAACCATATTAGCAAACTATATTAAGTCCCAAAAATATAGAACAGATAGAAAAAAATCAAAGTTCACAATGACACAGCAAAGCAAACCCTATACCGACAAAACGAACACAGGTAGCTAACCGGATAACAAAGCACTTTTCGATAAGCCAAGCAAATCCAATAACCAGTCAAAACATTTCAAAACTGAAAAACAACGGTCCCTTGAGTCCTGTTGACTTATAGTATTTAAAACCTATTGAGCCCTTTATACTACGCGAAAGGGTTCCGTGCTTTGTTGAGTCGGCGCTTTGGAGGGTGTTGTAAGCAGATCTATGTCGGACTGTTGATTTTTGATGATTCGAGTGCTTTAGAATTTAAATTACTTAAGCGAAATCAATCTAGAATTTACGTTTTTATTTCTACCTCTTACCTAAAACTTCTGTTAAGTTATGATTACTACGCAAATATTTATGAATTATTAATTTTCTCTAATGGTTTTGACAGAATGTATAAAAACAGCTTAACGCATGAATCTGGTCTGTAGGAGCATAGGCAGATTGCTTAATTAACATGTATAAACGACGTGAATTGAATTACCTAAAGCCGACAGATTTTTTAAATAAAGGAAATTAATGGCAATGTTAATTTTTAGGGTTTCGAGATTGGTTTCAATACCCTCGCTCTGTCTGTCCTTTTTTCCCGATTAATATCTGAGCAACTACCGCGGCTATTAACTTGAAATTTAAAATTATTTATATTTCATGCGCCTGTACAGAATCAAAGAAAAAAAATTAAAAAGAAAATGTTCAGTAGGTACAAATTGTGATGTCGAAATTATAAAAGAGTCCTAAAAGGTCAAGTGGGGTGTCAAATGAAAGATATTAGTTTGTTAATTTCAAAGTATTTTTTGAAATATTTTGAAAATTTCGAAAAATCTACCGTCCCCCCCTATCTCCGAAGTTTACAGAGCGATCCTTTTAAAATGTATGTAGCGTTTGTAGATATAGATCTATATTTTACAGTAAAAATATAGAGTTGCCTGTAAATAAAACAATTTTTGAAAATGGTCAAAAAGACACGGAATTTTCAAAAGAACCTCAAGGGACCTCACCGAATATGGTGTCAAATGTAAAGTAATCAAATAAACCGCCAAGTGCGAGTCGACTAGCACACGAAGGGTTTCGTACCGTAATAATCAGGCAACTTTTCAAAGAAATTAAAATTTTCACTTGTTCACGGAGACCCCATGTAATTTTCAACTTTATTCAATTTTTAGTATTACAACTAAAGTGTTACTTAATTATAAAAAATTCATGTGTCTACCTATTGTAGTTCAAGAGCCACCTTGACAAATTATGAGCAAAAATAGCCAAAAAAATCACTTTTGTTTTATGGATAATATATAAAATAAAATAAATATGAGAATTAATTCTGATATTTATTTAATTTTTATTTGTTGTTATAGCAGCAAGAGAAATACACATTATATGAAAATTTCAACTGTCTATCTACCTCTTACGGTTCATGTGATATAGCCACGTGACAGACGGACGGACGGAGGGACGGACAACGGAGGCTTAGCAATAGGGTTTCGTTTTGACCCTTCGGGTACGGAACCCTAAAATAAAAGGTATCAGTTTGTACATCTCAAAACAGTTTTTGAAATTTCTATACATAGGTCACATACTTTTAGAAATATTTTGAAAAACGTCGAAAATTTACTTTTAGCCCCTGTATTTCTGAAGTTTGCAAAGCGATCCATCTGAAATGTACGTAGGCTACTATTTTAAGGTATTCATTGATTAGTAAGCGAAATCTCTAACCGGTACCTATAGTACATATTTGTATATTTGACACACGTTCGAAACCCTCGGCGCGCAAGTTCCACTCGCACTTGTTAATTATGAACCAGACTTACATTTTTAATGGTGCCAGTGTAACGATGTTAATATAATATTAGAAATGTCTATTTTTGTCTGCTTTTAAATGACAAAATTAAAAAGTGAACACAAAGCTTTCTTTGACATTTGAAATAAAATAATGATAAAATTGAATTACTCGCTTTATACCTACCTATTTATTACTAAGAGTTTATGCTTTCATTCCATGTAGATAATTGGATGTATACTTATATAATGTATATTAAATGGTAATGTAATAACAGAGACAAAAATATAATTTGGAATCAAGATTTATTTATAAGCGCCCTTAACTTTGACTAGAGAAGTAAATAATATTTATTATAAATAATCAACCTTATAGTGTTACACATATTCTTAGCTTAGTTAATGCAATAGGAACTATTTCAGTGTAATAATATAATGTACAAATATTAATTTAACTAATTTTCATGTCTCTATCTTTCTTATATCTAAGCGTTTTAAATCAAATTATTTACATTATAATATTTTTGACTAAATCTAAGTAAAAGGAATGCAATAATATTAAATTAAGATTATAACTTAACTTAGATCAAACAAAGCATTTGAGGTAAAGTTATCACATTATAAATACAAATATAAATTATTAAAAAGTCAATAAATATATTTTGCTTTTTACATATTTTATGAATCAAACATCAAATTTTTGGAGCCATGCCACCATATGCAGGCATCATGAAATTCTGCTGCATATGTGGTGCCATCTGTGCCATGTTAGTCAATGCAGAATTATTATACGCACTATAATCCGGTACAGTAGGTATTTGCTGCCTAGTGTCCATGTACTCAGCCATCTTACTTAACTTTGTAACACCATCCTCTACTGCATATGGATCAGGAGACGGATTCAGTTTTCCATCTTTCTTTGCTTTCATCCTTCTGTTTTGGAACCAGATTTTAATTTGCCGTTCGGTCAGTCCGAGTGCGTGGGAAACTTCTATTCTCCTTCTTCTTGACAGGTATTTGTTGAAATGGAACTCCTTCTCCAATTCAAGGGTTTGAAATCTGGTGTATGTTTGTCTGGTCCTCTTTGATCCTTCTTTTCTATCCTCACCTGAAAACAAACAAAAGAAAATATTAGTTTGATCACTAAAAGATAAAATAATTATTTCTTACAATATGAATAATTATCAATAGTATGGGTAATTTACGAAAACAAGATTAAGACTTACCATTTACACTTTTCATCCAAGGAAAGAACGTCTGAGGTTCGGATGTAGCGGCCATTTTGTTCTCAGCATAATCCGCATTGTCCCCGCCTGCTTCGACCCTTGTCATGTCCTGACAGGGCTGTGGCTCCTGTGATGACGGTGCACCTTCACTTGCAACGCCCGCTCCAACCAAGGCACCTTTCTTGACTGACGTTTGACGTTTGCTCTCAAATCCACCATGAAATTGCGGCAGATTACATTCTTTCTCGGATTCATTAGTTTTTTCCCATTCGTTAATCTCTTCTTGATTCAAAATCATATGCCTGTCATGCGCATACGCTTTGTCGGTTTTGACAAAATAAGGAGAAGCCTGTTTTTTCTGCGGTTTCGTTAAAAGCGCTCTCAGATTTGGAGAATCGTCCGCTTTGGGTGATTTGGCATTGCTTGTCGCACTTTGCGGTGAACCGTAGCTTGTTTCAGGAATGCTGCACTGACCAGGAGAGTTGATTGATCTTGCGTCGTCGGTCATCTCGGAACAATGCTGGTTTATTGGATTCATCCGCTGCTCGTAGTCGTAGTTTTCATAGTGTTGGGAGTAAAAGTTAATTTCTCTCCATTTGTTTACGGCTTCGGCATTAGCATGACCGGTCATAACGTTACTAGGATACCCTTGCCAACCTGGTTCAGTCTTTACAATTGGATCTGTTTGGTGATGTCCGTACATTTTCTCGGGATATCCTGGATTCATTCCGTTAGTATATTCAGCGTTTGTGGGGAAGAAATGGTTTTGATAGTTGTAGTAGTCTTGCATTGTCGGGTATTGTTTGTATCCGTAATGTTTGGCTGCGCTTTGATTCACTTCTATATTGTTCCACATTTCACTTGCACGATTAGTAGCTGCTACTGATGACATTTTATAGAAGCACTATCACTTTCATAAATTCACTTTATACTGGACTGCGTGGGAGATGTTTCTCCTAGGTGGACTGCGAAACGAATGCAGTAAGTGCATACAGGCGGCACGTCCCTTACAAATGTAATACTTTTATGTGACCTAAAAAAATTTTAGGGGTACTTTCAACAATAGCGTCGCCATTGTCCCTCTTCCAAGTTGTAAAACCGGGTGTTGCATCCCTTTCTTTTTTGTTGCAGCCCGTTTATTGCTGCAGAAAAGAAAGAGATAGGTGCTGGTTGAATATTTGGGGAATATTTCGCAAATGTTCTGTCAATGTTTACAATGCCAATATTTCCAATAAGTTTTATCTGTGTGCGTGCGTACGAATGGAAGATCATTGATTGCGATTCATTAGTGTGGGTAGAGAGGGTGGTATAGATTGATTTTATTCTATTATTGGTTTAGTGTAAAGCCGCGTATGTGTGTCACTGTGCTGTATTGGTGACTGCAAGTTTGTATAGGATGTTGCAACAAAAACCGGTCGATTTGATTTGTTTCCCAAAAATTATCAGTTTGTAATTTACAGTTTGTACCACGATTCTCAACATTTCTTTCTGTATTGTATTTCGTCTGTGTGGTACATTATTGAGTACCTATCTATTTATCTATATCATAGCACTGTAGAGCAGAGCTTGAAAAGTTTTTCAGGATATTAGTGTCCATCTCCAGTGTACAGTACATATAAATCTCCTTGTCGTGTCCAAATTTTATTAAGAGCCGTGATCCGTGTAGTCATTGAAAGGTAAGCAGGTAGAGTATTGTCTTTTTCATTTTTTTTAAGGGCTTTGTCGCACATGCGATTATTACGCCCTGGTGAGTTAAACACAATAAAACAAAATCAAATCTGACACGAAGTACCTAAATATTATTTTGGTTATTAGGGTTTCGTGTTCGGTAACGAAACCCTGATGATATCGCTCTGTCTGTCCTATTTTCCCTCTTCAATATTATCAGCACCTACCGCAGCTATTAACTTGAAATTTAAAATAGTAATGATACCATGACGACCGATGTGGCGCAGCGAGCGAAGGTCCGCCTGCAACGCAGGGTGTTGCGGGTTCGATTTCCGCCTTGGGACAAATGTTAGTACATCTGCAAATATTTCTGCCGGGTGTTTTGGCTATTTTATGTGTATAATAAAAATATCTGTTTATGGTAATGTATTGCATTAAGTTTATCAATGATGACTTTTTAACGTTTTGTGTTATGGGTAGGTAGGTACTAGTAGGTACCTGCTCATAACACAAAACTTTAAAAAAAATTCGGGCCTCCGAAGTTTGCAAAGCAATCAGAAACGTATGTATGTAGCATTTGTAGATTTACCTACATCTATATTTTATAGAAAAAATCTAAGAAGTAAACCACATATTTGAAAAATGATCAAGAAGGGGGGACTAATTTTCAAAACAGGGGGGGGGGCTACCTGAACGAATGCGCTGTAAATTAAAAGTATCGGATTGTACATTTTAAAACTGTTTGTTTGTTTACATTTGAGTAGGTTTTATATTTTTTGAAATATTTTGAAAAAAGTCGAATAAACTACCATTACCCCCTAATTTACAAAGTTTGCAAAGCGATCCATCTAAAATGTAGGTACCTAGGTACTGCTTTTAGGTATTCATTAAATAGCGAAGTCTCTAAATGGTACCTATAGTACATATTTGTATAATTGACAAACGTTCGAAACCCTCGGCGCGCGAGTCACAGTCGCACTTGACGGCTCTTCTTTTTACACAGCGCGGTTCATCTTCGGTTTAGTGGAAGAGAGTTTACGGCTACTACCAAAGCCTATGTGCCAAAGTTATTGCTTCCAATTTTCATTTCATTCTCAACAAAATACCAACTAGAAAAATCCTAACTCTTCTAGAGAACATCCTGTATTATAACCATCGCACATATCTCACCGCCTGCAACAGTTCAATCGGGGGTCGCGACAATAGCGCCGCATGAGCGCGCGCGCACCCGATGTCATCTCGCCCTAAGATTCATTAACTACTATATTACTCACTTTTGTTTGATGAATTTAGAAGTAAAATTTCACACTTTTTAGGATATTGTTTTGGTTTTTGATATGACATTAATGGCAGTGCATGGAGTCTAACAAAATAAATCACAAAAATTATACAAAGAAATGCTACTTATTTAGTTTAAAGAGTTTTAAAACAAACCTGTAGGTACAAGGTCACCTGGGAAATTAAAGTTATAGGTTTACACATTCCAAAACAGTTTTTGAATTTCTGTAATTAACGAGGCTGCTGGAGTAAAGCCATGGATTTCCGGTAGCAGTTTTCTGCTAAAAAGTCACCTTTACTTACCAGCCTTGCAATAAAATAGCAATAAATTTAACTAATAACTAATTCTCGTTAAACTTTTATTTTATACCTACCTTTTTTTTGTTCTTAATTCTCATAAATAATGAATACACATATATTAAATAATTGCCTGCAGCACTTAAATAGGGGTCGCTACCAAAGCGCGGATGAGCGCGCGCGCACCCGAATGTCATGTCTCCCTAAGATTCATTATCTACTGATATTTGTTTGCTGAGTCTCAAATTATAGGAGAATTTCACACTTTTTACGACGGTATTTTAGATACATACGATTAAAAGCAGGTCAAAGTTGATACTTTATTGAGCTAAGCTGTATCAAAAATAAAAAAATACTTACTCGTATTTAGTGTTGTTGGTCTCTGTATTTTTAAACAGGGTCGATTAGAAGTTAAAAATGATCTACAGCAGCTATTTTATGTTATAAGTTGTACGGAGGGACAGCATGCTGCCATACCTTCTTCTCGCTCAGACATTAATTTATTTGTGAACGTATTTTTTATTTACTATTAAATTCTCTTTAGCTATACTGAATCATCGCCTGAAATATTTTGGTTGACTTAGGAAGTCAAGTTTAACACTTTTGGATATTTATTTTGGCGATTGACATAAACATTAAAATCCGGGCATGTTAGTAAAGTTTATCCCATTAAAAACATAAATGTGAAAACTGGGTCAAGTTCTACACGTTAATCGCTTCTCCAATAAGTAAGTAAGTAAAGTAAGTAAGTAAGTCTGTTTATAAAATAAATATATTTTATTCTTATTCTTATTCTTAATAAAAGAGCTGAAATCATAGATCTGCTTATTTTTTCATTATTTAATTTGTGGCTAGGCAAGTTTTCTATCCATCGTATTTTTTATATTATTGGAAAAGTATTTTGAGTAAATAAATATTTTGTTCATAATCCCCTGAAATTGTAAATCTAGCTGACTCATGCTGCATTTGCAAAATTAGTCGACCAATAAGCTTCAACTCTGTACACAGTATTCCAATCGACATGTGCTTTCATTGTTACCTCCCTGCCGAATCTGGGCGCACATCTGTTGCAGTGGCCCACACCCACATCTCTTTGTGAAGCTGGACAATGTTACATGGTCTGATGGAGTCAACGATAATGCAGGTAACGTTGAGTTTTGTCTACGACAATAATTTAATTTTGGCTTAAATGTTGAATATATAATCTATATATCTATACCATACCATACAAAGGAGAAAAATCTTAAGAATTATAGACACGAGACTTACAACTGGAAAAAGTGTGATAATTTAAAAAAAATTGCTCGTTCAAAACTACTTTCCAACGATTTTGCATCATTCATGAAGATTGGTATTCTTTTTGTAGTTCTGGTAGAACATTATCATTTATGAACAAAATAACATTTGTGTTATTTTGTTCATAAATGATCCTTACAAAATCAATCTTGCTTAGCCTGATTTTATTTCCAACCTATCAGTATAATCGTTACATCATACAAACAGAAAATATTGGTTTCAAAACCAAACAAATAAATACTTAATGATCTGATTAACCGCGTAGCCGAGCACTACACTAAATCGACAGCAATTTAAAAATAAAAAACTTATTTTAATTTCACACTGAATTCCTGAATCAATTCCATCGAACCCCAAATTATACTTACTAAAGACGAAAAGTCCAAACTTACATAAACATTTGCTTTTCAATTCGAAACTCTGAGGCAGTCGAGTTATGGAAAAAATTGGCTTGCTCGGAACGTAGAAACACTGAGTCCATTCATTGCTACGATAGTACCACCTACAGCTTACTCTGTGGCTTCGACAGTTTTGAAAGATTCTCTAAGGAATTCTTTAGTTCTTATGTCCATGGAATAAAGTCCATTGCGCAATGCTCTTCTCGTCAGTCATACTGTGGCGCTGACAATATGCAACCATTTATCTTCCGAAATCAATCGATGGCTTATTCAGAATGCTGTATTTGGTTTTGCCGCGGGGCTTTGGTTGATATTTACTTTGGATCTTTTTCTCTAATTTATGGCTTTTTGCTAAAATATCCACATCTGTCACGTTGCAACTGCAGGGGAAAAACAAAAAAAAAATAACAAAAGAAACACGCTTACCTTAGAACGTGCAAAAGGTCGTTTCACTTGTCTGTTGACACAAAGTAACTATCTGAAAGCCTTCAAAGTGGATTAACAAATAAAATTCAAACATATTCCATTAGAATAAGGGTAAGACCTATAATTGCCTACCTATATTGTTAGCCTTAGATAAAGTTTCAGAAATCCAAAACCCTACCAACAAAACGAACATTAAGTTCATTAAGTTGGTATTTTATTTGCGTGTATAAGTAAAGAGGTAGGTACTTTGTCGCTACTTTTTTTCTAAATACAACAACAATATTGAAATAAACAGTTTACCTAGCATCTGTTTTTTAACACCTGCACATTTTTTTTTAATTATTAATAAAACTTAATGTCAAACTATACACCTGGAAGAAATCGCTTTTAGCGCTAAGGGCGCCAATTATGCAATTGTTTCTGTATTTGTGTTCTTCTGTTCTGTTTTTCTCTATCTTGGTGTGCAATAAAGAGTATTTGTATTGTATTTTATTGTGTACTCAAATCACTACCATTGTTCTTATCAGCTTCAATGCAGTATCTTTTTAAAGACATTTTTGAGTAGTATGGAAGGCTGCTCCTTGTAAAACAAAAATCCTTCTATACTTTATTGGGGGTGTTAAACAATAAACTGCTTTCTGTTTCAAATAAATAAAACTCTAAGTCCTTTGATAAATCGGCAGCCGACGACATCGTAAAAGTTAAGCCTACCTGAGTTTGCGAATTTTTGGGATCACTGACAAGTTTAGGTAGCCCAGTTTACTAGCATGTAGATAAGAAGTAGGTAACCTATCTTTTGTATGGGTTCAGTATCTCATAGTTTCATTGTTCACGATCATTAGCATCGCTCAGGGCGGTGTTGGGGCTGCCCCGCTACTGTAGCGCACCAGGGATGTTTGCGGCGGCGCGGGTTGACTGTTTCCATACCACCATGCGCAAGCGCGCCGCCTCTCTGGTACGCAGGTTGCGGGCCAGCTCCAACACCGTGCTGGCAATGACAGCTGGAAGGCTGGACTGCCCGTACACCAGGCACTGCTGTGAACGCCACCTTCCCAGCAATCCTGTTAGTTTTTAGTTTTCCTTTGTAATCCTAATGTTATGAGCTCTTAAATTGTTTGGAATAAATACATTTTGTTTTTATTTTATTTATTATTTATTAGAAGAACGTTATTGTTTCATGAGTAATATTTTATTTATATATATTTTTTTTCAGTCTTGTAGTTTTCAAGTATAGCCGATTGGATCCGAATAGGTAAAATTGTTCAAGCATTCATTTGATTTTAAGACCCTCATGTAGGTGGTAGGTTAGGTACTAATTCTTTCTTTGTATCGTTTCGTCATACGAAGTGTTGGGAAATTAACTGAACTAATCATAGCTACCTATGATTAACACAATCATACTATGTTCTGGGTATTTTCTATATATAATAAAAATATCTATCTATGTTATATATTGTATTAAGTTTATCAGTCATCTAGTACCCATAACACAAGCTCTGCTTACTTTGGGGCTAGATGATGCTGTGTGGATTGTCCAGCATTATTATTATTATTATATATTATTATTATTATACTAATATTACAAGTGCACAAGTTTGTATGGATGTTTTTCACCTCCACGCCAAAACTGCTGAACGAATCGTGCTGAAATTTAGCATACAACTACCTGTATCCAAAATTTCAGCTCGGACAGCCTAGGACTGAAAACACAAGCTTCTTTTTATCCCACAAATCAGTTCCCATGGGATAGCTAGATAGATATTTGCCTTTGAACGTTTCCATAGAAACAACGCGTGCGAAGCCGCGGGCAGAAACTAGTTTCACAATAAAAGTATTCTTATTCATAGTGTAACGTAAGTTCTAGTGCAGTTTCTTTGGTTTATAGTTACTTCTTATTGTGTCATAAAAAATAAAATAAAGTACGAATTTTTGATTGCTGGTTTGTTTTCATTAGGAACTATACATAATTTAATTGTTTTGACAAAAAACCGACTTCGAGTCACTTAATTTTCACTTAATTTTCGGCTTTCAAGTATTTCTGGACATATACCAATCCCTCGGGAATAATATATTTTTGAGATCATCTCTGGATCAGTTTCTATAAAATAGCCAACGAATTTTCAAAATCGGAATAGGCCGAATTTGAAAATTCACCGTCAATTCACCGGCGATTTCTCCGTCAATACTATTATTGACAAACACATAAAAAAACATACATACCGCCGAACACACAACCTCCTCCTTTTTTCGGAGTCAGTTAAAAAAGGGGCAAAATAGTAAATCGGTGCAGATGATTAAAAATACACGTGCTATGTTCGAATTCGTTTACGAACAACTTAGGTAGTCGTCAAAGTCCCGTTCAACGTACGAGTCATAAATCTTCAATTCCGTTGAAAGACACAGTTGACAAAATAATGGAAGAGGATAATGGCAGAGTAATTCGGCTTGAAACGTAACGGCATCTTTTGTTTCTGGAGAAAGCACATTCGATATACTTTCAAACAAACAAGGTTATTGAGACAGAAATTTGATCGGAAGACAACGGTGCACGATATATATACAGGTGTCTTTAAAAAACAAGATCCGTCAAGTGCGAGTGTGACTCGCGCGCCGAGGGTTTCGAACGACGTCAAGTATACCAATATGTACTTACTATAGGTACTGGTTAGAGACTTTACTATTTGATGATTACCAAAAAATTAAAAGTACCTACATTTCAGATGTAACGGTTTGCAAACTTCGGAGTACAGAGGGTAATAGCAAATTTACGTGATTTTCGAAATATTTCAGAGAGTATAAAGCCTACAGAAATTTCAAATTACTGTTTTGAAATGTACAAACCGATACCTTTCATTTGATGCCCCACTTACTGAGGTACAATTATCCTCCCCTTTTTGACCAATTTTCAAAAAAATTGTCTACTTACAGACTTCTCTATATTTTTCCTGTAAAATATAGATCCATGTCTACAAACGCTACATACATTTCAGATGGATCGCACTGCAAACTTCGGAGATGGGGGGACGAATTGGTAATTTTACGACTTTTTTAAAATATCTCAAAAATATGAAACCTACAGAAATTTCAAAAACTCTTTTGAAATATACAAATTGATACCTTTTATTTGACACACCTTTCATTTTAATTTTAATTTTTTTTTATCTGTACAGGCGCACGAAATGTATGATTTTTTTAAATTTCACGTAATTTGCTGCTGTAGTTGCTCATATATTAAAAACGGAAAAAAGGACAGAAAAAGTGAGACCATAGGGGTTTCGGAACCGATCTCCGATCTTCGAAACCCTAAAAACTGGGTAAAACCGATCAGACCATCACCAGCACGTTGTACGTCCACTACTGAACGTGCCAAAGCAAGGGGGGTTCAGCCATTACCATCACGCTGGCAGGCAGATTGAAAATCGCAGTATGGGGATGTTATACAGGGTGCCCTATAATGTGTCGATAACCTTGAAGGTACTTGTGTGGGGTAGCAAGCCCAATCGGATTTCTTTTTTTTTTTTCTGATACTTGTTCCGTTCGGAATATATTTCACTTATTGTAAATTTGGAAAAAATTGTACCTTTGCACACATTTTTTGACTTGGTGCCATAATATATTTTTTTAGCAATCTTTTGTAGGTAGTTGCGTTCGTTAACTTTTTCCGCAGCGTTTTGGACTCGACGTCGAAGTTCTTTTATTGAGGAAATGGGTTTCTTGTATGCCTGTTCCTTCAAGTTGGCCCAGTAAAAGAAATCCAATGGATTCAAGTCCGGCGACCGAGCTGGCCACTGGATCGCGCCACCAAAAAATCCTTTATTTCTTGTAAGATGCAGAGCATGCATCAGAGTATGAGGACATAAATTTCTCTACGGTATTAAAAAAAAAATAACATTGTTACAATTATTGATTTTATTTTTAGTACGTAAATGTAAATAAAGTAAATCAGTTATCTTGTACACATAACACAAATTTTACTGTTGACTAGATTCATACTTATTTAAACAATTTCCATGTGCGAAGCATGATTATTAAGCAAAAATAGATTTTGCTCTGTTTTTAAGTAAAAAACTGAGATATCGCTACTTTTGTGTGAAAAGGGGCCATTCTTACTAAATAATAAAATTGAATCAACACATCAATTAAATATCTTTTTCGCCATTCTCGTTCTAAAATGGTGACTTTTCTCACTGTTTTAGAACGAGATCACATTTTTTCTCATCTCTGTTTTTATTGTACGAAATTTCGTAGTTTATTACCATTTTAGAATTCTCTTGAAAAGGAAATTTTTTTGATGTACATGGCATTTTAGGTTTTTATACATTTTTTTAAACCACGGATGCTCAAACTTAGCATAATTAAATACAAAAATAAAAATTTTCCACTTTAAACCTGTCTTGAAAATTACTGTCCTACTCATAAAAAATATTTAAACGGTGTTCAGATAAGCTATTTCTTCTTAGTATATTCCTAAAACAAAAATAAAAAAATTGTTAGAATTGGGGGCACCAAGTCAAAAAATGTGAACAAGGTACTATTTTTTCCAAATTTACAAACAAGTTTAAAAAATAATAAAAGTTGTTTCTGATTGGGCTTGCCCCCCCGCACAAGTACCTTCAAGGTTATCCACTCATTATGGGACACCTGTATAATACAAACAGGGAAGATGCTGTCATTGTAAGAATCATCAGCTTGGACCTCACGATACCTACAGGCTCGGCCTAGTGTGAGATCCATCGGTAAAATTATAGTCACTAAGCCCTCACCAATAACTTTTTTATCAGTGCTATAATTGGCTGTAATATGTTTTTGCTGCAAATAAATATATTAAATGTTATGTTTATGTTTATTGCGTGCTGCTGGCCTTATTCGGCTCTTAAGAGGGTGCATTACGCTTTATTTTGTGAAAAGAATAGGCATAGGACGTCGCGTTCACATATTGGAGCGGGACAGAGCATACGTTTTTGAAACGGCATAAGCGCAAAAATCAAGGTTTTCCTAATTTACAAGAAAACTACACAACTTATAAAGAAAATGTTTCATGGAATCAAGTAATTAGTACTTAACCTACGAAACAAATATCTATTTTTTCAATAGACCGCAGGGTTCCTGAGATCTCGGCCAAATTATGTGCGAAACATTGCACTTTCATGTTTATATTTTATCGTAGTTTTTTTCGCAATCGTATTTTCACATTCAAGGAACCAAAGACAAAATGTTGAACTTTATGTGATTCGAGTTTTCTACCACCTGGGATCCTGTGATTACTGCAGAGATCTGAGGAAGGCAGGCAGGCCTGCCTAGACATCCAATGACAACCAAATCAGTTAGGTTCGCCCCTTATGATATCCACGGGGTGAGTTTGAGGCGTCGATTCTTACGCCTCGACCACCACATCCACTAAATTTACCTATAATTAAAATAAAATAAAACTGGGAAGGAAAGCGAAATGTATAGGTAGTTAATATTCGTGCGTATTCTAGTTACTTTCTAGATCTAATGCATTTACTACTGCAGGACTACTGCAGGAATGACTCAATATCAGGTAAAAACCGATACAAAATTATGCAATTGTATAAAATAAACGGAGTTTAATAAGGTGTATCGCCAAAATCTTTTCAATGGCTTTCTATTCGCAAAAAAGAGATGCATCTTTTGATAAAACAGACTCTACTTTACGACCCACCCTTAGTTTTTCGCAAAACATTGTCAACTCATTGTTTTGCCCGTCCTTGACCAATATCCCACGGAACATCCAAACAAGTAATTGTCTATGGCAATTATCGCAGAAAAATAAAAAAGACATCTGACGACAAAACAATCTTACAAAAAACTAACAATAGTCATCTTTTGAGCAGACAGTATTTATACGACTCGTAGCTCATGGTATGATAGGATGAGAGGATTTTATAGAAGCTGTACTGGATCCAGACAAGCCTTATCATCATCATCAACAGCCAATAGTTCACTGCTGGATACAGGCCTCCCCTAATGAGCACCATAGCTTGCCGCATTCAGCATCTGCCAGTAGTCTATCGCAAGTCATCATCCAACCTGCCCGGAGAGCGTCCTACAATACGTTTGACGCGTCGCGGTCGTCACTCAAAAACATGTAAACCACTGCGGTTGTCGGTTCTCCGTGAGATTTGGCTGGCCCATTGCAGTTTGCTAATTTTTCGAGGTAAGTATGTCGGTAACAGGCTAGTCTGATATCAAGAAACAAGGTCTAAAAATGTTTTCAAATGAGTAATTGGAACTACTGTCAAGAAAATAGCTTTGATAAACGTAAATGCTTAAAACAATTATTTTAAAAACTCCAAAAACCGAGCGATGCTACAAAAATATTTCTGTTTTTCGCAGCAAGCTGCCCTAAAGTTGTCCCTAGCACATCATTAATCAGGGCTTCGATTCTGGACTCACAATGGGGAATGTTCAGAACGCCGCATACGATCCAAGTTACAATAATTACTCTTCCATTCTTGTCATACACAAGAATCGATTAAAATGAAACTTTGTGGACAGCATTCCAAGTAACATTTTCTTTATTTAAAATTATTTAATTGTTAAATTTAGACCTGCATGCCATACTCAGACATATTCTCTGCATACTGATTCTATGATCAAACATGTTGTCTTAAAAACTTACTTGCCATCTTTTCTTGCATGTTTTTTGCAAACAAAATATGTTTATTAAATTTAGATCGCGAGATTTTGAAACGGATTACAAAGCGCATCACAACAAATGTCGCTAAAATTGTATAATTATCAAGAGATCATTTTTGAGCTAGAAAAATATATGTACCTACATAATATTTAAAGTAAGAAACAGTAGAGAAATGTTTTCCAGGGGTCTTACAGATATGTTATTTATTTCTTTAATTTATTTCACACGTTTTTTAGCCTAAAAACAAGTTCAAACTTTATAAGTTATTTATGTTGTTACTTATTAGGACAAGATCGGATATTAACTCCTATCTCTGAAGATCAGATACTAAACTAATTGCTTTCTCACGAGTTCTCTCACATTCATAAAATAACAACCACTATAATACAAATTGAAAATGAAAATTGTATAAAATTTTAATGAATCTGTCGTTTATGTAGAACATTTAGTTTCCAGAGATGTGTTTTTATAATGAAACCTGTGTCAATGATTATTTTTGTCCAATGGTAACTATAACTCATTGTTGATGACAGAAAATGTTCAACAGCTGTAAAAAATACATAACGGTTTTTAATTTTCCGTAAAGCAAGTGTAAGAAAATTAATACAAAAGTTTACATGTCAGTTTTCTTACGTACGAGTACTAATGTCCACATAGAAAATGAGCTTAATTAAAAAAAAAAATGCGGCTTTAACATTGTGCTATAAAAGAGTTAGTGCTTTGTAGATTATTATAATTATAACTCTCGGTAAAAGCTATTATTAAAGGTTACAAAATAAACCGCGGGAAAACTTATAAAAGATTTTCCATTTAAATGTGGAAAATATTTAAAATAGTTATAAAACAATTCAGGCGCAATAAATCACAATAGAAACAGGCACAGACAGGGTGTGCGTGATCCTAAACAAAACACCGACTCGGACGCTCCAAGAAAAACACAGCTCGACTGATTTACGAGACAATATCATTCGAGAAATGCGGCCAGAAATAAATACTGAAAATGTCGGATTAACATAGATTTGCATAACGTAAGTGTTTCATAGTTTGAGGTAAAAGTATTTGGTTTCTTTCCATCATTCACCAAAAAATCTACCTGTAGAAAATAATTAAAGAAATGATCGTAGATTATTCAAAATATATATGAAGAATTTTTCAAGTCAAGCCAATTTTTTGTTTTTTCGAATGGACTCTATTGCTGTTGACCGCAGATGGCCATGACAGCGTTACCGGGCTTTTGGCAGCGCAGAGGGCGCCTCGCCGGTAAAGTTATGTTGGGGCAACACATACAAGGGTCACCACTTAGGAAATAACGCACGCGCTTTTTATGTTGCCTAGGTCCCCGGGATACCAATTAACTCCCTGCCAAATTTCATTGAGATCCGTTCAACCGTTTAGGCGTCAAAAGGTAACAGTCACACAGACAGACATACAGATACACAGACAGAGTTACTTTCGTATTTATAATAATTAATATAGATATACTTATGAATTACTTAGAAATGCCTGTTTTAGCACAAAACTCGAAGTTTAGTCGTCAATACATTATACCCAGTAGAAATATCTACAAAAGATTGATCACTTCGCCCTTTCGTTTCGTCTCGTCCCAATGAAGACACAATCTGAGTAGAGGAAAAGAACATTTAGTGTATTCCAATGTCTGTGATATCATTTTCATAGCCCGCTCCACGTCTGCAGCCCCCTACAAACAGAGAAAGGTGTGGAGACGTTATATTGCAGCAAGCTAACTATAACCTTTATCTAACTTTAAACTTTATTTGGATCATGCAATAAAGCTTTTGTAGCAGAAATTGAAACGACTGTAATTATTTTTACCTATTAATTTTTATCCATCAACATTGTAATATTTATATTAATATTTGTACATAAATAAAATATTCTCATGGTTACGCAAATATAAAGTCGGTACTATTTAGTTATTCAAGTAGATTTGCATTTTTGAAATTATTTTGCTGAAAAAAATTCCGTCGAAACGTCGACATTAAAGCTCTATAAATTTAGAAAAAAAAAGATAACTAAACAAGTCCGTTTTTTAAAAACTTGGTTCTACCCGCGGCTTTGGACGCTTTTTTCCGGGACTTTTATCGCATACATTACTTTAACATAGTAGGTACCTACTATACTTACCTGTCTATCACTGCCACATTACATTATGATCCGTTCAGGACACACTGTAACAGGTAATAGACAGACCGCTAGACGTAATATTATTATGGATGGATTTTATACCTCTATATTGTCAAAATACAAGTCTCGTCTAACTTAAGTTTAGAGAAGGTTTTTTGTGGCCGTTTCTGACTCTTCCTACTCCATGGACGTTACTAGCCCTAATACACTCACAGTATGGTAACGCGATGGAAAAAGGAAAACGTTTCAATACGAATTTTTCTATCAATCATCGTCATGTTTTCAGCTTCGAGGCTTTCGAAAAACAATTTTGTTTTATTTTATTCAAATATCTAAAATATTTTTGCAGTTTTTGCGAGTTGGTATCGTCACTCGTACCGAACTGCCTTTTGCTGCAAGGTGTGGAAGACGAAAAGAGAGTCCTTTTTCCAGCAATGGTGGGACAGTAGCTATTTTTTTTTTAGATCCTGAGAGAAATGCGCACGCTTTTTGTACTGCCACGGGGAGACAGTACGATGAAACTCTATGGCTTGGATATGACAATGGCTTTGGCTCTATGACTCTATGTATTAAAAAAAAAAAATTAGGTACTCAAGTTCGCAAGGTGCAGGTAGTTTTATAAGACATTTAGATAAAGATTGAAATTGAAAGTACTTAAAATATGTCCCGCATAATTTAATTGCTGTGGTGCTTTGAAGCTCTAACACAAATACATATATTCTCAAGTCGAACCCGAAACTCAAAGATCAATAACAGACGTTTAATTTTTGCGAACAAAGGCGAGCGGAGTGGCACCACAAACACGGATTTCCAATTAAGCCTGGCTCTGATTGGCAGGTCGTTACTCAACGCTGCACTATGGAGCCTGAGTGATGTTCTCAATGCTACTTTCTATTTGGAATTTGGATTTCATTTTAAAAAAGGTAGAATTTTAAAGTAGTACCTGCCTAGGTCATAGTAGCGACTTAGCTTACTGGTTTTAGGCAATGGCGATATGGGATGATTGCGAAAACAAAAAAAAAAGTAACATATTTGACGAACTCTATGGCGTAGCGGGCGATTCCCGCCTGGGGACAAATGTTTGTGCGATCTACAGATATTTGATCACAGTGTTCTGGATGTTATTTAAGTAAAATTATAAAATATATCTCTCCATGTAGTAAGTATAATGTATTAAGTAGATTAGTTATCTAGTACCCATAACACCTTGGGACTAGATAATGCTGTGTGGATTATCCAGCATGATTTTTTTATAATAGGTATAATAATATTTTGAGGAATGGCTTGTCCCTTCATTTATGAATTAAAGAAACGCAAGGGAGAAGAAAGGGACGGTAAAAAAAATGTGCTCTCTAATTCGTTTAGTATAAGTTTTGTGCGATCTGAACAGACAGCATTGTCCAGTACCTAATAGGCTTTTTATTTTATTGGTGCTTTGATTCCCAATAAAAGAATAAACTATTAATTTCCGGTTTGTGGATTTTTTCATTTATTTTTGCTAAAATAAATGAAAAAGCCAAATTTTATGATTCTAGTTTTACGGGAAGTACCCTTAGTTGTGTGTGGATGTGATTTCCTTAGAAATTTCAAAATTTTCGGACATAAACAACTATTACTTTTGATTGCAATGACTTAGATGTTTAATTTATAACACGGCTTTAAGAAATAGATAAATACAATTTTGATTAGTTTCACAGCACAAGAAAAAATTACAGATGAACAAAAACAGTATTTAGGTACACTATTACTAAGCGGTTACGGACTTGAGTATTTGATGTTAATTTCAACTCGATACCTCCAAGCGTTCCTGAGAAAAGGGGGTTAACAGTTTAATGGTTCCTTTTGAGGTACGGAACCCTAAAAATAACCAACATTTTAAGTTGCATAAATCTCACAAGACGATCATGACTATCACAAAACTTGCTGTAAAATTATGTGCTAGGTTCTATGAGTTTTAGTAACGTTATTCAAAACAAAAACTAAAAAAAAACAAAATTCCTCTACATTTTCTTTGAGTAACGTAACTTGAATATTGCTTTTAATTCCTACCACCCTAACTTAGAAGATGGGTTAACTCGAAAGATGTTTTTTTAGCCACTCTGAAAGCTTGGCCGAAATTAGTGAGTAGAGCTAAGTACCTACCTACCTAAAATAGGGCCCAATGTACCTAACTCAGATAAATTATGGTATTGGTAACTTTTACTATTTTTGGTGTACACTATGTATGTTGATGATAAAAAAAAATAACAATATTTATTTCCGGTAATTGTTTAGCTGGGTTTTGAAACAGATAACCCAATGTACTGTTTGTGTAATACAAAGCATTGGGAATAGGTATCATTTAACACTTCATTCGATTAAAATTTACCCCAATATTATTACACCTACTTCGCAATATAAAAACACTATAAAACACTTGATACTTTAGTAGTCGCCTCGCTCGTTTGGGGCATATTAAAAAAATGTTCCGGCTACCGTGGCTAATTCCAGCCAGCCGGTGTTCCAGCCGCTCGAATATTTGACGTGGCTTTGAAAATAGAATGTCCTAGAATCTTTATAAAAAAACATTCGGTACTTAGCATTTTGTGTTTGGATGCAAAACTTACTATAAAAAGTGTAAAAGTAAATGCTATAAATTATAGTGAGTATGTACCTACAGGCATTTGTTTTTATTACTTGCCAACATGTTAATTTAAGGCATCGATATTAAAACGATAATTTTGTCATCAATCCAATTATCGTTTTAATATCGATGCAATCTCGAGGTCTATCATACGTATGTACATTTTCTTTTCAACGCATGCTTTGTGTGCAACAAGTTAAGTCAAATTGTTAAATTTAAGCTACACAATTTATTTATCATTTATTCTAGCTGCGCACGACAAATCAGACTTAGTAAGCGCCATCTATCAAGCTTTTCCCAAAACACAAGGAGCTACGAGAGTTTAGTACGCCATCTTGTAGCGCTACGCGGTACTGTTTTCATCCCTTTTTGGCTAAGGGTTGCAAAAGAGAACCTGCAAAAAGGCGCCACTTGCAAAATTTACGACTGAATGAAAACAGCGGGAAATTTAAGACGAGTGTTTTAATGAGATCATGGATTTTTGAAAATAGTGAACCGAATTTTAAGTAGGTATTTAATTATTTTCCCGTAAATATCAAATAATTTGAAGATTTTATAGTCAAGGTTTCGATCTTTAGCTAGGTGGCTACTGTCATTCATGAGATCATGAGAGACGGGTGAAACGAAACGATAATGTTGCGATGTCTTTGAATTAGTATTCTTATAGCTTGGCATTTCCACAGCCAAAAGCCTTTACTTTAGACAGCCCCAGCAGTTCTCAGTCCAACAACACTCGAATTTAAATCACCGCGATGATGTAAGAAAGTTTCAACTCAAAATGGCTGCCCAGGATAAGTTTTAGAGTTTTAATACGTTGTAATGTCTGAGATTTGCGGCTGATGATCTCTCGTTAACTGAAGACATGCTGACTTAGGGAATTGTTTTAGAAAAATGCTTGGAGAAAGAAATTTCTAGCTTAATGTTTGTGTAATTTTTGACTTCGGAGCATACCGATGTTTTTTAACCGACTTCAAAAAGGAGGAGGTTCTCAGTTCACCTGTGTGTTTTTTTTATGTATGTATGTTACTTGATATCTCGCCTACGGACAACCGATTTTACAGATTCTTTCACTTTTGTATAGAGAACGATCCCGAGGTAGTCCCATAAAAAAATTATTCCCAATGGATTAGAATTTATCCCGTTAAACTTAAAAAGCAACAATTTTGGAGAATCACGACTATATAGCTACTACAGTTTTGGTGATATCTGCGCCAATTGTTAATAGATTTTGATGATTCTTTGGTTGTTGTATAAAAATTGATTTTGAGGTGGTCTCCTATAGCTTTGATTCTCGAGGAACTGCTATGTGCGCCGTAAAACGTAGGTTTGTAAAAAAAAATTCAGAATATGATAATATCATTATCACCTAATTACCAAATGGTTTCCTTGGCAACGGGCGTCAACAGCTTCATCCATGTGTTATCAAACTATATTAGACTTGAATTTTAACAAGATGTCGCCAGTGTAAACAAAAATTTTTTGTACGCGAACATAGACCTTCGGTCAGGGAAAGTAAGGTAGGGGTGATTTTGTCCGTACGAGACAAAGATGAATATTATCTATAAACCGGAATTTGAAGTCGCTTTATCGTTTTTTAAAACGCACCATATTATTTTGATCGATTTCGTTCGAGAGTTTTATAAAAATGTTTATGTAGAAACAACATCATCACAGGTTTTATTTTTAGCCCTAAGGTGATGCTTAATCTAGGTAACATATGTTAATTAATGTAAGTACTACACTATATTTTTTAAAAAGAGTTAGACCTGTTTATATTATACCTACCCAGGTTTGCACAGAAAAGCTTCTTTTCAGTTTCCAAGACAAAACTGTTTAAGGACCGAAATTTTGAAGGGTACGTGGATGTAGTGGGGAGTACCTCTATAAACAACAAAATGGTTCGTTTCTTTCAGATTTCCCTTTTTCTCCAATACCTATGGGTTTCCACAGAGAGATTTATCGTAATATTTTATTCAATGAATAATGTAATAGGCTGAAACGCGAAACTAAAATTATGCTAAAACTTCACGTATCCACGCCAAATTCTTCCAACTCTCGTCACCTTTCGGTGACTTTCATATCGAAATTATTCATTTTTGGCTTTACCTTAATCAGAATGCAATGACTATCTATACCTATGTATATATTTATTCAAAATTTTGATTATAGAACGAAATGCCTTTTCCATGGAACTTATTTTTAAAAATGAGAAAGCAATATCAAACCAAAATGTACAAATACAACGAAGGAGTATCTATCACAAGAACCAACGAGGTCCAACAAACATTATAACCCGCGCTAGGTGAGGAATAAAACCTCCTGAGAGCCAGTGGGTACACCACAAATCGCTTAGCGTTCCGCCCGTTCTAATGGCACACCAATTAAAAGTTCCTACCCAGAGGGAATCCTGATCTGCTGCTGTAAAACTGAACAGCTGAGGCATAATGTAGTTTCGTTTGGTGATTAGCATTTTGATGTCGCAAGATGTTGACGGGGTAGTCATCAGCAGGTTTTATTCCCATGTTTCTATAGAGAATGACAGCCTATTAAATATAAGTCGTTTTTGACTAGTTGTCTTATAGAGTAACATTTTTCAGGAGTCCTGTTTATTCGATTTCGTATTTAAGATTATCAAAATTAACGGTTAGCCTTAATGCCCTGTTTATTCGACTTCGTATTTTAACCAGTCAAAGATAAATATGGGCCTTAAAGGTTTCAGAATGTTCCGAAAGATATTTCAGTGTGCAATTTAACAAAAAAATAGAACAATGTTATTATTAGTTGTAACGACTGAAGTGAAGAGCTTAGTTACTTCCATACTTTTGTAGCTATTAGATTTCATAGCAAACAGAACACAACAAGACCAGTCTCATTTTAAGTCTTGCAAGAGTTTTAATGGCGTTGGTGCTTATTAGTTGTTTTTTTTATTTATTGATGTTAAACAATGTTTACATAATTAATCTACAGCTAACATAAACCGTTATTCGATTTGTCCGTAAGCCTCAGTCTCTATGGTAAGTATAGTAATAAATAAATACTGTATCTACCTACGTCAGTAACCAGTCAACTTGTAGTTTTATCCTAAGATAATAAATAATTTCACGTCAGAAACTGAATGTACCTAGATAGTTGTGAATGGCATCTGGAAGCCAAGCAAGCACAAGCGGTATACAATGATCGATATAGATGATTGATACAGATCTATTCTACCATTTCTTTCTAATTTGGATTAAACAATAGGTAGCCTACATAATAATTATATTTTCGGGCCACGCTATTTGATTATTCAATGGCCTGAATGAATATGCCTTGAATTATTCAATGAATGCCTTGTACACAGCAATTAGGGTAAACATTTAAACAATAAGGATGCTATAGTAATTTGTTATCATCATTATGAACAGATACATGTCACAATTTCACACAGGTAAGGGACGAGCCTTCCAATACTGCAGGGCACCATAATCACCTTGACAGGCAGGCGGTTTTAATTTGACACACCCATGTTTAATCTAATACGTCCTTTTTTAAGCTCTCGGTAGAGCCTTTCCGATGTTGCCGCCGCAACCTGGCTAAGTGGATTTCCCGGTTGTTGGGAGTTTTGCTAACGGCCGCTGTGTCAACCCGTTAGGGGTGCCGAGGTAATTAACGCACACTGGAAGGCATTTGAATTTGGAACTGGTCAGGACAAATAAAAATGTAGAAAAATTATTTGATAATTATGAATAGTTTGATTTTGGAATTGATGATTAAAGAATGACGCAAACGTGAAGAGTCTTAATACAAAACAGCTTCAAATGTATTTCTAAGTACTTCACTACCACTTATGTAGGGGATAGGAACTACTCGACACTTTGATACAAAGACGTTTTAGGCAGAATTATGATTAACGGGGGAAGGCATAATGTACGTGCGCGCGCGTGCTACTTTCGAGCCTCGTTTTCAGTAGATAGTCAGTGGGGCATATTTCTGATTGTAGGCTGCAGCCGACGGTATTGAGTGAGTGAGTAACACTGATACTATTTGGGGGCTAGATGATGCTGTGTGGATTGTCCCGCATTATTTATTTATTTATTTATTATCTTTGCTGGTCATGGATTTATTTTCATGTTTTTTTTTATTCGCAATCAAAATGCAGCCAATGTGCGGCAAAAATAGTACAAAGAAATACTCACGAATACATCTGAATTGATCAGCAGTAGCTGTAAAGAGCTGAATTATTGCGTTTATAAACGATGATTTCGTGTACAATACAATACAAAAATGCTTTATTGTACGCCATGAAAATAACATTACAAGGAGATATTACACATAAGACATGTACAATGGGCAGTCTTATCGCTTACAAGCGATCTCTTCCAAGCAACCATTCGATGGAAATAATTATTTGAATTTAAGAATGGCAGGGGGTGTACTTTATATAATGTACGAGTACAATATATATGACAATACCATTTTGAAAACCTAAATACAAATAATAATTAATATAAATGAATAAAAAAATAAGTAGGTAGGTACATAATGTATATCCATACTAATTTTATTAATTCAAAAGTAACTCTGCCTGTCTGTCTGTTACCTTTCCACGCCTAAACGACTGAACGGATTTTTATGAAATTTGCAGGGAGGTAGACCGTGTCCCAGGGCCATAAATAGGCTACTTGAAAAGCGCGTGGGAAGCTGCGGGCAGCAGCTAGTGAATAATAAATAATAACAAAAAAAAATATGCCAACGTGTAAATCCGCTTAATTAACGATATAAAAGTATGATAAATGGCAAACGCAATAAGAACTCCAATTAATATTTCTCGATCTGTTGCACTAAACTACTAAAAAACAGTACAATTCTAAGAATCGTACTGTTTTTTTAAAGTACAGGAGACATAATTGCGCGGTGTCGATTACAGTAATGGATTATAATCATAGGGCGATTTGTAATGGTACTGCCTGGTCGCAATGAAGTGTGGAAACGGACCGTTTTGTGGTCCGCACTTTCAGAGGACCCGTGGTCTGTGGTGTAAGATAGAGCGATATAGGTACAACCGGTTGTTCGTACGTTGACAAAGAAAATTATAATCAAATAATAGAATAAATTGAGCTAACTGCAGACTGTTGCAAACAATCTACAAGTAGCTCAACTGATCCATATCAATAGCAGTCGGTAGCGTCTCGCTGACGCTGACGCTGGCTGCATTGCCCCGCTGTATGGCAATGCTGATGCGCTGCGCCAGATACCCACCAGCTCTCGGGTCACGCGTCGTCGTCGGCTCGAATGCTCAAAACTTTTCTTCTAAAACTGGGAGAACTTCGGACAAATAAACCACGGTACGTTGATTAATTTATCAATGATCAAATTGATCAAATATTTTGTCATGACGACAAGAGATTTGATCGTTGCTATCTAAGTTACAGAGATGATCAGCGTACGAATAACCGGCAGCCGGCAAATAGAGGTGCAGTCGTTACATACACCTATATGTAGGTAAAAACGAGAACAGATTCTACAAACTGGTCACTAGATTAGTGCCTAACGATTTTTCAGGGGGACAATAATTTATTAAACACAAATGGATTATACGAGTTTTTTACAAGCACAAGGGCAGCAGCACTTACTGTCCAGTTAAGTCTTTACCCGGACTTACACTAGCGCCGCAACCTATTTTACATATCTTATTATTACGTTAAACAAAGGAATTTTCAAAAATCTATTGTGCAGTTTGTGATACCCATGGTCCAAGAAAACAAGGTCTGGCACTCCGAGAGTGACACATTATACGTCAATGTCCATTTGTGACTTCTTTCAAGAAAATATGTATGTTGGGAAACAAAGTCAATTAAAAACAAGATCCGTCAAGTACGAGAGTGACTCGCGCGGAGGGTTTCGAGCGGTTGTCAAGTATACCAATATGTACTTGGTTAGAGACTTTATTATTTGATGAATACTAAAAAGTTAAAGATAGGTATTTCAGATGTGTCGGTCTGCAAACTTCGGAGTACAGAGGGTAATAGTAAAATTTTCGAGTTTTTTCAAAATATTTCGACAAGTAACCTACAGGAATTTCGAAAACTGTTTTGAAATGTACAAACCATTACCTTACATTTGATACCCCATTCGGTGAGGTAGTCCCTCTTTTGAAAATTATCCACACTGTGGAGAAGTCTGTAAGTAACAGACTTCTCTATATTTTTCCTGTAAAATATTAATCCATATCTTCAAACGGATACATTTCAGATGGATCGCTCTGCAAACTTTAGAGATAGGGGGGAATAGATATTTTTTCGAGTTTTTTTTTATATATCAAAAAGTATTAAATGTACAGAAATTTCAAAATCTGTTTGTCTCCTTCTCCCGGAGGAGAAGCAGTTTTTTTAATTTTGTTAAATTCGGATTGGCCTCACCAGGAGAGAATATGAGATGGGGAAATCCTGAAATTTTTTTCATATGGCCGTTCTCGAAGATTTGGGGCTAGCCGACGATGATCCCAACAGAAACTCGCACAACGCCTTTACCTGTAACCACCCCAGCCAAGTAGGTAAGTACATTATTGTTAGCTACCTATTGCTGGTTACACTCTATGGTTGCACTGATGACCAGTAGTCGTGCGGTTTAGAAATCGATTGAGGTCTTCATTAATTTAAATTGGTTTCCTGCTTTTGTTCTTTTTATTGAAAATAATTGATAGGTACCTTTTATAATAATATGAAAAGGTAACAATTATTTATTATTTTAATATCATACAAGTTTTTCCTGGTGCAATGAGCTAGCTCTATTTCGCAAAATGCTATAATTAGTACGGAAATGTATGGTCAGCTGGTCAATTCAAGTCTTCATGAGTATCACTAAAACTATTTTTGCCCATTGGCTGAATATTGTTTACAAATAAGAAACAAAAGAAAATAAGTGGTGTTATAGTATATGTGATACACTCATAAACATCTAAAATTATATTTTTACCTACTAAAATTCAATATATTACTAAAAGCTCCATTATATCATACTTTATTGTAACATGGGTTCATAGAAAATGGTCTTCGATTTATGGAAAACTACTTTTATGGTTGTTTAATTCCTTGCAGAACGCAGAAAATATTAAAAACCGATAAAATATTTGAATTTGGTGCGGATCTGTGTCAGATTCCGTGTGGATAACTACTCGTAGGTAACGAAGTTTCTGAATAGCCTTGCAGTAGTGCACTTTGTTCTTATTTGCAAAGTACAGAGGCGTACAAGATTTTAGGAACGCCAACGGACTATTAAACGATTTTCTTACAAAAAGTTATGTTAAACAGAAATGATGTTCATTTTGCAGAGAAAATAACATTTTCAAAACAGCAGCAGTGAAACATCATTAGCAATTTACTGAACAACATCTTCATTATATTCATCGACGTTGAAAATAATCACATGAAATTGGATCTTCTGCATAATTTATGTTAATAGAATTTTTCCATGAATTTATTATGGTTTAATACGTAAGGAATTGATTGAATTATGGAAATTTTCAATAGCTCTATTAAGCACTTTGAAGTTATAAGATTAAGAAGAGAAGGTTTTACCTCGTTACTACAAAGTTTGACTATTATGACATTATGACCAAAGTGTGCTAAAACGTCGTTGTTCTATAATTTGACGACCGATGTGGCGTGGCGGGCGAAGGCCCGCCTGTGATGCAAGAGGTTGCGGGTTCGATTCCTGCCTTAAGACAAATGTTGTACGATCTGCAGATATTATTTGTTTCAAGTGTTCTGGGTGTTTTCTATGTTTAGTAAAAAAAAAAATATCCATGTTTGTAATCTATTAAGTATTATCTATCAGAAAGAAATAAAGCTAAACCTTATTTGTAGCTGAGAACTATAATATGTACTAAAAATAATTAAATTACCAACACCATTTAAACTATATAATAATATTACCGACTTATAAAATACCTTTAAACTACAAAATGGCGTTCGACTCAGCATATGTTGTGATAGCTATTTAGTTTATAGCTACTAAAACGCTGATCGCTATCAGTTATCTAGTACCTATAACACAATTGTGTTATGGGTACTACATAGAGGTAGATAACTGAGTAAACTCTGTTACTTTGAGGCTAGATAATGCTGTGTGGATTGTCCATATTATTTACTTATTGGTTTTCCCATATTTTATAGTTTTCCTCCTCTGTATCTGCGAAGCTAATTTACCGAATAATTTAAAAAGTTTCGTTTAGAAGAAAAATTTTCCCGAAAAATACTCGTAGGCAAGCAATCTTTGTTTTTTAAATTGGATGACCTGCGTAACTTTGATACATATACAATCCGAGATACATATTAGTAAAGTGATGTATAGGTACCTCAAATTACGGTAAAAGTGACGCTAATGACTTTTAGGTAACGACCATTGGCCCACACTAATGATATGTCGGGCCAGCCCACTTTTTATCTTCAATCCGTTTTGGTATTTTTTCGACTGTTCAAACTATAGTTTTGAATATTCCGTGAGGTTTTTCGATGTTCGTTTTACACGCCCTTTTGAATTAGATGTGGAAATTGCAAGTTTTTAGCTCTAAAACTTCCACCTCGGTTTTTTATAGTCATTTGTGTCTTCTATTTTATTTTAAAACGATTTAGTTACTCTCAATTATTTCAAGAATTAATTAATTAACATAGTGACTATTATTTATAATAACAGTCCAATTAGTACGAGTCGAAAGCTCAAAAGTTGTACTAAACCTAAATGTTTTCGATAAAATATAATATATTATATATTAAAACATTTTTTTTTTTCCCGTTTAATATCTAAATTTCCTAGGAGTCAGCATGGTCAGAGCTTACAGTAGAAACAATCTCATTGCTACCTTCAAAAAATAAATATTTTTATCATCATTTTGATTCGACGTGCGTGTCGTGCGATTCGTCACCGTCTTCCGTTTGGACTACCTTTCTAATATTTGAAGTATTATTTATTTTGATTTCTGTAGACTGTTGTTTAAAACTTTAAACACGACTTAGGCCTCATATAGCGGTAGTTAAAAAAACTAATCTCTTAATTTCTTGAATGGTATAGTTGTGGTGGCCGTGGCGTAAGAATCGACCCCTTCAACTCAGCGTGTCGTAAGGGAACCAACCAAAAAAGAGCAGCCAGGTTCCTTCTGTGTATTTTTATTATTTTTAACACCTCTACTGCGATCACCAATCTGCCTGCCAAGCGTGGTGACTATATAAAGAAAACCCCCTTGTTTAGGAGAGGTACGTTCAGCATTGGACTTATGAATCATCATCATCATCATCAGCCCGTATACGTCCACTGCTGAACATAGGCCTGCCCCAAACGACGCCACAAATAGCGGTCCTGAGCCACCTCCATCCATCGACTCCCTGCGATCGCTACAAGTCGTCGGTTCATCGAGTGGAAGGTCTTACAACACTCCGTTTCGCATTGCATCGCGGTCGCCACTCGAGAACCTTTACTCCCCAACGGTTATCGGACGTAAGAATGCTGATAGGTAATGCCAATGAATGAATTAATTAATGTAATTAACACATTCATTCATTCATTGGCATTATTAAACAACATTCATACGTCCACTTGGCCACTAGGATTTACTTGCACATGGTACTGGAAATAGACCGGTGTTGCAAAATATACCTATTGGTATATATAATATTGGATGAAAAATAATATTCTGAAAATATGCCGCATCCTCTAAAATCAAGGCATAATAAACCTCGCGCATCAGGAGGTAGATTGCATTATAATGGCACATAATGTTATATAACATTTTGTAAGGCTATGTTATGTTGATTTTATTTCCTCGTAATTTGTATCTTGCGGGCTTGAACTTTAGAGTTTAAAACCTAACACTGAACGCCCATTTACTCTTTAAGCCAACTCTCAGATGGTTAAGTGCTTATGTTTACGGCAAAGAGTAAAATAGAAAAACACTTTTAGATGTTCCAGAAAAACCTTTATTTATTTTCCTTTATGTAAATCATTTTACTTAATATCTTTAAACTAGAAAAGTAGATAAAATAAAATAAGTATGTAAAGAAGTAAACTGTTTTCACTCCCGAAAATAAAAAGATTTCAGCTACATATACAAAAAGGTATTCTTAGTAACGCTAATGTTTCAACAAAGATTAATTTCGGAAATGGTAGATCATTTTGAGCCTAAAATATGGACTACATATCTGCTGTGTGGTGCCGGCTTAGAATTTGGATCACCCCTACTCTTCCCGCGTGTACCGTAAGAGGCGACTAAGGACTATCCACCGGGTTTGGGCAGCAGCGCCCCCTGCCGAACAATTTTACCACCGAACTGCGGTTCCCAATCCGCATGCCCAGCGTGGGGATTATGGGCACTACCCCCCGTGAAATAAAAGCGCGTGAATAAGGCGCTTATCAGGGGGAGACCTGCGTCTAGCAGTGGACCAATATAGGATGTGGAGGAGGAGGTTGGATGAGCCTAAAGACAATGTTTGAACTATTTATATTATTTTATTTGTAACACTACTACTACTTTATGAAAGAACTAATCACATGATTTTAACGAGCTCTCAGAGCAGCATATATTTAGATAAACTTGTCTCATACTATTTTGGCCACCTATTGTCTGAATTTTGATTAAAATAAAAAAACAAAGAAAATTAACCAATGAGTAGCAAAAATAGTAGACACCTGATACACTCACAAATTTATTTTAATAATAATAATATATTTTTTTCAGACAACATTAGAACAAGTATAGATTTTATTAACTTATTCTACGCTTTATATCAATATAATACTACCTGCCTTAAATCTAACACACACAGAAATATAAAAACTTATTATACGAAATAAAATTGTACATTTCAATACACCCGAAGTTATACCCGAACAATTAATTAGATTCCATCTTCGTGGGCTATCACTTTTTGGTGAAAAATAAATAGTCATGGTGACAAACATGTTAGTTCAATCATGTGCAATCAAGCAATCACAATTAATTATTAAATACTGATTTGCCGTAAAATGATTCTCGAATCTTGTTCATCTCGATTGGCAACAGGATTTAGTATTTTGCATCAATGCAATGCATTTGCAAGACTCTTTCACCTCTTTAGCATTTTTCAATTTTTTTATCGAATTGCATAGAGACGGAATATTTCATTTTATTTGGTGTAAATTAAGTGACAAATAGCGAGATTATTACAAACATATTTTTACTGAAGTGTTTGGTTGATTGCAGTTTTCTTCCATCCACGGTTTGATTCGTCATGCAAGCAGCAATCTCCAGATAGCAACATTACTTCTGGTTTTGACGTGAGCTTACGTCTGGTGTGGAAAATGATTATTTGGGCGAGTATATTATTATTAGTATTGTAACGCGTATTTATCGCGGTTGGTTACCTATTTTTCTGGTCGACGACGATTCAACAGGTTTACACACCTGTCGTGTCGTGGTCACGGGATGACTTGAGTACTGAAGTATAGTTATCTTAATAATGAGATGTATATGTTTATATCTAGATCATCCTTCTGTCACATCTTCACAAGCTCCTCTATGCCTGCACCCTCCGACTCCTATACATCAGCGCTTACCCACAACGCTGATGAGAAGATGATGACGGTAATTTGCGACGCACCAAGACGTCTATGTCTCATGTTTTTTTGTGCTCAGGTATCACTCGAGTACAAAATTACAAGTAATTTATCGCAAGCTCCGTTGTATGTTTAGACATGAATGTTTGATAATGTTTGATGGGATACGCAGTGATAGATAAGCTTTTGTTTGGTATTTCGGTTGATGTGCAAAAAATACTGGAAAAATATAGAACTAAAATACAGCAGTTACGGTACCTACTCTGTTGATTTTTATTTCTTTTGCTATCTTAGATATACTTATGGTTTTTTTAAATTAGTAAAACTTTTTTAGAAGCTAAATATTGAGAAATCCCAGCAGTGGCACAGCTTAAAGTCATAGCAATTCAAAATTTTAATAGAATAGTAGAATATATTTCCAGTACCTCGGTAAGTACTCGGTACATAATATTTCTACATCTGCTTTCACTGCGTTGTCACAAAGAAATTCAACTGGAAATGGAACGCTTCCGTGTTTGGTACGTCATTTGAATGAAAATGGGAATTGGGAAGGCCCATTGTGTGGGACGCTACATGCGTCAATACACTTGCGCCTTTCCATCTTCTGAGGAAATCCGTGAGGGCTGGTGCGGCTGCAGATTTGGCCGAGGATCTCAAAAGGCGCAAATATGCAGGTCTTGACTGAGCCTACGCATTTGCTCCCCTTAGAGTCGAGACCCTAGGTCCGTGGGGTACCGAGGCTCTCCGGGTTTAAAAAAAAAATATCTCAGTGTCTGGTCGAAGCGACGCGGGATCCGAGAGCTGGGTGAGAAACTGGCACAGCGTATTAGCATTGCCATACAGCGCGGGGCAATACAGCCAGCGTCTTGGGGACGCTTCTGACTGTATCGATATGGATCATTTGAGCCACCTGCGGATTATTTGCAACAGTCAGCAGTTTGCTCAATTGTTTCAATTGTAAATACTAGTTTTAATTTGTTTCTATTATTTATTGTAAATTTCTTTGTTAATAACGAATATGAAAATGCGTAAGACTTTGGAATACGCAATAGGTAACGACCTTTAAGGCACAGCGAGGGAAGGCCCGTCCGTGACGCAGTAGTTTGCGGATTTGATTCCCGCCTCGCCCTCGCTCGCCTCGGGACAAACTTTCTTACGATCTGCAGATAACGATTCTGGGTGTTTTTTAAGTATAATAAAAATATATATCGGTGCGGCGCAACATGTAATCTATTCAGTATCAGTAGCATTATATCAGTTATCTAGTGCCCTTAAAATAAATAAATAAATAAATAATGCTGGACAATCCACACAGCATCATCTAGCCCCAAAGTAAGCAGAGCTTGTGTTATGGGTACTAGATGACTGATAAACTTAATACAATTAGACATAGATAGATATTTTTTATTATGTATATAAAATACCCAGAACACCCGGAACAAATATTTGCAGATCGTAAAAACATTTGTCCCAAGGCGGGAATCGAACCCGCAACCTTCTGCGTCGCAGGCGGACCTTCGCCCGCCGCGCCACATCGGTCGTACCTTAACACAAGCTCTGCTTATTTTGGGACTAGATGATGCTGTGTGAATTGTCCTGCATTTTTTATTTATTTAGGTACTTGTGATGCCAAACTGTTTATTTTTCCTTTATGCTCTTTCCGACACGCCGATTTTGTGGTTTGAACTATACGACATTTACCATAATGACCATCGCAAGGTAAAACCCTGCCCTGTGTGAAATGAAGCTTATTGTGACCGAACATAAGGTCTAATTTTGTTTTAATCTAATTCATTAACGATATTTTAATTGAGTAGAACCTGACATGGAGTAATGATTGGATGTTACATCGATTTATTTTGTGTTCTCGTTTCTGATTGGCGGTCGCGATAACTTTGTATCTATCAGTTAATGTATTTATAATAGTTTAGTCTACATTATGTATATATGCCAAATAAATCTGAATTAGATAAGACTAATATTTTTTTGTTATGTAGCGGTCTATTGCCTATTTGACTTTAGGTTTCGTTTAAAATGAAATGCTTTTTTTTATACCTCCAAGGTGGCAAACAGGCAGGCGGCATGTTGGACTGAGACAGCAATATGTACCTAACCTAAGCATTATTTCAATATACATACCTACTACACATTATATCGTGAAATCATTGACGCTTATTGTCCATAAAAACAACATTCCGAACATCAGAAACATTCAAAGCCTAGCATTATTTCAGCATCAAGAGCAATCAGTCATTTTCCGTTTTCTTGAATAGTGTAGGGGCCGCTAATCCCCAGAGATTCGACCAGATTCAGGGCCCTAATGAGCCTCTTCCTGACAAATGGCCGCTCGACCCGCCCTCTATCGGTGATCAGCGAACTATCTCAACTTTAGCTTTGCTAAGACGAGTAAATGTGAAATGGTTTTATAGTTTTTATTTTAATTTCAGCCACCAAGGGTTAGGTAGGTCCATTAAAACTTAAAATTAAATCTTAAAAATGTGTAGTTACCTAACCAGATAAAGTAATATAAAGCTAGGACTTATATCAATGTATGAAACATAATTTTTTGAGAACAATGGAGCCGTGGAGCTCTGGGAATGAGCCTTTAAAAGGTTAAAAGCAATAGAAAATAGAATGGAAAGAATTTTTAACCTCGATCTTTTTATACGTTGGTAATATGATTTTCAATTACCAACGTAAACAAAATAAAAAACAATTACACAACACAGACAGTTACACAATACCTAACCGAGTTTTATGTAACTTTTTCTTTACGCTACACACCAGTAGTACATTATATATTTTGTATGTATTGTATATACATTATATACAAAATAAATAATATATTTGAAGGACCGATGAGACCGCTTGATCTCTTAAAAGCTTATAGTACGTTTATAGTACGTAGGTACTCTACTACAAGTTTACTAAACTAAAGGACAGGAAAGAGTCAAACATAATTTGAATGTTTTAAAGAACTATAAACTGACTTCGAATCCCTTAACTTTACACGGTTTTGCGGGACAAATACTAATCCCTCGGGAATATTTTTATTATGGGACCACCCCGGGGTTATTTTTTATACAAAAGCGAAAGAATTTTCAAATTCGGTCCCTAACTGATGGAAAAATCGACAAATTTACATAAAGAAAACATGCATATACAGCCGAATATGGAACCTCCTCCTTTTCGAAGTCTTTTAATAAAATTAGGTCATAGATTTTCATTTGTTAGGTACTATCATTGTTGTGTTGTTATTCAAGTTTAGAATGTTAAAGGAAACATCAACTCAAGTTAAATTGCCAGCATCAGTTAACACGTGATTCGCGAAAATCTTAATTAACAGATAGGGGAGTGATCCATCACTTCCCGTGATAACAACCCCCTTCAGGTGATGATGCGAGATTAATTTCATTTATTGATGGCTGATTGATGACGGGAAGGTAAATAAATGGAAAACTAATGATGAAGATAGAGATGTTACAAAAGATTGAAGTGGGAGGTAAATGGGAACCGCCTTGAGTTTTCGAAAATGGTGCCTGATGGATTTGAAGCCAATAATTTTATTTTTTTTAGTTAAAAGATGCGATATATCATTTATCTTAACCTTTTATGTTTGAGGAAACATACATATATAACGTTATTCCAAAAATTGTGATAATCAAAATTATGAGACGCTTGGAAAGCTTTAGTTGGTGTTACCTCAGACGAGACCAGCGAAAGTTAGCAAATTTTTTGTCGTGAATAGTGCTAGATTTTATAATGTATTGCCAGCTAATATTACCAATCTTGGCGAAAAGGCAGAAACCACCATCAAAAAACACCTCACCGGGAGAGCCTACTACGGCATTAAGGATTATCTCTCAGATCGCATGAGTCAGCAATACTTTTTTATATTTTTTCTCTTGATATACCTATACCTTTTATTTTAACTTATTTGTAAGACATTCTTAAGTGCAATGTAATGTGTCTGCGAGAAAATTAATTAATGAAATTGAAATGAAACTGAAAACTGCTATAAAGAGAAAGAAGCAGGCATATTTGGATTCAAATAAGAATCCTTTAGTTATTAATACAGGGATAATATTTATCTTCCGCAAGCAAGAGCTTTTCGCTTTCTTAAAGAGAATCCAACTCGAAACAATAATAGCTGGCCTATAAATAATCACTTCCCACAACATCGAAAAAACATCAACCGAAAATAGAAAACCCATAAAAATAGTCGACACCAAACAAAAATGTTTGATCCATGAAAAATTACTAAGAAAACATTCCGCCAAAATTAGGCAAGTACGAAGTAACATTATGGTGGGCCATAATTAAACATCAATACCGTTACAAAAAGTAAATAAACAGGGTATGTGGGGGGGTGAGGGGGTGGACTATGACTAATGCCACGCGATCCGTCAGTGTCACTCGCGGCCTGTGGGGGCGCCTTACAGGGCCGGAGCAGGTCCTTCGAAATAACATTTTCTCTACACGATTTGTATAGCGTGAATTGATGTTGGTATATGTTTCACTACTCGGCTGTAAATCATTTGATTTTTGGCTGATAAAGATTTTATCGAGAGTTTTTTTAATATTTTTAATTAGTTAAAAACCTATTCAAAGAACTATGACTATGACACGCTTACTCATGCTGAGACAGGTACCATTTTATGACTCAAACAATTTTTTTCTTTTTAGGGTTCCGTACCCAAAGGGTAAAACGGAACCCTAATACTAAGCCTCCGCTGTCTGTCCGTCCGTCCGTCCGTATGTCACAGGGCTCTAAGCCGAAAGAGGTAGACAACTAAAATTTTCAGAGAATTTGTATTTCTTTTGCCACTTTAACAACAATTAATAAAAATAAAATAAATATCCAAATTAAAGGACCTTCCTTACAAAAAAAGTGATTATTTTGACTATTTTTGCTCTTCGTTTGTCTCTTGAACCACAATAGGAGGACACATAAAACTTTCTATAAATAAGTACTATTTCAATTGTCATAATAAAAAAATACTAAAAACATAATAAAGTTGAAAATTTAAAGGGGCCTCTGAACAAGAGAACATTTGATGTTCTTTGAAAAAGTTACTTAATTTTTACGGTACGAAACCCTTCGTGTTCGAGTCGACTCGCTCTTGGCGTTTTTTTTATAATGTATGTACTTGTACTTTGAGTTACTGAAGCTAAAATACTGTTTTCTAAGTAATATTTCAGTACCAATGATGATCTTAGGCAGTAGAGCCTAGACAGTACTGACAAAAAACTAGATTTTGCTTCATTTACATAAAAAAACGCTCTTCTTTTTTCTCTAAACTTTGTGTCTATTAGGACGGTGTACCACCTCGAGTCCTCACGTCACCCCGTCTCTAGGGCATACTGCCGGCACAATTAGATAAATACAAAAAAGAAACAAGTAATTCCAGACGAAACCGGGTGAAACTAGATTACTTTTCAGAGGGAGAGCGAATAGAAAAATTAGCTGTCAAAAACAATTCAAAAAATGCTGAGGGCGCAGCGAATGAGAAAATTGGAACGGAATTTTCGTTGTTTGCAAATAGTTTGTGCTGTTTTATTGCTCAGGTCGATTTTGCTATTTCGTATTTTGTACTTGAAGCCAGAATTTGAAATGTGTATTTTCGTAATAAAAATTAGAAATGCAAGTAAGTTTTAAAATCTTAGGGCATTCCGATTGGTATTGATTTGGATTAGTTGGGCTACATCTAGACTGTTTCCAACAGTCTGCAGTTAGCTCAATTGCTTTAATTGTAAATACTAGTTGTAATTATCAAATATCTGCCTAATTAATGTATTGTATTAAGTTTATAAGTCTTAATACCCATAACACAAGCTCTGCTTAGCTTGGGGCTAGATAATGCTGTGTGGATTGTCCAGCATTATTATTATTATGTAATAGTATCCATTTTAAGTCATTTTCTTATTAAGATATGTTTTAAAATTTTAATTTAAAAAATTACATAACTTTTCGGTAGCTATTGGTTGATTACCAAATCCGCTATGTCAGGTATGTAACAATCTGAATTATTACCAAACCACAAAAACGCCAATATAGCTACGTAGTCTAAGCATACGTTTTTCCTTCTGGAACTCCTGAAACACATTTCCGTCTAGCAATATGTCTATCCATGGTATTCATCAATTAGGCTTTACATAATTCATCGCACAATTTAATATCGTATGCCGTATTCAGCACGCAGGCGTCAATTACTCACGCCATTTTTTCTTTTTTGATTTCATCAAATTTATTTCGCTGGAACGAATGGCCGGTCGTTAATAGAACATTTACGCGGTGTATGATCATTTCGGTGTGTTTCGCCACTGTTTTGTTGTACATACTGACTATTGTTGTAGTTGTTGTGGAACTCTATGACTAGAACATTTACGCGGTGTATGATCATTTCGGTGTGTTTCGCCACTGTTTTGTTGTACATACTGACTATTGTTGTAGTTGTTGTGGAACTCTATGACTAGAACATTTACGCGGTGTATGATCATTTCGGTGTGTTTCGCCACTGTTTTGTTGTACATACTGACTATTGTTGTAGTTGTTGTGGAACTCTATGACTAGAACATTTACGCGGTGTATGATCATTTCGGTGTGTTTCGCCACTGTTTTGTTGTACATACTGACTATTGTTGTAGTTGTTGTGGAACTCTATGACTAGAACATTTACGCGGTGTATGATCATTTCGGTGTGTTTCGCCACTGTTTTGTTGTACATACTGACTATTGTTGTAGTTGTTGTGGAACTCTATGACTAGAACATTTACGCGGTGTATGATCATTTCGGTGTGTTTCGCCACTGTTTTGTTGTACATACTGACTATTGTTGTAGTTGTTGTGGAACTCTATGACTAGAACATTTACGCGGTGTATGATCATTTCGGTGTGTTTCGCCACTGTTTTGTTGTACATACTGACTATTGTTGGTATTGTGGAACTCTATCACATTATAATTACTTATGCAATTCAGATATTTGGAATGGACCCTGTGGTTGGATCACATACCTAACTAGTCGGAATAAATAGCCAACGTCTCTGGTTAGACGCTGGGCATGGTCATGTGAGAGACGTTGCGAATAGATGCGTCTCACGTGGGACGTTGGGAACAACCCAAGCAATTTGGTCCTTTGAGTTCTGTAGGTAGCGTTCGATGTTGATTTAAATGATATTTAGTGCTGAAATAACATTGATTAAATAATAAATAATGTTTGATAATACATTTGCATGAAGTTTTAAGAAATATTTAGAGGTACAACGGCTTTTGAATTTCATCATCATCGTAAAGAACACCTTAATGCTAATATGATAGTATCTATCAATAATTTACTATATCTACCTCAAAACTCTCACGAAGTTCCAACAGTTTTATTTAGGTACCAAACGATAACCTTAATTTACACTGGCTTGGCTACTGTGTTTCATGACGATTAATTTAAAGAAGCCACCTACGTACTGGCCATTATGATCAATTCATTAATATTATGTGTATTGAATAAACATGCGCACAATGAGATAAATAATTAAATTAATTAGTAACGTAGCGCAAATACGGCAAGTTTTAATTCAATACTCATTCAAAGAAACTTTGCTGATCAAAAATGAACCAACAAACATTATTTTAAGTCTCATTTTTCACTGTGAAAATATTTTCGGAAGCTCACAAAATGAGAGTTTGAGTGGACAAGCACGAATGAACTCTACTTTGCAATGTTTTAAGGCTGATATTGCGTAATTGAACTCTTACAGAAGTTTTTGGAATCTGATCAGGTTTTGTTGACAGAAAATAAGCCTTATTTGTATTTGAATACGGATCTTTATTGTAGAGGAGATAGTAAAGTTTTCCTCCCCCGCACCGCACTCCAGGCCCTCAGACAAATGACGTAGCATTTGTCCAAATGATGGCGCGGGCGGCGGAGAGAATGAATTTAAATTATCATTCAGTGGTACCAACACATAGAACCCTAATTCGGATATGTGTGGGTGCACACTGTGTCGTATCCTCTACTCTACCTAACATGTAGTAAGAATTATTTGAAAAACTACACACCCTAATAATACACCAGAAATAAAAATTATGGAAATGAATACTGAGTTCGAACCATCATATTCTCAATTTTATGGAATGGTAACTAGAATTTAAAAATAAAAAGTATTTTCAACAATTCATAATAAAAAGTTATGACGCATTCCTATCCACTCTCCTATCTAAGTAGGTACAAAAAAACTAGAAAGCGATAATTCTCACAACAACCCACACGTTTCATCGAATCAAAAGGTTTCATCATACCTTCAAATGGAGATATCTAGAATTAATCGCGCTGAAGGCACACAAAGCCGTGAAATATGACCTGCTCGTTGTTCACAATGGCTACGTCTTCATCACGAGCCTATTGTTTTTTTAAGACACCACACGGATTGTTTTCAGCTCTGTATTGTTGGTATCAAAGTAGGTAGGTACAGTCAACATAAACTTACACTGGTATTTGGTGCTGTTTGCTTCATGCTATGACTTTACCAGTGTCAGTACCGAGGAGTTGCATAAACTTTAGCACAATATTTCAAATTATAAATACTGAAAAGTATCAGTATCAGAGAGAAAGGAGAAGTCTCATTAACTTAAAAAAAAACACTGGCGCTATTTTAGTATTTTGAGGTACTACAAACGCAGAATATTTCAAAGTGTACTCACTTTGAAACTTTGAAACCCAGACAAAAGAAACACGCTTATAAATTAACCCAGTGTGAGGTCTAAGCACTATAATAATAAAAACCTTAGAAACATAGCTCGTTTGTCACTCGTCATTTATTTGCGGATTTCTATCAAGAAATCGTAGAAAATTATAAATAAAATATTTAACATAATTTAATTTTTACATATAAATAGATAAATAATAATATTTAAATGTACGGAGAGCAGCATCATTTGGTTACTCCTTTAACGTTTACACTTATACCGCTAGAGGGTTACCATGAAGATGCTCTCTGTACAAACTGACACAATCAACTTCACAAAAAGCAGCAAACAAAATTTAAGAGAATCAGATTTCATTTCAACGCTGATTCAAACTGAGTTTCCAAGTGTAAGGACTAAAATTTTAACAAGTTTAAGAGAACTAAAATCATAAGGAATTATCGTATATATTTTCATAATAGCTAATAGTTAACGCTTCTCGCCAGTAAATTTGATAATTTATAACGTCGACTGTACCAGCTACATGCGTGAGGAAACTTGTTCTTCTATGGTGATTTGTCTTTGCGATTATTGCTTGATAAAAATATCAGGGACGTTGAAAGGCGATAAATATTAAACCTGTTTTATTGGTAGAAATAACATATCTAAGCAGGTGTCACGAGTTACCTTTTGACCCTTGCAATATTTGTCATCAGCAAAACAACTATTATTATTATTATTATATATTATAATTGTCCAGCATTATTTATTTATTATTAATGGTGATTTGGTGGTTGGTATTATAATAATAAACTTCTTGCTAGACTTCCCTTATAAACGATCTAGAGTAAGATTTATTTAATTATGAACACAACGTTATAATTAAGCCCAACCACCACAAATACCAAGCAATACTATTGTTATAAACCCTGAAAGTTCTCGACTAAATCTCATCTTCATATTTTTCTCGCCTAATAACATTATTTTTATAGTCACAGAATTATCTGATTGGAAATTAGAGTCAGCTCTAAAGAACAAAGTACAAATCCGTCAACAATCTCCCGTCATCTGTCAACTCTAAGTAGTCTCTTAATACGATACGGAAGCCCTATTGTACGACAAGTAAGTCTTAAAAAGGACCCCGTATCGTACAATAGGCATGGACGGGATTCATTCCCGTTATCAATCTGCAGTGATGCCATCTGACGCCCGCATTACTCAATTTCCTTTTGCGAATGTGGAGATGGAGAAAAAAAGGCGGAAGTGGCTATAGAGTTCGTAGGATAAAAAGGTTTTAAGTGTTTTATGATAGGAGATAAGTTCAAATATTAGTAATTGCTTAATGTTAATAGGTACTTTAAAAATGTGACAAACGACACATACCATTATTTTTTATATGAATAAATTAAATAAACACTAATAGGTTCAAAAATGTATAAAAATATTTTGTTAATATATAAATGATATTCTTGATTTTTCGTGTAAACGTTGGTCATAAAGAAAGTCGTTAAAGATGCAGATTCTATAAATAAATAAATAATGCTGGACAATCCACACAACAAATAATATAACATCTAGCCTATTTATAAACGTCAAAGTTTATAAATAAAATAGAATTGCGTTCTCATTACCATACACCAACTCACCTACTTTAAAGACGTTATGCAAATAAACTAAATTGAATTACCGGAGTTAAATGTCGTATAAGATAAAAACGACTACGCCATCTACAATCCAATGAGGAGACAGGATTAACATATTCAAACATCTATTGAATATTTATATAAGACTAGGGTTGCTTGTTCCGCAAGTTAGATCCTTTTACTTTTGAACTTTTATATTAAAAATCTGCAAAAGTAAAGCTTCTGATGAACGATATAAACAGTTCACAAAAAATACACCGACCTAAATGATTTTGATTTTTATTTTTCCGGTTTTTTGGGGAGTTTAAAGCTTATGGCAACCCTAGCTGCTTCCCAGTGTCCATATTCAACCATGTAACACTAATACGTGTTACTAGCGGTAGCATTTAAAAACAAACAAAAACTTTACCAGCACCTTTTAAAGCCATTTCGGTACCTACCTAGGTATTATATCTATTTTTTTAAAGAATACGGTAGACACATATTATCATACTAGTAAAATACGCTATTAAAATAAAATATGCTCCAACTACGTAAGCACCCACCTTTATAAAAAGTTTTATGCAGAAAAAAAGTAAAGAATTCAATAATTTAATACTAAACAATATCATGAAAAATAACGTTGCCTCATCGGTATCACTAAACCTATCAGAAAAACCTTCACGACAGTTTTATTTACATAGTATATAAATACACAAGCGACTTTATTCAATATTGATTACTTTTCATCAAGATACGAGCAATTTAGGTTCATCCACTAAGTACCTTCGTTTTCTGCCCATCGCGGCTCGCACCTACAACGCGTTTCATCGGCCATGCAATTAAATTTCATGCCAACCTTACAAGGCAACTTATTAAAAACCCATCCAATCATTTACTGCCTAAAGGTTTCTGCGTCGAAAATGCTATGGGCTGATTCTCCTTAGAACCCAATATAAATTGTATGAGATTTTGTCTTACAAGATTGTTACTTTAATCGGGCCAATGTATAGGAAATCGTACACAATTTTACTGCTAATATATGTACCTTAAAGAGCTTTACAGGACTTGCCACGCCAGAGTTCCAGTGCTCGAGGTCAGTCATGTAGAGACCTTAGTCAAGGTGCCAGGGGCATCTGTAAAAAGGTTGGTTTAAATAACCTTTAAAATTGTTACTTTTTAAAAGTAAGTAAGTAGGTAGTCAATACTGTTATTGACTATGTCATCTTGAATATTTTAATAATTATATTCAATATTTTTACCGTTGATTTTAAATTACACAGAAAACTAAATATTCATAAAAGACAACATGGCGTAGTAAACAATTTCATAGATTTTAAAGAAGTATGAACTAAATTACACTGCAGCTTGAAATTAGTGGGAAAAAGGCAGGTCAGCCCCTGTCTTGCAATGACCCGAAATTAATATGTCTATTACACAATTTATTATAATTTTCAATCGACAACGGCCTTTATTAGCAAAGAAAATTACAATAAAATAATAAAATAAATTAGAACTAGTATTTACAATTAACATATTAAAATTAACATATTAATTACAATGAGTAAATGTATATTACACAATATTATTAATTCGAAAGTTTGGTTATATGGATGGATGGATGGATGTTTCTTATTTATTCACGCAAAAAGTACAAAACCAATCGGGCTGAAATTGCATAGATGTAGCTGTAACTCTGGAATAGTAAATAATAGTAGTAGTAGTGTAGTATTTTTTGCCATCAGTACCCATAGGATATATGTAAATATCATTTTAGCCTTTCCTCAGAAACAAAACATGCGAAGCCGCGGGCAGAAACCAGAAAATAATAAACGTAAAATTATTTAAAATACTCACCAAGCAAGCAGGACAGTGCGTAACGCGCCCTCCGCTTCAGAAAATCCGGCGCACAGTGTAGTGGATCCGGCGCGCTCGAGGCTGGAGGCGGATTCGCAATCAGCGGTTACCTGTACTAAATAAATTATTATTTAACACACAATCTCTTTTTAATGTGAAAGAAACTAATATAATTTTGTTAAATTTTTAAAAGAAAAGTTAGACAGATTTGGAGCAGGCCTTTCAGCGGTAGTAAGTATAGCATAGCGGTAGTACAGCGGTACTTGTTATGCATCGCAAAATATTTTGATATATTTGGTTTTATGTCGATTAAATCAGGAGCCCTATTAGAAGCAAGATAAACTTTTAAAATTTTACAAATCTGTCCTTAGAAAGATATAAATTGAAATAAAAAGTATTCTTGAAAGTGGTTTTTATAAAGTAATACGTTGTAGAATACATACTTAGAATTATAGAATAGATACTTTGAATAACTTGCGTTAATTTACGTTCGTAAAACTAAATAATTTTATCCCTTGTATCAAACAAAACTAAGTACCTAAACCAATCTAATCTACACCTAAACAATAAACAAACGCATGTCATGAATAAACCGCTTGCTTTGTCAGGATTAAAATTCAAATATTCTGACAACTCAATCTACGGTCCCGGGAGGTCGCTGGAGATGTCACAGTATATCTGCGGATCGGAGATAAATGTGGGCTGTGGCAGTCTGGCAGGTGTAGGGTCAAGGAGGAAGAATTTTTGAGCAAGAAACATCGATGTTTTGAATTTTTATACGTTATGTTATGCGAGGAATGTGATTGGTTATCACTATCAGGTATAGTTTAAATAGATCTTGATTTATTTTACCTATTTTGTACCCATGAATTAAGTTTAAAAGAAATATTTAAAAGATGTTGAAATTCTGCATGTCCAATAAAGCTATTTTTATTCAAACGGTTCTTTATAAACATTTGACCACTAAGAAACAAAAATTAAAACTTAAATCTTTATATAATTTTGTGTAAAGAATCAAAGTATTTTTAATTTATTACAAAGATACTTAGGTGTTTTTTTATACAGCATTATTTGAGCTGAAACAGCTCAAGTTTTCTCCTATACTGTGGAACACATGCAGCGCATTTGCATATGTTTCAACGGCGTTGAACCTACGACGGGTGGATTAATACTGTAATCTGGATCTTAGCTTCATTGGGAACTGTAAAAGCTACCTACTACGAAGACATAATTATTTGTAGGTACGTTAAAGTTGATTAATTCGGATCAAAGAGAAAAAGTATCTTGTAATAAAATTAGGTAAGTATTATAAAATTTTAAGAATTAACAAACCACGTCAAAGTTAAAATCAACAGTTAAATAATTCAAAATCGCTAACTTTTATGTTATAATCAGCCAGCAACAAAAGAAAGTTAATTAAAAAAGGGAACCACTTTATTATCAAAAATTATAACGTCAAAATCAAACACAAAAGACGCCATATTTGGTCGGCACGTAGACCTGCACGCACCGCTAACAGAAAATAAGGGACACACAGAAGACAGGAAGGGCCTGTGCGACCGAGAGGCAAACAAAACACGCTCTAGAGTAAACGAGAAGGGGATAGTGACGCGATGATTGAACGCGCCACAAGAAAAATGATCACCCGTCAAGCTGCGACTGAGAGAAACTACCCCTAGCGGGCGAGACAAGGTACGTGATACTTTTCCCCATGGCACGCGAAAGAGACGGAGTGAACCAAAATAGGGGTGACGTACAGTGATGGATTATGCTTTTCTCTCTAAAGAAGGGAGGGGCTCACAGGTCGTTATGGAAAAAGCTGAGGGTAGTGGGACTGACATGTGTTTGAGACGCGGACCTAACCGATGGAGCCCATAATTGATTTCAATGCTAATCAAAGTTTTGAATAACTTGATTAAAGTTAATCCTTTCATGATCCTTGGATTCTCTGTAGAGTATTGGTTTATGCAACCAACGATTTTTGATGTTTTGATTTAAGATTTCTTCTACTTTTACAAAGATATTTGGGGTTATAATTAAAATTATTTTTAATACTTAGGTATCTTAAAATGAAGAGCTAATGCTGCATTTTAACCCTTAATGACTCATCTAAATTAAAAACAGACAAGTCTTTACAAACTCGTGAACAATAACAATCAGATGATAGTTTAAGATATGAGATTTCGTAAAACAATGAGCACTCTTTAATAAATGAAATGAAATATTTGTGGTAACAATTTATGTTCTACGCTGGATTCCAGTTGACAATTTATTAATCAAACCGATTACCTCTCTTACAAAAGCGGCCTATTGTGAAAATATTGGTGTCTAAGCCTGAGAGCCGTAAATGCTAACTGCCATTGTTTCCGTTATTTCATTAAAACATTCGTAAATATTTGCATTATTACAAACATGTTATTGATTATTATAATTTTAATTTTCTTAAATCTTAGGTAGGAAATCAAAGAAACCTTTTGATAATTATTATTAGAATTAAATGGGTATTTATCGTGTTTATTTACCTGTTCTTCCTGTTTTTCAACAGGTTTACACACTGTCGTGGTCACGGAATGACAATAGGTAAATAAAGCGATAAATACCCGTTAAATAATACTAGTGATAATTAATTAGGTATTTAATTAAAAATAATTATAATATTCTATTCAAAACAGCGATTTATCATTGATATGACAGACTATAGAAAAACCAATCACACACATACGTACCAAGGATATATTATGTTATTTAAACTTATAAATTTCACTAATATTATAGTTATTTATTCAACAACTGAGCAAAAAGATTTAAAAACATACAACTTTTACCTCGACTAGCGAGAAAATATTTTTTTATTTATAAAAGAGGTAGAATGCCAGGAACTCATTTTGGTCAACAACCATAATGGAGGGTACGAATGCTATAAACCTCTTTCAAACCATGAACGAACGAAATTATGCGTTTCTGTGAAGGTTGAATGCTGTCTAACCTCCTTCCCTACGATAAGCTAAAATGAGTGCAGCTCACACAGGTGCAAGTCCCATCATTCCGAACCTGTTGTTTGGTAGATTATTTAAAGATGGCGCAGTCCACCTAGAAGAAAGGTCTTAAAAATGGCGATGCCTTCAGTGAGAAATTATACCTCCCCTGATGCAGATAGCGTTTATTCTTTCTTCACCGTTTTCGAACGAAAGTGGTGAAAAAACATTTTCGTCCTTCTCGTCAACCACCACAGTACTCTCGGCCGAAACAATCCTATGAATAATTAGGGATTTAAATTTTAACACAACAAAGGTATAAAACAATAAACGCCCTTCGAGTGGACAAAAGCATTTCTGTCGGTGTTGGCCCTTGGATTATATTCGAGGGGTCCTCGGTGATGGGTTGATTGGTGGATTCCATGGTGGATTCAAATGTCCAAGGTTTATGTAGAGGTAGAGTAATTGAAGTTCTGTTCCGGTTAGGTATGTTACTCTTGATATGTCTATGTCATATGTGATAATAGTAATTTATGTCTAAGAGTAAGGTTGTTACAAAGAATTTTATTTAGTAAAGAGTCCGCGCGGGCACGTTTTTGTGTGTATGATATTATGAGTCATACTTCTGACGGCTATCTAACAATCACAATAGGCCTAATGAGATTGCCATAAACTATTGCCCCATTATTGTAGCATTTGATAGACCCCTAAGATGCATAGGGCTATGTAAGATTACATAGAGTTTGAGAAATTAGTTACATTTTCAAAGTGAATTTGAACCTTCTCGATAGTAAAAAAAATTATAACAACAAAAATACGGTGTAAATGAGATTTTATGCCATCATATTCTTTTTATTATTTTGACTTTGTCAAGTTTACTGATATAACTAAAATAAAGATCACGCGACAAAATGACTGAACTTTCAAAACCTCGCACCGCAACATTAAATTTTAAGTAGGGTTACATTACAATCTGCCACTGTTGGTTCGTAAAACAAATTAATTTAGACAAGAGGAAGATGTAAAAACTTTGCAACAGCAATTACGTTTTATTATACCCCATTAAATTAATCATCGGCTAAATAAATTTTTCATTTGGACGAATCACTGAGGCTGCTCGCTGGTACAAATTTATTTGCGTTTTGATTGATAATTTCTAGCTAGGATTGAAAATGTTTGCCTTGGTGGAATATTTGTTTTTAATGGTAGCAATTTGCATAAAAAGAGCATGTTTTCGCCCAATTTTGATAGTTATCCAGATTCTACAGTTTTATTTTTCCGTAGTTTGCCCATTTATCTTTAGACTTGTAACTCAGTGAGTTCACTGACGGGGGTTGTCATACAAAGTATCTGGCTACAAATACTTACATACTCCTTGTTCGGGCGGTAGGGCGGATCGGTAAAAAAGGGAACCCGATATTGTATAGTCAATTCCGAGGGTAGGCAGTTACTTCAGTTTTGTTATTAGCTGGTTAACAAAATATACTACTATCCAAAATTTCTTGTCTAAGCATATTCTCAGCTACCATATTCATGTGTCAGAGCTTTTAAAAATACAGTGAACGCAATGCATAATTGATTTACCGCTTATTGTTCTAGAACTCGCTTCTCATTAGCGATTCAAGAGAGCAAATTATGCTACCTAATTACAAGTGAATGAGCAAAGACAAAACAGTATTTATGCTCAGCGATTTATCTCACAATGTACCGATGTTTCGGACTAAGGAAGAAAGAACCATAAAATTTGGCTTAGAACTATTAGCGTATGAAAAAGTGTGACATACAATCACTCATGCTTCTTTAAAAGACAATGAGCTTCAGAAGCGAATAACTGCCTATTATGTATGTGCTAATGAGGAATGTGCTTAGTTTTGAATATGGCGCACGCTGTTCAAAAAATATTTTTGACTTGGGTTTTTTTAGGTAGCACAAAGTTATTGGTTCATTTTATAACAACGTAAAGAAATTCACACTGAAAAGAAAATAAATAATGCTACACCCAACATCAATCCCAATATTTTGATCTAATTGAAAACATTGAATACATTTTCAAGTGTGATGATATTTAATTACATGAAACTTTGGTGACACCGCGATCCATTATATTTATTTTGATGGATTCCATGAGAATATAAGCATCAGCACTCCCCTCAAATCTCAAACCGAACAAAGGAAACACGTGAGACTCCCTCAGCTCACCCTACCAGGAACGAGATGTAGAGAAAAATACGTATTTATAGCAAATACTCGTACTCAAACAGACCTACATTGTGTACGAGTCAAATAAATGAGGCTCATTTTTCGTGATGTCAAAAAAATCTGAATGGAAAAGAAAACGCGCAGCGAAAAAACCGGCAGGCTGCGGGCTTTTTATTTTGTTTAATGTAATACTGATTTGGGATGTTGCAGATTAATTGCGTCTTACCTGAGGTGGCGGCAAGGGTGACGCGACTGAAAGAGTTCCCCGACGCTGATCGATCCCCGGCTGCGGATTGAAAGGAGCGACGTGAAAGGTAATTATTCATCCGGTGACTAGAATAGAACACTTTTGTACCTTTATCTCGGGCTTTTTTCACGAGTTTTGCGCGAAATTTGCAAGTAAATGGATGAAGTGACACGGTGATTTGTTCGTTGGACGCGTTAGACTTCCCATGAATTCGATTTGCGAAATTCTTATTTTGTTATGATAATCTCACGTTCAAGAAACTGCTAGGAATTTGCATCATTCCTTCAGTTTACAAGCAAAATATTTAAGAAAAAGTTAAACCAATATTTTAAGTTAATATTTTGCTTACCAACACAGAACAATGAAAAACTTGCAATAAAACTACCAATACCGACAATAATTAGGAGTAGCTACCGCCGCATTGAGAAATATAACACAAAAACGAAACAAAGAAGAAATATTCATAAATAAATTTTGCAACAAAAAATTTGTATGCAAATTTTACAATAGGCGCCATAGAACCCGGAAGATTGCACAATGCTGGACAAAGAACTAGAAGCACATGTGATCCTGACCTGGTTTCACTGTCCAGGGCCCACTGCCGAGCCTTTTGTCTCAACGTCCTTTATGATTTACGATACTTTTTGACGTCTATAACGCACGCTTCATTTGAATACCTCGACTTGTGCCCTGCACATTTCTGATGCTCGCCCGCATAGATATTTTTTCAAGAAAACTAAGCAAAGCCACCATTTTGCATCATAATGAACATTTGGTTACCAGATTAAGATATTATGAACCGAGACTACGTGTGTAAACAAAATAACAATAATAGCTCATAACCTTTAAATTTCAAAACATTCTGAACATTTCCATAACAAAGGTAAAAATAAAAAAAAACACGACTGTAATATGAAAGAGTAGATAGTAGAGGTATACTTACATGTGATGTTGAAAGCCAATCATGTTCTATCTCGCGCAAAAAAGGATATTATATAACCTCAAGATGAAGTCTTCAAGTTGGACGATGTTTTTGTAAAATTACGGGCAGCTAGGCGGCGAAAACTGGCAAATTATAGCCTGAGACCAGACATTGGCCGCAGTTGTGTTTACGGTCCGAAACGATAGAGATCGCGAAGATTGCTGACTATTATTGTGGAGGACCCATTATGGTGACTAACTAAACGCTCGATTGTGCTCAAATGATACCTGAGAAAGGTTGGGAAGTTGAACTCGCGTTATGTTCACAGTTTATATGAATAACAATCAGTTTCTTTTGAGATTATGACAAAGATTTTGATCTGCGATGTTTCATATCTCAATCTAAATGCATCAAAACAATTTTAATCGAAACTAGTTTCACATCGAAACCCATTTTAATTAAAAAAAACCGAAATAATTTGTGGACGTGCGTGCAATCTAACATAATGTGAGATAGAGCGTATTCAAATCTAGTGCAAAAATAGCTTAATCGCTTGAATAAATCCGAGAGCTTAAATATTTTACTGCTCAGTTAAAAACCATCGCCCGACTGCGGTTTCGTTGACCGCATCGGGTTTGAAGCATGTTGCCATTTCACGGCATAAATATGTATATCGAAAAATGAGCCTCTTTTTTTATAAAAGTAAGTCTTTTGAAGACTGGTAGCTTTATAAAGCGCCAATTTTATTTTCCATATTTTATGCGATGGCAAGTTTAGTTGCAGTTTATTTTCGTGGTTTTAAAAACATCTTTATTATTCGAGGTTCTCTCCGTTTTAGGGTTCCGTACCCAAAGGGTCAAAATGGAACCCTATTACTAAGCCTCCGCTGTCCGTCCGTCCGTCCGCCTGTTCGTCCGTCCACCCGTCCGTCCGTCCGTCTGTCAGGGCTTTATCTCATGAACCGTAAGGGGTAGATAGTTTAAATTTTCAGAGAATGTGTAGTTCTCTTGCCGCTAGAGCAACAAAATAATAAACACAAAATAAATATCAAAATTAAAGTGGGCTCCCATACAACAAACGTGATTTTTTGGCTTATTTTGCTCTTAATTTGTAAAGGCTGTATCTCTTGTACTAGAAATAGGTAGACAAATGAAACTTTCTATAATTAAATAACACTATAACTGTAATAATAACAAATACTAAAAATAAAATAAAATTTAAAAGGGTCTCCAAACAAGTGAATATTTGATGTTTGAAAAAGTTGCCTGATTTTTACCGTACGGAACCCTTCGTGTGCGAATCGACTCGTACTTGGTGGTTTTTATTTTTAGGTCTGCATAACGTATAAAAATATACTATCCGTTCTAAATAAATATATATGTTCTATACCCCAAAAAAATATGTAGTTTATGTAATTTTGCAGTCTTTTCTAACTTAATTTAATTAGTAACTGGTAGAAATCCTCCAGTTACTTTATAACTTTATAAGTAACTATGTATTCCTTTTTATAATGTTTTAGTAACTGTAATAGGTTTATTAAAATAAAATTCAAATTAAATAAAACAGTAAATTATTTACCCGTTTATATTCAAATATTGCGTACCAATAATATTGGTTTTGTAATCCCAACGTCTCAATACCCAGGTAACGAGTTGGCCATTAATATAGGGATGTATCGTCAGATAACTTTATTTTGGTAGCCGACTACTTTGTATGCGGCCGTCCATGCGTCCGTCATTACCAATTTACCAACTTATCTTCGAGTATATCACTTGGATTCTCTACTCTATAGCTATAAGAAAAAGGGCGTTATGAATCGTTGAGTTATGTTTGTAATCTTAGCCCTCTCGCTTTTATCTTATTGGTCAACCATTACTTCTAAATTTAAACTCTTCATTATAATGCCGTAGTGAGAAAACTGGCGATAAAAGACTGGCACGTGAATAAAATATAGGTAATGAATTTGATAAAGTTTATCAGGTTAGATCATTTTGTATACCAAGTAAGGTAAGACTTTGAACAAACCAACTTGCAAGATTAGTAAATAAAAGAAAGGTTGATAATAATGTAACACAATACTAATAATAATGTAATAGAACTATTTTGTCTTGACAAAATAGTTCTATTTTTTCTGAATCATTATTTCATATCTTTGGAGGTTTGGTGAATTTGATGCCAAGAGTGCAAATATTTAAATAACACGTATTTTATATTGTCGTTTTGCTACTTCAAGTTGCAACTTTGTATTTAGAAAGGTACCCCTATTTTGGAGTAGCATCATATGCAGTTTATGATTTGACTGACGCTACACCATCTCTCAATTTAGTGATCTTCACGTTTAGATTCCCTTCAACAACAGTAATTTGAGTGAGGCTCTTCAGGTCTTGGACTTAGCCTGTAATCGGTTTAATATTGTCCAACGATGCCGTTTTATTTTATTCTGGTTTACTGATAGGTTTAGAATCGTGGTGGTCTTTTGGTATTATTTTTAGAACTCAATAATAATTGTAAGGATCTTAACGGTAATCGACAACCTCAGAGAAGTGAAAGCATTATTTAAATAATTACTTACCAACCGTGTTATATTAAAACATGAAAAATAAAAAAAAGTATTAGGTACTTTTAGTGCTATTTCGGGACAAATGTAAAAACATTCCATACCTTTATGTGAACTGTGCTCTTTAAGAAATAAATAATAATGTTGACTGAAACAGAAATGTTTCTAAACATTCTAAGGTGTAGTTTTTAATGTTTTACTCATATATTTTAGGAAAGTTTTGTGTCAAAATCAGTTCAAGCAAAAAGATATAATTTTCTGAATTTAATTTTATAAAATACTACCTTTGCTAAAGATTTTTTCCAAAATTACATAATTGAGGCACTTCTGAATGATCGATAACTACATTACTACCGATCTGATTATAATGTATATCTCATCTGTTCTCCCACTCTTTTTAATAGCTTTGAAAAGAGAGATAAGTTTTTCAAATACTTGATTGAGAGGAGTGGGCTTGGCTGGATCCAAGAAGCGTGCATTATTGATTAATGAAGACAATCACTTAGTCATAATTACTCCGCTAGATGGAAGTTAATTGCTTGATTAAGATCAGAACTTTTTAGTTTTTGCCCCTTCCATTTCAATTAGGTACGTTTTATATAATTTTATACTGAAAATCTCATATAACAATGGGAATTATAAAACTTAAAAAATGTAAGGTAGCAAATAGTAAGTTTATTACAGATTATTTAGTGGATATATGTATAAGCGTACCTTTTGTTTTATTTAAAAAAAAGAGAAGGTTTTGTTTATTAAAAAAAAAACAAAAGGTACGCGATAAATACCCGATAAATAATCTTAAATATGTTAACAGATCAGGAAAGTTTAAATATGGTAAGTCTGTCAAATAAGGAACAAATAAAACAAATAAACATTAAGGATTTTTATAGAAAAAAATAATATTTACGCAATGGATATTTTTTGTAGATGTATTAGAATTTTTTATGTAAAATATATTTCAAAATAGACGAAAAAGTTCTTATATCAACCGATTTCTTTCCACATCACAATTTCTTGATAACATTACCTAGCACTTAGTTTACGTAATAAGTCTTTCAAAAGCACGTTGCGTGGGAGGCAAAAACTCCCTTTGTTGCCGGCTGAGCGAGCTGATTTCTTAAATAATGTCGATGGAGGATAGGGAGGTCTGGACTGCGTTTGAAAAACAAAAAGGCCGGAAAATACCACACGGAACACCAACCTAAGCAGAAACTTGTATTTGGTCAATGCATCAGCTTTTTGGAGCAGTAAATTTTGCGTTAGTCAACTTTTATTTTTTATTTTTTTTGCTCTCGAATGTTCAGCCTTGAAGCTGCGACGTTCATAGTTCGCCACTAACCCTTGCAGCTGCTAGGAACTGCAGGATTTTCTTCGGGGTGATGGCTCGTAGCTCGTCTGGGCTGTGCAGGTGCTTGCCCAGATGGATGCTACGTTTTTGCATCAGTGCTCCGCACTCTCCTAGCAGATGAAGAGGCGTTTTATCCGCCTCTTCGCAGAATCTGCAGGATTGTGTGATGTAAGCATCACAGACCAGTTTGAACATGTGCTTGTTAAGGCGACATTGTCCAGTTAGGGCTCTTGTCATGATGCGAAGGTTGCTTCTGCTTAGCGCTAGGATTCGGTTCGTGTACTGTTTATCGAAGGCTTTTATTAATTACTTAGAGTGACTCATGCTCAAGGAATTCTTCCAAAGCTTGGAAGCTTCCTCGAAGCAGGAATCCCAGAGGGTTCTGTTAGCCAGGCTTTTAGGTATGCCACGGAACGGCTCGGGGCCCAGTTGAGTCCCCTTGGTCCTTGGTTGTCAACTTACCACACCAGCTTTGTGGTGACAGATTTGACAGACTGTATACGGCTAGGGTCATGACGGTCGTGGCGTAAGAATCGACCACTCCAACTCAGCCCGCGGAAGTCGTAAGCGACAACTTCACTAGTTGCGAGTTGAGTTCACAGTTGCCTCTTACAACATCTGCGGCCTGTCAAAGGAAGGGCAGCAGTTTTAAGCAGCTGCCTTATGTGTATTTTTAACATCTCTACTGCTATCACCAATCCGCCAGCCAACCCGCCGCCGCCGCCGTGGTGATTATAGCATAATACATCTTATTTGGGGGAAGGACGTTCAGCACTGGACGTAAAAGTGCTGATAGGTACACAAGATAGGAGTCAAGGCTTTTCATGACTCGCTCGACTTACATGTACCTAAACAATTATATGAGATAAGAAGGTATATAAACATCCTAAATATTTTGTTCTATGTTAAACGAGTGAAAACACAACTCGTCATAATTATTATGATAATCTTTGGATTATCATAATAATTATGATGAGTTTATACAACTACTAGTTTTTTTTTTGTAAATAACCCGCTTAGATACTTATTATTTACACAAGTAATTTGTGTTAGTTTATGTTATTAAAATATCCGGAAGCGTCTTCAACACACTCTGGCTGCATTGCCCCGTTGTAAAATGCCTGAAAGAAATCGCTTCTAAGTGATAAGGCCGCCCATTGTACCATTCTAATTCATGTTTATGTCCATGTTTTTAATAGAAGAGAGTTATGTATTGTATTGTAAACATTTAAATCATTTATTTTTGGTTTTGTAAGGCCCGTAATATAAAAGCTTGCTCAGTCGACGACCGATGTGGCGCGGCGGACGAAGGTCCTACTGCGACGCAGGAGGTTGCGGGTTCGATTCCCGCTTTGGAACAAATGTTTGTACGATATCCAAATACTTGTTCCGGGTGTTCTGGGTATTTTCTACCCATACTAAAAAATATCTATCTATGTAATGTAATTGTATTGAGTTTATCAGTCATCTAGTACCCATAACGCAAGCTCTGCTTAGTTTGGGGTTAGATGATGCTGTGTAAATTGTCCAGCATTATTTATATTTACTTATTTACTAATTTAGTCGTAGATCTATGCCATAGAAAGCGTAACTCAAGCTTAGATCGATGACTGAGCTAGTATTCATGATACGAGCCTTCGAATGGACTTTCTTACCGGTACACTGTTCTGATAAAATATAGAACTTGATAACATAATAACGTAAAACGGCAAGTTCTCCGGCTTCAGAAAAAGGCAGCCCTATCTCTAGGTAGGAGGGAACCACATAGCAGGCAGGCATAGGCAAGCTCCGGTGCAATCAGTCTTATTCCGCGCGGACGCGCCTCGATTAGTCAACGCCGCTTGCAGAGACAATCCCCCTACCTCCACTTGGTATCGATTCGATGTAATCGATTCCTGTGCGGCGAAAACTATCGATTGTTTCTTCATTGTTTTGCGATTCTTGCTTGTCTTATTTCTCTTTACCTCTAGAGGAGGGTGATTTCCAAACGCTACCTGCATAAAGTTTTTCAGTTACTTGCAGCCTCAGCTTGGATAATTTTAGCCACGTAATTGAATCCATTGCAGCGAAAACTATCATGGTTTTAATTTTTCCATCTTGCATTTAGTACCTAAGTCGTTAGTATTTAGCTTAACACTTGCCTAAACCTGGATAATTTGATCTAACTCTACCTTCTTTTAGTGCTTGCTTGATTTGTAAGCTTCTTTTGTGACATTTTTGTAGTAATAATAAATAACTAAATAACATATTGTTTTGAGCCGTCTTCATAAAAATCAAGGTAGAAAACGGAAATAGACTCTACAGTTTATACTGTAGTGATGATGCATCGGTTCTAGTTATCACGTTACTCAATATTTAGTCGTACCAAAATTCAGTAGGTAGGTCAATCATAACACAGACGTGGCACAAAACGTATTGCAATTGCTAAAACGACAGTGGCCGTGATCGAAGCTGACAATTGGTTTTGTATATGCTTCTCATCATCATCAGCATTTTTCTTTACAAGTTGGCTCACATTCTAATCGTCAGTATAAGTATTTTGCGCGCATTTCAGTCCTACCATTATCCACTTACACAGTAGATCAAGGTTTATTTTTTGCCCCAGATTTAATTGTTCTTACAAGCTTATTTACACTGTTAAGCCTGTATGTAGCATATATCGTACACGGCATTGGCATGTGGCATGCAATGGTCGGAACGCGATCCAATTGCATGCCATAGTACAATGCCAATCCAATAACTTTTCATCCCTATTCCAATAACACTAAAGTTCAAAGTTACAAGAGGCAAAATGCCCGCATATGTAGACGGGGTTACTCCCTTATTATTGGACAAAATTATTCCTGTCATGACCGTCAAGTGATGTCGATGCTAATCTTGCTTCCTGGGTTTGATTCGAATGTTTTGATGGAAAGAAACCATACATTTTAAAGGTCATGAGAAGTTACCTGATAGTATTGAGAAGGCTTTTAGATTGCCTAGAAAACGACGAACAATAATTGAAAAAAAATACTTTAAGGAAATGGTAATAAAATATAGGAAAACACTCAATTTTAGTACATAAGAAGAAAACACGAAGAACTGATAAGATGCCTAGAACTTATAAACCGACGTATAAAAAAATATTAAATATACTGTAAGTATATTAGACGATCACAAAAAATTAGCTAAGGTAAACTCTAAACAAAACTACTTTTGATTAACAAGTACAGAAGGATTACCTAAAATCCGAACCAACAAATCTAATCAACGCCAAACAAGCTAAAACCTAACGAATCGACCCGCTCATCACACTCCACCAAATGACTATATCGATGGAGAACTAATACCGTGCATTTCTGAAAGCATTAGCCGAAGTGTCTGCACATAAAGTTGATAGGTATGCAATATATTCGGTCGGCTTGTCAACGAGCGGTTGAAATGTCGAATAGGTACGCTCGTTTTCTTTGTAGTAAATAGTTGGTGATGGACTATTTGAAGTATGCGTTTGCTGTTGCTGTAGCAGTAGTAAAGAGGACGATGAGCTCGCAAGGACGATAGACAGGCGTGTATACAACAATAAAATCGACACAAATATCTATTTTACATCTACGAACCAACGATAACAAGTTCCACTATGAAATACATATTTACTGTAATAAACATATATAGAGGTAAACTGTTGTTAACTTTGATTCTGGTGGATATAATTAATGTTGGATTTAATCAACAGAATATTATTTTATTTAAACCAATATAATTTTATTTATAACTATATATTGTTTTATTTATGCTTATGCTCCGGTATTCCAAAGGACAATAATGTTTTAACTATTCTAGAAAATACATACATACATACATAAAAACAAATGTAATGTGCATACGGCAAAGTGATGAATGCCATTGTTCGAGGGAAGTCTGTGGTGTCGTGTGGGTGTAGAAATTGACTGTTAGGTAGGGTCACACTAAAACCGGAACCCTAAAAAATATCCACAATATTTGTAGATACTGATTAATGATATGGAATATCGTGAGACAGGCGGTGTTCCGCCACGGCGGGCATGATGATTGATGGTGCATTAGATAATGGTTTCAATAGAATTTGTGCGCTTTGTTCTTGCGGCTCGATGTTGAGGTGTTTGATACATTTCGCTCTATCCGATTTTATATATGTGACACATTTTTTTAATTAAATAATTTCATTATTGCTTCCAGGGCAAGAACAATTAGTTAATGGACTTAGGACCCTGAAATAATTTATCGTTCTTCATTACGTTATTTTCAAGCAATGTAGAAAGTTTTAAAATTAAATTATCAAGCCGTATTTCCATATTGTTTCATCACTTAATTTACAATGCCTTCTACAGCAGGTCCATTCTGATGTATTTGTGAGTGTATCATTCGTGCTGTTTTTGCCACCGATTGGCTGTTTTGATAACGAAAATAACTCATTGAGCGGCAAAAATAATATGAGTGAATGATACACTCACTCATAAATCTGAATCAACCAGCTGGGTTTACTATTTTTATGCTAAAGTATGTCTTATTCTTTACGGTCGTATTCTGACTCTAACCGGTTGAGGTTGTTTTAATCATATTTAACGCTGTTCAAAATTTTATCATCAACAAAACAATAAAATTGAACATTTGAAAACAAATCCTTGTGTATCACAGAATTAGATTAATGATTGGATCAATGAATACTTTGTTCGATGATATTCTCTTCCGACTCGAAACAATATCTCTTTCATAAAAGTTGCATCTGTTGCCCGTCAAGGAATGTATATCAGGCGCAGATGTGATATCAAGTTTTAAATATGTAAATGTAAACCTTATGTGTGAAGAAATACTTAACATTGTCCTTACAAAAATTAGTTTACCTAGTGATATTGATAATTCAAAAATACTTCAAGGAAAGGTACCTTATTCAGTATTCTTCATTATTTTTGTCTTTGACATTGTTTTAAGATAAAAACCACAATATTTAAGTTTAGTAGGTAAACACGTTACTTATAAATATGTACTGTGAACCTACAGTCATTAATAAGACGCTACCACGACCCAGAACAGCGCCGCCACCTAGTTTATCTTATTATTACGTTAAACAAAGGAATTTTCTAATATCCATTGGGTAGTTTGTGATATATATTATAAGCTTTTTTTTAATGCCTCTGTATTAGTTATATTTTGTATAGTTTATACAAAGATGCGAAGTTGCTCTTGGTGGCCACCAAACACTTTCGCGTCTCTGTCTAAACTATACAAAATAAAACTATTGCAGAGGCATTAAAAAAAGCTTATGTTAGGTATCACAAACTGCCCAATGGATTTAAAAATTTATTTTGTTTAACGTAATAATAAGACAAAATAGGTGGCTGAGTTAGTGTGGGTCGGGTTAGCACCGTAGTCTTCTTAATTTATTTTAGGACAGCACTGTAATGTTTTTGTAGTATCAATTTTTAGTTAAGTGCAGGATTCGTTTTAGGATTTCATTTTTCAAAGATACATCCAGTTTAAAAAAAATTTATATCTAAAAGTGGAACACAATCCCTCCTGCAACTCATTATCGCTCGAGCTGGAATAACAGATGTTCTCTGCGTTATTAATACGATACGAATTGGCTATTTATAGCGGCACTTTAGGTTATTTTTGTATACCTACGTAAATTACAAAAATTCATTTGAGTCATGAGGTTTCTTCTGTTCGTTACCGTCTTTACATTGTCAGTTTATTAACTTCTTTTTTCTATAACTTTTTATTTACAGTTCTGCAATCCCAACCAACGTACTACTGTAACTACTCGATCCCTCATAATACTGGTCGCATACTCAATTCTTTTTTATTAAATAAGATATATGTTATTTTTCAAAAATTATAATATCAAGCTGGTCGAAGCGACGCTATGGCCCGAGAGCTGGTGAGTATCTGGCACAACGAATCAGCATTGCTGTACAGCCGGGGCAATGCAGCCAGCGTCTTGGTTTTCTGATTGGTATTGATATGGATCAGTTGAGCTACCTCTAGATTGCTTGTACACTGTTTCAATTGTTTGTTTATTTAAGAAGGGGAACCAACTAGGTGTAACACAAGAGCTCACGAAATGAATACGATGGAACATAAAAATTAGTGCACTCTAAATTACAGGTAGCCACTACATGCGCAAAAAACCAGGCAACTCAACTAAACTGCTAATTGTAATATGAATGTAATAAATTAATAATATGATTAAATTAATGTACATAATTTATAATTATTTAATACCTAATTTATGTAGACACGAGTACCTATGGTAATAAAAATGACAGAAGCTTGCATTGTAAATACTGGTAATAGAAGAATCGTAAATACAAGTTCTAATTTGTTTCTATTCTTTGCATAACAGAACGAGCTCAGGTACACTTACAAAGAGTCACGTTTAAAATGACAAAACCATTAATTTACAAAATTCTACCCAAAACTTTCAATGTAACTTTTAACCGTAACCGTGGCAGAGCTGTGCAAAATTGTAACAGGTACTTTCTATTTCAAAAGAAAGTGTTTACAGATTTACAACCACATTAAGGGCACAAACATTAAACAAAGTTTGTGAATAAAATTCGCCGGCAATAACTCAAGAAAGGTGTGAGGAATTTGCAAGAATGCAAGCGAAAGTGTCGCTTTTGTTCTATATATTTGTTACACTTTTGTATTTTTTATCACTTTTAGGACAAAAGTCAAAAGACTGACCACCTGCGGGGTTAAGAGTAGTTTTGCATATTATTCGCATAGGATAGTTTGCTTTCATTTTCTTTGGATTTATACTCAGTTTTGTTTTGCACTTTGGTGTGGTGGGTCTGTTCTTTATTATTCTAAGGTTCTCGCTACATATAAAGTTTTGTGTAATCAAGGCGTATCAAGTGGTATCAATATAAATCAAGGAAATAATTAATTTTAATAGTATCTACACATACAACTTCTTTTAAGAAATAAGCGCTTGTGAATCAATAAGTTTCCTTTTACTAAAAAGGTACATCATTATTTTAACCAAAATAATAAATGACGTACCAGATCGTGGACATTTAAATTGATTTTCTCAAATACTTCAACATACCTAGATACAGGATCTGTTCATGGAAAATTATCTTCACGTAAATAATAATTTATATACAATTAATATAATGTACTGACTACCACAAGACAGCATAAATAAGAGAGATGTCAACACGGTTTTTTTTTTGAAAACTTGTCTTCGGCAGGTAGGCATATAAAGCTTATTTATAAGGTGTAAGCAATAATGGAATGTTGTGGTATCTCTATTGGTCGCTAGGGGACCCACTCTAGAGGGTGTTCTTATTTGTGGGGACAGAAATTCCAATACCTACTTACGTAACTATTGTAGAAAGAAATACGTTTATTTTAATTTTCTTATCTTGTGGTCTTAAAAATCCATTATTATTTTATATGTTATCTGATTTATGTTTGATAGGCAATATATTTAACCAATTGCATTATTTGAGTTATTTTTCTAATAACGTAACATTCTTAGGTACAAAATCCAAACAAAGTAAATAAAGGGTGATAAACTTTTGTTTCATATCACTTTATCCAGAGCCGTTATTACTCGAGGACACTCCGTATAAGCGAGAGTATGATATCAAGGTTAGGCTTAGCGGAACACTCCACATGTGGTCAACCTTAATAAAGCGCGACAGCGTTATATAAAATGCTCATGAAAGACGGAGAGGGATACAGGAGCTTAGCGGCCATGTTGTATTATGGATGCCTATCATATTTTGGACTCGCTCTGGACCGGATTATTCTTTTTTCTTTTACGCCTCCATCTCGAAACCGGTCTCAGAGCGACGACCACCATTTATTGTAGATTAAAGAGGCTTGTTGTCTTAATTTTAAGCCACGCTTTAATTTATGGTCACGTATACTCTCCGCTATTTTTTCCATAAGATGCATTCTTGATTTCTTTATTTGTATCGCGGCAGACATTAATTCAAGTGTAATAGTGCCGACTAATATTCGAGCGCTTAACTTAATGATTTGGCAATTAAATTAAATTGTTCTCATTGTGGTAGCTAAATTAAAATTAACGTTGAGAGATTTAAAGCGGCGGCGCCTTCGCCGTTGGAGGCTCGATAGTGAATTTTTCACGTCCTCGTTGACTGCCTACACTTTACACTGTCATGCTATCAATTTATAACTCCATAAGTAGATACAGAATTAAAATGATTACATCAACACCCGCTGTTTTAATTACGAAGTTCGTTCAACTCTACAAACTAACGAATTAATCATAAACGCCGTGTACAAAACACGAGTAAAACGAAAAGTGCAAAACTCGAATGTCCGAGTGGAAAAAATGACAGTGCGCCCGACCAAACCGAAGGACGGCGCAAAAAGCGCTGCCGGTGAAAAAATATGATTTATCGCGTGAAAAATGTGGAAACACACGCAAAAAGGGAGGACGGTGAAAGCGCCGTTTCCACTAGACGAATTTATTAATCCTATCGACTCGGTATTTGGATGTTGTGGCGAATGCTGCTATTATTTCAAATAGTTGTACACAAATATCAAAAATAATAAAAAGTTTATATGCAAGTACATGGGATAAAAATACCAGTACCTACACAACCGCGCAACGCAAATATATAACTATAACGTATACTTAAAGTATTTTCGCGCAGGACTGAGTGATGCAATAAAAGCTATACTTTTTCACATCATAGGTTGATAAACCAATCAATCACGACATTTTCAGTAGCCAATGCTATGCACTACACATTAACATATTCCAACGAATCCTCCCATAACATATCTCAGAAATATCTCTCGATCTGCATTCAAAATCCACAGCGGCCGGTGGCGGAGCCAGTGTGTAATTATGGCATTCAATATGCAGCATCTTAATAGAGTGCTAAGAATACTGATCTCTGATAGATATTACTTCGCTATTGTAGCAGTGTAAATTGCAGAGGGCTGCTACTGTGATGAAGATTTTGTATCGTTTATTAACTTTCGCGATAGGACTTGCTTTAGGGTATCTACTTACTAGGTACTATGAGATAACTTGTGATTTAATGGTCAAATTATTAGCAAAATTTTATATGACATCCTTTTCGTAAATTTATCATTGAAAAATTGCTCATAATTTTAATTTTATCTTGCAAGATTTTTTGTTTGTCCTTTGGAACTATTTTGTACTTGTCGTTATAATTTTAATCTCTGATCTTTTTGGAAAATTGCGAAAAAGCCGGTCGAAACCAGGTGCAAACAGTAACTTGTCGCAATAAATCATCGTACACTCACCTACATAATAATGTAGTTTTAAATGAGGTTACATAGGTACCTATGTATATTATTCAACATCCTACATCCTAACCCTGGCACATCCTCTGACAGATACGGGGGACATAGCGGATCTTAAGCGGAAATTAAAACTAATAATTCAAAAAGTTTCCACGCCACCGAGCCGCCGACTCGGATTTATGTTTCAACCAGTCTTGTGAGTGCTTCCTATGTAGTTTCTGACCCAAAACGTTTAGCTGGTAGGATTAGCTTGTAATCATTTTGTTTGATGAAACTTGCTTGTTTTATCAAGGGCATTGTTGTTAATCTGCTTGTGTAGGTATTAAATCTACGATGTAAAGTTTACTCTACTTTCGTTTTCTTTGTGATCTAATTTACTGGATTACGTTCTTATTTACTATTTTGTCTTAGTTTTTTCCCACAATATTGAGTTGTTTGTTTACACTAATCACATTTCGTTATTTTTATATGGTATTGATTAGAAATTCATCAATTAGATCAGGATTTATTAACGTATTTGATAGTTTTACTTAAATCAAATTAAGTTCAGTTCCTTTATTCTACAAAATTCTCTCTAAGTTATGGGATGTAACGTCAGGAGTATCAACAACTTGTTTCTCGGGTTTCGGCCCCTCTTCGGTTTACCTACAATACTTTGCTTTTAGTTTCGTCGGGACAACTTTTTGGTCCGCCTTCGCGTAACTGTTTTAGATTGCTTTTACGAAAATCATTTAAGATGGAGACATCTTTTTGTGGGGTTTTTTTTATCATCTACAATGTAATGAGTTTTTAATCAAAGCTCAGTGTTTTTATCTCTTTCTGCTTTTCCTTTGTTCATATTTATGGCACTTTGACTTAACACCAATATCAAAAGATATATAAATAAATAATGCAGGTTTATTCATAAGTTATAGTGCAGCTACATGATGGCCAGTCAGATTTCTTTAAACCTACCATGGGTTTAAAGAAATCTGCCCTCATGAAAGTCATTTTTAACGGCTCAGCCAACTTTTCATAAATCTAAAAAACTCAGACGGAGCAGCATTTACCGTCTTGCAAAAATACATATACATTTCCGCCTGCTGCAACATTTGTTAAGCTGGAATCAAACTATCTAGGGCTTTAGAAAACAATGACATAGATAAAACAGTCGAAGATCTGCTAGTCGCAGACAGTGGAAAGTAACATAGTCCATTGCAGTCCACAGGGTCCGCGATTGATGGTCCACGACCGTGGACGTATTGCACTCGTTATGCACCTAATGTCAATGCGATCCTGCACCAAGGAGTTTTATTTGCTTCGGACTTATTGATGTGTATGTTTCAGTTTTACTGTTGGACTTTTTGGTTTTTCTTTGTTTTTTTTTTTTAATTGGATTGGTCTCTGTGATACTAATTTACTTTTTTCAGGGGTTTGTTATTTAAAAAATGGTCAAATAAATTTGTCTTGAATGGATCTCTTTATTTTATACAGTTTTTGTGGGCACACCCAATAGTATCTACCTACAAGGATTAATTTTTATTGATTTTGTCAATGGAGAAATAGTGTTCTTTACTATAGAATTAATGTTACATACAATCAAAATAAAAACTATGTATTCCCTTCAAATTCAAACAAGCTGCGCCACGTGGTTAACGAAGCTCAGTCTTTAGGCAGAAAGCCTGGCCAAGATACACATTTTTATTCATAAATGCCATATCTACACGCATTAGTAGTACTGTATTATAAAATCTGTGGTATTACATAAAAATGGTATCGCGTAGGTAGCCTGTTTATTATTTAGAATGTGTAGCGGTGGGGACGGAGTTGATGCTCGCTTCAAGTGGAAATCTTTTGGGATTACGCGCGCCTGCTCCCGCCAGCCGGCCTGCTAGGAAAGTGGTGCACTGAGATCAGGAAATATAAAGCCATAGAGGACAAATACGCTGCTGTCACAGCAGAGGGACACGCCTCACTCTAGAATTTTCTTGATTTTGAAGACAAAAACTAATCTATTTATCAGTTGTCAAGTACATAACTTCAGTGCTATCGCGCGCACAAGCCTACTATAAAAAAAACGCATTATTATTTCATATTAATCATTCATTATCATATATTCCCAAGAACACAATTGAGTGCTAGGAAAGATGCGGAACGCGCGCGTCTAGAACCGCACTCGCCCTGAAGAAGTGCCTCGTTAAGGGATGAAACATTGGTGTTCTTCCAACACACAAATAAGGTTCGTACTTAACCTGCTTACATCTGTAATGTATTTTGAAATAATTGAACGCATAAAAACGTTGCGCATAAAAAAAAATGCGCTCTATGCGCATTAACATAATGACGATCGCAAAAAAATATAATACAGAAAAGTGTCGTAAATACTTTTAGTTGAATAAGGCTTAGAATTATAGTACTTTGACGAAATCTCATCAGCAACAGGCAAAGGTACGCCTGCAACGCAGGAGGTTGCGTGTTCGATTCCCGCCACGGAAAAAATGTTTATACGATCTGCAGATATTTGTTCCAGGTGTTCTGGGTGTTTTCTATGTATAATGAAAAATATCTATGTAAAGTTAAGTTATAATAAATATGTATATCAGTTATAAAATACCCATAATACAAACTCTGCTTGGCCTGGGGCTAGACCCAAGCATCATCATCTAGATGATGCTGTGTGGGTTGTCTAGCATTATTTATTTATTTATAATTTTTTTCAACATGTTGAATAATACATGTGATCAAAACCCGATTTACCATAATATGTCAAAGATGTGTAATTACATGCTGTAAATAAAATTTACGAAAAGAATCGACGGATAGGTTATTCAGCCAACTTCTGCAAGAGAGCAGAAGATGATATCGTCGTCGGCAAGCTTAATAAAACAATCAATCAAATTTGCAAAGCCATTCCGATGAACAAACAAATAAATAATGTTTGAGAAATTCACACAGCACAGTTAAGCGGCATAAGTGTACAAAATAAGACACGTGTGTACTCTTGCAACCACTCACATTCACCGTACTGGGTAGAGTCCTCACTCTACCCAAACTCGAAAAAAAAGCTATGAATTTCAGAATATATATCGCAATATCTATTGTGAAATCCATAAAATTGGCTATATTATTTCCTAAAGGTAAAATTTTGTTTTCCCTCGTGTTTCAGTTCTCAGTGTGTCCCCAAACCAACCTTCTAGAGCGTGCGCTATGATGTACGAGAAGACGACGCCCGGCGAAACCTAAACCGGAGCAAAGCCTCCATCACGTCAAATGAATACTAAATCATGCCCACCATTTCAATATCAAATCGGTGAGTATAGGTTCGGACGATGCGTGGTGGAGATGAGAGATACAGTGAAGGTACATTTGTTGTGGCGTAGGTACAGTTGAATGCACTAGGCTGCATAGTAGTGTAATCTGCGTGTAAGGGCCCGAACCTTTTCAAGTAAATATAGTTTTACGTCACATTTCTGGAGCTATCCGCGCGTTGTAAAAATAGGATTGAACCTTGTAAAATTAAATTTCAGATCGCGCTTGTTTCCGTTCGAAATGGTTCCATCCTTAGTATTCTGATAGCGTCGGGCTGTACACTTTAGTACCATATCGAATTAAACTCAACAATCGCATTCACAGTTTGCCAATATGCTCTCTCTAGTATGATAAGGTAAAAGTGTATGCTAGTGCAGCCGATTGATAATTTTAACCTTCTTCCATTTAATTATACACAGTAGGAAGCTACTCGTGCTAACTACCTAACTGACTGACAAGTTCTACATAATAATCTAAACTATCAAATGTACCTCATCGTGGCCATAAGTAACTGTACTGCCCTAGTACTGCCCTACAGCTCAAATGTACCTAATCGTGGCCATAAGTAACTGTACTGGCCTAGTACTGCCTTACAGCTCAAATGTACCTTATCGTGGCCATAAGTAACTGTACTGCCCTAGTACTGGCCTAGTACTGCCCTACAGCTCAAATGTACCTTATCGTGGCCATAAGTAACAGTACTGCCCTAGTACTGCCCTACTGCTCAATTAGTTGTTATTAATGCGTACAACTTGAAAAACAGTTAGTCCCATGTAGATGAAGTCTTTCAAAGGTAAAATATGGAAAGCATCTGAAGACAAGGCCATCAAAGTTCCTATCGTTGATTCTTGTTTTTATGTCTAAGTACAATCTGGTGTCATTTATACTAAGAGGAAAATAAAACTTGATTCTGCAAATATTTTTTCTAGACGATTAGTGGAATTTTCTCGAAATACTTTACACCCACACTCACCCAAATAAACCCTTGTTGCTAACAGAAACAGATATTGACTCTAATGCGGGAAAGAACACGACTCTTTTTTGTATGAACTGTGCTTTTCAGGTAGTTCTTGATAATAGTTTCAGTAGTTTTGCCGTGGGAACCACCATGAGGGGAGTTTTGTTTTGAAACAAAACATGAACGTAACTGTAGTGATAGTCATTGGTTTTTCTCATCGGTAAGATGGGATAAGAATTAATCCCATTTTTTTACTGCGCATTCAAATAATGCTTTTACAAAAAAATCAGTCTCATAGATTTGACCATAATTTTTACCGAATACTACTGTTTTTTTTTGTATTATTATAATAGGTAATCCATAAGTAAACTAAGTAACACAAACATTGCACGACCAAAATATTGAATATCAGTGCATCATTTATACATTCCAATACCCTTTCCTAACCGAATGTTTACCAAGGGGAGGCTGGGGTAGGCGCATCCCGACAATTTTTCTCATAAACCTAACATGACAGATTCGTACATTGATTGATCGGTTAGAGTGATCCAAGGGTGCCTGATCTGAGGGTGAATTATAATTCTGAGGGTGCTGCGTCTTTTCTTATTGGCTAGATTACTTTTTGTGATTCTCTTATTTATGTAATGTCCATAAGTTTTCTTGGGTTTCCATCAAATCAGTGCTGAGCAACATAATTTTTTCAAAATTACTTTAAGATTGACTATCTCTTGACCTAGCTACCTGCTGGCTGCTACCTGATAACTTAGTTATTTTTTAGAAGGTAAAAAGTTAAAGGGTACCTATATGTGTTAGGAGTTTCTTGTGATATTGTTTAACTCATAGGCCGTGTGACTTTTAATCACAAATTTTAATCAGACAAATTTAATTAATGTAAATGGTGTTTATTTGTGTAAATGATGAAAAAATATTGCAGATCCGAAGCTTCTTCCAATTTCATCTCCCATCATTTGTATTAAATTCTTTTCAAGGAAGAACTACCCTTAAAAAATATAAAAAGTATTATTAAAGAAGGAACTGTTCGAGCGCATTTGTAACTGTCGCGGGCCCTATGATGAAAAATTAGTTCAGTCCTCTTGACAAAGGCAAGCTAAACCCACTATATCAACCTGTCTCTTTCTCCCATGTGACAAGGAAGGTGTGAAAGCGAGACACACACATCCTGCGTTTCCAATAGCAAATGACACAGATTGCTTAGGGATGACCGTAGTAGCGAACAGCAAGTTTTTGACAGCTCCCATTTGTTGTGTATTGAATATCAATATAATTTCCGTGAGAGTCGATTTTTGTCGCATAGTGTCCCTCCGAGTTTGGTACACAGATTATGGCCAATGGCAAATATTGACGGAGATTAATGGGGGCGTGGGCCCTAGAAGATTTGTCCTTGCTTTGTTTCGTAGTTCACTGCGGAATCGAAAGGGAACATGCGTAATCAGAATCACAATATGCGCAAGTGACATATATAATAATATGTCAAAAAATGGTTGAAGCAATGCAAAACCCATTTTAGTGATAAGAAGGCCTAATTCATATGAATAAGCCCGACATCCTTTAGTCACTACGACCATGGCATATTTTACATAGCAGTTCGTTTGTAAGACCGTAGAGCTACAAAGTTCAGGACAGGAGCAAAACAATTGATGGCGCGGCACTCCAAGTATATCTCCGGCACATTTAGTTGGAATAGTCTCACCATTACTGGATAATCCCGTCCATTTGCGTGCGGGCCCTGGATGAGATTATGTAACAAATATCAAAGGTGGGTCACGGTTTGATTTATTGTTTTGGGAAGTAGTGAGCTTAGGTATGTTTGTGCCTAGGTACACTACACGTGTATTTGCTCTTCTTTTAAATGAAAAATTCTTTGTATCTGGAACCACGTTAAAAATCACAAATCAGACAAAGATTTATTAATGCGAAAGTTCTTCTTTCTTCTTCTTCTTCAAAACTTCTTCTTCTTCCGACTGGAATTGATATGGATCAGTTGAGCTACCCGTAGATTGTTTGCAACAGTCTGCAGTTAACTTAATTGGTTTAATTGTAAATACTAGTTCTAAATTGTTTTTATTTTGGAATTGTAATTTTCTTTGTCAATAAAGAATGCGAAAGTTTGGATGGATGGAACGATGGATGTTTGTTACTCCATCACGACAAAACTGCTGAACGGGTCGGGCTGAAATTTTGCATAGATGAAATCTAGTCCTGGAATAACACATAGGCTAGGTACCTACTTTTTATCCCATAAATCAGTCCCCAAGGGATAGAAATAACCTTAGAACGTGTTCATAGAAACAAGCGTGCGAAGCCACGGCCATACGCGGACATATAAAAAATATACCTTAATTTCATGATTTTAAGACCAACTGTTTTTATTGTAGACTGAAATAATTATATTTAATAGTTACGTTAAATAACTGAAACACCAATATTTTTTTGTAAAACTGTTTCGGGGTCTTGTTTATGATTCAAGGAATCTAGGAACACGTAGACATTAACCGACATAGCATAAACACATCGATAAAATATAGAATTACACAGATTCTTCGTATCAACTCAAATTCTAACAAATTCGTGTTAAATAAAACACATAAATGTGTGGATTTCCATTAACGTCTTAAAATACCTCAAGTCATGAAGAGGAATCACAGCGACTACAGTAGACGCCGCAGGCAAATGGCGAGGAATTAGTTGGTAATGGTGCGACCATTCGACTAACTGCCAGTGGCTGGACATAGCCATACGTAATTGATTATACGGAACCCTTTGGTGGGACATCTCATTGCAACGGAAATGTTAATCTTGGTGCGTTACTGGTGAATGCTGTCCAATATGCTGTAGATAAGCAAGTCCTGAGAGACAATTATGAAATCAAGTTAGCAAAAATATGAATTGCAGTTTTACCAACTTATCAGAGCCTATTTCAAACAATAGTTTTGTACACAAATAAAATATTTATATTATATGCAAAATGCAAAGAAATTCACATTACAAATAATACACAATTGACATTGACAGAAAACCCAACAAGTAAAATAAAATTGATGCGATCATTTAATCATCATTTGAAAGTTAAATAAAATCATACCAAAAATATAGCCCAGTCAAAAATTCTTTCCTAATTCAGTCACAACATTTTTTACAATCAAATTAAATGCAAACACATTGTGAGAATCCAGGTAATTAAACAGGAACCGAGATCCCACATATATATAACTATGTAAAACTTATTTATCCACGTCAAACGTCGGCTTTTTTAAGACGGATCTTTCACAGATTATCTCGAGTTATTACTCATTCCTTTCGGTCGGGACTTTATCTGACAGCTGTCTTAACCCTTTTTATCCAATGAGAATGTCATAGGCGTTTTTACATTGAGTTGTTTTTTTTCGTCCCACTCTGTACCAATATTAAGCGGTTTTTTATTGCATTTTAATATCTGTTTGAATTGGAAGGCTTAAAAGGTTAAGATTTTTTTCTTCGAAATTCTTCTTAGAAATTCTTATTATTTTTTCGTAAAAAAGTACATACGAAAACTGGGTAGGTACCTACTATAACTTTAAAAATATTATTTGTTATTAATTATAAATTTATTGTTATTTATAACGTGTAAAGTAAAACGTTTATTTATTAGCTGTTAATTGTTCCCAATCATTCAATACGATGAAACATCTATTGAAAATTGAATTTCAATTAAACTTATCTATTCACAATCGTTTAATTAATTACAGCAATATCATTACTCTCCAAGACACGTAACTAAAAACTAAAACCATAGCTAACAAAATAAACGATCTTAATAATATATCATTTGTGTAGCTATCAATAAGGCGGTTAAATCTTAACATCTTCGTAACATCTCAATTTCTTGTATTGGAAACAACAATAATATTTCCTGAAACAGGATATTTATTTAAAACAAGGCGTTGATAAAGTAATTTTGTTTAAACCTTAACCATGTCTTTATGGAGTGGTCATTACTTAGCAATGGTACACGGCTCGCTCTGAGCAATGACTGTGTATTAATCAAAATGCCATATTTTTATCTCGCTCTTTTTGTGGCGTCCTTGTCTTACTAGTCACGGATATCTCGTTTTTCCGCTGGACCCTAAAGGCGTCTAAGATTTATGCCTGTTGGAGAAAAGAGAACTTTACTGTCTGGGATTTCAAGGTCGTAAGTTAGAAATACTGTTTAGAGTTTGTATCGTTTTTATTTGTGATCAGGTTCTGCAGTCTTACTCTCTAGAGACGAAATTCGGTCTTTTTTTCGTCTCTCCATCACGGAACCTTTTTTCGCTTTTTCAGAACAGACGCAGGAAAGTGTTCGTTCCTTTCGTCCATTTCTTACGCATTATCTCGTAATCATTAGTTTCTCCATTTCCTTGATAGAGCAAAAGGTTTTTGGACAAGTCTATTAGGTTGATATATTGTTTTGGCACTTTATATTTAAGAGGTTCGTTAATGTAGATATCACTTAATTTCAATGTTGAAAACATTGAACCCAACTAATTGATATTGATGTAAAATTGCCAAAACAATATTTTACACTAGTCAAAATAACAAAAAACTTTTAGGTGTGTGAATAAGCCTACCAGGACTTAGGTAAATTATCGGTTCTAGCATCCTACATATTTTTTTGAAACTCAAATAAATTAATAAATGGATAAAATTCAAATAAATATTGATGGATAATATTTTATTACACAGGTGTCATTGGAGCAAATCGCAGAAGTTTGGTTTTTCTTTTGGTTTTGAAAGCTTTCATCTTTTCTTTAGTCTGTCGTCCGTTTTCAAACTCGAATTTGACCATTGCTTAAGCATTGTTGAAATGTCTGGTTGTTTTTTAATGACATGTTGTGACCTTGTTCATTTTCCAGATTTTGTTAAGTTTTCATGCAAATGTATGTCTTTGTTGACATAAAATATCTTGGATACTAAAATCGATAGACGATGTTATTTTTAAAATATGTTATCATTTTATATAGTCGATTATGGTTATTTAGTGCGTCGACGTTACCAAAATTCGTAACTTGCCAGAAAGTTAAAACGCTTTTTTCTTATAGGTATAAAAAGCGGTTTCTTTATTGGAAATTGGGTTACAAACTAAGGATGTTATATTTCTTGATTTTATCCAGCAATTCCTATTCCTACCTACTAACTAACCGTTCACTTACCTTGATCAGCCACCCCCTTCCAATGCAGAACTTTACCGGTATCTCCCATTAATCAAGTTTGTTTGTCTTCGCAGCGTCATCGCTTGTCATCAGATGAAGCATGTGGAACCACGTGTCCCGTGTCATCTCCCCCATCCGAGGTGGCGACAATCGTCTCAACGACTGCTTTGGAAGTTGGAACAAAACTTGGATCACTGGAGAATATACCAATGATTCACGGCATACCTACATGGTTTAAGAAGATGACGTATGCTGTCGAAATGATAACGGGATTTAAGAGTTTTAAGTGTTAATAACCATGATAGTTTCGTTACTTTTATTTTCACCTATAGGTCGGTAACGGCCCGTAATTTCCAACATCTCGACGGATTAGGATTAAAACTTGTAACGTCAGCTTTCAATAATTATTGAAATCATTAGTGACAAATCGTACGTAGGTACTTGTCTTGTCACAACACGTCAACACAAGTATTTTTTTTTTCGCTGTTATGGTTTCATCTGAAAGACGTATCTCCTTTCAAAGTTCTTCTTCTTCTTGTCAGATGGCTTCTGCGACTGGGTTGTCGCAATTTCACCCCTTTCAAAGTTACATTCCTGGGATAAAACATGTACCTACCTATGACAGATTTGGACATATTGACAGATTGTACAGTTCTTATAACACAAGATTTTCCAGTCATTGTTGAAAGCCATTGTTAAATAGTTTTAATTTAAGATATTGATAAAGGCTTGTTGTTTGTTTATGAAAATACCATTGTTAAAAAAAAATAACTGTGTTAATATTTAACGCATCAGAAATTGAAATATTTATAGGTAATATTTTGGAGAATAAACATTGTATTTATACCATATACTATACTAGTTTATGCCCATACATTATTGTTGTTTCTATGGAAACGTTATAAGGTATTACTATCCCATGGGATCATACATTTATGAGATAAAAAGTAGCTTATGTTTTATTCCAAGCCTAAAACTACGTATATGCAAAATTTCAGACCGATCCGTTCAGTAGTTTTGGCGTGAAGAGGTAGCAAAGAGCCATACACCTAAACATCCAAACTTGCACATTTATCTATCTTAATAGTGTGATGGCATAATGTAAATTTTTATTCGTTTGATTTTCAACAACAAAGTAATTTAACCGGATAAATATAAAGGTGCCTTGCATTTATCCGGCCAATGCATCTTACAAACCAAATATTTGAAATGGTAATTTAATATAATTTAGATCAATCAATGTTATATTTATCAGAGAAATCGCGGTATGTGTACACGAGGGTGAACATTTGCATATAATGGAACAAAGATCCAACTGTCATTTGTCAAATCACGAGTGACAGTTGTGAGTGACAGATGTTTGAGAGAAAGATATAATACAGTGTGTTTTTTCTATGTAATATTTTTTTTGGTATTTCATTCAAAAACTGGTGACGTTGATAAATTAATGGTTTCGTGGTATAGGGCTGAAAGATATGATGTTTAGTTTTATACGATAAGTCATTAACTTTTCTGTCTACTCGTACATAGACTCGTAGTTATTTATGATTATTTTTATTAACTCTGGGCAGTCAGGTATTCAAATAATAAGAATTTAGTAAATGAATCTGGAATACCTAGGTTAAGTTATTAAATTGAAATTAAACGTCGGAAGAAGAAGGATTGTTGCATTTTTACTTCATTTTCCTTATTTTAGTTCATATAAGTTATTCTGAAAATTTGGTTAACCAAATAATTCATTTCCGTTACAAAAATAGACATCCTGTTGACAAACTTCGAGTTAAACTTATAGGTATTCAAGCACCATTGTCATTTCGGTAGATATACTAAGGCACTCCCCGGACACCCGGCCATTTCTCCATACAAAAGTCGCGTCTCGGCACATACATACATACATGCGCAATTGTGTTGCGCTATACGTGCAACTGTGTGTGACGTCTAGCGTCACTTCATGAATATCGAGCGAGTGAAACAGTAGCAAAAACTCAAAGATCTTATTTTTTATTTACTCTCACAAAAAGTGAAAATAAACCTCGAAATTTCGTATGTCCATGATCAAACAAACAAAAACATCGAACACCATCGGCGTCGTCTGTCAAAATCATTACATGCCATCTGCGTGCCGTGAGTGCGCCGTACATCCCGTGCATTTGGAACGCAAACTCGAATAGAACTCGAATAGGGGCAGGCGGCGGGGTGAGGAAGCTCGGTCAGGTGGAGGGTGACGAGTGTCCATTCTATACGTTAGTATTATTTTATATTCTCTGACTATAGTATTAATCAATTGAGGACAACAATGCCGCCGCTTACCTGAAGGTAAAATAAACGACCATTGCATTAGGACCCCCAAAATATGAACCTTGCGTATAGATTCCGGAGGAGTTCGAAGAATCTCAATGATTTGGACAAGTTATATTGGGTATACATAATAACAGCTATTGAATATAACGGTTATATCGGAGTATTGTTTGGTTTCGAAAGTAATTTAGCATTCTTGGTTGATTCCTAGGCATTCGGTATAAAGGTTGTCGCAGATGAAAGACGCAGCGCTACGGCACAGCACAAAAATGTGCATTCAAATATGGGCTTTAACTCGTAATTTTTAGATACATTTCATATAGACGGCATCAGATGACAGACAGCACACGGGCTCATGGCAGCGTTTATAGCTTGTGGTAAGTCATTTTGTCACTGTAAAATGTATCTAAAGATAACGAGTTTAAACCTATATTTGAATGCACATTTTTGTGCTGTGTAGTAAAAGCGTAAGATTAATGTGCGCAAAGCTTTAGGTGACGCATGTTGGGTCCAAGAGCTTCTTGATTTCCTCAAACCTAGATTTACACATTTTTCATATGTGTTTTTGCATTTTAGGTAGGGGACTTATAATTTTACGTTTTTTCTTACAGACAAAATACAAAAGAATACGTATTACGCAAGAAATACCGGTGCTACTTTTTCATCTTTAATCAAATGATTGCCACCCACTAGCAAACGGATTTTTGGTACCTAAATTGTGGTACCTAAGATGGAAAAAAAATCAGCTCTCCTCAGGAGACCGTTTGATTAAGTGATAAATGTGTGACCATATAAATCATTGGGCTTATTGATGTACATCCGCCTGCCACGATACATGAGACTTGATTCTTCAAGTTGTGGTTGCTTGCACAATCACATGGCTTCTGATAGATAAATAATAGGCTGTCAAACTCTTCACAGTTTTACTTACTTTGGGAATTGCAGGTATTCTAGGTACACACTGTATAAATTTATCATCTAGAAACAATATTAATGTATAATTGCATAATGTTGGACGTCGTGTAAGTAAGTACGTACCTAAATTTTTTTCCTATAAATTTTGGTAAATTAAAATAAAATAAAAGACGATCTTTTATTTTACTCTTAACTTAAAATAATAAAGCCACACTAAAATAATCTGACAAATTAATTTCTTCATGCAAAATCTAATCCGGTAAGACGATTAAATATCTTCCCCACCATTTCACACCGTTAATCACGACCCTCGTATTTATACTGAGAACAGCAACTAATTTCATTAGTCGATACTGAATCTGAACCAGCGCACCTACTAAGTTTACTGGTCTACAATTATTTTGATTGGTATGCGGCTTAGGGTTGTAGGACATGGTGAAATTTTCATAGATTTTATGAATTCCTGGTCTTTGTAGGGCGTCATTGAATTATATTAGACTTTACCTACTATTAGACTACTTACTCGAAATTATGGTGGTTGGGGTAAACATGTTCTCCAGAAGAAACCGCGACTTGGCAAACGTAGTGTAGAACGCCCTCCATCCATGTGGGATGACTACCCTCGAAAGAATGCAGGCAGATGCGGGATGCGGTAAGCTGAAATCAGGGCGCCATGGCGCTCTTTAGAGTAGGCCTATGTCCAGCAGTGGACTAACATAGGTTGACGATAATGATGGCGGTGGTTGGTACTAAATTTAGGGTAGCAGGACACTTGCGCGAAAGACATTTGCGCGAGTGGCTATTTGCGCGAAAAGTAAAATTTAATTACTAATATCTCTCGAAATAAACGTCGCAGAAAGTTGCGAATTTCACCATTATGAAGGAGACTGCTTTCTTTGCTTTGATATATCTCACGTTCCCCTATCTCTACCCTACCGCTACGTATATCATCGATAAGTCCCCATATCGATAAGTATTTTTGCGTAGATCTTCGTAGCACGTGCTACGATGCTACGATGGACCGACGTAGCATACAAAATACTTCAACGCGCACTAACTTTCCTACTTCACACTAAATTCCTCTTAGCTCTAGAACAAATAAGACCGAACGAGTTGCGGTTTTCAGTATGATCAAATTGGTCAATGAAAGGCTCTTGCTCTTTTCTTTTAAAATACTGAATTTTCCCTACCCAAAAAATCTACATCACCACTTTAGGTATACCAAAAGTTATTATATTTCAAAAAAAATTACATTTGGGGATGCCTAAGTTGATGATGACGATTCATGCCAAATTACAGCTTTCTAGTACTTTCAGCCGCGGACGGACAGACGGACATGGCGAAAATAATAGGGTTCCTTCTTGACTACGGAACCCTAAAAATATGCTACAACGTTGATTTTAAAAATAACCGAATATAAATTCGCAATCTACACCCTCGACTCGAGTCAGTCGAAAATGATTCCTTTCATAACAAAGAAATCACAAGAAGAATGGCTTAGATTTCAAAGATTGGAAGTAAACAAGAAGACCATTGAACTCCTTACTGAATACTACTGGCAGCTCTGAATGTCTCATGTGACAGATATGAATGCGCGAAATCTCGTTGGCTACGTCGCTGGTCCACCGTATTATCGTAGCACACTCGCGCAAGTGTCTTTAGCGCAAGTGTACCAGATCCTAAAAGGATGCTTAAACCCAGATTACCCCAAGGAAATGGCAACTGCGGATTTCAAGAATACAGACTATAAAATGCCGAGGTATGTAAGCCATTATAGACATATGCCTTATGTATATGGGATTACGAAACCTTAGAAGTAAAAATAAGTAAGACTTGTCGTCCTTTTGACCCATGATTCAAATACTAAAACATACTAACTGAGTTGTAGTTTTCTCAATCCTCAAAACACTAACAACATGAGTACATGATGACCCACCTATGTAGAGGTTCACAGAAAGTCAGCATTAATCATATATTAAGCCCCTTTGTCTGGAAACACGTCACTGGTCTCGTACACACTGCCAAATAAGTAACTAAAGGATGTCGACCGAAAGTCGAATGAATATCGAATTGTCTTTGGTAAATTTCCACGCCGACGACGACGTAATATTCCGACAGCTGTTTGCCGTTAGTGTAGCACACTTACTAGTTCGCCATAATCTAAACCTTAATTAGTCTTACTTGAACAATCATTGATCTAATTAAAAAAGGGAAGATGAGGTACAAGCGTCTCGAAAATGGAAGGCTCAAATTAGGTCCAATTATGTCCACCCACCTCAGTCATAGTCAGACCGCCTACGGGGCGTTCGTGTTACGCGTGCTAGCTACGACGTACTTTACTCTGATTTATTGACTAAAGACTACAGCAATGCCCTCCTGTTTGTGCATTATAATTATTGCACGAGATTGATGTAACTGTGAGCGAGTGTTTGCGTGTAGTAGTAACACAGGCCAGTTTTTGAGTAAGCGCTGGGAGAGCGTACCATATCTACAGATTGTATTAAGATCTATGTGTACAATACACGATGTTAGTGTTCACATTTAGATAGCTTATTTAGTTTCTATCAGTGAATACCTATTAACGCATTCACGCAGGCGCAGGGGCGCAGGAGCGCAGGAGCGCGCTGGCGCCCCTGCGCCTGCGCCTGGAGGACCACCAAGTGTACATACATGTGCGACGTGGGCCATAAAAGTGTTAGTTATATCGTATTCACTGCCCAACCTCCAGCCTCTAGATATACATGTGCGTCGTCACGACGCACATGTTTACCTAGAGGCCACAACCCCATCGTGGGCCATGAAAGTGTTAATAGCTCTGTGTCGTTATTTTAAGCTCTATGTCTATACACAATATTTTAGCTGATGGTTTCGGATATAAATAAATATTAAAATCTTCTGCTCAGTGATATAGCCTCAAGTTTCTCCAATTATATTGCACTCTATATGTACATACATCATTATCAACCTATAATAGTCCACTGCTGGACATAGGCATAATACTGCTGGTGCTATGGCACTCATTAGGGGAGCCTAATGAGTGCCATAGCACCCTGTCTTCAGCTTGCCGCATCCAGCATCTGCCTGCAGTCTTTCATTTGTCATCCAACCTGGCAGGAGGGTGTCCTTCTCACCTTTCTCACATTCCGAGTGGCGGTCTTCAGGTCTCCACTCAATAATACGTTTACCCAGCGGTTGACAGTTTTTTTCGAGATATTACCTCTACATATGTATATGCCTACGCAAGCAAATTTTCGAGAACAAACAGTAACTGCAAACACACTTCCCGTCCCCTACACAGAATGAAAGTCAGGGAACAAGTGACAGACGAAAAACTTACCTCCTGTTGTGGCTTTGGATTGGGTGCCTGCACGATGAGTGCTGTGTTAGACTTTTAGAAAATTCAAAAACGACCCTGGTAAATAAGTACCTAGTTAGATTAAAGTTCAATAGTTTCGTATAAAGATACAAAGCTCGTTAAATTATAATTAACAAAAAACAATCGCGTCGTCTTTTGTTCTACGATGAAAGACTGAAACTGCTATATCAGTATCTTGAAATTTTGAGTTGTTCTTATTCTGTTTTTAATTTGTTTTCAATAAAATTCATAATTATGTAGATCATACCAAGTTCTAACAGTTCGAGATATTTTTCTACCAGTGTATTTTGCATTGACGTCTTACTAGGTATTAAGCCTAGTTGTGTAAGCTTTGATAATGTAGACGATCTATATTCCAAAGACAACAAATTCACATCCACAACAGTGAGCTCATTTCCAAAGCTATGCCGTACCACGCTGAGAGCAGCGTGGGGTAATTCAATAAAGATAATCCGTGAGATAGCGGGTTCAGACCTACTTGAGTATTAGAAGGTTGATTTTGTGTACGAGAATTTGATTTGGAGTCATTGCTTTTCAGTGTAAAGTAAGCGTTTTGAGAGCGGACGACACAACAATTGTAGTAGAAGGAGTTGATAAACTTAACTTTGAACAAAATGTAAATGATGCACTAAAAGCCGCTATTACTTGGCTTGATCAAAACAATTTAAAAGTAAACATAGAAAAAACAAAGCATATACAATTTCAAACAAATAAGGGAAAACAACTAAACCTGAAAGTGTCTCATACGGGCTATACAGTTGAAAATATTGCCTGTATTAAGTTCTTAGGCATTTACATAGATTATTTGTGTTCTTGGAAACAGCATGTAGATCACATTTGTAAAAGATATATTTATAAGAATAGTTTTGTATACCCACTAAGACGTATCGCTCAAACGGTATCCAAAGAGTCTGCTATTACAGCTTACTACGGCTATGTAAACTCTATTCTCTGCTATGAAATACTGATTTGGGGAAGATGCGTTAACATAGAACAAGTTTTTAAAATGCAGAACCGATGTTTGAGAGCTATTTTTGGGTTAAAAATGACAGACTCTTGCAGGCCATACTTTAGACAATATAAGATCTTAACGTTGACTAGCTTATACATACTCGATATAAGCGTGTTTGTTTTTAAGAATAGAGACATATTTCAATTGGCAAATCCAATGTGTAATTATAGTGTCCGATTAAGATATAAAAATAAATTATTCAGACCACAAACGAGATTGACACTATCCACTAATAACAGCTTCATGATGGCAATTAAAATATACAATAAAATACCTGACATTTTTAAAGAAATTACATTATTAACTAGATTTAAATTTAACTTGAAAAAATGGCTGACTGAAAAATGTTTTTATAGTATAAATGAATTCTTTGAATATAAACGGTAACTATTTGTATTTATTGATTTTGCATGATTTTGACATGTTTTTAATTTTAATTTTGTTTGATAATACTATTTAATTTGCTATCTATGTGAATTTACATTCTAATATTATATTCATACGCCTGTAAAGGCAGGTTTTGGTAGTAGTTACTATAAGAATAATTTTAAGATCTATGTATAAACCTGAAACTTCATGAATAAAAAAAAAAAAAAAAAGAGACTTGTAGTAATATAACGTAGAAGCTGTTTGCATGATATGCTAGGGTCACACACACATAGGTACCTACGTTCAAATTGTTCAGTTGGAAAAGTTAAATATTGGCTCATAAAAAGCTGTCCTGGTGTTTTACGAGACTCTGCTCATGCACGTGAATACAAGCAATCGTCGTGCTCATGTACGTGGCTTCGCTCACGTGCATGAGCAAAGTCCGGTGTTTATAGCAGGTAACGATTCATTAGAATTAGAAAGTACGCAACATTTGAGTAACATATCAAATGACATTTTGAGAATCGTGACTAGAAGTGGGTTTTTGCATCACCATTGATGCCGGACTGACCTTCAACCGTCACGCTGTCATCTGTCAGATTTTGTATTGCTTGTATTCTTTTGTTCCACTGAATAAATAGCATGAACTCAATAAAGAAAAAAATCATGACTAGTTTTGTTGTTTACTTTACAGAAAGCAAAAAATTATATGTGAGCTTACATATAATTTTAGTATTAATTTATTTGTATTAATTATTGTTGCAAACGACTTCCTTTTAATAATACTAAAATTATATGTGAGCTACATATAATTTTAGTATTAATTTATTTGTATTAATTATTAATTAATGTTGCAAAACGACATCCTTTAAATAAAAAAAAAATCATTTTGACCAATTATTTTACAGATTACTTTAACGATGTGACGCAGCTTTTGCCGTCGGAGAATTAATTTTAGAGCTTCCGACGGAAATTCTAAAATATTAATCGTGGATGCAGATTTGTACTTCTCTGGAGACGTTTTTACTCTCACATAGATTTTGTAGTCATTGAATATTTTTTTTCTAAATGATTAAATTACTTTCAGATAAAATTACCTACCGACAATAAACTAAGTCATAGACCATAGAGTAAAAACACGCTGCTGTCACAGCAGAGGGATAGTTTCATTCATATATTTTGTAGCCAAAAACTCAAACATAGATTATGTGTGAGTTGACAAGCATATAGATATGTAACTTCAGTGTTTCCACGCACACAAATAAGGAATTGAAACTAATTTGTCGCAATTTTTTGGCTACACCTCGTTTATAAAAGTTCCTTGTTTGTGTCTACTATCATTCTAAGCCTTTTTTTTCTTTACTAAAGACTGTACGCTCAGATATAAAGGTAATTTTTCGTATAACTTGAATGTACAATTATGCTGCACTAATCGGTGTATAGGTAAGTAAATCTCACATCTATTTACCTTCCTAACAAACTTCACTAAATTCTTCTTTTTTTTTTATTTGGAAGACAGACAGAACATAATTATATAAAGACTTCTTGGCAGAGTTTCAAACAAATTGTATTTTATTACTATGTGCCACATAATACGCTGGACAGGTAGGAATGTACATGGGAAGTGACATTATCTGAGTAATAAACACTACTTGAGAAGTCATTCAAACTCTCATTAATATGAACATTTAATTAGCTTTGGTGCTGTTGACTAATATTTATTTACATACCTACTTACTGAAAGATTTATACATGAAGATTTAAGTATACCTACGTTTAAAATAGATAAGCGTGTAGTGTAGTAGGTATACATATTTATATGTTAAAACTAAATGAATGAATTACCTGAAGTTCAAAAAAGTGAGAATGCCCAATACTTAGTTTACAATACGTTTTTTGATGCCTATTAATTAGATTAAATTTGTTGAATAGACGAATATACAGATGTCACTGTATATTCGTTGTTTTTCATTTGTTTCTTTGTTAGTTTGGGTTTTGTTGAATTCGAATTCAAAATCAGAAGAAGTATTAGAGTTACATTTACTTAGCTCATCACGAGTGTAGTTTCAGATCTTTTATTTATTTTCTGTTTAATACCAAAACCGCAAAACATTCTTCTCACAAAATTAAGCTGTAACCGCTTCAGTCATCGACCAAAACCTGTTACGAAATGTTTAATAATAATTATCATCAAGTACTCAAGTCAGTTTTGATAGTCCTGACAAATTATCGTGCACATTGATGTTCTTATAATAGTGGGATCCACGGTTATAATCAACTTATCAAGGTAACACCTTTACTTGCCTTTATTATGTACCTGCTCGTAAGTAATAGTGTTGCCAGCGGGTCTTCTTGTTAAATACAAATAAGGCTGGGAGGTACCGGGTTATATAAAATTACTAAATGTTGCCAGCGGTTTCGCACGCTCTTTTTCGGGATAAAAAGTAGTCTAGGTTCCCGGGATACCAGCTACCTCCCTGCCAAAATTCATTAAGATCCCGCTGTTTAGGCGTAAAAGGTAAAAGAGAGACAGATATACCGCCATATAGACAGACAGACAGACGGAGTTACTTTCGAATTTATATAATATTAGAAGGATGTATAAACTCACTGAATAAAAATATATTATATAGTCACTCAATTATTAAAAATCAGAGCTGCTTTTTTTGTAGTTAATTTTTTACGCCTAAGTACTTCCTAATTTTGGGTTCCGTACCCGAAGGGTGAAAACGGAACCCTATTACTAAGCCTCCACTGTCCGTCCGTCCGTCCGTCTGTCACAGGGCTCTATCTCATAAACCGTAGGAGGTAGAGAGTTGACATTTTCAGAGAATATGTATTTTACTTGCCGCTATAACAACAAATAAAATAAATATCAATATTAAAGGGGGCTTCCATACACAAATCGTGATATTTTTTGGCTATTTTTGCTCTTCGTTTGTCAAGGCTTGTATCTTTTGAACTACATCAGGTAGATACACGAAACTTTTCATAAATAAGTAACGCTTCATCTTCAATAACAACATATACAAAAAATTTAATAAAATTTAAAATTTAAAGGGGTCTCTGAACAAGTGAAAATTTGATGTTCTTTGAAAAAGTTAACTGATTTTTAAGGTACGGAAGAACCCTTCGTGTGCGAGGTGAATCGCACTTGGCGGTTTATTTAATTATACCTACTTACTGGAGATTTTCCCTGCAGCATTTCAATCTCCAAAGTAAGCACAGCATGTGATGGCTCGAATACAATAATAAAACCAGAGCGTAACCGACAAGTGGACATTAGATACAATCATTTGTCCGCGGCAAGAACCGTACCCGCAATCTCCTGTGTCTTATGTGTTCCTTCGATCAATGCGTCACTCAGGTCGTTTGGTTATACCTACCTACCTAACTAACAAATACGCATATCGTGAGTAAGGTTAAATTAATGTGAGGTTAAATTAGTGTGTATGTGTTCTTCTACATAAAAGCCTTATTTTACTACGGACATAATAACTCTTCAATTTTCACACAGATATATAAAACGAATTTTTTATATCATTATTCGCAATGGTATCTTATTAATCATTTCGCGTTATAACTTCATCAAAAGAAAAACAATAAAAAATATCTCGAATGAAACAAGAGGAATGTGTTGAAATTGTACAGTAGGTAATTGCTCTATACTTATTTGTTAATTAGTGTAGGTGATCATTATAATGAATGACGAGGGGGAAAAATATTTTATTTTTTTCTGTTAGTAGATAATAACTAGGTATCGACTGTGTTGCATTGTTTATAGATTTTAGGTGCCTACTTACTTTGTATTTATGTATTTTCTTTATTAATCGTAACTTATTGTATTCTTATTTTTAATGACACTTTAAAACATAGAAGGTTTGTCTAGTTTCGACAGTTACAGCGTGCTGCCACACATTTGGCATGAAGTTAATTATTACTATAAACAAACTAAGTCTTACTACATACCTACATAATATTGTTAGTGATTGAAACACATATTAACAACACCTACAACTAAAAATCAAAGCACCAATACACAGTTAGGTACCAGTCACACGTACGTAGACATTAAAACAAATAGACAGGTTATATTTTTTACGTATCGTATCTTTTGTGACGGCTCAATTATTTTCCAGAAGCTTTTCAGAATGTGTGTTACTGGAGTAATGTTGAAAAAACTTCTTTTAAGCTTTAAGCTTTCGATAACTTTTGCATTCTCTCACGAAACAACTGTTTTAGGAACGTAACCGTTCCTTAGCCTCCAACTAAAAAATTCAGAAACCAAGACACTGCAAATAGCTTACTATACCTACCCATACATATAAATAAAGATTTTACTATCCATACCTACCCTTAGGACCTTCTACGTGACGCAACGAGTCCCTCTACACTACGCCGTGTTTGAAGAGGAACTGACAAAATTTTTTATTGAATAAGATAGAAATATATAACTTACCATATATGGGAATGGGACGGTTGCAGTTCAAACGGTGCCATCTTCAAATCAACGCTTGACGTGTATCCAGTGGCAACAAGTTTCTACTTTGATCTTGGATTTTTGTTGTCTTTTGATGAAGATTGTCCATGAATACATACTTGTCAATACAACCACAGCATTTTTTCTAGTCACCTCCTACAGCTGAGACGTGAGATATAAACACCACCTTGTACCAGTAGGTAGAAAATGGTGAAAAAATATGCTCAGTAGAGCATAATATTATTTCATTCGACTTATCTACCTATGTATAAGAAACTCTATTTTATGTAAAAATACCTTCATATTTTTTTACCTTTACCTTCAGTTTTAAATGCTGAAGTTTATATATTGGTTCATCTGCTGTTTTGTATAAAAACAAAGCTCTTGCGCCGAAGTTAAAAGCTTTTTTTAAAGTTTTTATCATTATTGGCTTTAATTGATTCGATTTGGTTCAACATTATTCTTATCATACCTATGTAGCAACCAAACTATGCTTTATTTTCCTGCCACCCCCGTCATTGCATCCAAAATCTACAAGATAATAGTTAAAAATATAAAATTATGGCAGTGCATTAAAGTGTGAACTTGCGCGGTGAAGTGTACACTATAACAAATGACTGGGCTGCGTCCGAGTGGTTCGCGTGGGAGGCAAGGGCGGGCGTGCGGGGAGCCCCGCCCCGAACAAAATGGCGGCGGTTTGCGCGCCAATTTTGAATTTTGAACCCGTTCGCACCCCGTCGGTGTCAATATTCTTGAGAATATTTTAGAATTTCATTGATAAGCTCGGTAAGTACCTACTCTACATTTTTGATTGGTTTATATTTTGAGCTCCTACAGATATTCACTTAGCAAGTTTTGTGTGTTCTCAGCGAATATTGCTTGAATTTTTTTTAATGCTTACCTAATGAGGTTTAGTACCTCCCTTAACTTAAGTTCTTTTAATTACATGGAGCTCTGTTTATATCAAAGGATTCAACAGGTCTGTTCTAACTGCACTCAGTTATGAAAATGGATTTTGATATTGTAAATAATTCAACATTCATGAACAAAACTTTTACGATTTCATGGACCTAAACATAACCACTCAGAAATTCTAGTTATGCAAAGTCATTTATGACATCGTATCTTGTATAATATTGCATTATAATTTATTTAAACCTAGTTAGTCTTAAAAACTAAAAAAAAAGTAATTTATTAAACGGTGGTAATAAAATCAAAATAATATACATGCAATATCTCATCTTAGGCTATAAATTAACTTATTCCTACAAAGGAACGCCGACATTACATGAGAATCTATAAACAAATCGTTATTGCGATTTAAGGACCCATTTAAAAGCAATAAATTTTCCACCTCAATCCGAATTCAACACAACTTTCACCCCTATAAAGTCCATAATCGCAAAGCGGCGAAACACTGACTTAGCTATCATAAACTATTTTCAGTAACAGCTAAATGAAAAGGCAACTCTAACCTCCCGCTCGCGTACATGGGTAATCACACAAGAGTGAAAAGGACAGTGAATATTTACGAGGTGTTTATATCGATACAGTGGCGTTGATTTAACCATTGCTTTGGTTTATTGCAGTCAATAAAATTGAACGTTATGAGGCAAGGTCGCAAGTGAAAAATCACTGGTGATTTATGTCTTCATCTTGAACTGTGTGAGGTTTGACTTTTATATACCGAGGGGCAATAATCAGTCTTAAACAACTGTCTTTAAAATCTGTGTTATATTCTTCTTCTCTGTAATCTATGCCGATGTGATTCACATTTTTGATTGATTTCGGTAAACTATCAATTTCATAGTTTTGTCTGAAAAGATAATATGCCTAATAAGAATCTAATTAACTGATTTTGTCAAATATATTCCTACACAGTATCTGATAAGAATAATATTGCATGTTCCAACAGTACCTACTTTGCTATCATCGTGATACATTTTAATGATTTATTATATTATATATATTAATAAATAATACTGTACAATTCACACAGCATTATCTCGAACATTGCAAGTAGAAATAATCTAACTAATCTTGAGATTTTAAGGTAAATTTTGTGAACAAAATTACTTTTACTACCAACATCTAACTGAATAGGTACATGAGATTTAATTTAAACTTAGTGAATAGATAAAAAATTTAAACAATATGTGAAAGGCTTATAAATTAAGTTAATAGAAAGATATTTAAGAAAGCGAAAAGAAAATCCAGTTCAATTGTTACCAACAGATATGATATCTCAACGTGACCGTGAACCCAATCTGTATCAAGTGCAATGGCACATTGACGAAGCTCATAAATAACATTTATCGTCTGAAGTTGAGACGAATGACAGACCAGATAATACAGACCCCAGCTGACCAATACAACACACTATACAACATCATGACCTAAGATCAGGACTTATTGGTCAAGAAATTGATAGAGATTGGATTGTTTACATCCTTTTCTTTAAACAAAATACACTTTAAAGAGTATTAACAGATAATCTTAGTAACAATAATACAAATCAAATAACATAGCTTCCGGACATTATAAATGCGGTGTCATTTAAAACCCAGCAAAACCATAATTGCCTCAATTTTGAACTTGTCAAAATCGCATTAGTTCACCTTGCGGTAGAGCGATTTCCCTTCGCTCATTGGATGCGGGGGATTATTAAAAACTCATTAGTGATACACACCTAGAAGTTCTATATAACCTTCTTGGAAAAAAGTAATTTGGAGATTTGTGCCGCGGGTGGGGCCGACCAATCAGTCGTGACTGACACGGAAGGAACCCGGTTCATATCACGCGAATCATTATTTAGTCGTTAGGGAGAGGCATAAAAGCGCTATCTTCGAGCACGATCTGGAGAAACCTTTTGTTTTAGGTCCCTAGATACAGACTGAAAAGAAATGAATGTTGTTACATTAAGGAACAGCTGGGCGACGTAAAGAATTATGAGCATTTATGTTTTCTTCTTCTTTATTGTACCTAGATAGTACATAAAGGAATTCTGTTGGTTTCGCATTCAGTACATTTGGTAGAACTAAATAAAATATTATCTGATGATTACGTAAATTATTTTACTTCTATCTTATTAATAAGTTGGTTATCAATATCATCGAGCAGGATATTTACATTAGGTTTCGTTTATTTTACAGAAGTACCCTAGGTGGGAATTCCTACTTTATTAAAACTTTGAGCATAATACGGAACATAATAAAAAATCAAAAGTACAATCATTATGCTTTATTAATTTCATGTATTTATATAGGTATTTATGACAATATCGTCTCGCCTAACAGTATTATGTTACTAATTATTTCATAAAGAATCGATAGGACATAATGGTAAATAAAATCGTTCAAATTAGGTTCCCATTTTTTTTCTCTACATACCTTATTTTCAGGATAGTTCTAGAATCAATAATTCGAACTTAATTTAGTGTTATAAATCTAATTTACCAATTAAAAATTTTACAAACCAAAACCAATTTAAGGTTTCTATCTGGCGAGGGATAATTAAATTCAAAAAATCAATTGCAATTGGAATAGATACGGAAGTTGCCGATGTCAAGAAATATCATAATACATTTTAAACTATTGGTTTTGAAATAACACGAGACAATGCTTACGGCTAGAAACAAATTTACAACACAAACATGAGATACTTGAGCAAACTCTAAAAATAATAATGATAACAAAAATGCATCCCAGCCAGACAGCTATCGAGAACTTCACCAAACAAGAGATAGATTAAAGCGAACCTAATCAAGCGAATCAATAAATAAATTGAATATATCGACAATGTACAATTATTACAATTTACATTTTACTTAACGAACACAGCACAAAAAATAAATAAATATCTGAGGCATTTTGGGCAGATTAAAATTATTTCCTAATATATTTTAAAGTTGAGATTTTAAAGCCCTTGCCCATTTATTTCCTTTTATTAACATGAATCCGGCTCATTGAGTTCTAAAAGAAAAACATTTACTAATTACAATTATTAAGAATACTACTATTATTAAGAAAAATAATAATTTACATAATATAGTTTACACTATTATGAAAACGTATAACGTGTTTCCTGAATTTATTTTGGATGTTCTCCAAAATTTCATTTATACTTTAATCTATCGCGTTACGAGTAAATACATTATTTTTATCAATGATCAATATTTACGTATATCGGTTCCCTTATGCAATGATTTTATAAAAATACGTTTTTATGAAGTTCTGTTGATACTTAGATTAGCGAGTAAGAAATTATGAAGCTACAATGAGTTTCTGTGAAGCACAACTTCATGCCTGTTCCATTGTTTTATATTTATCTTTTATAAGATAAATTATGTACATACACTGTGTCAAAGATAAATTTAAGTTAAGGTATCGTGATTTTAAAATATTTGTAAGGACTTTCACATAAACAACTGTTATATTTTGCATCACAGTAACTCATTAGCCACATACAATGATTTCATTTAACATAAACAATGAACAACCAGCTGTTTATCTTCTAACTTTGGTATACTGTGTACTTGTAATGTACAACATCCAACTAATGCTCAGTAATGGAAAATTAGATTTTAACATTCTCATTTACAAGATTGAAGGTAACTTTTGTTTCATTACAGTATATTATAACAATATATTTCATAAACACTTTAAGTTCAAGATGTCTTTTAGTTTCGTATTCTCCATTGAATGGCACTACATCCAATTATTATGAAATAGAAGTTATAAAAGTAGATATACGAACTTGATAATTTTCTAAATTATAAGCTTCATTCTCGTAACATTTTACAATATCAATAGATTCCCTATTACGATTATAATCAGTATTCATTTACGTATATGTGTCGTCAAAATCGTATACATTGCACTTGTAACTGGCCTCCCACGCTAAACCAGCGTAGATAATTTTACAAACCAGAAGAAATATTGCAAAATAAACACTCAGCAATATTCAAAACACAAAAATCTTGCTCATCAAATTAAACTCAGTTAAATTATTCACACTAAAACAATTGTACATTATAAATTCTAAAATTATTGTGTAGTGTATTTACAAAATTGTATAATAGCTTAATTTAAATAAAACATCAAATATATTAAATAATAACAATATGGATACTAATTGCCTTCTTATCAATGGTTAATTATAAGAGGTCCTTATGGTTCTGTGATTTTAAAATAATAAATGAATTCAAACCGTTTTTATGTGCTTGACACTGGGTTCCTATCAAACTCTTAACAAACAGTGGACGTCACTTGAATTATAATACTTCAAAAATTAATAAATGATTTTTATTTTGAAAAAATAAATATTTACACAAATTCATGCACCAAGCACTTTATCAAGAGTCTAATGTCGAAAATGTCCTTATCAAGTGAGTTGATTTTTCAATTTAAAAACGAAAACTTTCTATTCAATCACATAAACATCGTCGCAGTTCTCTAATCATACACAACTGCTTTTTTGGTAATTATTGGTATTGAGATAGTTTCTATAAATTAATTTATACTTAACAACAGTAAAAATCTCTTCATCACTATCATTACTCTCGAATCACTAGATTACGTATTAGTTTATAATGTAATATTATCATGAAAGTCCAACATACAATTTATACAAATTAAACTGTTCTACTAACTTCGGCCATCGAGCATATTGTCCCAGATCTGTTGAACAAGTCGAACGTAAAATTCGACGTTGAGTGAATCGGAACCAAGGAAAGCAATCGCTCCATCTGGGACAGTAGGCTCGTAGGTCCACGGGGACTAAATCTAGAGACCCTATTGTGGCGAGGTCGGTGGACTCATGTTGTCCGGCTCGTCTCCAGAGCCAGGCTCGCCTTTGGTCTTATTCTCCTTCTTCCACTTCATGCGCCGGTTCTGGAACCAGATCTTGATTTGCCTCTCAGTGAGGCAGAGTGCGTGCGCGATCTCGATTCTCCGTCTTCGCGTCAGGTACCGGTTGAAGTGGAACTCCTTCTCTAGCTCGAGGGTCTGGTACCGCGTGTACGTTTGCCGTCCACGCTTCCGTTCTGAAATGATAATGACACCGATTAATATATTTCAATACAAAAAGCTTTTAATTTAAAACGGGAGGCAGCCCTGACCGCCAGCAGACGTTAAAAACTGCATAGGCATTTCTGATAAATGGTGGTTATTTGTAAATGGCGAACACTCCCGGCGGAGTTAATTGAAAATTGTTTTGAGCTTATCAATTTGTTAATTGTTTTTGCTTGTTGGACATTTCTCTCCGCTGCCGCTGTCGCGGTGGCAAAGTTTTGAGCAAGTGAAGCTTGCTTTTGGATATAAACTCGCTTTCGATAAGCTTCTCAACTGAGATAGCCATTAATCAAAATCATTATATATATTTGTCTTCGAGAATCATTTGAATAATTTGTACACTGCAGAACGTTGTTTGGTAATTCATACAGATTATTGATGGCCTTATTAATAAACATTTAATATTATCTAGTTTGTGTAAGCATCTAACTTATGAGTCATATTTTGATGTACCTACATGTGTCTATAATGAGGATACTTATGACGAATTATTCAAGAAGGTAGAATGAATGCGATCCAAAGTGCTACCGAAACCAATTAAAATAAGTTAAGACGCCGCGAGCCTTTTTCATTTTGTAATCATTATTCTTCGTGGAAGACTCGAACCTATTATACACGCTTTAGATGATGCTCCAACCTGGTAATTTATTTCAATAAAAAAACAAGCAAAAGAAGCCTTATAATCGCATCAAACATTCGATAATTACAACGAAATCATAAACTTTACGAACAATTTTTTAGTAAATCGGAAACAAAAAAAAAACAATTACAGTAATTATGCAGAATATAAATATATAATTATGCAGAAACAAACTCATGTATTATGCCATGTAATAGGTAAAATTCCAATAATCCAAAAACATGAGATATAAATATGAACACGGGCCACGAATTGAAATTGAAACAGTCAAAGTTGCGCAAGTCCAAACAAAGGTAAAGTTACTTAATTATTTCCGGTTGAACAGAAACACGCGAAACTAGCTGTAAAAGATAAACACGCAAACGTCGAAGAAATTTGCTAACACGAAATTAGGGATTAGAAATGAAAATCAAGAACAAAAATAGCAAACAAAATAATGTGGAAGTATGACGTAGAAACAATTGTAATAGATTGGAACAGTATGAGTGCGATCACTGTTGCTTGAAATGTAACATAACAAAAGACCTGCGGCCGAACTCCACTAAATTAATCGCTTTACCAATTAATTTAATGGTCGATACTATTGGCATGGTCTTAGAATGATACATTTTGTAATTTTACCTTTGATTAAATAAACTACAGATGGATTGACGCATGTCACAGGTATCAAGGTTGAATCAATCTATCAATTTCTCCGTGCAAATAGTACTGCATGCACTTTCTAGTCTAGATGGTATGGTGGACACCATACCATTGTCATAGTAAAGCGATTGGTTAGCAGAATTCGGCCCCTGATGCTTAGTAGAGCTAGGGTTGCAGCAGATTTAAAATTATTGCCCACTTGTTGCACAGGAAATTGATAACAGCCTCATCTCGTACCGAGTTGGGTTTTGGGGCGCATTCAAGAATGCAGATGTTACTTCAACTGGCCAACGTGTTTCGTTTACATTCTTATTTAAGTTGCAAGTGGATTCTAGAGTAATTTCATTTAATAATCTTATTACCCTAGTGCGTTTTTATAATCTCTAGACTAACAATTATTCCATGAAGGTAAAAATTGGACCGTAAAAACCTCCTGAATGTATCAATCAATAACAATAAAACCCGCAAAAGAAGACAAAACAGTTGCCCAAGACCGAAACAATACTGAATTTTCACAAGAAAGACCGTCAAACGACTTTTGAGCTCAGCCCAAACAAAACCAATGCAATATAGCTCACAAAATCCCCTTCCAGCGGCTTTAAACATTACACCAGCGGTTTCATCGCACACTCAGATGCATAAAACATGATCCAACCGTCAGATTTAACCCAAACGTAATAAGAGCATTAGAGGCAAGTCTAGAGAAACGCCTTCAGTGTTGACTGTCCTTAATTTAATAGTGCTACTATTATTGGCGACTTCAAATGTCAGTTGAGTGATTGTGATGAGTAACATCTTGACTGAATATAGAGACTGTGTTTTGTATTGGGTAATATTGGGAATTGTTCCAAAGAATATCACTTGAGCTTATTTTAAAACTGTTCAGGCTGATTTGAGGCTAGTATTATACAAAATGTTATGAATATTAACTTTACAGTCTGGGCTTATAAACTATGCTATTTTAATTCAAGGACCATCCAAGGGACTTTTAGCGTTAGTAACACCTTTTTCTAGTTCCATAATGTTAAAATCATCAAAACTGTTTCTTCTGTTTCCAGCTTGAATAACTATAGCATTCTTTATATTTTTCAGCGTGACAACAAAATCATCACAGGTTTCCCACGCGCAGTTTTCAGCCTAACGTAAAAGCCGTCGCAGTTTACCCGCCCGTGTGTGCTACCCGGCGCGTCGGGCGCAGCGCTGCATGTGTCGTCGGATGCTCGTAAATCATAGAGGGGGGAATCAGGGCCGGTTTACTTTCTCAACACGATACAACGGTCACGCGTGATGGGGTATCGATGTATGAGCCTTATTCTCATTTGGAGATTGTTCTGCGAATTTAATTGTTGCTAGGGTACTGTTGTGTTTTGTTTATGTCTGGTTTTAGCTATTTGAAATCCAGAACGTCAGCGCTTATTAATTGCGAGATCGAAATTGTGGTATGACATAATATGATTTCAAGAGACTTCTTTGATTTATTGAATAGTTTCATATACTGTCAAACTATCAAATCAAATTTAATCGTCCGGTACACCTAATAATATAATCATGAAACTCGTGATTTTAATAATTGGTCATCACGACCAAAAAAGGACAAGACAGATTGATATCGGTAGGTTGCCTGGAAAAAATCGCTTCTAAGCGATAAGGCCGCCCATTTTACCTTTCTATTTAATTTTACTGTCTATGTTTTTTATTATATATGTGGTGTACAATAAAAAGTTATGTATTGTATCTATTGTACGTACTATCCGTCCATGGTTGGATTCGGCTTCAAAAGATGATAAGTAAATAATCTCTCACAAAACCTTGAAAATACTGAAAGTTCCCTTAAGTAGTTTGACATTTGTTGCAATCCTCGATCGTGGCAAACTTATCCTAGACCCTCAGGTCGAGCTCCATTTATCTGGATGAATTCGAGATAAAATATTGAGCGGAGTCGGTGCTACTATCTCGAATCGCATTTGTTCTGATCATTGTATCGTACTGCAAACGCTGGAGGTCAGTTGGAAATGATTAACTGATTTCGAAACTAAGAAGTTTTACACTTTTCTAATACTTCAGGGAATGTCTCACTCTCCTCTGACTTTGAATGAGAAGAATATATAGCTTTGGTATTAAATTTAAAATGTGGAAACTGTGTTCTTAACTGATAAGGTTGGTTTTGTTACGACGGTGTCCTGTAGGATCCTTTAAGGGTTCAAGTTTTTTATAACTTGTAGCTTATCGCTCAGCTTGATTTCATAGCAATGTAATTCTTATTTTCGGCATGCTTATTTCGAGAACGATATGTAAAGTATAATTGATCATTAATGATGATGTTTTCCTAGCCATGGCAGCCAGTCTCAACGGAGACTGAAAGGAGCCAGTTGCGCAGGGCATATTATAGTGCACAAGTGTGTGCGCAAACACAGGTGCTCTCTCTATTCTATCACTCTCATAATCCGATGCGACGGCAGACCAACACGACCGGGGAGGGGTCAGGCGCAGGACCAACGAGTTCACATTTTTCCGAGGCTAGGGAATTGATGAATAAACTAATGATTATGCTGTAGAAGTAAATCTAGAGATATGAGGATCCGTTTTACTCTATGTATAATATAAATTTTTAGATATAAGTGTTAGTCTGACTTCATATTACTGTATGCACTTTTTTCTTGTTTATGTTCTTGTGTTTGTAGATATAAAAAAGAGAAACGAACTGCCTATGTAGTTCGCTTCTCTTTTGGTACCTATACTTTTCATTTGGGCTTCCTCATATTGTTAACTTACCATCATAGCCACCATCAGCATTTTTATCTAAACCAATAAAAACGTCCATGGAAAAGTACGTTCAGATTCCTTGTCCAATAACGCAATAAAAATAATAGCTATCTGCACAGACCTAAATACCAAATTCATCAAAGGATGACAAGTGAAAAGAGCTTTTAATTAAATTCGTTGCGGTATCACGCCAGAGAACGAAAAAAATATAGCAACAGCTTCAAGCGATATCGACAATCCATAATTCATGTCCTACAATTTCATACGAATGCCAACGTTCGACCCGACATACATCTCTCCGTCAGCATCAATGGAAACATAGCTTTATTCGTCGGGGTGTTGAGTACAAAATTGGATGATAATCCCTGTAGTTTAAGGCTTCCAGGATCGGGAAGCCCACTCAGTGTATTGCAACATCGTACACGATATCAAACGGGTATTCAGATTAATGCAATTTCTCTTAAACGCTTACACGTCGTAAATAAAATTGGTGGTTTCTGAACTCTTGGAATCGAAGGTTACTTTTAAAGTTTAATTGATATTGCAATTACTGTATTCTCGTTTATTTATTGGCGGTGTTTTTATTGTTTGGCATTTAAATTGATTGTAATTGAGTCATGTTGACAAAATGCAGTAATTCCATCAATCTTGCCGCTGTGTAATTTATGGTCGTGGTCTTATGATCTCCACCTTTGAGTAAATTTATCATTTGAATTAAATACGCGTTATCGTAATAGTTTATGCCTAGCGACATCTATGAACTGAGAACATAAAAATTAGTTTTAAGTTCTCAGTTCATAGATGTCGCTAGGTTTGGTCGTTATCATTCAAAAGGCCCAAGTTGAGTGATTTTATTTTACTATGTTAGTAATTATATATAGATATTTATATAAGTAAATACTAGGTATTCCTACAAAAATATCAAGAAATCGGCGAAAAATGCTGCATGCGCATGCTGCGTGCAGAATACGCATGAGGCATCTGCCAGGCGCGTTGTTACCGCGCGCGGGCGCGCTGCCAGTTGAGAAGATAATATAAGTATTATAAAAGTATTATAAAAGAATACAATGTACATAATTATATAAAACAATTTTGTGTAAAACACTGATAAAATCCATGGCGACCAAAACACGATGGATAACAGAACACGCGACCCCATAATTACGGTTGCCCCATACATGATTAATGTGGAAATGCGTCAGCAGTCGTTTTTAATAATAATAATACATTATTATTTATGTACTTGATGTAATCTAATGAAGTCGCGAATACCTATACAAAGAGCCAGTACAAAAATATCCTGGCAATAACAGGCTTATTAAAATTATATACCTAAGATATTTTTTGTGTGGAGTTCCCACATGGTTTAAATGACTGATATGAACACGTTTTGATTTATTTAATGTTTTAGGCACAGCTTTGAAAGTATTACATATAATATTGTGCTAGTGACCATAACAGTCAGTGTAAAGGTGACTTTTCAAAAAATCAAAGCAGAACTACGTAGATACATAATAGATAATGTGGAGTCAACCCAGCGAGTCAATTCAGATGGATTCGTGAGTCTCATACTATTTCCCCCGGTCATTGGTACATTTAGGTACTTTTGTTTTTATTCGTAATCAAAATGCAGCCATCAAGCGGCGAAAATTGAATGAGTGATACACTCACGAAGCAGAATTGGCCAGCAGCAGGAGTTGGATGTGACTAAACATTTAGAAAACCACTACACAATGTAACATCTATAAAATACATAAAAGTGAAGTGATTTGAAAAAGAAAATGAAAGAACTCGTTTGGTTTCCGCGCTGACGTTCATTAATCATCTAGGTCTGGGCGGGCCTTTACCTAATGACGGTGTACATAAGTAGGCTGGGTTGATGCTTTCAAGGAAACCCGTAAATTACAAAGGGAATTCAGTTATTAGTAAATGGATCAGGTGATTTTCGAACATGAAAAGAATTATGATAATATGTAGATGCCAACTGAACTATTTGTTTTTTACTAGACACACAAACGTGGTTATCGGTTTGTGGTTTTGAGAGCTGTAGAATTAGATGATTAAAGGTAAATTTTTATAACCTGGTGCGATTGTCTTTTTTTTTCAACTAATTATCTACGCTGACATCACAAAATCAGGCATCCAGTATACGAAAATCAAATGGGGATCGCGCCCGTTTGTTTTTTTCAAATTTTATACCTACAGTTAAATTAAAAGGTATGTCACATGAAATCTGTAAAGTTTTCAAAATGGATTCCCTGCGTTAACACAGCCATCATTCAGCGTTTTGTTGACGCTGATTCCGCCGGGCGCACACGAAATGGAATGTTATTCACCAAAATTTCGCTTCAACGCCAAAAATTACTCTGCCCCGCACGGGATTGAACCAAATTCCACCACAAAAAAGGTGTCAAATGAAATATTCAAATATATTTTAATATAATTCATGCGGCGGGCGTTTCATTTCTCTCCCTCGTAATGGAATGCTAAATTTTCGGGCGAACAAAAAATATATATTAATGCGCGTACCTAATAGCTTATACAAACTCGTTTGTTGGGGTATTGTTGTTCACAATGGGTGCCATAACTCCGCGTCGCTACCACGGCCGGTGACGTCTTTGTTAGGCCCTGAAAGCTTTGTTCTGTGCCCGGCTCCGCCTGTCAACACGGACCTACCCGACCTCTCACATCTACATACGCACAGACATCCAACGCTGTCGCCCAAACAAAGGGAAACTATGATCACGACTCATTCCTCAACACACCCTATGATAATCCATTTCATAATTATTTTTTACGTCTGCTGTTGAATTCGTTCGACCGATCATTATGTCATCCGAAAACGAATGTAGAACCTTCAATTTTTCCATTACCGAATTAAAACCTTAATTTAAAACCCATCAATTCCCGAAACACGAAATATCGGTGTAGAAAAACGTTTTAAAAGCCTCCCTTATACGACGCAGGCTAATTACCAGTTTTGTTCGGACCATTACTATAATTTGCCGCAGGAAAAGCACGAATGAATATTTGAGAAGGCGATAGAATGTGAGTAATTGCGTTGGATCACGAAGTGAAAAGTTATGAAAGGTGCTGGGGTGGGCGATTTTTCAACGCCCGTCGACTGAAAGCGAAAATCTTAATGAAAAAGAAAATATTCAATCATTCCATGCTTGCGCTGATATTGCCTGAGATACGTTATATACGTTCAGCACTTGATTGATGACTGCACGCACACTCGTGCCAGAAATGTGTAAGGATATAGGACAATTCAATGGCGCGTTTCAAGAAACTTCTAAAGAAACAGAAGGTGATTTGTTTCCATAAATACGGTAGCGCTACGTTGAATAAAGAAACAATCTCGAGCTTCGCCTCAGACACCTAAAAATTCATCCCGGCGTATTACAGCGCGGAACGCATTAGGGCTCCAAGATGAGCCTCGCTGCGGGACAGCTAGCCCCAGGGGGCTTCGGGGGTTCCCGCTCCCCCCTCGATCTCCGCTCCAGAGAATATTTGACACGGGTCTGGCAGATAGACAGGCCGGTCATGTGTGAGCCCCTGCAGGAAACGGGGGCTTTTTTCGCTGCTTCGTCAATGGCTACTCCCCTACAAGTACGTGTAAGATACGCGTATGATTTATGTCCTCACTCGCACATGTGCTGCACTGTTTTTTCCGATGATATCAGCTTTAATGAGTTTCCAGCGATGATAGAAAACACATTCTTGTGTCTAGTAATGTAATTAGCTTTTTCCTGCGATAGTGTTTTTATGTTTGCGACGTAAAAGGGGGCACTTATCAAATTGTGAATCATTACATTGTAATTTTTCCGGATCCATTTCAATTTGGGTCGATTAGCATACGAAAATGGAATTTTAATACTACATAATCAGTAAGGCTTCATCGGCTTAGCAGTGGTCAGAGTTTGATTGGCGCGGTATCCCTGCTTTTAATTAATGTGGAGCATCCGATAAACACACGAGTAAGAAAAGGAAATGAAATGAGCTAGAGCGAGAGAGGTGATCCAGTGTTGCCAGTTAATTGAACACAAGTTACTTGGGAAGTAAAAAGACGTAGATCGGGAAATTATTGGCCTGAATTCAGAAACTTTGAAGGAGGGTTCAAAGGAGCTTGGATCTTTGTTACTCATGGAGTTAACTTTGGCTGGAGTTTTGGTAGAGTGAATTAATATTGGAAGACTCACCAACACTTTTCAAATTCTAAGAGATTAATAATGGAATACTTATGTTTTGTAATACCTAAGTCAGAATCGGTAATTTTTTTTACGTATCCAGTGGAGATCCGAATGTCGTAATTATTACAATTAACATGGATGGGATGACTTGGTGTTTCTTTATATTTTTTTAACGTAGAACAATTTGAAAAATTAATAGAAAATCTAATGTTAGTTTTAGAAAAACAAATATATATATTGTTCTGGGCCGCTCTATCTTCTGTAGTAATTTTAAATACTGTGATACTGAACGCAGTATAGTTGCCATTGTAGGTTCCTTCACTATTTGTGTTTTTTTAAAGAAACGTGTTACAATGTCTTAGAATTAAAAGCCATAAAACACCAAAAAAATTTGATAAGGTAAATTATTAGGAAAATTAAAGTAAAACCAGAAAATAAATTGATCTAGGATTAATAGCATAATGATTGCCTAATAATATTTAAGCGTTGGAAAATACAAATTTTTATTTAATTTTGGTGGATCGCCAACTTTTACTTTAGCATCATTTCTAATGTGTAAGTACTTCAAGACACATATCGTAAGCATGCCTAATGACAGGTAAATTTCATTGCTCTGGCAACTCTATCACGCACACTATCAATGTCACGTGTGTACGAGTGATATCCTTTTCAAAAGGAACCCGTTCTGACACAGTTTGAATGTGTGTGTGTCCCGTCGGACACTTATTAATGACAGGGTATGTACTGATGTGGGTGTATGTAATTATAGTATGGTAATGTTTTTTTAATAAGCTCCCTAAGTTGTTGTTATTGTTTTTTATATTATGTAGAGTAGGTAGATGATTAAGGGACTTTGAGAATATAGAGAAGAAATGGTATCTAGGTTAATAGAATTTAAGATTAGTTATGGCGATTATCGATCCTACTCTTTAATATGACACGTACTTATGTAACGTGTGATAATACGTAAGTATGATACTTCATTGCATAATTTATTAATACTACAAAAACTTAATTTAAAACACTGACATCTCTTGAAAACAAAGTGAACCATGATCTTGGAACCTCTACAGGTAGTACATGGTTTCAATTCGACCTACCTATGGCACAAAAAAGGTACCAATGCATACTAACAAAGACTACTACTGGCTTTCATAAAAGCTTTTGCCTACCAAAAATATACCTACTGCATATACCAATATCAAAAGAGGAAAACTTCATCCGTCAACGTCACCGGTGGGACTAACCGGAAAGCCACTGGCGAACAGAATTAGAAATATATTTTTACACGTCACACCACCCCTCTGATGGAAAAAATCTTTATGCAAATAATAGCACGTGTAAATACAAGGGGAAGGGCGGTATTACTCTCTTATTTTTGAATAAATAATCTGGGTTTCAGAAAATCTTTGGCTGGCATTCCTTTTCTTTGGGCGATCCCTTTTTACGTAAATAGGTAGGTACTCAAGATTATAACCTGATTAAATTAAATATAAACAAAACATTATGATTTTACAAACTCTTAGTACCAGTACTAAGAGTTTGTAAAATCCACCATCCAGAAAGCTGATGCCTCATAGCATAGGTATACAAAATACCTAGATTATGGTGTTTGGCATAAAATCACCTTCAACCATAGAGCCCACCTAATAATAGCGAGTAAAGTTAAAACCCCGGTTTAAATAATAGAAAAATAAAGAAAAGTCAAAACCACATTCACAATACAAGTAATAGAAGGCAATTGGAGCTTTCAGCGGCAAGCGAAGGAAATCAGAGGCAGGAAACAGAACAAATACTTGTATTCAATCATCGGGTGTTCACAAAGCCCGGAGGCTGATAGCTGAACAATGAAATGTAACAAGTCGTCTATTCGGCATTGTTCGACGGAGGGTAAGGGGGATTTCCATTATATTTCCATTTCCACCTCGATTCTCTCTCAGGTTATCGCCTCTTGGACTTGCCTATCTTTCTATACCGTTAGTTATGTCAATCCCTTTGTATGGAATGTGAGGGTAATGAGGTAATCGATGGACTAAATTACAGCACGAAATCGTTACACTTATTTAGGGTTCCGTACCCGAAGGATAAAAACGGAACCCTATTACTAAACCTCCGCTGTGCGTACGTCCGTTTGTCAGAGGGATCTATCTATCTAATAAAAATTAAATACATATCCAAATTAAAAGGGGGCTTCCATTCAAAAAACGTGATTTTTTGTCTATTTTTGCTCGTCGTTTGTCTCCTGAACCGTAAAAGGTAGACAATTGATTTTTTTACAGAGTGTGCTACTATTGCCGATATAACAATATAAATAAAATAAAATAAATTTAATAATTAAGGGGGCAACGTCCATACCAAGTGGAACAACGATGACCGAAGTTAAGCAGCGTTGGGCGCGGTCAGTAAGTACTTGGATGGGTGATCGCGTCATTATTACTTTTTGCTTTTTTTTTTGCGACCAAATTTTTCTGTTTTTGGGGTTTCCCTTGTTTGTTTGCGAAAGTATATCAATTGGATGGAGTGGATATGGAACGGAACCCTTCGTGTGCGAGTCGACTCGCAATTGGCCGGTGTATTAGTATAGTTCATTCGAACACCCCAAGTTGCATCTTATAAAAAATAAGTTACCTGCCTACTATGATCCAACCCAGAGTGTTTATCAAGACAGTTCACAAAAAAGTTTCCTCAAGAAAGTTTCCAACCAAAATGCCAATTTCGTATTTTTTTTAAATTCTATATCTTTTCTGAAATAATAAGTTATTATTACGTAATCATTTGTGTCTGCGTCTGAGAATGATTGATGATTCGTCTGGTCTTCCTAAGCGTGTTCTATTTTCAAACCCCGGGCTTCTATTGGTCCGTTTTTTATTTCAAAATGGCAGCCCGGATTTTCGATGATAATTGATGATGAATCTGTTGTAGATAACATGAGAGCCTTTAACGAGAGTTTATGTAAGTGCGAGTATTTGCTACCAAATGTTTTAAGTGTTGTACATTTTTCATACTTTAAATAGGTCTTGAGCTTGTATGCTTTTAGTCGGCGTTTCTGTTGAGTTTTTATGCGTGTTTTTTTTTGTCTTTCAAAACTGGAACGAGATTAACAATGTTTCAATGTATAGATCGTGGCAATGAACGCTTTATTTTTTTACTATTCTAATATATGTTATATAAATCTTATTATATTTTAAGGGGCTTTTAGCCAAACACCGATTACGTACTACGAGCCGGCTAAGATGCTTTCAAAAATTACAATATTATCCAAATGTGATATTAAAGACTGGCTTCGTACACAGTCAGAAGAGAAAAGAGTATGATCGTGAAATGAAACAAAATCATCAACACCATTTCCCTTATTTTAGGTGTTGTCAATTACGTATATGCCATTGCATCTATAGCTCTTATAATAGTTATCCCAAGTCTTGGTTAAGTACCAAAACGTAATAAGAACTCCAATTTCCTCCTCATTAGAAAATGCCACACAGACATCTTCTAAACTAATCTAGCAGACGATTTATCTCTGTCCCGTCAAAATGGAACTGTATCGAAGTTTCGAATTAATTAACTGTGGCCAACTCTGAAAGGACTGGGAAGATCAAATTAGTAATTTGATATGGAATAAGAAGATACAATTTATGAACCCTCTTTTTATAATTAGGTAATTGAGACAAGGATCTTTAACTTGACCTCACCTAAACCACCACTCAAATGAGTAATTAAAAAAAAAATTTGAAATTGTTTTGTTCTGTTGATACGCCAGGTCTTAGACTTTGATTTGTTTTAGAGTTTGGACCTTCAAGTTTCAGTGAAATAGTATTCAAGTACCTAAGATGTATGTATGTATGAATGACCAACGCAAATGCTGATGAAAAGATTGACTACGACGCTTGGAAAGGAACCATCCAATTGAATTACGGAAAAAAGCCGTAACCCTAAAATTGGAAGATGCTGATAACTAAAAAATTCCCATAATCAGTTTGGAAGTTCTTTAAGGATCGTTATTAGGAAGGTATTATCAGATTTTAAGAATTTGATGACAGAAAAATCAAACTCATGTAATTAGAATAAAATGTTGACTATCGATGTGAAAGACAATGATCATCATCAAAGTATAGACTCTATAAGATCAAAGTCTAAACATCCCACGCACTTAGAAACGTTAAACATTTTATCATGTCAAATGCTAGGCTTAGCGGGAAACATTTCCTTTTAACGAGATATCTAGAATCAGCCCTAGATTCAGGTCATGACACGGGCTTGTCGAGCTCGATGCAAGTATCAAGACATAGTACCTCTCTGCCCACGACAATTGACTCTGAATCAAACTATGAACGCATGCTATGGCATTGGCTGACAGAACTATTTAAAATAAATGGCATGACATCCTGGTAATAGGTTAACAGAGTACCTTATTACAACTTTGTAGATATCACTGGAGTTGTTAATGAAGATTGCTGGACATTGCGATCACAACACAAATGTACAAGGCATGAATGAATAGCAGTGATAGCGATATAGCACAAAATCTATTTCTGTTAAAATAGTACTGAACCACAAACGAAATATAAAGTTAACAAAAACTTCGCGAATGCAGTGGTCCAACCACTTACAAATTGCATGCAAAACTGAATGCCAAACTACGAATACCAGTAGCTGAAGAATGACCTCGCCAATTACAATGGAATCTCTAAATCAGGCAACTTGGCCATAAATTAGGTCGCAGACAAATTCAAAAACAGTAGGAGACGGTAGCGCAACTTGAGGCCTCATTGTTCCTCTTCGGCGTCAGCTAAACAGGAGGTGAGCCTTTTGTATTGGAAGTTGTAAATTTTATGAAAAGTGAAATTCCTTTGAACGCCTATTCGGCCAATAAATTATCCGGGAACGGTATGAAGGGCATTGTTTCTGACACTCATTGTTTCATCAATGCAAAAGGAAAGTGTTTTTGCAAATTATTCAATCGGTTTGGCGTTTTGCTACCTGTTTGCGTATTGTGCAAATTCAGGAATTCCCTTTCGATTTCAAACGTGCAAAAGGCTTTTAATTTATTCAGAAGATATACTTTAAATTCCTTGCATAAAACTGAATAGAAATTTATAAATTTAAATGATTAATTTAGAACAAAGAAAACCAAACCAAAACTTACCAAACTGACTTCTCATCCAGGGGTATAGTGGACTCGGCAGCGAGGCGTTAGTGTTAGGCGGCGGCTGCTGCGGAGGGGGCTGTTGCGCGTGCATGGACTGCTGGTGCATCGGCGGCATCTGCGTCTGGTGCTGCATATCGTCCACCGGGTACATGAGGTGCTGTTGGTGCGGGACGCCATGCTGCACCATGTGCTGTTGCGGGTGCATGTGATGCGGCAATTGCTGCGCCTGCTCCAGCGGCGGACTGCCCGGCACGCCACCTGCCGTCGCCGCCGCCGCCTGCAGCTTGCATGAAGTGTACACCGCCGGCGCCGGCGGCTGATGCCCGTTTGGAGGCCCATAACCATCCCCCTTCGGACCCATGTGTCCCATCTGTGATGGACTGTCTGGTCGGTAGCCGTTCTGCTCCATCTGTTGGTAGTAACCTAGCCGGTCGTAGGGTGGAAACCGCGGGTAGGGCATCCCAGGCGCGGGCTGCGCCGCGTAGTGGTGCTGCGCGGGCCTCAACTGCGGGTCGCAGCCGTCCATCTCGTGCCCTTGCTGCGGCACCGCACCGTAGTGCGCGTGCGCCTGCTGGTGCTCGTGGCTTCCGTTCCTCATGTCCGGCATGTAGGCGTTGGAGAAGTAGGTCATGTTATCGCAGCTGTTGGCGCTCATCGCGGGCCCGCAGCCCGCGCGGCTCGCGTCCGTATCTTCCGTTGCAGTTTCTCGGCCCTAAGGCCGACACTATATCACAGTTTGCTCACGACACGGACACTTCCGATTCCATTCACTATGCGACGGTTTGCAGGCGGTGCTCCGTTATATCACTGGCCGTTCGCAGTGTGCCGGACGGTGTCTCCTCATCTGATCCTCGGCGAATCTGCAAAGAGAGGTTGATGCACTTAGTGAGGCTATAATTACACATTGGTCAGGTGAGAGGGCAGTCGAACGATCGATTGTTATTGTTGGCGTGCTCGCGGATAATAGCGGAGGAGTCATCGCGAGACTCCCATATAACAGACTGACACGTGGTGCGGCACGGAACACACACGATGTCATGAAACATCATGTTCTGTAAACGCCTATTAGTGACAACCTGTCTGCGATTTGAGCCCCCGTTCCGCAAAGATAACTACGCGGTATATTCAAACACGAAGATCGAAATCCGTCTTTGTCTGTCTGGAGGCATCAAGTCCTCATAAGCGAGACAGTAGATGAAATAGTGTCACGTCTCGAGATCGACATGTGGCTGACCCGCCGTCATACCCTCGCGTTTCCCAGCAGTTGATGGAGCATGAGTGACAACCGCGTCGGTGCTCGACGACATAACTTTACACGGACGTTAATTTGCGCCGAGGGACAAATGTCAAAGACCACGTCTTATCGCCTGATCTTGTTCTACAGGTTTGAAGTAGGCAATTTAGTGTGTACTTTATATGACAGCTCCTAGAATTTACAAGTGACAAAATAAACTTGTCTTGACAAAAAATGTAATTAACCTGTTTTACTAGGATCTCTATACGCGTATGTTATGATACTCTCTAGTCACGTTGTGGTTGTGGTTTTGAGAGGAATGTACATCTTTACAAAGTCACGTCGGCCTGTTTTTGATACGGATTGTTTAACTTATATAAAATACAAAAAATCCTTATGGTAGAGCAATGTAACCGCCCCTCAGTAGTTATTTAAAACCAAAAAGGCCAAGCTTCATTAGCGACAGTAATGATGGCGGCGTCTGAAACAACGTGTTGCGCTTGGGCAGCATGCTACAAAGATCCAAGAGTTTTCGTAGTCTTTGACTACTTAAAAGTAATTACAGGTTTTGTCATGTCATAAATAAATTATTTAAATACTTTTATCCAAAATTATCCTGCAAAATCCAAAATCTTTATGTAACTGAAGCAAGCTTTCAAATAAGCATTCCCTCAATGCATACCCAAAGCCATCATAGATTTAATTAAATGAATGAATTCTGAGCGTAGAGATTGTAAGGCATACTTTGAAAATTTGCATGTAGAGGATGGACAATTTAAATTTACGATTTTACCTCCCCTAGCGGCACGACCCTCGTGTTTTTTAATTTTCAATTTCCATTTGCATTCCTATAACTATAGCTACAGGCTATGAATGTGTGTAAAATGTCTGTAAAATAGACAATTGGTTTCAGAGGTCGGTGAAAACACTGGAATTTCATACGAGTAACTCGATACTTCTGAAAATTGTATCCAATTAGATTATAATTATATTATAGGTAATGATCAGTTGAGCTACCTTTTTCAATAGTGAATACTAGTTCTAATTTGTTTCTATTATTTGATTGTAATTTTCTTTGTTAATAAGGGTTGTAATATTTTTATTTAACTTCTACGGCGACTAATAAACTCCGCAAAAAGATAGAAAGCAAACGAAAATTACATTTTATTTGAAAGAAGTTTATAAAAGTTTTGTTGTAAATAATGTCATAAAAACTGTTCCAATTAAAGAACAAAAAGGCAATCTCCGCACGTACCGAGCAAATGTTCTAGCTAGCAATTACGTACCAGATAAAAATCTAAGAGATTGTGCTTCAAGGAACATGTCTTTAAACTGACCGCAGGCCGACGTGCTTTTGATAATTTGATAACGGTGTGTACAAAGCAATGATTTATGATATTTTATATGAACCGGTTGGCTGAGTCACCGGTTCCCATGCTCTTTTGGATAGTGTTTAGTGCCTGCTCTGCAGTAATTAAAGACCACGGTTTCTTAGAAGGAGTTCAGGGTATTTTGTGGGCTGGATTTTGTGTGAAATTACCGTTTCGCGTATCAAATTTGAATTTTAAACCCCAGTCATCGAACTTTACTGAAATCTTGTTTGAAAAATTAACAACACAAATTGGACAAACTATATAATCAACAGTTTTCTTTGGTTTGACGATTCAATTATCTTTATTTTAATGATACATGATGATCACGAGGAGAGCTTTCTCAAGGTCCATTAATATGTAACCAGTAAATTATAAACCAGAACTAGCCGCCAAAATGACTGAAAATCTGCAATCAACCGGCACAGGCAATATTTTGTTCAGTTTCTCCGAATAAATCATACAAAACCACATAGTAATAGAACTGAGAACCGAATTAAAAAGAAAATTAATATCATTTCGCGTGTACCCGTCGGTAGCAGTTAATCAAAGCGCGATCAAAGAGTTAGAGAGAAGAGTATTTTGGGAATATCCCGCGTGAGTATTTATCATTCTAACTATTTGTCAATTAGAGTGCTATGTTGGGAACAAAGTGGTTTGATTTACAACCAGTCTATAGGTAAAGTAACTATAGCCACTTCGAAAGACACTTCGGGTGTTTTTAAATTGAGATTTATTCGCAAAATTGGGTGCATCCGTCAAATCAAATATGAGTTTAGAGGAACGTAAATTAGATACCTACCCACTTGATATTGCTTTGCTCTATACCTATTACTTGCACGCATTTATTACTCTTGCTATGCCAGTGTATCATAAAAGCTATCTTATTGGAATGCCCAATAGTTCAGTCGCAGTCTAACCAGAAAATAATACAGAATATTTTGGTGTAGGTTTTATTGTAGATATTTATGTACCTCTACATTCAGACTTGCTACCCTATTGATGCTTGCAACACCATGTAATATGCCTTTGAGAAATAAATGAATGAAATAAGTGATGCTGTTATCCTCGCCGATTTTCGGCTACGGTGGCCAGTCTCAACGGACTTGCCATCTGCGCAAACCCAGGTACACTCTCTATTCCCTAAGTCTTATAATTTTGCGCCTGACCTCTCCCTGGTCGTGTCGGTCTGCTACACTAATAGCTTAGGTACTTAGTACTCAAAATTTTACTAAGGATAATCACCTCCGACATCTTGGTTTGGTTAACCTTGGGTTCAATTTTCACAAATAATATGATCTGATGAATATGTTTCTGATGTGAATGAAAAAGCCCGCACAGAGAGTCAATTTATAGTACTCTTGATATAACATGATAGCACATTCATTTAGCGTTCTCAATCTATTTTATACGTCTTCCCTTAGATCTGCATCCGTTTGTAGTTTGATCAATCTGGTCATTACGTTGACACCTTGTTACAGCAGTGTTCTTTTTGTTTACAAGCTTTTGGTTGACCACTTGGTGTTTCGACAAATTGAATTGATGTTTTAATCTTATGATTTCTGTTTTAGCAGACTGCAGCAGTATATTACTGAACAATACTTGTACTGAAAACGTAAAGTTTTAATCGACTTTTTTATACACATTTATGGGACGGCCAATACTTATCAATGTTTTTCATCAGCAAAAGTATCTAGAAAAAGTAAAAAAAAACAATGTTCTTTTGAATAAAATAATTTCCTAAAATATTATGGAAGAGATCGCTCAACAAGGCCGCCTTTTGTACTTTTACTATTAGCAGTTCTTTTTGTTCTATATTTTCAGGCTTTGCGTGGAAAAATAAAAGTAAAGCTAAAAAAATTAATAAATAAAACCTTTGGAATTAGAAATCATAATACCTATAGAATAAACGATGGCTACATAAATCATCATCAATCATCATAAATTGAAGAATTATGAAAATTACAATGGATTAAGGTTGTAAGGATGTAATCGCAATTTAAAGTAATAAAAATGTCTTCAGTGCGGGATTAATAGCACTGAAATTGCTGAAAAATCTACTACAACTATTGTTACTTAAAATCAATAACTCTGTACTTACAGCAATTTCAGATCTAATGACGCGAAGCATATACACACCTCTGCTTTCAAAATAAAAAAAATCTAGGCAATGATTTTTTTCATGTCATTTGTCAAAAAAATTGGGTTCATGTAAGTCAACGAGAAAAAATTATGAAATTCAACAAATTTAATAAAATAAAATGCTTTGTGAAAGCTTTCAGCGATTCTTGAATTGTCAAATCAATGAATGTGCCAAAAATGTGTGTAAACATAAATAAAAAACAAATAATGCTGGACAATTCTCACAACATTATCTAGCCTTAAGCTAAGCAGACGGCATCATGCGTGAACGACTGGACCGATTTCGCTAATTCTTTTTTTGTTATTGTCAGGAAAAGATTCATATGAACGAAAAATTTAAGAAAGTTGTGCGGAAAATTAGATAATTTACGAAAACTTAATATTCATTGTTAAGACAGGAACTGTCTGGTCAGCTAGTACTCAATATATTATGTAGATTATATTTATTTTGTAACTAACACCCGGAAAAAATACCTGTAGATCGTACAAATATTTGTCCCGAGGCGGACTTTCTATTAATATATTATGAAAATTCTTGAATTTTGAAGGTTTTTTCCTAAAAATCGTGTAGAAAGAACGAAGATTTCAGGAGTTCGTGTAGGTTCACTCACTAAGCCGCAGAAAATTATATTCTTTGTGAAATTTTGGCTTATTCTACCCTAAATACTAAAATATAAATTGTACGAGAGTTTACAAGAATGATAATGCAAATTGTATGTACGTGACGTACTGAACCGACTTCTGTGGTAATTATAACTAACTGTAACTCGCAACCTCACTTCATAGCTATGTCACCTACTCTACTCTACCCTTAACGTACTGAAACAAGGTTTACTAACTCCGGTTTGCGACTTCCCTCACATGGTGCCTTCGGTTCAAACGTGAATGAAACGCAAAGTAACGATTCGGTATTTTTAAGCTCGGAAGCTTTTCGATAATATTGAACTTTATTACTTAATAAATAAATAAATAAAATAATGCAGGATAATTCACATATCATAATCTAGGCCCAGGTTAATGACCTATCCGATTTTATTTTGATTTCCATTAATTTAAGGACAAAATAAGTAAGGTACTTATATAAAATACTATAATAATCTTATCATAGTAAAGGTATGAAATGGCTTTCGAATTAAACATTGGTGCACAACATTTCATATTTTTAATTTGAATTAATGAGGAAAACTTTATAACACCAGTGTGCTTCCATGTCCAAAGGCTGTATGACAAAATGACGTCATAAGCATCATGAAAAATTATGGGCTCAGCAAATTACGAAGTTGTCTGATTAAATTTAGAAGTTGCCGTTGTAATTAGTGGGTACATCGCATTTCACTCAGGGGCCGCTTAGCTCGCGGGGCTCGTTAGAGTTTCAGTAAAAATGTTGAGCCTCCTTGATTTAGTCGAGTAACCTACATGGACGGGGAAAATATTTAACAGTCTCTTATACAAATCAAGCTCCTTAGAGACATGCCGATAAGCTTGCAAACATTTTGTCTAAAAAAGAGACAGAAGCATTTTCAAATCTCGGAACAAAAAAAAATTTACCTATTTAACTTTGTTTTTAGGGTTCCGTACCTAAAGGTTGAAAATGAAATCCTATTTTTTTTTATATTTTTACTGTTTGTTTCAAAACTTTAAAATTCAGACGCACAGTACATAGATTTTTGCCTTCTTCAACAACAGTTGATTAACAATTAGTAAAAAGTAAAACAAATTATATTTTTAGCTCAAAGATAGCTCTGGCCAAAGACAGAATTTGTCGTCAGAACAAGAAATCTTGTATGTACCTAACACCTACGAATAACAATGTAAGCAACTTATATGTAAGCAGGTGGGTAGGTATAATACAAAACGGGCATACAAACAGGACGTCAGGAATCTGTTAATCAAAGCTCCACGATCAATTACTGGTGGCGCAATCAAAATGTCTGACATACCATGGGCTTTAGGCGGGGCTATTGTGGACTGAAGTGGAAATAGGAATGGAATACGCAATCGTTTAATAATGTAGACCATCAATTTATGACTACGCTAAAGCTTTACTAAACTTTTATGGACTTAGAAGTAGGTAGACTTAATTAAGTATACCGAACTCCTACATTGGAAAACATAAGAATTTCTTATATAATATGTCTTGAGAAACGAAAATAAAATATTTATTTAATAACAAGGAAACCTTAACAATGGGTACGTACGTAAATGTTTAGCTGGAGTTCTATTTTAACAGTTTCTAAAAGTAGTCATAAGACATTAAAGGAAGACGCGAATCCGAATTGGTAGACCTGAAAATTGTTTTGTTTAAACACTACATTTTTTTTTCGGGTAGACGAAACTAAGACTACAAATGATTTCTTACATTGTTCTCTTTACAATTTGAATGCTGACTCGTTGCCCATGCCCATTCGATTTCACAATTGGACTTGGACAAAAGGGCAACTTTAAAGCTACAATACCAACACTGGACGGACAGCATTGCATTTGCACCCAGCAATCACACGGTAGGTGGCAATCAGTTAATTAATAGAAACTAACTTGCATGCATGTTACATATGTAAGTACCTATGTTATTTACTAAATAGAATAAAGAAATGTGTTTATTATAAAAATGTCCACGTTGGAAATGATTTACCGACCGAGAAACTTAGACCATACGAGTACCTAAGTCTTTTATCAATTTTGGATATAATTTGTTACCCAAAATATCCCAAATCGGTCAAATGGGTAAGTAATCACCTTCGTGTTTTAAAAAATAACCTAGTAAATCGACAGCCTTGTAAAGCCTTCTCAAAAGTTTCTATCTTGAATAAAAACAAGAATACCGCTTTCATAATTACTGCCTTGGGTATCGCGTGGAATTATTGAAATAGTCATGTAAATTGAATTACTAATTACAACTCCATTTTAATTTGCAGTGTAATTACAAATTACATAGTGGTAGAACATAAAATAAGTTTTAAAAACAGCTTTTGTTATGGCTCGTGCGCTCCAAGCTCGACCAATGGTAAAGAAGGTTCATGCATGCGTTCCAGTTGTATCCGCCGCAGCGCTAGCGTCGCACGATAAGCATTTAATTAACATTGTTTCATACCAGCTAATTGTTATATCGCGTTGCTTTGATTTACGGCGGGATAGAAACGTCGACACCTCTGTAAATGATTGGAACTTGTATGTGTACCTAACTATGTACTAATGAAACAATGCTAGTGGGCGTTACGTTCGCAATAAGGTGGGCGAATCCCCACTAGTTGTAATCCAAAGCAGTTATTAGCACGATCAATCAATCGATGAGCCAAGTATGCGATAAAAAATTCTACTTTGCAACATGCTATAAAACTATAATTTATTCCGTAACATAGTGTGAACAGGCATTTTATTTATTATAGCGCCATCTATATGATAATCAGTGGACTACAAAAAGCGCCATCTCTTCATTTTATAATGAACTTCGATGAATGTAAGCTTACTATCCCATCAAACGCTGGAAAGGTTCTAAAAGAACTCTTGTACTTGTACAGTCGCATTCAAAAACGCTAATCTAATTGGACGGAGTGATACTTTTATGGATTACAAATTAGATTTTTTAATTTTATAGGTCTAAGTATGTATTTTAAGACATTTTTTATACCCATTAGTTTTTATCAAATAATTAATTAAACATGGAGAGAAACAGTTAAACTATGTTCAAGCAAACGTGATATTGTAACCTAATAAAGGTCAAATAGGAAAGCGAAACGTCTTTATGCTGATTAAAATTCTACGCGCAGCTGTTTTCCCGCTACATTGAATAATTTTGCGACGCATTCTGAATAACCAGAACACTATTTTCTCTTTCTCTTGGTTAGTTAAGTCACTAAAAAGTTAAAAAATGTACTTAAAGTTATAAAATGCAACTTTAAAAAAAGATGAAGAAACGAACAATAAGGAAAGAAATAATAAAGAAAAATAGGAACTGATAATTATTATTTTCCTTGCTTTTTTCAGGTAGCTATCGAAAAAGCGTACTTTAAGCTATTCAAATTCATGATGTATTTTTATTTTATCAATTATTATTTTCAAGTAACATTTTACCTAAACGTAGTAGAGTTAGTACAGAGTTTGAAGTAATTAACTTTTTATACATCTAGCATGCCGAAAATTCTAAAAACAAGTCTTAAAATAATAACTGAAGGGTAAAACGGAAGTGACATGACGCGGGTTAATTTACGCCCTGGGCGGGCGGTATCTGAGAGCTTCCGCTTTGCGACTGGCAGCGTAGTAACTATGTATATTCTGTGCTGGAAGTACTGCGATGAAAGTCATTCATCACAGTTCGGTCACAACATGCTACCGTCGGTGAGAGCTTTCAACGTGGCTCAATGTTTCAACAATAAAGTAATTATTTTAGGAAGACTGTTTTGTAATGATTTATTTAACGACGAAGATAAGCACAAACAATTGGTTTCCTTTAGCTCTGGTTTATTAATGCATGGAATCAATTAATAAATCAATTAATTACTCCTATTTCTGTTTTAAGGTTTAAGTAAATTTGCTACGCAAGAGTCATCCGCTTATCATCTACAATGTCACAGAAAGAGACCAGTTATAATTTTAACAGACAAACTTGTTAAACTTAATACATGCCGTGTTATTCTCGGGGGTTAAAAGCCAAAAGATTTTCCTATTGACTGTACCACATTACGTTCATCATCATCAGCGCGTCCTTTCTATTTTGTTTGGGAGATGTACAAATTATCAAACTAAAATAGCTTTTTTAATTCTAATATAATATATACATATAACATCTCGTGGTAAAAAAAAAACAGTGTTCTTGTTTCACTCATTTCAACTATTCATTTTAAAAAGTTAACTCTCACACCATCTGTTAACATACTCTCGAACTAAATTAATAAGTAATGGTTCACCAAAATTTGAAAACGTAGTTAGCCCTGACCTCTATCGTCGAGTAGCATAATCAAAATGAAGTCAAACTAATTGGAATTCTGTCAATAATAGATGGCATAGGTAGATTCTTGTTAGTCTCTTTTGTGAGGTTTAAATTGAATTTGATTAAAATGGAGAAATTCTATGGGATTCGTATACTTGTTTGTGTGTTTTTAAAATAGTGAAATCATTTGGACTCTAGCAAATCTATATTTTTATCAATGAACGGAATAGATTTTAATGTGAGCAATATTTGCGAAGGGAATTTAATTTTATAAGCTAGACCATTTTATCTTATTGGATTGTTTGGCCTGAGTTTCAATATTGTCAAGAAAAAAAAAGTGGTACTTGTAACATCGTCTTTTTTTCAGTCTAAATGAATGTAATGTATAATGTATGTGTAATGTATAATGTTGAAAAAAAGATCATAAATTACTCTAAACCTGCTAAAAAGGTTTAGAGTAACCATTGACTAAATAACTTAAACATCTTAACTAAGCTCGCAATTCAAATTTAGAATGTCATCGATTCGAAGAAGGATGGAACGATAGGGATGGGATGAGCAACGCCGCCCGCGTCTGTCGAGATTTTTTGTGCGATTTTTCGACGTTATTATTATGAGAAAAAAATGCGGAGTCAGTAAAGCGGAACGTGGGGTGGGGGCTTGACGAGGGTTCCCCGGTTTGATTGAAGCGAGCAGGAGGGGGGCGGGGCGGTGACGTCATGCTCTCATAATAGGCCGTGGCGTGCAGTGATGGCCGCCGTTTATCAAGTGTTAGCTTGCACTTGGAGTGAGTTTATCATAGATTAAGATTTATTTTTCTGTGATTCTTTTAGGCCGACCAGATTGAAGTTGGTTTTTCTGTTAAAATAATTTGCTCTATAATAATTTACTTAGAGCTGTTATTTCATAGAGCGGTTGTGGTTATTTTTAGTCGTGAACTCGCGACACCTACGTAGTGTTCTGTTATTTTAAAAGGTAGGTAAGGCTCTTAGAGTTCATATTTTTATTGGGACTGTTTGTTCCTTCTAGTTTATTATAAGCAAAACTATACATATAGATAGTTTTTATTTAAGTTTCTCTACGCAAGTGAGCTCTACCGAAACTAAACTGTACTCATTTACTTCTAAGCCATATAGGCTAACGAAACTCATTTACTTCAAAGTAAATGAGCAAGCACCTAAATATGAAAAGTCATAAAACCCGTCAGTTGTCGGCTGTCACACGTCAAAACGTGCGTGCGGATGGGCGGAGCGATCGCGTGTTCAGGCGCAGTTACAGCACATCACTAGCGACGCCTCTTTGAGGGAATACGGCCCTTCTTCTTTCTTTATTTTAGACTCCTGCATTACAATGATTACTTAGATAGAGTAATTCTTCTCTAAGTAGTACTGCTTGAATTCTAAACCCCAAAGACTCAAACGCAACTCACATGCTTCAAGTAGCGATTTTGGCAGTTTATAATAATTAAAACCTGTTAAAAACTCGTCACTTGAATCGTGTTTAAATCTATTTTTTTTTGTTTTACTTGAGAAGTCGTTACTAGAAGCCGAGCTGCGCGCAATAAGATAGAGTACCTACCTCTACTTATTTTCAAATGAATCTACTTAAAAAAATTTGACCAGTATGGTAGGTCCTAAAAAAAATATTCTGTCATTTGTTGCCTTCGAGATATCGTATTTTAGTTAAGTTGCTCCTCAACACGTGACTTTTTTGGTACCTACGTAGATTATCGGTCCATAGTGTCAAGTATATTTAAAGATATTCTGTGCCATCGCTCAACTAAAACCCCTCATCCAATGGGGAAAATCTTGAGTACTTTTGTTTCCATACTACGTACAATAATGCTTTCTATTGCTTAGCTCGAGTGTGAAGTCCTACTTTTGCTAGTTACTAGAGGCTTTAAAGTTGAGAATTGCTCGACTAACGTAAAGGTAAGCCAGCCAATAGAACCATACTGCGCTAAGTGGATTGTACACCAGAACTTAGCTTGCAACTTGCAACCCATTTTCTCTGTCCTTACATAACTAAGAGGTTCGAGGCAGCGGTCGTTATTCTAGAACCACCCGAATAATTGATAAAAAAAATCTTGCTTTGTTTTTTTCTGCAGTTTGCAAAGCAGGCTTTATCGATAGTTGAATGACATATGTTTAATAAATACTACTACTTAGGTACATAGTTCAGTATAAAACAGCTAAACCCTCGTAATTTTGAAATTACTGACAAATGCTGAACAATCCATATCAAATCATCTCGCCCCAAAATAAGAAGACCTTGTATTATGGATTTTTCAGGTTTGTCTTCAGGTTTTTGGAATTAATTTTTTTTATGTTGCTTTTTCCTTTATTAATATAACCAAACAAAAATATTGGAAATGGAAATAGATTATATTAACTCTTCACGGGTGTTTATCGAGTTTATTATTTTAATTTGAACGTCGAGAAACATAAATAAATAAATCATAGCGATAAATACCTTTAGTTTTAATAATGTCATTATTAAAACGCCCCATATAGTGTTCTGAGCCCTGAGTCTGGTTTGAGACGATAGTATCGAGACGATATCATGACGTCCCATTTGCGTAGTACCACTTCTGCACGATAGAGGCGCTTTACCGAATCCTATAGAAAAATTCGACGTCACGACGACGTCTCGATACAATCGTCGTCGTCAAACCGAACTCAGGGCTCTGATCGTGTAAGTTAAAAAAACCTGGAAACAGTATTGTGATGCTAAATATTTAAGTTCCTTCATGACTTTAGGGTAGGTTGGTAATGTCTTGAAAACAGGACACAAATAACTGCCGCAACTGCACCCACCTGACTTTGAAAGGTGTTACAGTGAGCAGAACGCACCAGATACATTCCGAGACTAAACAGAGCACCGCAAAAGCTCAACAAATAAAAAAAACAACATCTATCTGTACATTTGGTATGTCCGATTATAAGCCAGGCCGTGTCCGCCGCCGTAAGCTTTTCGACTGTTTCATTAGGTATATATTTCTAAGACCGATTTGCTTAAATAAAACTATGTAAAAAAACAACGGAGCAGAGCTGCCCGAAGCCAAATATTAAAAACTAGTTTCTGCCCGCGGCTTTGCAGGTTTTGTTTTTGTGGAAACGTTTAGAAGTTATTGGTATCCCATGGCAACTGATTTATGATATATAAAGCTTATGTGTAATTCCAGGTCTAGACCTATGTATATGCATAATTTAAGAGGGTGCAATGCGCGCTATTTTTTTAAAATGATAAGTATAGGATTTCGCATTCATAGGAGCGGGACCAAGCACACGTTTTTGGAACGGCGCGGCGTAAGTGCAAAAATCATGTTATTGTTTATTCACAAGAAAACTACGCAACATATGAAGAAACTTAAGGAACCAAATAACTAGTAATAACCTACGAATCAAAACATAAGTCATTTCAATAGACCGCAGGGTTCCTGAGATCACGACCAAATTATGTGCGAAACAGTGAACTTCATGTTTTTTTTTCTCTGTCGTATTTTCACAATCAAGGAACAATAAATGAATAGAATTTTATGTTATTCGAGTTTTCGGGGGAATCTCCGTGGTAAAAAACTCAAAATAAGTAATTATTGAGATCTCGGCCTAGTTTGACAACCAAACTTGTTAAGTTTGCCACCTAAGCCGGATCCGTTCAGGAGTTTTGTTGTGAAGAAGACAGAGAACATCCATCCAAACATTCGCATTTATACACTTACACTTTTTTAAAACCATTACACTAATATTAGTGTAATGGTTTCAAAAAAGTGTAAGTAGTACTTAATCCAAGACCTTAACCCAATCAAAGACTAAGCAAACTTTGTTTTGTTAAGGTTTCGGTTTATTCTTTATTTAGTACCAATTTCTTAAGGTTAACCTAAAGTTTAATTATTGATTGTTTATTGGAAAATTACCTATGATTAGGTACAGCATTTAATAACGCAATTATATTGCAGGCGAAGGTCCGACTTAGTAGGTTGTGAGTTTCGATTCCAGCCTCGGGACAAATGTTTGAACGGACTGCAGATATTTGTTCAGGGTGTTCTGGGGGTTTTCTTTGTATAATAAAACATATCTACCTATGTAGTATAATGTATTTAATATTTCAGATAACCAGTACCTACCCATAACACAAGCTCTGCTTAGCGTGGGGTTAGATGATGCTGTGTGATTTGTGCAAGATTTTTTAAAATTTTGAATTTATATTTTCATATCTAGTATCATAATTAGGTACACGTTATCCACCTTCGTTTGTTTGAAAGAGAATGATAATTATTTTATTTTATTTCCTTTATTTAAAACAAAATTCCCACACCCAATCAGAATAACCAGAAAATTAAATAAAAACTTAATTGTAAATCATTCAACAAACAAGCAAGTTACAGACGATCAGACAGTGTTTGAACAGATGCGCAGGAGTTTACAATACCACTTACGAAGGTAATGGTGACCTGGTAACTTAGATAATTGATTATACTGTCGGCAAGGTGAATGAGACGAATGTTGTATGTATGAGACATAGCAAACATAAGAAAATTATCAATAACGAAAAAATAAAGACAATCATTAACAATTATATTGCTCTACCATACATAAAAAAAGATCAGAAATTTCAGGGTTCCTATTGAATTCTTGGTCAACCAGCACATCACCAGCAGTTCAACGACTAAATTCACATGATAATTATCAATCATCCACAAGCTACAGAAAACGTTCCAATGTCATTTTATATCCTAAAGATAGGTACATAACTAATCTTGTCGAGATTTACACCATTGAATGATTTTCTATGTTAAAGTGCGTCCAGATTAAGTAACAAAATATGTTATAAAACAAGGTTATTTAAGAGGCGAAACTAACGAGTTTGGTTGTCAAACTAGGCCTAGATACAGTACCTACTCCACGGAATCCACGTGGTAAAAAACTCGAATTACATTAAATTCTACATTTTTTCTTACGTTCCTTGAATGTACAAACACGATTGAGAAAAAATCTACGATAATTCACACCTGATTTGGTCGAGATCTCCGGATTCCTGCGGTCTATTGAAATGTCTTATATTTTGATTCGTAGGTTATTAATAATTATTTGGTTCCATGATCAGTTGCTTCATAAGTTGTGTAGTTTTTTGTAAATAAGCAAAATCTTGATTTTTGCGCTTACGCTGTTCGAATAACGTATGCTCTGTCCCGATTCTACGAACGCGAAATCCTATGCCTATCCTTTTCACAAAATGGCACGCAACGCGCCCTCTTAACATGTTTTATCAGTGTGGACGATTTATTTTACATAATCACACACGCATAATCAGTATGATGATTCTTTATCATGGTTATGTTACTTATTCTTGACACACCTTCTACACAAAAATAAATTAACACGCCATTTTGCTCGATTTCGTTCAAATTTAAATTGCATTACAGTCGGTTGTTCTGACTGATTTATATACTTATAAATTAACTATTAATTGATTAAATCACCTTACGTTTGACAAGATTTGATCTTTGATTAGTTAATCAGCGTACGAAAAACCGGCTGTCGGCCTCTTTTTGTTGTCCACTATAGTAAGTACTATTATGAATATAATATATTCTTTGCCAATACTCAGTGCCATTCGCATTTATTAATTAATTACGAACCTTTTGCAAACTGAAAAATTATAATTCCTGTGCATATTTTTCGATAAACAATGAATCACCTCACAAAAGCAATGCACGTTACAACAATTTGTAAATCTAGTTCGCCATGTAATTTTCTTTTGACTTATTATAAATGTGCCTGCAAATATTGCGGTGTTGGCCCGAACACTTGCAATTTTGCGCACGCGAGAAACGGGCTAGAAAGTAAAATATTGGAAAAAACTCGGTACCTACACACGTTACTATTAATGCCTAGAAAATTATTTGAATCCCTTAGCTAACCTGAATTTTGTAATAATAAACGAATAAAAAGCTAATGTAATTTGTCGTTTTGATTATTGTTTTTATGTCATTGTTGAAATAAATGATTGTCCAAACCTAAGGCCGTATGGGTTGTTTTTTTTTTAACATTATGTTTTTCTAGCCAAATAGCCAGACATCCTCCATAAATTCAATTATTACGTTCCATCTCGTTCATTTAGATATAATAATCTGTTATATCTTCCTAATGTTAATACAAATTATCGGCAAAACTCATTCACATATCGAACGGGCAATAAATTCATTCAGCTCAGCAAAAAATGTGACCTAGATCTTTTTCACTCAACATCGTCCCTTATATGTGAGCAAAATAAGATCTTCTTCAAGCGGTAGATAATCGGGTAGCAATATAAAAATTTTGAAACTTATTTTGTTTATGAGTGTGAAATCCTTAGCGGTAATCAACATAATAATGTATGTATAAATTTAACTTACACGGTGCTAACTTTTGTTTTCTTGTAATTTTTAATGTGTAGCAATTTGTCGGAACCTCTTAATGGTCACCAAACACGTTTATTTAGAATATACTGAGCCGATGTTTCCCCTAAAATTAATAAATAAATAAATCTGCGGCCACGGCGGACAGTCTCAACGAAGACTAGCCAGGTGTGCAGGGCATATTATAATGCCCAAGTATGTGCGTTTTTCTTACATATAAAAGTTTTTTCATCAGTGCTCCGCACTCTCTTAGCAGATGGAGAGGCGTTTCCTCCGCCTCCTCACAGAATCTGCAGGATTGTGTTTCGCTTAGCCCCAGTTTGAACATGTGCTTGTTAAGGCGACAATGTCCAGTTAAGACTCTTGTCATGATGCAATGGTTGTTTCTGCTAAGCGCTAGGATTTGGTAGGTGATAAAAGTAGCCTAAACTCCTAGCTCAAGATACAAAGAACGTATTTCCTTGCTAAATTTTATTAAGATCTGTATGTTTTTATTTTATTTGAACTCAGCAGAAAGTCATTGTGGCTGAGCGACCACACCACCGTAAATGTATCTCTTAATCACCACGCAGTTCGCTGTGTACTTCGTACTGCGTCCTTCCTCTTCCGCTGACGCAGACTTTGATGGAACAAAATACCACTTTAGACGTTTTTCATACGATTATGTAACTGGCACAGCCCATAATGAAGCGTACTGTGTAGTGATCAAGAGACCAAGTAACTCTGTACAAAAGTACAGAGTTACTTTATTAAAAATAATAAAGAAAAACTGAGTTAATGTACTCTCGAGTATTGGACAGTTTGTGACAAAAATGTTTTGCTTTTCTCTATAGTATGCACAAAATACAAACGGTGTGATTTAAATATTTGGCCTGGAGAAGGTCGAGTTAAATCGCTGGGTGCGGGAACCGCAGGACCGTTTATTGTGGTGACCTTTAAGAGAGACCTATGTTCAGCAGTGGCAGTCCATCTGTTGAGCTGATGATGATTAGGTGAATGTTTCAAAGCTGTCGCGATTGTTTTTTGATTTCTCATACAATTATCCGCGCTGAAGTCACAAATCCAATATAGAGAAAACAAAAAAGGAGATCGCGCCAGCTTTCAAAAAAATATTTTTAAATGGTTTAAGATGAAAACTGAAAGGAACTAAGCTAAGCCTAAACTATAATTGAATAAAAAACACAATGATTCATTCCTAGAATCCTTCCACCCTTTCATCATCCTAGTCAGATCACCAATAAACGAAGCCCACATTGTGTCGGCAACCTCCACAAATCAGAAACGTGTTCCAAGAACATTTTAATTGACTCTCTTTCAAAGCCGATACCTAATTTACAACCGGCATAAATCATCACATCATGTATAAAATACCAAGACAGCAGAAATCAGAAGTATCTGAACATCAAGTGGTCAAAATGTCTGAACACTGAAGTAACTGAACATATGTATTTATTGGTCAAAATAGCTGAAAATATCAGTCGTGGAGATAAAGAATGGGATTATATGACAGCAGGACATCTTGCTGTCACTTTTAGATCACGTATGTATATATTATATGATCTAAGCAGGACAGCATGCTTATATACTGACTTATAGCAAAAATTTCTACCTGACATAAACCGGCTACCTACTTCAATCTTCGCAGTTACGTTTAAGATAGGTTGAGGTAGATCTTTCTTCGATTATCATCGCTTACACACATTTCAACTTACTTCAAACGAAGTAGATTTAAAAATAAAATGACATATGTTAACACTGAAGTAACTAAACATATGTATTTATTGGTCAAAATAGCTGAAAATATCAGTCGTGTAAAGAATAAAGAATGGGATTATAGAGGTATATGACAGCAGGACATCTTGCTGTCACTTTTAGATCACGTATATATTATAATGATCTAAGCGGGACTGCATGCTTATATACTTACTACTGACTTATAGCAAAAATTTCTACCTGTCATAAACCGGCTACCTACTTCAATCTTCGTAGTTACATACGTTTAAGATTAAGGTTGAGGTAGATCTTTCTTCGATTATCATCGCTTACACACATTTCAACTTACTTCAAACGAAGTAGATTTAAAAATAAAATTACATAATATGTAATTTTAATTAAATAGTAGTAATTTCAAATAAATTTGAATTTTAATATATTATATTAAAATTCAAATTTATTTGTTTGTCAAAAAGGAAGCTAATTACCGTTGTAAAAATCTGGGTAGAAAAAATCTCTAGATTTTTTTTCGCTTAACTTTACGTTGTATACATTGTTCAGCTACTTTTGATCGTGTACCGATCATTCAAAAATGTGGTAATCGAAGATCGGACAGATAAAAAATGGAAAAGCAAGGTTGATTATAGACGTGAACAGCCCCAGGCCACTAGCTGAGGGTATTAGGCCAATTCGAGGATATAAGTCATTCAAAACAATAGATAACATGAATTTACTTAAGTGGCTATGTGAAGGTCTATTGCTTGTAAATAAATGGCTTGGAATTACGGGCGTATTTTATAAAGTGTTCAGGTAATTTTGACGTCTTCATTTTTGTCGCCATTCAGGTATTGTTACTAAAACTTTTAATTTATTTTATTTTGTTTAAAGTAGTACACGCGTATAATTCTAAGGCCCGTATTATGAAAGCTTGCCCAGTAATCGATCCATGCTTGAGTAACGCTTTTCTATGGCATAAGCGTCACTCAAGCATAGATCTATGATAGGTCATATTGTACATACGTCCTTGAATTTTACTTATCTTCTTTGAAAACAGCTTTCAAACTTGAAGTAGAGCATGTCATTTAGATTAATTAATTACAATCAAAAAATATAACTGTCACTGCTATAACTGACTAAATATCAATAAGATAATATTTCAAGTTTATTTATTTAGATAGGAAATCATCAACTAGTCCAGCGATTAATATCAAAAGTAAAAATATATCTAATATATATCTAGATCGGATGTTGTAAAGTTGAAACTTGATTGTAAATCAATTAATAAAATGTTGAATGCAAATGAAACCTGTTTGAAACCGCTACCAAATCTTAATAGGTTTACGTAATAACCCTTTTAAAGTTGGTTACTATGGGTTAATGGTAAGGTGTACCTACGGTTATTATAGTAATCAATTTGGTACTTATAGCCGTTTAGGCTTTTTCTCTGGCTTGATTAGGTAGGGAACTACTACTTGTGTGAAGTTTAAAAGTAAAACGTCAACATAAAATACATGCGTCGTCTTTTGTTTTGAATAGGGTTCATCATTAATCTTATGCAGAAGGATAGAGGTTCAAATCTCGCTCTCTCTGTGCTTTATCATTCACGTGTGTACCTATGTAATGTGTCATCATCAACCTATATTAGTTCACTGCTGGACATAGGCCTCCCCTAATGAGCGCCATATAGCTTCCTGTCTTCAGCTTTCCGCATCCAGCATCTGCCTGCAGTATTTCGCTGGTCGTCGTCTCATCTGGCTGTAGGGCGTCTTACACAATGTTTGCCGAGTAGCGCACTTAGTAGTACACAAGTCCCGAGTAGCGAACACTTTTACCCCAGCGGTTGTCTGTTCTTCGCGAGATATGGCCGGCCCACTGCCACTTTAGCTTGCTAATTCTGATGGAAAGATTGGACGGTAGGCCGTCGAATCTTTCCAACAGAATTAATGCTTCAGCCTCCCGATGTATCAGTCTTGGCATGAATTAAGATAAAACCAAAGTCATGATCATTGGCCACATTGATCCAAGACTGCTGGTTGTACATGGTCACCTTCTCGAAACTGTTTCAAAGTATACTTACCTTGGGCAGATTCTGCAGTTGGGTAAAAATAACTTCGATATCCTTATCGAAGTTATTTTTACCCAACCCAACAGCCAAGAGAAGGATCCAGCTAGGCTGGGCAGCGTTTGGAAAACAACGTACTATATCCTGTATCTATTCGATCTAGGGTCTAGATTAATGAACATGTGAAAATGTGTCTTTTTTCACTACAAAAGTCAGAACAAGCAATTGCTCCTCCTGATAAGTGGTATACCGTTTTTCATATATTGTTATCGTATATTATATAATTATACATAACATAATTATGACCACGTTCGTCTTTACCAGAGCAATTGGCATACACACACGCGGGTGAGCTCTAGGATGCAGTACCCCTTCGTGCTTAAATTCTGCGCCTTAAAATCTCAGGGAATGAACTAAAACGTAAAAAACTGATGTCGATACATGAAGAGGGTTCGGGACATTTGAATGTATAAGCAAACTGTTTATAATTCGGTACAGTGTGCTATGACCCCGCGTCCTTGTCGACCCAACTCAGGCTTCGGAGACGGTTGGACGTGCCTAATTAGTGATAGTTGTGTAGGTAGCTTTATTATACAACGGGATTGATAGAATCATGAGCGTTTTGGTTATTTTATTTGTGATGGTTAATTTAATATTGCTAGGGTACATGTGGGAGGGGCATAATTCTTGAGAAGTTGCCTGAGATGACTTAATCAGAATTTTTAAAAGCTTTTTCCTAAGAGATACTACTACATTCATCCAATCTCATCACATTAATGAATACTAAAGTTATTGTAGATGAAAAATTTTCAATGTGTTTACTCACTGAACGAAACGGGCTGAAACTTTGCATGACGTAGTTCTGTATATACCACATGCACATTGCTTTGTATCCATTCATGTGATGAGATTGGTTGAAAGTACAGTAGACAGTACTGGTACATTACACTAATTAGTACCTTATTTTTTTTTGTCCCTTATTTTTCAAAATACGTACCTACTTGAAAACGACAATGTAAACCAACGAATCTCCAATTCTCCATCAACGCATTATTCAGGATGACTTCTTTCCTCAATCATAATCCGTGCATAATTCCCTGTTCCATCAAGAAGGCCGCCATCTTTTTATTCAAAACCACGTTTTACGTTGATAAATGGCTAAATAAAGATAATCACAAGTGAATTGCCGGTTTGACATGTGAAGCCGGCGTTATTAATGTGTATTATAGGGCTCGGTAAGACCGCTCGTTTGTGAAGCGAATTTGTAAAATTATCGATCGATTTTGTATATTAATCTCAGTTCGCCCGCTTGTTAGATGACCTCTGCTCCTTTTTGTTTTGCTGAGCGTGTTATCGATCTTGTAATTCGATTTCGTATCGATTTTATGATTGTGTTTGAACGATGGCATCTTGATAATCAAATTGATTTATGGTTTTACCTACCTAGGCCGCGGAAAACCTAACCTCTCAGCTCTTGTTAAAATGGCAACATCAAAAGATTACTTTGGATGTCAGCTCTACATAACTTACTACGTCATCATTAATTTTCAAGCAGAATTTTCTGCAATCTCTGATAAGCGATAGAATAACTACTCCTTAAAGTTTTAGAAAAGTGTTAGAACTTATCTCGACATTTCACAAAATACCTGCATACCTATGTTCATAGATTATGCTTAGTCATAATCATGTCAAAATATTAATCATGTGACCACACTTCTGACAGGATATTTATCTAATTTTGTAATATTTCTACATTACATGGTCGCCGAAAGTTAATTAAAATATTTAATGAGATGTCCATTGGGTCAGTGGGAGCCGATGACAACTACAAATTATATTAAATTAACTACCTGTACACAAAGGTGGGCGTAATCATTTTGTTCGTTCAAATATTAAGATGATAATCCGGGAGGCCGTATTTCTTGATAGTATTAACATGATAAAGTTTGTAAGTTAAGTTTATAACTACTCAATCAAGACAAGACGAATGAATTTAGTTTTATATTGTAGCTTTTATAGAAAGACTTAGTTGGAACGACGATTCATTTAGCGCGTGAGCATAGAGGCGAATGATTAAAACCAGCGTTTGAGAATTTTAAGAAATTATATTGGCTAAACTATAATGTTTTATCTCTATTTTACTTTTATTTTTATTTACTGTTTATTTAATTTGTGTATACCTACCAAGTGGCGTAAAAAACAATGTTTATTTTGAAATTATAACTACTCATTTTTTTAAACTGTCAGATGTCCTTTTTGCCTAAAGCGGTAGAGTTACTTAGTACTTCTCTTGATTAAAACCAGCGTTTGAGAATTTTAAGAAATTATATTGGCTAAACTATAACAAATGATAGAGCATTTCAAATTCGAACAAAACCGAACCGCCATGCACCATGAGATTTCTCTAGTCCGCATAGAAAGTCGTGCGTTCAGTCACGGCGCATTATCACATCAACCAAATCTCCAGTGTAGTAAACATTAAAATCTTACATGCTTCGCTTTATTAAGGCAGATTCTTAAAAAAGCAGTTCGTCTGATGGTCAGAAGATAGCGGTGAAAGGGACCGTTAGAATAATAGCCAGTAGAAAACGCCTAGTTTCAAACTCAGGTGACCATGAATATGGATCATATTTTGTCAGAGACATTTTAATTCTAAGCTGTTATTTGTAAATTATGAATTAAATAAATAAGCTTAATAATTATAATGCCGGACATTGGACATGGAATTGCAGCAAATTTTACAACCAGTCAAACTTTGTATAAGTTTTTTAAAGTGTTGACTCGTCAAGTCGTCATGTGGTCTTATTAGATTGCCACAGGAAGTTTAAAATAGCAACCTTATTTGCGAATAACCCAGAGCATGTAAAACTATTCAAATGGAGCACATATTGGCACAATAAATTTAAACATGTGGAAAACATTCCCATAATAATGAGACAATTAAACCGTTTTATATAAAAGCCAAATCCAAACATGCATGTGGTAACAATAAAATAAAAACTGTTCGCGACACACACAATTTGATGGATCTCAAATACACATTATCCGGTTACTAAAACTATTCTCAGGCATTTTAGAACTATGTTAATACAGTTTAAAAATTCAGAGGGAAACAAAACTAAAATTTGATATGCAAATTCAAAACACAAACAAATTCTTTCGTTTTTATACAAAGTAAATGGTACCTAATTGTAATTTAAATAATGTGTTTGTGCGCTTCAAATTAAACTCTTTTTATTTATTAGTTTTGGAGCTTCATTAGCACAGTTTTTTTCTAATTTACGTAATTAGAGGTATTTACTTATCTAAACTCAGCGGCTTATACATATGCAAATCAGTTAGGAACCCAGAAGTAGTTTTTATACATCAAAAGAGGTGATAAAAAATCTAAGATACAAATGGTCGTCCTTCGGGCGGTGCTTATATTCATCATGAACATCTCTATTTGGCTCTTTCTTCTCTTCATTTATCAGGATAACAAAAATGTGATTAATGATCCTAAACTCCCGAATCCTGAACACACCCCGGTACCTGTTTTAGGATACTCCTACAAAAACCCGATACATTACTTATTATAAAGGAGAGCGCTTATTTGTTAACGTCTCTATTAATCTTAAGTTTTTATAATTTTTGGAAATGCCGGCACAGCTGTTCGTTCATTTGCATTTTAATATTTCCGTTTTGTTGTCATTTTCGTATTGGAAAGTAATAAACTGTCTACAAAAAGTATTGGTTATAATAGTTTGCGACCGGTGGGGAATTCAATTTGCGTTGCTAAAAGCCAACCATTAATAAGAAAAATTATGCCGCAAAAGGTGCATGACATTTAGCGCAATTTAATCAAAATGTACAATCATTTTCAACTTTAAATTTTGTGTCATTAAATATTTGTATTGATTGTAAGTACTAACTACACTTAGGTTTAGAACAGATAGTTTTAATGATCAATACGATACCTACCTAGTTTTGTGAAAATAAAGAATCTGTATTTTAATAAACTTACCAAATGAATGTTTATCCAAATTCACTTGTGCTTAGTTAATCCAAAGTTTCGTGAATATTTTAACACTGCCTCTTGAGAACATTTATGTTAATAATCAACAAATTCGTAAATGAGATAAAAACTACAAAAATATATGCTCATAGCATCGAATATCACTTTATTATCATAATTTTTATGTCTTTTATTTTGATTTCTTATGTATTTAGGTCATTTATCATTTGTTATATTATTTAATTGTTCCAATTTCATTGCAATCCTCAAAATGTTTAAAAAAAAATTATACACTATCTTTCCCCTCGAACTAATGTTAACCGAGCCATAACTAATAGCGAACATCATAAATGATCCTTAAGATCGAGCATGTCACAAATCAATCGGCAATTTGGTAAGAATCCAACACAAGTCCCAGTTCGCGCGAAAATTTTGTCCGCACAAAATTCACTGTCATAACATCGAGTTGCCGTCACTGCACTATTGTTATTGCTAAACGTAAATAAACTGCAAGTAATTCACTGAAATTACATCGGTCGGCGTTTAATGAACGTCTGAACCCGCATTGAGCTAGCTGTCAAATCTACGAGCCGTCATAGTCCGCTGGCATGAGTGAGTGCACACAGGCACACGGGCTCCTGTCCGCACGGTCACCAATACACTGGCAGTTTCCAGCGGAGCGCGAACGTACGGGCACCCGCACACTCAAAGCTCATGATTCATACATGAATCGTATTTGTGTTGTGGCGGGTGGGAGTGCGAACATGCAGCGTGCTTTAAACGCGGCCAGACGAAATGATGCTTAACTGCAAAACGGAGTAAGGGCCGTATAGGTTTTATAAAATGGCGTATCTATGTGGCCGATCACAATGAGAGATTAGCTGGATGCGTGTGAATGCATGTAGCGCCGTGCTACGGATCGGAAAACGCCGGGAAGGGATGTTCTGCTGTCTCTCAGAAATTGCACTAAAAGTGTTATTCTATTTAATTATATTGCAATCTTTCTGGTAAATTTTATTTGAACTAAGTGAGTTCAAATTGAATGAGTTTCAATTTATGTTATAAATTAGTAAGCATGAATTTAAATCAATATAACCAAATAAATCAAGAACAGATTATAGTAATGATATAAGCGCTCGATTCATCAATTTACCTAATGAGCGATAAATTTATTGATAAACTCGCACTAGTTGGAACTCGGTTGGCAAGACGACCCAGAATTCATGGTCACTCTACATTTTTATCGAGGCGAGACTTTATTTTTATTGTTATAATAATAAAAAAATTACAATCTTTTAACCTGTAGCTTAAATAAAAGCTTAAAAAAATAACCGTCAAATCTATTTAAGATTAAGCGTAAGTAGGCACGGCTAACTTTTATAAGTTGGTACATATTATTTTCGACCAATTTATGGCACATAACAATGTTCTACAGCAATTTTAAAACTTACCAACAAAATGCAGTAAGAAAACTAAGTTTCTGCGACTCTATCAAACTGTCGACACACACACAAACGCACTCATGATAACAGTCCGTAACTTGAGGGTCGTGCGAAATTGAAAAACGACTTTATGCTAATCACAATGGAACTGCAAATCGCTACGCGAGCACATGTCAACTCGAAAGATCACTGCACACTCTGATAGGAGTCCAGAGTATGCTGTCTTTTAGCGGATTCATCTTACCTGAAACAAAAAAAAGAATATTGTTTTAAAGTTACACGCAAATATATTTAAAAAAATCAGTTGACAATAAATAAATGTATAGTAAATAAATAATATCGACTGTCATTCATCGCTACTTTATCACGAATCAGGAAAAACATGTTTTCAAGGAGTCGTTGCCTTCTTTAATCTTTGAACTGTGGCTTGCATTATCTACTTGCGTATTGACGATATGAAAGAATTAGAGTAATTTATTATTCAGTGTTTTATCTCTATTTTACTTTTATTTTTATTTACTGTTTATTTAATTTGTGTATACCAAGTGGCGTATACAAACAATATTTATTTTGAAATTATAACTACTCATTTTTTAAACTGTCAGATGTCCTTTTTGCCTAAAGCGGTAGAGTTACTTAGTACTTCTCTTTAAAGCCAAATAGAAGAACTTGCTCATCAAGTTTACAAAAAATATCCTAAAAGAAAAGTTCTAAAAGCCTAATATAACTTTGACAAAGTTATGTCAGGTTTTTTGGCGTTTTCAAGTTTCTTAAGACGAGAGGTGCGCTACTGTATCATCTCCACAATGTCAGGGTCAGAAAGACGCTTGATAACTATGTCAGTCAATGCAGCTATGAATAGAGACTGTTTGCTGGTCTCTTGGTCAAGTTCATCCTGATTATCCAATTGAACAAATACCTAACATTCCAAAAATAAATATTATGAGTCTACCAACGGTCTTCAGAGATTTCCTATCAAGTTTATAAAGATAACTAATTTTCTTATGGGTGAAACATCCACTCTATTGTTTTGCGACATATGGCGGTCGTAGAGAGTCGATGGAGGTGTTTCAGATCAGGATCAGGATTTGTGTTGTTGTTTGTGTACAGCAGTAGGCGTGTGTGGCCTAATATGATGATGTACCTACATTAAGTATTATTGGAGTTGTGACGATAAAGAATTAATAGCTTTGACCTTATCAGTTGAAAGTTTATAGGTAGTGTAGGGTTTAAAAGTTTTGTAAGCACTCTTTTAAATCAATTTGCAAGTTTGTAATTAATTACTGTTTTCTGCTGAACTTTCACCGGAATAGATAATAATTTTATTGTTATTAGTTATTTATAACAATAAGCTAGATAAGTTTTGAAAACAAAGGTTGAATGGAATGAAACGTATGATTTATTACAATTTACTGTCGCTCAGAGGAAAAATAAATGATTAGGGATACAAAAACAATACGCAATATAAACAAGCAGGACATGCTAACAAAATGTATTCTATTAGATAGATAGATAGATATATATAATACTTTATTCAGATAACTTAGGTATATGTAGTATGGTAAAAGGTAACAGAATAGGCGGCCTTATCGCTTAAAGCGATCTCTCCTATTATTCGAGTTCATGAGTTTTCTAATTTTGTTATCCGATTTCCTGAACTCTTTCTTGATATTGTTCACTGGTATGACGAGTTTCGATATTATGTAGTACAGAAAAAAAAAATTACCTAAAGATTACTAAGAACTCTATGTGAGTAAACATTTTAAGTTATTCCAAAATTAGAAATAAACATAATTTCGTTTATATCAACCGTTGCCTAGCTCAAAGCTTTATTAACTTGTTCGCTGAACCTTATCGAAAGGCCAACATTAACATTTCATGGTCCAAAACAACAATAGTATTCCACGTCCTGATGAAGATGTTCCTTCCACGAGGTCGAATGATGTATCTACCGTGAAATTTTTTAAAATAACCGACAGCACTCTGACCGCCCTCGAAGAATTATTATATTAATATATTTACCAAACACGCTTCTATTATTATGTTTTCATGTACTCGTTGGCGCATAAATTAAAAAAGTTGTCAGTTTTTCTTTTGTCCTAACCCTTATTTGGTATTCATATTTGGTAATACAAAGGGATGTACCGCGTTTGAAGCGGTATTTTGAAACACAAAACGTTAGCTTTACATGAGAAAAACCTGTTTCACGATCTTGCTATAGAAACAAATTGTGAAAGAGGCAATGGCAATCGCTCATTCCGAGTTTCCAAGTGTTTATCTGCAAACTGTTATAGACTCTTGTACTTGAGGAATAAGCGTTTTATTCAAATGAAGGCGGTCCCATCACTTCAATTATGGTCATATTGAATGATATATGAGTTAAGTGAGGGATATCAAAGGGCGACGCAGGGCTGTTTATGAAATGTGAAATTTGAAATATGTACTGTAATAGTGCACCCTTTTTTAATTTGTACTAAACTATAGACCGTAGCAAAATGGGGTCTCGAAAAATATGTCGGGTTTTTTGTGGATCGATAGGCATATACTCGTAGGATAATTTGTGACTATTTCGTTCGGAATTTTCTTGTTACTTATTGCTTCCGCAGCAAATTTCGTGCGGCCCAAAAGTCGAAATGATTGGACCTACCCGGCAGTCTTGCCGGCAGCAGTCGACTCCAATTTAGTTTTTGGGATTAGATACGGCGAACATAATAACATAATTGATCTAATAACAGGGAGAACGGTACGCGGTGCCTTATTCACTTTCCAAAGTGGTTTATTTTTTACGTATGCTATGCCTAGAACTATTATGATTTATTATCAAATATTCGTGCAGGCAAATTACGGCATGTTTTTGGGAATGCGCCCACCGATACCTTTCTCCTTCTAACAGGTTAGTACTTGGTTGAATAGACAAGGATGGATATAGCCATTGTCTCCTTATAAGCCTCCGGCGTTACATAAAGAACTGAATGAAATAATTTATGGGCCTTTTTCTAATTTACTCGTGAAATAATTAGTTGGGATACACATGTTTAACGTGATCGCGTGTTTCTCTGAAAAGTATTAAGACATGTTTTGAAAAGTGCTGAAAACCAGCATTTCATACAAGTTTCGATACCCTGTCTTTATGTACCGTAAAATTTACACGGGTTTAGTAACATTAAGTACCCATTTATTTTCCGTTCAGTCTACCTACCATCTATTGTAATAACAATAGATGGTGGTGGTTTGGTTATTTTTGTGGGATTATAATAATAATCCCACAAAAATATAGTTACACAACGTAGGTACAGTCGTCTGAAACAGTGCGACCGACAAATGTTCATGACAAGCGGTTGCATTAAACATGAGACCTGCCACAGAGCTGCATTTACATAAAAACTTACTTTTTAAACAATTTGCGTGGCAAAAGTTGGTAAGCAACCCCTGCATTCAATATCTAGAGCTAATTTCTTAAGTTTTTAGAAAGTATCGTAAGCTTCGATTAAGTTTAAATATTTTGTGATGGTGTTGATATCTATTAAGGATAATAAAACCTTAATACTTTATTGCAGTACTGAAATTAGAGCGTGCAATAATGCATATTTCAAAGTCTTCCGGCAAAAAGTCAGTAGATAAATAAAATCCGTTTGGCTAGACAAAGAATATGAAATGTGATTGGTTTTAATTTCAGTAAAAAATCCGGTATAAATATTGCGCATGGTTATTGTGGTAGTTATTGTAATCATTGTAGACTGTACAGATGTATTTGACGCTGAGTTGCTTAGCTGCTTTTGATATAAAGTCAACATAGTCAAATATGTTATATGTAACCATCCATCAAGGAGGTTTTCGCCGCCTCCCCGTAGACAACTAGAACCTTACAAAAATGACACTCGAAATTGTTTGACGCATTCAGTTTGCGCAAAGGCGTGACAAGTTATTTGCATACGGAAGAAGAGATCAGTGGAGTCCAATTTATTTTATATTAATTATAAGTAGGTAAGTACAGACGGTAATAGTAAATTTTTCGAGTTATTTTAAATATTTCAAAAAGTATGTAACTTACAGGAATTTCAAAAACTGTTTTGAAATTTGCAGACCAATACCTTTCATTTGATACCCCACTCGGTGAGGTATCCTTTTCAAAATTATCCCCCCCCGTTTTTGACAATTTTTCAAAAAGTGGACTTACAGACTTCTCTATATTTTTCCTGTAAATTATAGACCATATCTAAAAACGCTACATACATTTCAGATGGATCGCTTCGCAAACTTCGGAGATAGGGGGGCTGGAATGGGGCACTTTTCGATTTTTTTAAATATTTCAAAAAGTATGAAACATACAGAAATTTCAAAAACTGTTTTGAGATGTACAAACCGATAGAGAAACTAAAAACAAAACGACCAAAAACCATAAAATATAATTAATATAAAAACAATAGCCTCTCTATTCATGAACTTAGAACAAAGTCAAAATCGTAGCATAGACAAACCAAAAAATATTTTTCTACCCTGATTTCTTGTAGCACATTATAGTGGTACAAAATGCATGAAAACTTTACTGAAAATAAGATATCCCGTCTTTTTTTGTGTCTTGAACGTGTTATTTTTGCAATTTTGCTACCTACCCGAGCGGTAACATGACAATAGCGGAAATCGTCATGTCAAATGGTACCTATATATCTTTGGATACAGACATGGTTTCAGGGTGCGCATTGTAAATCTAGGGGGGGCCGCGCGAAATACCTGATTTAAGTAACCAATTACCGTAAAACTTTTTTTTTAATCATTGCTGTTCGACTAAACACGCTTGATAGGTAAAGCTCTCGATATAACTACTATACATAAACTACCATAGTTGTGAGAATCTTGCGTCAAAACGTCATTAAGTCCTTGCAGCCGCAACTTCTGGTTAATATAAGCGGGGGTTTGCATGAAATTAAACTAGAAATATGTAAATAACATGTTATGTTCATGAATATTCGGATGGGGGCGCCACCTCCGCAGATATCTCGCCTGGTGAAGCGGAAGAGACCTCCGACAAAGGACTATACGACAATGAGCGCGCTAGGGTTGCCACTTATGACAAACATGAACACGCTTGGAAGTGTCGAAATAGTTGCAATACGTAGATAATTTACAAGGATTTCTTTCTTTTTTAACCGATTTCGAAAAAAGGAGGGCATGCTGTATGTATTTTATTTTATTTATTTTATGTATTTTTGTTGTTGTTCCCTATTGTATAGAGAATTATCCAGAGGTGCTCCCATAAAAAATGTATTCCCAAGAGAAGTTATTGTCCCACAAAACTTAAAAACATTGAAAAATTAAAGGATTCGAAGTTGGTTCTTAATTTTTCAAAACAATCATATTATTAAGTTACTGTATCCTTATTTATCGTTAGATGTGCATCTTTCAAAGTAAATGAAAAGAAAGGAAGAGAGGCCTTTGCTAGCCGTGGGAAAATCCGTAACCTTTAAAAAATTATAAGGATTTGACTTTTTTGTTTCTATTAGGTTTTAATTGTGGAGACAAAAAATGCACAAGCATATTTTTTGATCACCCCAAATTAACCCCACAGAGTAAGTAATGTAAATATTTGCATTGTTTTTTTTTTTGCCACAAAATATTGTAAAATTATGACGATAGGCTTAGACATGTTTTCTATTGTGGTTGACAAAGGGTATTTAAATGAGAGACATACATCATTTCAGACTATTATGAGGGATTATATGGTAGATGAATGTTTATTCTGAAATATTGTTGATTTTCGGGTCCGTAGTTAAGTTATTCTAAAAGATTCAGTTTAGTATCATAAAAAAAACAAATTAAATTGTTATATGTATATAAATTATATAATAAATATAAGTAAATTATTAAATTAATATATATGTCTTTATTGACGTGTTACTTTACATTTTAATGTTGTTTTTGTTTAGATATCAGCGTTTACCTAAATTTAATAAGTCATTTTTTGATTGTCATATTTTTTCGTATTTTAGCATCTCACAAACCTGAAAGAGCCATAAAACGTAAGTAATTTCCTAGAACCGTCACGGAGAAATGCTTTCGCTAACCTCCTAAATCTGTCGCCTAAACAGATCCGACGAAATTCGCTATAATTTCCCGAGCAGTCACTGCAAACCGAATTCTAAAACTACATTTCCCCGTGAACAACAACACACAATAAACAAAAATAAACGGTTGTTGGCAACCCTGCTCTCGGCGTCCGACACAGCCGCCCGGACACGTTTCAGGATCATGAATTATGGCGCGGCCCGATGTGACTTTTCAATTTGAAATCATCAACCTGGAATTAATTTCATTTTTGAACCCCATTATTTCTGTTATCTACGAACGAAATCGCGCAATATGCGAAATTCGCGTTATTGCCGCGTCGGCAAAAATATTTCGCGGTGACACCCGCGATACGATATTGGTGATTTAATTTCTCTTTTGTTTTTGTTTGAATGCAGATTATTGGATTTTAGCTGGTGCTCGCTTTTGATTTTCTGCATAAAATAATGACCACAATTATTTAAACAATTCGAACGTCGTTTCTTCAAGTAATGTTGTTAAATCCATCAGTCATTTTGATTAGTTCGCTCACCTAATATAATAATGACGTAGACGTTTGATTTACGATCAAAATAAATTTCTTTCAGTTTCTGTTTTTCCATAATATCATCATATTTTTCTTATACCGCGTTTTTTGATTAAAAACCTCGTAATAACATTGAAATATAAATGTTCCAAACACAACATAAACTAAATCCATCGCTACATTTCAAAAAACCGTCTTCTGGGCAATTCATTTGTAAGACACAAATCTGTCACTAAAGGTCCTATTCATAGTCCACTCAAGCTTAGAAATCGAGCTGAAATAAAATAGTTTCTAATAAATTTCAGATTTAATCCACTCAACATCAGCTGATTCACGATCTTTTAGTTTTTTCGGTGGGAGAGGGTGTTTAGAATATTCCTACGTAGATTTCAGTTCAATGATCTCAAATTCTTGCTATAATTTATTGATCTCTAATTTAAAACGTTGCACGCGCGATTCAACAACGCAGACTTTTTTGCTTATTGATATAGGTTTTTTTGTTCTTCGTTATTATTTAATCAAAAAGTAAAACAATTCTTTAAATGGCTCAGAACGTAATTTAACATAAAGCAAACATAATTTAACCTCCATTATCAGCATAATCATAATGATTAGCATAATTTTCATTAATTGGAGACCACCTACTGGTTGGATTTCAATCTCTATTCTTTGTAGAGGTAGATACAGAAAAATTCTCAGACACATGAGTTACAAAATTTTAAGGTGAACAATTCCCAGATCGTTTAGAAGAATATACCTCTATCGGTAGAATCTTTCAAAAAGACGCTCTCAAATCCCTGAAGAGGGACCTTATAACAAAGCTAATATTAGACAATCATTTCCTGTCAAAAGGGAGGTTCCACCCCCGCCTGACGGATCGCGCGGGGGTGGGAGGGAAAATACCACCTCGTCTCACCAGATTTCCCACTCTCCGTGTTCGAGTGTGAATCTGAATTCTTATTTTTTGCTTTAACATGCCGTGATGAATGGATTTTTAATATCCACTTGCAGCTGTCTGGTTCATGAAAAATGCTGACGCGTTTTTGTTCGACGTCGTACCTTCTTGCTCAGAACTAGATACCTAGTTTTTGAAAAATAAACAGCGTCATGTCGAGAGCATAGAGACATGCAACAAGACATCAGAATCCGAGACGTCTCAATACACGTCGGGACTTACTTTGAGCAAAAAACTGTGCGGCCGCTTCTCACGGCACGACTCTATTACCAACCGGCCGCCGATAAATAAAACATGATGAGCCCTTCTCACATGTACGTATTGCTTATGTATGTTGCGGATGTTAACAGATCTCGATTCGGTTTTATGTGATTTGAGACGCTTTCTATTCCAGCTGGGTTTACATCTGGAGCGTTTCGGCTTGCCTGATTTGACGAGTCTGATTCAATGTTTCAACCGTAATTTGATAATAATAATTGAAATGATTTTTTTTTTCCTTTCATTTTAAGCTTCATCGTTCAGGACTCGTAGTGTGACAGACTCTTCAAACCATTATTTATTTGTTTATTCAAGCATGACTTACAGAATTACTTATATTCCAAAATGACAAACATTATTACAAAATCTAAAATAGGTACGTATGATTATATAAAATATTATAACACATAATATAAAAACGTAAGTTAAGATTTAAAATTAAATAATCAGTAATTATCTGTTTAAGAAATACCTACTTAGTCATAGAGAGATTATAATAGCAGGTCAATTGTAAAGTCATGGACAAATAAAAATATATATTTTCTATAATACTTAGTCAATAATAACAATAACAGGTCAAAAAGTACATTTAAAAAATGAGCAGTAAAGACCATTAGTAACCTTAGTGGAAATTTCTAATACTGTAGCGATATGAGAGATTTTGTTGAACTAAAACGAATCATGGTCCTTTTTAGCGCAAACGCACGAAAAGTCATGAATTTCTCTACTCCTCCCATCAGCACACATACGCCCACTGCTGAACGTGCGTCCCCCAAACAAGGGAGGTTTTGCCATAATCACCACGCTTGTATCACATAAATTAAAACCAAGAGGTTCTGCAAGACGTCAGCGTTCAAAGACTTTTGCATGCTAACATTCAGAGATTTACTAAACATGAAGCTTAAAATAGGTCAGTCCACCTTTGCTACCACACTGTGTGTGGCACAGCCGAGCTGATGGTAGAATCTTGCGCAGACAATAAAAACGCGTGAGCATTGACGCTACATTAACGCGCTCGCCATAGTTGGCACCATACAAGCCCCGCCCGCTGGCAACCGTCGCACTCTATCGCTAGTGACGGATCGATCGATATGTCGATATTTTTGTCGAGATCGATAAAATGGGCGGAATTCGATACTTCGATCGATTAACTTTGATACAATAGGTACTTCAATGATCAATAGGAAGTATCTTGTCATAAATATTAAAGAGTTCTACGTATCACAGCTACGAGAGTTACTCAGAATAAAACAGTAACCAGAAAAAAGAAGATATAACTATATATGATAAACCGACAGAAATGATCAGATTATGTTGATATTGAAGATAATTCACCAGCGTAGATGAAGATAAACAATAGCAACTTGTGGAAAAGTTTGAGAAATAGCAAATTAATGGTCCGTAGAAAATCGGAAAATTAAGTATTCAGCCAACTACAGATAGATTTATCATTGTCTTTTCATGAGAATTGCTCAATTATGTTGAAAGGAATCAATCACTGTCACTTAAAGTGTTAATAAGATATTGTAAACAGTTTATTGCTTATTTAACAACGGGCAAGTCTAACGAGGGAACTAAATATGGTATGTGTTCACATAATTTCAGGGTTGAAGAAAAAGTGAACTAATTGTCACCTTTAGAGCTTAGAATGTGAAATACTTACATACTATAAAATAGAACAGACGAGGTGAAAGAATTACATTAAAATAAGCAAGAACCTATGCAATTTGTTGCAGGTGCGTATAAATAAGCAATAAAATGCACAAAGCACCGTTTACATCGAAAGTTTCGTATGGCGTCGATAAAAACTGATGAACAAAAATACACAACACGTCACTATGCAGCGCGGTCGCGACACATTTTAATCATTACATAGTTCTTCAGCTATAATTGTTTTTCAAATTTCGGCTTCAAGACAGATGAGAGCAGCGTCGGGGAATTCGTAGTACAATAGCAATTCTACAGATCATATCTGGCACAGAATTGGGATACGGCTGTTCCTTTGCTTCACTCCGCTTGGCACTCAATAACTTTCGTGCGGTACAGCTACCGAGTGGCAGAATAATTTGTGTGGCCTCCTCTCTAAAATTATGATTGATTGGTTTTTAAAACGAAAGTTCGCGGTAAGATTGTGAGAGGAATGAGTTAATTTGGCATCAAATGATATCGATTGTTTTACAAAATAGTTATGTTACTTGATTGGGATTAAAAAGCACTAGGACAAAATATAATATCATTTTTATTTATTTCGTGGGTACTTACTGGCGAAATGTAACGTGTTACGGACGTAAGACGGATTTCAACACACAGCATAACGTATCATGCTCTCTACGAATGGTACGTTACGCCCCGTAACACCGCCCGTAACAGTACCCGACTTTAGAGATTTGACTTCAAAACTTAGAATTAGAACTGTATATTTTAATCTACCACTCCATCTTGTTTCAGTAATATTGTAACGACGCAAGGTGAAGTTGCGATCCATTAAGTTTAGAACGAAAGATCTGTTATGACAGCAACATACAACCGGTGGCAGTGTTGACACAATGCGCTCAGTGGTTGTAATGGCAAGGAATATTTATTTACTTATAACATTGAGGGGCTGTGAATTAGCAGTGAATTTACGGCACGCAGAAGAGTGATCTTGGTTTATTTTCGGCTGCACATGATTTAAGCAGTTTTCGAAGCTCGCGTAGAAATTGAAAACGGGAAAGCGCGTATCCGTCATTTGAAAACAGTTTGACTTGAAACATTTGGTTGTTTAAGCCTCGGTTGGTGACCCGACGTTAATAATAATAGGTAAATCTTTTGTTGTTTTGCGAACTCGAAACGAAAAAATGGAGCTCCATTCTTGCTATACCCTTAAACTGAAGTATTCTGAGATTTTATCTGACGTCCACTAAACCAACGCGTGGGTCGACGCTGACGGAGCTTTGAGATAGCTTCATTTTGTTCTCTTGACCTTGACAAGGTATCTTGCGTTGACATAAATGGTACTATATTTATCACAACTTAAGTGAAATATAACTTTATTATTTATTTCCATTACTAGCTTCTGCCTGTGGCTTCGCCCGCTGAGATGGTATATGTCAGTTGCTTCTATAGAAACGCTTGAGGGGTATTTTTATCCTATGGGAACTGATTTATGGTATAAATAATAAATAATGCTGCACAATCCCCACAGCATCATCTAGCCCTAAGCTAAGCAGAGCTTGTTTTACGGGTAGGTACTAGATAACTGATATACTTAATACAATACATTCCATAGATACTTTTTTTTACTATATAGAAAATACCCAGATCACCCGGACCAAATATTTGCAGATCGTACAGATATTTGTCCCAAGGCGGGGATTGAACCCGCAACCTCCTGCGTCGCAGATGGAACGCCAGCCGCGCCACATCGGTCGACTAAATAAAGATAAAGTGTAAATAAAAAGTTTGTTTTATTCCAACCCTAGAACAATTCGTATGCAAAATTTCAGCCCGATCCGTTCAGCAGTTTTGGCGTGAACAAGTCACAAGCATCCATATATGTATCTAAATATCAAAACTTTCGCGTTTGTAATATTAGTGTGATGATTATCATTTCAAGCCGTCGTCACCTGTATTTACATTTTTCTTTTGTTAACCATATTGTTCGAAATCTCTCTACCAATTTCAATGCCCTAATTATTGCTGTCCTTGAGTTAAGTAAGTATTCTCCAACATTGTAGTGTAGCTAAGTCACGAAAACGACATAGTTGGCTCCATTTAATATCATCTCGTGTACGTGATCCTTTGTATCTGAGCTCTCGAGAGAACGTCCTGCTACTGTGTTAATAGGCTTGGTAACTTAGATGGGAGATAATAGGAATTCTCTTTTAGTTTATCCCTTTTCATTTTATCAGTTTTTTGTTCAACTTGAACTTTTGTTTGCTGCTATTTTGAAATCAAATCATACTCTACCTGGGATATTAGTTTAAACTTTATAAAATAAGAGCTAAATATCATAGGTTAATGAACTTGCACTTCGTTTCACAAACAATGTGAAAACCTTCCGCTACCCTAATAAAATAGTTCAAACTCTCTTGTTTAATACTAGATAACCTTTGTTAACAACCTCATTAGTCCTGAGTTACAACCCAACTCAAGAATTTAAATGTATCTTAAGTATGAACATCGCAAAAAACTTAATGATGAATACAAACTATAGAGCCATAAAACGCTTTATCGATTATTCAATGCACTACAAACAAACATGAAGGACTTAATTCCAAAACGCAAAACACGTTAATGATGACAAATGATCAAAAAATACACCTAATTTGAGCGATCGTGTAAATTAATAGTGATGTATTATGATATAATTCGATGTAATGACGAATAGTGCGTGAACGTGTTTGACGTGAGGATTAGCGAAATAGCAGTTATGATAATAACATTCACACCTGCTCCACACCCTACAATTTTAGAACTGAAACACTATGCGCGAAGTTTTACTATGAACATTTACTTAGATTTTAATCGCGACATCTGTATGCGGACTTAAAGGTCAACTGACTCTTTGTTTTCTATGGCAATATTTAAATATCTAATAGCATTTGATAAAATACTACCCACACGTATTATAAATATAAATGGGAACACGACATCTGTAAATGCATGAGCCATTGACCTGTATAACCGTATACTGTTTGGGAGGTGACCGATAAAATACGAATTTCATACGGGCACATGATAGCAAAAAATTCGATTTACCAAAGTCATTGTACTTGTAAACACAAAAGAATATTCTAGCGAATTCTAGAGCGAGGCGCGAACACGCCGGCCGGTGACACGCTATCGCAGGGCCACGTTCGAAGGACATAAATCACCGACGCCGCTTGTTTTACCAATAAAATTGATTCCTTCGCGAATCACGAGCGAGATGAGCGTAAACCTTTATCGAATTTCGTGTTTATCTTAAACGTTCAGAATTCCAAATACATTTTTAAATTCACTTCGATGTAATGTCACGTATTGTTATAGATATAAATTTATGTCCAAATCAGTTGAATATTCGCGTAAAAAATTCGTCATCAACGGGACATCGAATTTCATCGACAATGTATGGCAATATAAAAAACTTATTTTGTAAAGCGAAATTACATGGAAACGCATAAATCAAGCCATTCACCATTCACAATCGATATCAATAGCGTCGCATCACTAAATGGGCCATTTATCAGGAATACATAAAACTATACGCGTGCCAAGCCCTACGTTGATAAGTGAAAAATCGAATCATTTATTGACACTATCACCCTACACATCTGAAGAGATTTATCTATTCCAGAAAAAACATAGCAATTAATTTTGTCGAAATTATAATGGTATCTGCCTAATACACGGTTGAATATCGGTTAATAGAATATTAAATTGCTATTTATCAAGTTGCGATCATGTCCGTAATATATCTGCATATATAATGGACTTCAATTTGTGGTTCCATAACTGTTACATTTAAATAGATGGTTTATTGAGAGCCTCATAGTACATTCCACAATGCAAATAGACCAAAATGTTTTTAAATTGTATCTTTATTGACGATAGACTTTGTTACAAGAAGAATAAAGTTTATCTGGTGACAAAGTTGCTTTATTCGTAGAAATGTTTATTATTTATTAGACCAGAAACAGAGCAAACTAACCAAAAGTGTCCGCGGCGCGGAAGCAGCGGGACGCAACAAAATAAAATAAAGAAAATGGTATGACGTGTGTTTGGCGCTACTTTGAAACTACACTTTGCTCTCTAGACCGTTTAGGTACGTTGCTATAATTGTTTAAGAACTATATTTTGAATTTAATTTAATTTATTAAATGTAAATTTTAATTATGTATGTACATAAAAGACGATCTTGATTATATCATGCTGTTTGAACTTACAATACTTTTTAATAAACGAGACGACGGTTTTCATTTCTAATATTGTTTCGTTAAACCAACGTTGACAGTTTCAAATTAAATGATTGTCCGATTTTTTTTCAAAATAGTGAAACAATAATTTATATGTAAGAAATTATGATTAAGTTGTAGTGCGATACTACAGTCGCATCCCTAGACCTATACAAGGCTAGAGCGAGAAGGGTATAGTTGAAATGGAAAGCGTGACAGGAAAATAGGACAAAAAGACCAATTGCCGGGCAAAGCTTTCAACCCTCTGGGGGTTTGGATGGACGCAAGTAGCATCCAGTGTTGGGAAATGATTGTATGTGGATGGATTTAGGAGATTTTTTGTGGTATTGCAGCTGCTTCCGTTCTGAGAATATGAATTGAAGAAATTCTTCTCATCGTTTAAGATTTGTTAGTAAATTTCGGTTATTGGCATAATAGCTTCGATCAGTTGGTCAAATTAAGATGATTTCATGAGTGTATATATATTTTCGCCGCTCAAAGGCTGCATTTTAATTAAAGATATTTATTAGAAAAAAAAATACCAATGAGTGACAAAAATAGATTGAATGATACTCTCACAAATACATAATATGACTTGACCAGCTGGATTGGTGATACATATACAGGGTGCCAAGGAAAGGGTGTATTTATCCGAAGGACCCCGAGGGGATAAACTTTGTGTATAGCAATTTTTTGAATTGCGTTATTTTTAAAGCAGATTTAAAATTTTATTTTCTATCTGATCGTGTTATTTTACACGCACTATTGCATTACAAAATATTTCACAAATGTGTATGGCTTGTTTTTTTATCAAAACCACTGTTTTGACATAAAATTATTACAAAAAAATTAAGTAAATGTAATGATATAAATGTAAGAATACACGTAAAAGAACATGAATATGAAGAAATAAAGTCTAATTTTATTCAAAAAAGTAAAAAAAATATCGAAATTCAATAGATTGAGAGATGTTCGTAGAACAAACGTTGACCCCCTCGATCTCTAGAATCAGATCCCTTTCGGCTTAGTACACCCTTTCTGTGACACCGTGTATGTATAAGAAAAACCTTGATAGCAGGACCTTGGAGCTTAATTAAGAAGAGCTTTAACCTAAAAAGCTTTACGAAACTTTGCTCTAGCTTTCTCTAGCTAAGAATTTGGCTAACGCTCATTGTCAGAAAAGGTAACAAAACAACAGCAACTAAAACGAAACAAAAATATAGTATCTAAAAGCATTTTTATACGGTCAGAGCCGTCATACGAGTACAAGGCTGCTCGCAACACATATGCGATCTTTTATTTCTCCCCATTTTCCATTTCCACTAAAACGAAAGCGACTTTCCAATGCGACTTTTTTCCTCTGAAACGCGAGGAATTGTGGATAAATAATAATAAAAAACAATGAGCCAAGAGAAATGGAAATAAAAATTTGCTTTGTCATAAATCATGAAATGCTTCCGACTGGTTGGTTTGTTACAAAGAAAGTTTACATCAATGCCCGATGCTTTTACTCAACAAAGAAATGAGGGAGACAGCTAATTAGCGAGATGCTTATGTAGCTTTGTTACCACTTTACCCTGGGCTATTCTCTTTCCTTTTGTTTGGTGGCATAATATGTGTCCAGCTTTGGATCTATGCCATCTCAGCCGCATACTTTTAAGAAATGTATAGATTTCAGTACATAAAAACTTAAAACACACCCTAGATAGAAAGCCGATAAATAAATAAAGAGCTTTTTTCTAATAACACAAAAGACGGGACTTACAACGACAATGATTAAGGAAAACTCCGACGAGAATATAGGCTCTTACGAATCGCATTTTTGAGCAAACGAAATGTCTTAAAGCTTCAGAAATCCCAAGCGAGGAGAATCCATTAAGAAAATCAAAAAGGTCTGCCTTCAGGACTATTTTCATTTAGCAAAAACAACCCATAAATTGTCATCTTAACGAGATTTCTGTTTTTGCAGCTTTCGCTGTTCGCACCCTAGAGTGTTTGGTAACTAGCATAGCGGTGTATCCATATCGCTTCGTCTACAGTCAACTACGGCTTTTGAGAATGCCATACAAGCTTCTGCCCGCAGTATCGCACGTGTTCATCCAGGTTAAAAAGTACCATTGGCTATGTCACTTTAGGTTTACAACCTACTCATTTACAAGGACACCTTGTAAATGAGTAAGTTGTATAAGTTGTGTAAGTTGAATAAGTTCGATCAGTTCAGTTGTTTTCGTGAAGAAACAACAAACTTCTTCAGACTTTTCTTGTGGTTATAACGTGTTTATAATTAGTATAGAATGGCTGACTTCCAGTCTCGACCTTTAGGGCTATATTTTACTGCTAGACTTCATAAATATGTTGCTAATTGGCTATTACCCTATCAAAAGATAGAATCATCAAATTGCCACAAAATCAGCACTAATCAGCTTCCTACTCAACCGGTCAGTGTACTTCCCAATTAGTCCCACCTACTTCAACTTTATAGTTGTCTATATTTTAGTTGTCTCAATACCAATTAATTGTATTCACAGAACTGTAAAATTACAGTTGTACTATTTTGATCTATTTGCATCGTCCAGTGCGCCAAGCTTTTCTGTGTCGGTGGATAAGATTGGACCTAAGTCCATTATTACAATATTACTTTGTTGCCATTAAATAAACCACGGTTAAAATAGCAGCGGCAGTTGCTTTTACTGTTCAAAAAATTCTAACATAAATAAATAATAAATAATGCTGGACAATCCACACAGCATCATCTAAATCTCCTAAAATCAAGTTTTCGAAAAATTGTGTACCAACAAAGCTATCCGTAAAAAAAACATTATTGTTACTTTAAGATTAAGAGGAGGATTACTGATATTTTGCAAAGGCAAAATGTCAGTGTAGTCTAGGCATTAATCATCATCAGTCTGTACTTGTCAACTTTTGGACATTACAAGTCTTCAGCTTGCCGCATCCAGCATCTGCATGCAGTCTATTGCTGGTCTCAGCCCAGCTGGTGGAGGGATCTTAGTTACATTGTGCATTATTATCAGGCATATCAGACCTATCAGGCCCTAACCAGACAAACTCCATGAGGAAAAGAATAGCTGGGTGCACTATATGTATTCTTTGGCACAGCGCATGCGTGTAAGATCGACAGCGTGCTACGTGCGCGCGAGTGCGTGCAACCAGGATATTTATTGCCCGCCAATATAGCTTCTATCATTTGAGGGTTCAACAAAAACCTAATGAATATGTTATTAGTTTATTGTTTTATTAAAGACGTGAAAAGCTACTGGCTAAGCCTACGCAGGTGCTTTGAAAGAAAATGTAAAGGTTTTGTTCTGCTCGCATACTTCGCATATAGTAGGTAAGACTAAAATTGTATATTTGTTTCTTGAGATACCTTTTTTCTTTTTTATAACCTTTATTGACAAAGAAAATTACAATTCAATTATAAAGCAAATTAGAACTAGTATTTACAATTGAAACAATTAAGCTAACTGCAGACTGTCTTAAGATACCATAATAAACCTATACTTTTTTAATTTTCTTTCTACGAATAAAAGGACAAATTTTAGACTATTTTGATCGACGACAGCTTCCTTTCGGAAGTTCCTTTATTTACATAATGTATTTTGAAAATAACAGTAATAATTAAATAACATTATGTAGGTTTTAGACATAAAAATCCGTAAGTATATAAAAAACCATACCTACACAAAACAACCAAGTAAGGTCACAAAACTGAAATCCAGTTACAAAACCGTAACTTAACATAAACAAAATCATCATTTCACAGAAACAGACTCTATCATAATTAAACTGCCGTTTCGCCATCATAGCGTTACCGTTGCCCAAATTATCCCAGCGTCGCGTCATCTTGTCCCAATCCAATATGGCGCCATAAATCCTTAGGGGGACGCTGGGTCGTTGGAGGGGGTACGTCACTCAAACTTTCTCTGTACTCCGTCTTACCATTTCTTAGGGTGGTAAGGATAGGCGAAGTGTTTTTCGGTGTGAAGGGTTTTATTTTTTGGTCTTACATGATCGTGGTTGTCTTTATTCTTAGACCATTTTAAATTTAGATGTTAATGTGATGTGTTTATTTATCTAGTAACGTATCGGTGGTTATTCTTAAAAATATATGCCAACATTTATACCTTTCCTATATCTGGCAACACTATAGTTTTTTTGTGTTATCCACAGGTAGTTGGTTTCATTCATTGTAAATTTTTTATTCTTATTGTCTCTCCTTACTATATTAAAAGTCGCTCAAATCTCTTGCCAGTATGATCTAGTCTTCGTTATATTATTTTACTAGGTAAGGTTTGCATGTAATGTAAATAGAATAAAAAAAAACAATTTAGTTGTTGTTTCTGCTAACGCTACACACCTCAAGGCGCGTTGGTCGGCTCACAGGAATTCTCAGATAGAGTTCGAGCTTCAGGATGAGTAATCTCTTTTTGTTTTTCTAAGAAGCCGCCGATTATCGGTTTTCACAACGTTTATAAATAAAGCGGTATAATGTTTAATGTTTATTTTGGTAGGGAAGTGCATTTTGTAATGTCTATGGTTGATGAAAAGACTAGAAAAACGTTGATATTGATTAGAAAAAATATGTTTTTGAAACAAATAGATATTACATCAGAATCGTGATGCCTACATACCTACATATGCAAAAGTTTAACAAATAAAAAAAAATATCAGTTTGCTGTATCTTTAGCTAGTGTCTTACGCCTGAATAATCAAACGCAACTCAGATTTAAGCACGTCTCTAGTGACGAATTTTTGTCAGATTTTCATTGAAACCTCTCAGAAAATCGCGACTTGAGACTTAAATCTCAGTTGCGTTTGAGTATTCGGGGGTTAGATAAGTAAGGCCTATTTTGATTAGATATACCCAACTGTGCCAATTAAGATCTTACTATAACTTTGAAGAGTATTTTCTACGACTTTGCCCCTGTTGGGACACTATTCCTATTATATAATCAGTGGAACCCCCACATACTCTAATCTTATTAATACTCGCGTGACCAGAGGCAATGTTACCTAGATATTGGTTTTCAATAAAGTGACCATCTATCAAGACGTCTTAGCGCGACGGGGGGCGACTATATTAGAAACGTTCGTCAGATGTGTCTTGTATAAGGTGCTGTAGTAGCGTAAAATGTAGGCGTTACTTTTCCAAAAAAAAAACATAGTTATAATTATACGATAGTTTGGATGTTTAAATGTTGGGATCGGGATTTTTCTGACATCATCACGCCAAAACTTTTGAGCCCGTACAGATCGGGCTGAATTCAGCATAGATCTAGTTCTGTATATCTATATTATAGACCTGGAATAAAACACAGGCTACTTTTTTTCCCGGGAAAATACATGCAAAACCGCGGGCAAAAGCTAGTATCTAACTTTATAGGAGTTATAACTCATGTTCGAAAATGAAGATAGTCTTCAAAGTATAGGATGAATTATGTGGTCATCAAAATAAAGTTTACAAATACATTCATTTTAATAAAAACTTTATTTGAAATTTAAATCAGGATAACGTAACTTAACTTAAACAATCATAAAGCAGCTAATTGAATAAAATGCAAAGTAGAAATAATAGCTAACTTTGTAATTAGATAATATATATTCACTAAGATTTTTAAAAATGTGTACAAAAACGTGTTAGAATTACAGTGCGTGACACAAAGAATTGTAATATTGTTACCAAAAAATGCCGGACTTTTTTTATAAAACAAATATAGACTTTATTGCACAGAACTAAAGACTTGTTTAGGCTGTATTTGTAAGTTGGTGGATCCGTAGTCTACCTCTAGTTCGGATTTACGATGCAACGCGCCCAGTAGGGCGAGTCCGAACTTTTCGGGTTTCGGCCAAGAATTAATTATGCAAACAAAAGCTTGGGTTATTGTTTCCTCTGACATCCGGAACTGTTTGGACATTTTGCGTAATTTCAGACAAAACATTGTAATGCTGCCACATGTTCTGATTTTTTGCTCAAATTATTACTTGTTTAGAATTAGCTAACCGCTCTCAAATAATTACTTGTCAATAATTTTGTAAGTCGTATTTTTTTGCCCTTTGCATTGGCTGATGTGATGACTCTAAAATAATAAATAAACATTAAAAACATACCTTATTATTATGTAGGTTGATTTATATAAGATAAAATTATAGCAATTGCTCAAAGACAGTGTATGATAGACTTAAATGTGGTAGCGTATATAGAGACTTCTTTATCAAGTGGAGGTCGAAAAGCTAACGCCCAACTTGGAACTCTAGAACTTTCTGCTAATGCTCCACTGGCGGCCATCCAGATTGGTAATAAGAAAAGTTCGCTAGAATCAGAACGTATTCGATTTGCACCACATAAGTTTACATCGATTAATGTAAGATCCCATGTGCATGCCAGAATGTGACTTTACGACGGCAATTTTGCAAGGTTTTCAAACTTTTTAGAATATTTATGAAGGCCTTTCAAAATTGTTTCTTAACCGAAACGATCAGTTATGTTATATTATAATATAACTGTAAATTCGGCTTTTGTTACTCATAAAATGATTTATGGGTTCACTTAAGATATGATTAGAATAGTCCGTATTGAGACGTCACTCTGCGGGACTTTTATGGCCTCATTTGAACCAATTTGAGAGCACTTCCTTGAACCATGACTGTCCAACTTCAAAAGACCCCTTCCAAACCAACTTGTGAACGCGAACGAATGATTCCAAATAATATTCCCAAAATGAAACGGCTCTTACTAAACTGGACGCGTGTAACTTTTTAATTTTTATTTAAAGCCCATGCCTACCTACTCGGTTTCGTTGCGTTCGAAATTTAAAATTGGGAGCGACTACGACACCGTAAACTTTATTGCTGTTGTGATGATCCGTGTGAATTCTTAGTGGCCTATTAACTTTATTACAGTGAAACTTATTGTCTTTTGAATTTAGAACTATTAAGAAGTAATAAAATGTGTTAAATTGTGTACAATTTTACGAATAGCATTATCTCAATGCGTACGAAAATAAGAGATGGCGGTGTTATAGAAAAAAGACCTAATATCTCAAATGTCAAAATGTGACATTGAGTGATTTGTAGCTAAGCTCCGCCTGTCCCGTGTTTCAAACATCACCGCTCCGGGCAGACAGCTGAGCTGTAAGCTTCGCAGGGTCGTCGCAAGTGAGTTGCATACGTCTGTCTCCTTCCCACTCACCGCTTCGAACTATTTTGGTCTCATTACGGATAAGACTATACCTTTCTATAGGCGGAACTACCTATTCCTGAACTTTACCTGAGAGCGTTTGTATAAAAGTTCAACGGTTTTTTCGCTGCAGCTTTGGATTTTGTGCAAAGTTTGCGCATTGTTGGCTCAGTAGGTAGGTGTAGTGACACGGCCTTTATAAAGTTTCTCGTCTTAAACCATTTGGCTGATGGAAAATGTTTCCAGAAATAAGTAGCAACGAAAAAAGTTTACTTGTGAAGTCTAGGTATACTAGGTAAGGTACCTTTGAAATTTTCTGCAGTGAAAATGAAGTAGTGCAGTAAGTACCTGGAACCAAAAAAATATTTTTATACCATTTATAATACATATATATAGAAAATTATACTATCTGAAAATTGACCTAATTATATAAATACACAACACACTTACTAATAGATAAGCTACTGAATAGTTCACTATACTCAATTGCCTATTAGGCATCTGGTGTCATTTAATAAACTGTAGTTACTTTGTCAGATGAAGTCAAGTGTGTCAAAATGTTCACATATAAATCTGAACAGGGCAATGAACTTTAATCAGGATTTATTTTGAAACTTTTTATACTTGTTTTAAGATTGTGATATGCTAGATAGTAAGAGCTCTTTGAAGTAAAAACTTCTTGGGACGCTTTGCGCTCTTTTTAAACAGAGAACGAAACTGAACCGTCTCGCTAAGTTCGGTAACGCTGAATCGAGCATACTCGGCTCCAGTCGGATGGGGACGCTGAATCGAGTATGCTCGGCTCCAGTCGGATGGGGACGCTGAATCGAGTATGCTCGGCTCCAGTCGGATGGGGACGCTGAATCGAGTATGCTCGGCTCCAGTCGGATGGGGACGCTGAATCGAGCATACTCGGCTCCAGTCGGATGGGGACGCTGAATCGAGCATACTCGGCTCCAGTCGGATGGGGACGCTGAATCGAGCATACTCGGCTCCAGTCGGATGGGGACGCTGAATCGAGTATGCTCGGCTCCAGTCGGATGGGGACGCTGAATCGAGTATGCTCGGCTCCAGTCGGATAGGGACGCTGAATCGAGTATGCTCGGCTCCAGTCGGATGGGGACGCTGAATCGAGTATGCTCGGCTCCAGTCGGATGGGGACGCTGAATCGAGTATGCTCGGCTCCAGTCGGATGGGGACGCTGATCGAGTATGCTCGGCTCCAGTCGGATGGGGACGCTGAATCGAGTATGCTCGGTGCGTAAGGTTCAAGTTTTTACTTCAATCGTGCGATCCTGAGGTCATTTATGTATATACCTACCCTATTTTTTGTTCTATACTGTATAATCATTAATCACTTTTTCAGACTAAAAAAAAACATAAGAAGTAAGTAGTAGACTTTGAGGAAGGACCGGGATAGCGTAAACTACCTAATATTTTTTGTATTATAAATTCATAAAACACTTTATTTTCATCAAAAACTCGAATCAAAAGCTCGAAACAGATGCTCGTCAATGCGAGTTATAAATAGCCTCACTTAAACTGGCAAAGCTCGCCGACCCAGACCCTCTTCCTACTGATAACATCGCATTAGGTTCTGTGGAAAGGAAAGAATAAAGTAGTTGCTACTGTTTTTGTCATAACGGTGAGTGATGCTTATGATGATTTTATTATGCCTTATGATGTAAGTAGTTAGCCATGGTGTTTTTTTAGGCCGCTTTATACGCACTAAGCCGCAGTAGTTAGAGAGTAGTAGTTGAGTAGGAGGAGCGTGGAGATAGTCATACCTATGCTCTGTCTGAGACACTCGAAGCGGCTGAAAGCGCTTCCCAGGCGGCTAGTGAAAACTGATAAGCTTGTGCACGTCATGGGGCCAAAGATGAACAACCGTCTACCGTCCGATGTTGCTGACGCTTTATCGACGCAATCCTTCAAGTTTCGGCTTAAGAAATGGTTGGTAAAATAATGTTTTTATATATTATACGAATTGTATGCACGTATATGTACGTAATTTTATTTGTAAAATTATTTGTTGATGTTATTTGTTATCAATTTACAATTATTTTCATTACTGATATTTTAATTTTAATTTTACAATTTTATTTTATTTGGGGCGATTGTAGGCGCTAATTATTTTTACGAATATTTATTTTATTTGTAACTCAAATCAACAAAAACAAATATGATTAAAAAATTAAATAAAAACAAATTTTAGGTACTAGTTTAGATACTAGTTTTTAAATAGTATTTTACTTGTAAAATATAGATATATATTAATGTTCTTTTGACATGTAACCCAATTTGTTACTAAACTTGAAACTTGAAACAATAGATTGAACGTTGTCCTTTAATTAAAGTTTTATTGGCTTATTCCCAGAGGTCCACGGCAGTACTGTTTTTCTAGTCAGCAGTAGGAAATTTAAATAACCAATTTAGTACCTTCTTAAAAGATTATAACCATATTAATGTAAGACATGTTTATTTATTACGATCAATTCATTATTTACGGTCCTACCATTATACTGAAAAACCATATGATTTTTTCACTCTCACACTCTACAAGCTAGTATCTTGTTTTTTTTGAGATTAAGACTAAGCAAATTTTCTACTCCAGGCTTATACTATATCCCCAATCCGTTCAGTCTTAAAAAAGTACGAAACAATCACACAATTTTACTTTCGTATTTATTTTATTAAGATAGATAATCTGAGCAACCCTCCCCTAGTATTTATACGTATGTAGATACTCGACTTCAAGCTGAAGTGATTGCATCGCAAATGCGATAGTCTGGTATCGTATCCTGGATCTAACGAGGTTCGCAGTTTGCACTGCGATTTGTGTGCGGAAGTTTCAGCGATTTGCTCAACCCATTTTTTATTGTCAATTAGCATTCGATCCGGTATTTGTAATGGGAGTTCTTGATTTTGGGGTTAGCTTTATTGGTTTTGAGGATATTTTTAAGAATTTTCAGGGTTCTTTCTTTGCGGAAAACGCTTATCTTAAAGCCTGTCGCACCTACATTTATTTTTCCCATATCACTACTCTTTCCTAAACGAAAACTACACATTACTTTTTATAAAATGATGGAATGGATTCAATTCTGATTTAAATGTGATTTAAACTGAAGTCTATGGCTGTTTTGTATTCCTATTCCAAAAACATATAATGCAGTCTTAAAAACCTTACAAATTATAAAGCTAAGTGTAGGTACATTATTTGGTAACTTTGTACGTACATAAAGGCGTGGCACACACTGGCATCTCATTTCCCGCGCTCGGCTTCCGATGACGTCACTCGATATATACCCGTCTGGTCTGGGGTTAGCTCGTATCTTGTAACATCTAGTAAGTTTAACTTAGAAATAAGTTTACTACAACTAAGTTTCTACGCTAATCTAAGTAAGGTGATCAGAATAATATACAAGAAAATATGCGGTTCATGCAATATTTCTAAATGCGAGATTGAATAGTTATTTCAAAAAAATATTGGCTTGCTCTCTGTCGCGAGCGAAGCGAGCCAACCATTTAATTCTTTTTATGTATCTATTTTTTAATATGTGTATCTATTTAATGTATTGTGTTAGGTTTATCAGTCATCTAGTACCCATAACACAAGCTCAGCTTAGCTTGGGGCTAGATGCTGTTGTGTGGATTTTCCAGCATTATTTATTATTTATTTATTAAGTAAATTAGGTGTTGCTTTTGGTTTTGCTAATCCAAAGTAACCCATGAAAAACCCGTTTCATTAACATAGCAAAAACCTTAAGAACATGTAAATATGACTGTGTAAAGAATTGAACTTCAAAATATGAACAAAGGTTCCACAAATTTATTTCACTGCCCTACGATACCTCATCTAAATTTAGTACAGCAGTTTTACGGTACACATTTCGCTACACATATTTATCTGTAGGTCAGTAATTTCCGACGCAAAAACAATGAAATGAGATCAATGATTGTCATGAGTTTAATCAACTTTTTTACTAAGTACGTTGTATTTACGAGTTCCTTATCAATTAAAGATCGTAGAAGGCAATTTAACCGCTAATAACGTACACATTGCTAATCTAATGACATGGTTGCCATGACATAAAAAAAAGAATTGTTATATCAATGACTTATCTTAAAACATTTGTCTGAGAGTAAAAATTATACAGCCCTCAAATTTCTCTTTATGATTAAGAAATTAACTCTTAACACTGTGAAACTTTAGGTATTAAAATTCTGAAATTATCGTGGTTACTAAAATCACTAATAACATAATATTTAGCTACCATGACTTTCGCATAAGTAGGGTAGGTACATAATGGACTACGTGGTCTAATAAAGTTAATATAAATTTTCTAGTCATTTTACGTCTACTGAGTAAGCGTCGATAAAGTAACTACCTATTATAATTAATAATTTGAATATATATTTATTGTTTATAGTTTTCGATATTACTTCCGGTGCTTCCTTTATGAGTAGGTAGGTAGAAAGGTAGCATAAAAAATTGCAAGTACAAAGCAGGTGCATAGTAATAAGGTAGTCATCGAGCGAAGATTCTTACCTCCTTATTAATTCATAATATTGTGTGGTAAAGCGTTTTTTCTTTTCCATTGTCATAAATTAGTGACTACAAAAGGGCAAGAAAGACATAAAATTTATACGTGCTAGTGAGGTTTCGATTTCATCTATAGGTCACCGGTAGGATCATATTTTAACAATAATTATTATGACTTTTTTGTATCATTTTAATAAAAGTAGTAAAAGTTATCATAAAACAAATCATTCTCGTAGTTGGACAATATAAATGGTTGAGACTATGTACTGTTTGAGTCGAAGCAGTGCCATGCACTTCTATGGTCGATATCGCGACGAATATACCCAATGGTTTATCATATGAGCACCACAATGAGGTAAATTATTAATGTCAAAACCTGTAATACGAAAAGATATACATTTATTACAGTATATAACTGAGTGAGTATAAAAGTACGAGCATATACGCACTATAGCCGTTTACTGAATTATATCGTGCGTGCCGACCCACCCCGCCCGTTCCTTGTATTAGGTGAAACAATAAAGGAAATTGCATTTGATATTAGACCCCACAGACTGATTAGAATGGCAATCTATTTTAATGTAGCCTTTTGGATGTGAACATTGTCTTTATTTATAAGGAAACTGCAACATATACAAATTTCGAAAGGATAAGACAAGGAGGAGACTTTTGTGCTGCAGTAGAACAGTGGCGGATTTTTTTATTAAATATAAAACGTAAAGCTAGGTGGAGCGTAAACATACCCATTATTATTCCTGGATCTGTCCAGCCATATACATTTAACACCTCGAAAAATCCTATAAACGTATAGGTACATAGGTTAATATATAGTATGTTGTTCCAAAGTTCCGACCTCCCTAGAATCCCTGTAAGCCCCTTTGCCCCAGAATTAGGGCAACTAATACGGAATTCCCGTCACAAACGATCCGAGGTCTTATTCCGTAGGCGTTAATACTAATACATTTCTAGGAGTCGTTCTTATTCTGTGGTAGAGTGTCGACATGGGGCAAAAATCAGGGCTGGATATGCCGCTGCGCATAGCAAGCAGGCTAACCCTACCTTGACTCTGGATTTACTTTATTTCGAACTTAGTTTTGTAGAGGAGGAAGGAAGTTTGTAGAGGTTTTAATTCTGCTGATTATAGTCAAGAACCCCCGACGAAAATGTTACTAAGAACCGTCATGACATTTGAACGGCAGCACCAATGTTCTTCAAACCTAACTGAGAACATTCTCGATCCAAACGAAAAGCTTATCAAAAACATCTGATTGGGAGCTACGATGCTAAAGACTAATTTTTTGTCGGGTGATAAAAATAGCTTTTGGCAAAAAACCAGACTTCTTAAATTTTGTAAATTTAAGAAACCAGCTGAAAGTTAAAATAAATAACTAGATTTCTTAAAGAAAATGTACCTAAGTTTAACTACTCAAAATAAATGATTAAATCAATTTCAAAGTTAGTATATCTAATTAAGTAATCAAAACGTCTCATCCTTGAAATAAAACACAAAAGACTCTTTATTGTTTTACAACGAATTTTATAACCGACTTAGTTTCAAACCAACAAATTTAAATGGATTGTAACGCTTGACGGATTCAAATAACGCCTTAATAAACTTTATTACTTGTTATAAATAACGACATGATAAAGATAAAGGCGTACCTCTTCTATCCATTTTTAGGGTTCCGTACCTGACGGGTCAAAACGGAACCCTATTACTAAGCCTCCGCTGTCCGTCCGTCCGTCCTTCCGTCCGTCTGTCTGTCACAGGGCTCTATCTCATTAACCGTAAGAGGTAGACAGTTGAAATTTTCAGAGAATGTGTATTTCTCTTGCCGCTATAACAACCACTACTAAAATAAAATAAATATCCAAATTAAAAAGGACTTCCATGTAGACATATGAAACTTTTTATAATTAAGTAACACTTCAAATGTAATACTAACAAATACTACAAATAAAATAAAGTTGAAAATTTAAAGGGGTCTCCGAACAAGTGAAAATTTGATGTTCTTTGAAAAAGGTGCCTGATTTTTACGGTACGGAACCCTTCGTGTGCAAGTCGACTCGCACTAGACCGTTTATTATTATTATATGGGACTAGCTTCTGCCCATGGCTACGCTCGTGCTTTTCCGGGATAAATAGTATCATATGACCGTCCCCGAGATACCTTCCTGCCAATTTCATTAAGATCCGTTCAGCCGTTTATGCTTGAAAAGTCAGACAGAGCAAATTTCGAGTTTATAATAACAACATGGATTTGTGTAGTTCCCAGTCCGCACAATAGACGCCCTGTACCAAAAATCCCATAGAAAAATGGGACGTCTCGATGGCGTCTCGAAACAATTGTCAAACCGAAATCAAACTCTGAAAACTGACAATGTAACAAAGGATGGTTAAGGCCATAGTACAACTGAAAATATGTAGGTGGATATTCGACATGGTTAGCGTGTCACCATAGGAATTTCAGTCCGAAGTCACGCAACATATTCTAAGTTATCTACATACAACATTATTAGACAGACAATGTAGGTGAAGTTTCGACCTATTGTTACGGACAAAGTTGCATCGGAATCAGATTGATTAATTGTTGTCATTTCGATCATTCTTTTGAATGGGCATGTCAAATGTCAATATCAAAAAGTTGTGCTTTGTGCGCGTGCCGATTTCAAATAGAACCGCTGCAAGTTTTTTTGTGTTTATTTAGCTTATTCTAAACTAGGTTCCGGCCGCAGCTTTGCACACGTTTTTCCAGTATAAAAATTAGCCTATATGTATATGCAAGATTTCAGCCCGATCTGATCGGTAGTTTTGGCGTAAAGAAGTAACAAACATCCAAACATCTTATCTAAACATCCGTCCTTACGTAATAAAATATTAGTGCGACGAAGAACAGCGCGCATATAAATAATACGCGCTAAATAATTAGACCAAGCAAGCCTTGAAAATTTCTAGTTCATAAATGTATTTTTAATGTAGATTAACTCTAACTAAACTCTGAAAAATCTCCTACCTAGAACAACATCTGCGCAAAACACCAGATTCGTAATAATACGTGTTCTCCAAGTTTGAGGCAGGGATTCCCTCGGCCTCGAAACGGCCTATTAAATCGTACTTTACGACACACTTTACCACCCGACAACCGTTTATGCACTCGTAAGGTACCCTAATTGGCGTATTGAGATTATAGCCGTTTTATTCTCTTGTAAATTGACGCAATGACAACACGAGATAAGATAAGATAATTAGCAAGTAATTAGCCCTTATCGTAACACCTGGAGGTGATAAAAGTAAACTTTCGTGTTACCATCGTTGCAAGTGACAGAGTTGTAAACTTTTAATGCAACTAAGTATGTTATTGGATGTTAACTTAATTTAAGTCTTTCTACAAGTCTTTTTTTATAAGGTCGATCCATTCAATGTATTTATATTTAAAAAACGAAGCGGGACGCTGCATTCGCTTATTACCAAATACCATGTCGTTCACAAAACAATTCAAACTTTAGTTGTCAATCAGACATTCCATCGGATTGCGGAGTGCGGCTGTGGTCCTAACATCGTCTGGCTACGGCTCTCACTTTTCATCCCTGTCTGACATACTTCCATATACGTAGACAGACAGAGAGATAAACTTTCAGAACTGTTAATGTTGCCCGCTTCAGACTGATTTTGGCGTACAACAGCATTTTAATTACTTGTTTCACGAATGATTTATTCGAGTGTGTGTAACGTTACTGACGTGGAGTAAATGTGGAAACTGTTTTATTTTATTGTGCAAATAAACAAAATATTTTAATTAGTTTGCCTACATTGATATGTTGAAAGGTGTAGGTATTTTTCCTATCCATAATCTGGTTTAAAAGGACCTAACTTCGGCAGAAAATATGCTGCATGGATAAAAAATACCGCTACTGACGCTGTCTGTGGATGGGACGGATCTCATAAGAAGCGAAAATTTATAATAACATCCCAAAATAAGTAAATCATAACATAAACCAATCAAAAATCATCAACAGCAACACAGCTCTAGTTTTACGTAAAAGCGTGCGAAATTCGATCATTTCGAAACTGTTTCGAAATATAGAAGTTTATAAAATTAAGTTTAGACACGGTCGGAAAGGAAATTGGACTAGAAAATAAAAGCGGGTCATGGTTCTAACGTTCTCAGACTGTGAGGCTGTGAAGGTTGCTCAACTTGTTTTATATGCATATGTAGATACGTGCTCAAATGTTAAGCCGAGTACCCACGAGTTTGATTTACACAAACTTTAGCTAAGTACTGATCTGTATCTGCTCTACTACCTATTAGAACTGCCGTCCTGGTAACTAGTGGTACTGTTAGAGAGAAAACTAAAGGAATAGGCCTCTGACTATTCCTTTCTCATACAATTTTCTCCGCTCATTGGCTGAGTCTACTTTGAAAAACGAACAAGCGAGAACCTTACCACCAAGTTGCTTCAGGCGCGTCACCAACTGACACCTTTCGTTTCGAGTCTCTAAGAATTCATTTTCATAGTAAGGTCATCGAAAGAACGGATCGGCCGTCCTGCTTTTTGTGCGATCTGTGTGTCTACCATGAGTTTTAACAATCTATACTCGCTAGCGACTGTAGTTAAAAAAGTATGAAAACTTGAACAGCGCCTCTAGCGGATAGTTGGGTACTAAAATGCGCGGTACTAATATTTACGTAACTACTGTAGTAACGTGAGGCGATCTAACTGTGACTACTCATGGTTGACACACTGACGTCATCCGTCAACTTTGTTCGTTTAGCAAATTATAACTCCTGAAGTAAATGTCGTGCACGATGGATGTTCCTTCGTTTTTCCATGTACCAAGTAGAACTTCCAAAGTTGCAATTCGTATCGAGCCAAAATAACGAGCCAAAAAAATATCATGCTTAATGATAATGAGCCTTGAAAACTGGAGGTGTTTATCTTCTGATACAAATCGGAAAGTGTGTATAGAATTCCCAAATGAGATCATCCTATTTCCATAACTCGATTATAAAAAGAATCGTTGCCGGTAATTTATGGCTAAGATTTTTAATGAAACCGTGCTTTAGACAATAGTTTTATTAGGTTATTAATTTTAACAGAATAATCATAATTATCTCATTAGTAAAACAACCATTATTAATTAATTATGAAGTAAAATTTACATTAATTGAATAATAATGTTAAAATACAAAGATTATTTTGATAATTTGATGAATTGCTTTTACAAGAAAACTCAAACCAGTTAGGAACTACCTGCTAAATTTACCACAGCTGACTATACAGAATGTATTCGCGAGTGTATCACTCATATTATTTTCGCAGCTCATTGGAATTTCTTTTTGCTTTTTACTCGTAATCAAAATGCAGCCAATGAGCAGCTAAAATCGTATAGATTGAGTCACTCACTTAAATAATACTACCTACTAAAGAATACCTACATCTGAATCCCCGTTCCCCCGTTTCTGCTTAGAGTCACCTTGGTCATCACAACTCAGGTGAAATCTGGAATACCATAGCTCAATAGTTCCCGCTTTCACCTCACAACAAAGACTAAAATGCCAGCACATCACATTTTGTTGTTTACGAAAAGTCGTGAACAAAAACACAACATAAAAACGTCTTGCGCAAACCATTCACTTGGCATTGTCGAGCATTTTTGGAACCTTGGAATATTGTAATTCAGTACCGTTAGAGCCGCTGGTGTTGAGATAAAAACTTGACCATAGTTTCTTTTCTTTTGTGATGTACTGAACAAAGGGCGAATATGATTTAGTGGTTTTCTATTTCTTTATCTTGAGGCATCTTTTTAAGTTAATTTGCAAGTATCCTGCAGTATTTTACTTGGTCGACACCGTTTTTTGCTAATTGCTCACATAAAAACTGGACCACATATTGTGTGAAGAAGTCCAAAAAAGAAAAGAAAAGTCAACAAAGCCTGCAACATGTTTTTGCTAATTATGATCTCAAAACTCATCATAATAGGTAATAAATCATTTAAAATTACTCTTATTCGTAGAGCTCTATCATAAACTGTTGCGAGTCTAAAACTTGTTTTATTTAACGTGTAAAATATTACCTTTTTTCACCGGTTTAAAGATTCACATGGGTCCCCGCTAATGTAACATTAAACTGCAAATTAGATTCTGTATCTGTGAGAAATTCAAGTTTATATGCGTTTTCTAAGACGAGAACTCGTGTGATACCCGTGACACGTTTAGATCATTGTTTGAACCGTTTTCTTGTAATATATCGTTGTTTAAAACAATTCTAGCAGTTTATCAAAACGCTAGAATAAAACGCGTTATGTTAATTGGCCGTGACAGTTGCGGGCTCGTGAAACAATTCATTAACATCAAGGTAAACTGAAATGTAAACTGAAAACGGGCGATTTATCAAATACGTCCGTATTCGAATTAGTTCCGACGCTTTCCGTGGCTATATTCAAAACAATTGCAGTGCGTTCGATTTACGATCGGCATTTGTTACGTTTCTAAATATAAATTGTTAGGCTCGCGACGAACAATTTGCGGATTGCGAGTGGCAACTGTGGCAAGTCTTGTCGAGCGACACTCGCCGGTGCCACCTAGCGTGATTTAGGAGTTTGCTGTTGGACTTAAATCATAGTTGTGTCGTCTTTTAGACCGGAATACGTATGCTTTTTGCATTTACAAAGTCTGAATGTAGCCACCGTGCACTCGCAACACTTAGCGAGCAAAGAATTATGGTTTGTTTTGGTTACACTTTGACGTTCTTTAGCCGGTGATGTTAGATTAATCATTTATACGGAGTTAGTTGATTATTCTCGGTTAATTTGCACTTTAGATGACGATAGGGCTTTTAGATGTCTTCTTTATCTCAGATACATCATTAAAAGGTTTAATTTATTCGAATAATAGAGCTGTATCGTCTGACTAGAGAATAAATCTTTCGCTAAACGCGTAGGCGGAAAAATATTATTTAAAGAACCCATTTACAAGTCTATTTTGGAAACAATAAATATCCGCTACTAAAACTGAATAACAGAAACGAAATATCAAAAATAACTCACCTATGAATCACTGTGGGTAATCTAAAGGCGGTATGAACAGCTTAATCTACAATCACATTGAAATACAAACTGACCCTGTATAATCTAACTAACTTTTGTACTATAAAACTACAAAGAGATATATTTTGTACTGCTATGTATAAAAAAAATTATCACTTCACTGGCTCTATGTAGTGGTCCAGGTAGGAGGAGGATTTGTCGAACTTATTCAGTTTTGAGGGAGGTGTCGCGCAGGGTTAGGCGAGTCGTCGCGTTAGGTCGCGGGCGGGCATGGTACTGAGCAAGGGCGGGCGGCGCGTCGGCCGCGCGCGAACCACTGCCGGGCGTCGCGTACATACCACCCGCTAGACGATGCCTGATTAAAAATTCTTGCCGAACTTGTGCGGGATAGCCCGGACTTTTCAGGACTGAAGGCCTGGAGATTGGTATCAATAGGTTTAGAGCATCTATTGGTTGCGGATTCAATTGTAAGCTGGAGTACAGGAGTAAAAGTCAAAAGAAAGACGGTCGGAATTAAAATGTTGGTTCTTTTTTCGATGGAGTATGTTAGTTAATTTTTCTTGAAAACTTGGAAGATTTAGAATATACGAGTAAGATAACTAGTTAACAAAAAATAAACAAAGTGGTTTTTGCTTCTTTTTCATACAAAAAAAAACATAAAAGTAACATCCACTATTTAAAATTCGAGAACTCCCAAATTCCTTTCTCATGCTATTATAATAATGAACAAAGCTCTATTTCCGTAAACAAAATACAACAAAATATTTCTCAAATTTTTGTTCACTGTACAATTATTAATTGGTTGAAGGTTTGGCACGTTAACATTAACGTTGCTATGGTTAGTACGTAAAACTACGTAATTTCTAGAAACGCGAGTTACGCCCGATTGCCCCCACAACTTAAGTGCTGGTCGGATTAGAAACAGCTCCTATGTGTAGTCCGGCCTTTTAACAAATTATACAATTGCTGAAATTGTATTAATTTGTATTTTATTGATAAAAATGTAATTATTTTCTTACAGAGCGTGCCTAATACAATCCTACCTACATAACTAAAAAAAACATTTTAATATGAAAGTTTGTTGGAAAACGTTGAAATGAGAATGTAAGTGTAAATAATTTTATATTCAATTCAATAACTACCATTTTTGCTACCTACTTACTCATTCTTATCATGAGATTAATAATAATATACTAAAGTATTTATGTACCTATGATAAAATTTTTAACATAATTATGTATCTACTTACAAGTTTCAGTTTGTGAATTATTTTGTAAGAGCTTTAAATAGTTTTAGAACAGATAATCAAACAAATATTTATCGAAGTGATATATTTCAAGAGACTTCTTGTGAGGGACTTTTTCAGGGTGAGCGCGGTTCGGGTCACTATTCCGTAACGAATAAGTACGATATTTTTTTTTTGTATAATACCATTACTGATTATTTCCTAAAGTCCATTCCCAATCAGACTACAGATACTGCCCGCCACCTACGGTACAAAAGACCCCTCTAATCGCCCCCGCCCCCACCTCGCCACCCCCGGAAAAGCGTGACGACCCACAAATATAATTTTAGGTAAAACTTTCCCCCGATTGTTATGGATGACTACCGAATTTCAACATTAAATAGGTGAGGATGTAATTTTTCGCGTTTTTAGGGATGATAAAATATGCTGGGAATCTTATGATTTATTGTTTGTTTTAAGAAATTTTTTTTTTTTGTAGTAATATTTAGTTGTTGTTGTGATTAATGGTGTTTTTTATGCAGTTATCATCCAATTTGACTGTATAAGTAGAGGTTTGTAACACGAAAGTTGTGTAAGACTTTAGAATAAATTAAATTTAATAGAAAAATAGATAAAAAAAAAACAAAATATACATTTATTTACCCAAAAATACACAAGAACATAGCAAAAAAAAAGTGTGTAAAATGGGTAATAGGAAGGGTAAAATGGGTCCCTAACTTGTGGTAAAATGTTAAGTAACTAAGTAGGTACTATGTTTTAACTATGTGATCCCTTAGTGCAGGCAGCAGCAAAAACGCTGATGAATCAACTTAAAAAAAAAAAAAACTGTAATAGGAGGCGTCAGTAGTAGGTACTATAATATTCTTTAAAAACACATATTACTTAGCATTTATTGTCGTAGGTACTTTTAAGGATTCTGTACCCGAAGGGTGAAAACGGGACCCTATTATTAAGCCTGCGCTGTCTGTCTGGCCGTCCGTTCGTCTGTATGTCCGACTGTCAGCGGGCTGTATCTCAAGAACCGTAACAGGCAAAAATTGAAATTTTCACAAAGTGTGTTCTCTTGCCACTATAATAACAAACAATAAAATTACATATAAATTAAAGGGTGCTCATATACAAAACTTTTTTTGCTATTTTTTTTTTTGTTTTGTCAATTCTGTATCTCTTGAACCGTAATAGGTAGACAGTTGAAACTTTGAAAGGGTGTGTATTACGATTGCCGATATAACAACAAATAAAAATAATATAAATATAATAAGTAAGAGGCCCTCTTACTCCACGTCCAAACGTCTACGTCTTAAGCACGTTGAGTACCGAACACTGAAATTAAGCAACGTCGGGCGCGGTCAGTACTTGGATGGGCGACCGCGGCATGTTGGCTTTTTGCTAATTTTCAATCGATCAAAAAAATCTGATTTTTACGCGGTCTCTTGCGAAATAATTTTGTTCGATGGTACGGAGTAGCACTTGGCCGGTTTTGTTTGATTAGATTAATTTTACTGTTGGATTACCTACATACTCGTATATCTTTAAAAGCTCTTATTATCGTTATTTAATTGGATGACTGACTAAAACAATTAATTATTTTAGACCATTCAAAAAACCTTATCATTTACGAAACCGTTTTAAAAATGCACATAATCGTAAGACATCCTGTCGCAGTATCAGATTTGTTGGTATGGCACATTTCGTAGGTGTAAACTAAGGATCTTAGATACTATCAACTAATCCGTGACCTAAGACTGACAAGTAACGATCGTAAAAACGTCAACGGAAGAAAGCAATCAATTTTACCCGCCAATTAATAGTTGGCTTACAACATTCAAGTGTAACGCCAAAACACTATGGATTTTTTTGAAATTAGAGTACTATTTTCGTAACTCGAGTTCCTATCGAAACAAGAGAAGTGTCCCGGTCTATTTAGAAAGGATAGGTACATAAAATATAGAGCTACGAAACATAAAACAAAAATAGAATGCAAAAACCCGAAGCACAAAGTATGATAGTCATAGAGCCACACCGCGCACAAAATCGCGACACACTTTTTAATTTATTTCGTCCACAAAAAGCTTTATTCTGTTTTATTTTCATTTCAACGGAGACTTGCGCTGTAGCGGGATCTCTATTATTTATTCTTTTTTTCAATTTCGATCGACGCGGGCCGAGCGGAACGTAGACGGGCCTTTTCAAATTGAATTCGTCTTTGCATTTTTCTTTGTAACAATTCTAATTGGTGTTTGCATGATGCTATTGTTCTTTGGGGTCGTTTGTGTCAAGGAAAAATACGACAGCGCTAGATCGATAAGGTTGCGTGATCCCATCGCCTATGAGTAGCTGAAAAGCTTTTTGCAAATTAGATTTTTTTCCTTCCGTGCGGCTTTGCGGCCTACATAGACTTTTAGGATTGGCTGTAGTAGCTTTAAATTTAGCGTTGACCAGGTCCGTCCACACGTTGTCATGGCGAGCTTAGGCTTATACTGACTGTCAAGTCTATCATCATTCAACACAAACAACATTTTGGTGACTCGACCTACAATGTGGACGGACCATTAAATAACCTTGCTGCAGAAAACGATGATGATTCTTTCTAGCTCTACGTTACGGCCAACATAAAACAGTTCCCGACATTTTGTTAATCGTGCTTATCAATGGTGGAACTCATATAAATCAAACATCGGTTTTCTGTTACCTTCTATGTTGTTATGTATGACTGTCAAGAGTTCTGATTTTCATTTCCTATTTTTCAATTATTTTGTATTTCAAGACTGACGATGTAAATGACAAGATCTAAAAATACACCCAAAAAAATAAATACGCATCGACTAGAAAAGCTTCCTCTTATTTTCGTCTGGAAAAATTACGAACTAAAATATAAGTACAAGTACCTTTATTTTGTTCGACGGTTCAAATCCGTACATTTCTCGTATAGATTTCATCCCAAACCTTCATCGCTACAAACTACGCCGATACCACGCTGATGAATATGTATTATGCAAGCAGGTGCGCCGACGAGCATGATTAAATAGGTGCCGCCAACGATTTTTGTATCGATACATCGGATACGAACGTGCGCGATGCTGGCGTCGATAACTAGTGTTGGGGTAGTGATTCGTTGAAACGTTTTAAAAATTGCCGGTTATTGCGTGATCGGATAAAATATTTTTATGTTAGATTTGAGTGAGAGATGATGAGGTTTGAGTGTTCCATTGGTCGCCAATGTCTACCCCAATGAAATAAAGTGAGACTGTAAATACATTTTAAAAATTTTGATCGGAGTTTGAAACTTTCTGTAAAATTGACAGACCAATCTAAGTATTTTTAGACAATATTTATTAACCTTATTTTTAATAAAGTAAGACGGTGATGATGATGATGATGATGATAATGCTCTCCCAGCTGAATTTTCACGGCGGCCAGACTTAACGAAGACTAGCCAGGTGCGCAGTATATTATTTTATTATATTATGGTAAATATAGTGTACGTTGTAGGCACATTATTTTGTATGTGATGATATTGCTGAAAATAAAAATATTTAAGTACATACATAACGGCTTGTAATATCAAACCAAAAAAAATCTGGTCGACATAAAAAAGCCGGATATCGAAAATTGAGCACACCTCTCGCAAAAACCATTTCCATCAGTAACGACGACCCTACAAACCATTTACGGAATAATGAAATGTGGTGGTAACAACACAGAGTATTTAATTTTAATGCGCATTAATTAGAGTTATAGACCCTAAACACATCGATAAGAGAGTGTTTATGCCCGCAAAAAGGGCAGTTATTTTCTATCCATTTGTTAAACAACCTTAGTTAAAACATTAGGAGCTATGGCCCTTGTAATGACCATTTACTTACAAAGTAGTTTAGGACTTCATCAACATTTCATCATGGCATTGCATAAAAACACTATAAAAATAACGGTTATTTTCTAGAAAGTTCTCGAAAATATTGAATTCAAGATTCAAAGATTGAAGATTATGTAAAGCTTGTGATTAATGTAATGTATAACTTGGATGGATTTGGATAAATAAATAAAACTTTGTAAATTCACAAAACTTTCTGTATTGTTCTACCCATAAATATTTATTTGCATCCAACATGGTATACAGGAGGTATAATTACAAATAATGTGTTTACAATTATAATCTTAGATTAAAAAAACATTTAAGTCATATAAATCCTACCATTCAGCCATTTAAATAATTTGTTGTTTATAAAATTAAATAGTTATTTATTAAATTAAGTTCCTTTGGTATCCTATTATATAAATTTTTATACACATTTTCAAGCAGCTTTTAATATACTTGGCTGAGGGGGGGAGGGGTTCCTTTTAGAATCAATGTATTGGGTCTTCCCGTATTCTAGGGTTTTAGTCACATGCTTTTTGGAATAAATATTCGTGATCCCTACAAAATTCACTAATTCATAAATATAGAGTGATGGTGGCGGTGGATGATGGCAGAATCGGGAGACTTGAAAGTATTGTTCTAAAAATACTAAAGCCTCATTTACAAGTTATTTATTATGTATCGCGTTTCAAGAAGACTAATTATATCTGCAAATCAATTTTATGTCTCGATAAGCGAACGTAAAGGAACTTGAGATAACGTCAAGTTTACTTAGCATAAATATATGCTCAGGCTTTTTACACCTATGAATTTATTTCCAAGATCTCGTTACACATTTTTGTTTAAAAATCTAGAGCAAAAACTTTATAGACTTGCAAAACAGCTTTTTTTTTAGCCGCTACTTTGCGTAGGACGTTCTCACGCGACACGGGCTATAAAGAATTTGATTCCAAATTCAAATACAGAAACTTCATTATGAATAAAGATTTTTAAAACCTAAACTGCAAAATCTTGAGCATAGCAACAAGGTGGCGCCGAGCTAAGCTTAGATACTATTCCGTATTCTGCGTCTCGAGTGCGTTCCAAATCCCGTACGTACCATAAATTTACATTAATTATTTTAACCCGATGTGTATCATGTGCTAGCATTCACATTGATCGTGGTTTTGATAACAAAGAAATAACTAACTCACTTAAAGTTTGTCTATGACTCTATAATTTCACGAATTTGAATTTCGAACTAACAATCTGGCGGAAACAGAACGGAAATTAAAACATTCCGTTTTTGAATTTCAAATGCAGTACCACGAAAAAGTTGAAAAGAAAGTTATGTGCAAGGTGACATGTTATGCGGCTTATTTCAGATTTTTCGTTTGAGATTGCTTAAATAGACTTGGATTTATGGACGGTGGAGTGCTATTTCCGTAGGACGAGTCGAGTTAGAGATTTATTTGAATTTGAAACATGGACCAGGCGAGTCAAAGGAGAAATTAATTGAAATATTATCCTCTGTTCTGTGGTTTGAAAACATGCCGCACTGATAATGAATGACTTTAATTGTATCATATTGATATAAATGTTTTATGACTCTACCCACATGGGAGCCAACGATAATAATTACGTTTCGTTAGGCATAGGAAGATAAAGCTTCGCAGACAACTATTTCCCTCAAAATTTCGATGAAAATAGTATTTTTCTCACCTTTCTCGAACCACGTTCATAAAGTAGGTAAGTAGCTACTTAGCTCCGTACGGGAAGAATGTGGGTATATTCCAAAAGGCTCAGACTCGGTCGTAGTAAATCTTTTCTTCCTTTTGCCGGAAAAGTGCAAGAGAGGAAAAACTAACAGGAAATACGACTGTGGGTGTGCTTTTATTGTTACACTTGAGGTAACTAATTGTTTTTACTAGAAATTTGTAAAGTGGGTTCGGGGATATATCAATGATTTGTAGGCATATAATGTACAACAGATGATTTTTAGATTCGGTTTTAATAGGTTTCTTACTCGGTAGGCTAAGTCAAAAGATAAGCCAAAAATTATTTACATCTGTAGATAAAATAGATGTAGGTACAAGTCACTAAGAAAAACTCAAATTGGAAATAAACTGCTATTTTTTTCTGGCGCTTCGATAAAGTAGACTAAAGTAAAGAAACGCCGAAGAAACATTAGTCTGTTTGTTGTTATTTTTCGAGTTAGAGCAAAACCCGTTCCAATCTTATTTATCCTCTAGATAATCTGATATTTTGTAGTAAGACTTTTTTTGCAAGGTATTGCCTAGGCATGATTTAGCAAGACTATGTGAATATTTTTGTACCTGAATTACCTATCAGCATCCCACATTGCCAACAATTATTTTCCATCCACCCACAATAACTTAGTAACCATCAATTAGTTATAAATATACACATTGACACCAAGAATACTAGAGACATTACGAACCTTGTTTAAAAAAGTATAAATTTTCGTCATCGCATAAAGCTTTCGACACCGACACGGCCGGAATCCGAAGCCACAGATTATAACAGTGGGTTGAAGTGACGTAAATCACGAAGGTTAGAAAAAACAGCCGAAATAAAGAGCTCACGTGAAAGTTCAGAAATATCAGCGGTGAATATAATTATGGGAGCGAACACCCGCTGGTTTCCGGACATCTAAGCCCCCTACTACTGTTTAATCAGAACTAGATTTCGAGAAATACTAGTATTCTAGCTTTTCCGCCGCAGCGACTTAATAATTACATACCACAGCGGGTCGTAAGCGAATTAAGTTATTAGAGATATTTCTTGATTAGAAAACCTTCAAGGCTGAAGTGGGAATAGAATTCGTCACGGTTTGCCACAAAGAGTGACTACCAGCTTGATTTACAAAAAAATACACTAACATTAATTGTTTTCTTCTGACATTCGGCAGCAGAAATTTATTTAAAGACACATTATGTTACTCTTAAAATAAGCCTCTATTATAGACATTTCATTTTATTACTTAGTAATTTACGTTTTTGTCTGTATTCGTTGCACATAGGTATATAACCATTCGAGAATCAATAGTAACACCTGACAGGGTTACTTTGCGTAGTTATAAATAAAAGATAACTCTAAAGTCCTACCCGCGGAGTGACTTCGAATTGCAAATACCGCGAACAGTCTAAGTAAATGTATAAAGTTTAGGCGCCAAACTTTGTTCCTTTTTCAAACAAATAACCGTTTTCACGTTTACGTTTAAAATAATACCGGCATTTAAAGCGTAAGTATGTCTTCATCACTGGTTTAGGCACGCACTACACATATCAGTGTTGCCATCATTTAGTCCGATTGGAATCAAGTGATTTTCAGCGCTATCACAATAAAAATAAAGGTCAAATCCATGGTCACTGTTTTGATACGTGTGGATAGCCCGTTGAGGGTAATTAAAATTAAGTAGGAAGCGCACAAAACCGGGTGTAAGCTGTAGGCGCACGGGCTCGACCACAAGAACCATAAAATCTTTATGTCTTTGTAGAGTAGTCGAGATTCAGAGATTACGGCCTCATTTATATAATTATTATTTTAAAGTTAACTCTGGCAATTCTTCGTAGAAAAACTTCTTGACACTTCGGCTGATGTCTATCAGTAAAGTATATTGTCATATTTTTGTTGTGGTGTAGTCACCTGTAATATGTTAGTTTTTTATGAGCTTTTATTTTACTTGCCCTGTTAGTATGTATGTACCTACGTATGCATGTGTGGGACTAACGATTTTGATTCTCTACCTCTATATCTTAGAGTAGCGAGCGCCATTACTCTGTCCCAAGTTGTATTCGTATCGTATGTACTTTATGTTGCTTGTCTTGATTTTTCAAGATCAAATGCAACCTTAAGTAGGTACCCAAATGTGGAAATTGTTTTGAAATGATTTTAATTATAAGATTTTTGTTATTAGTATAGTGGGTGAGCCCTCACACTCAGGACAGTTTCAGTTTTTCGGCTCTTACGTCACTTGACCTCGTGGTGTAATGGGCTAGCGCATTCCCGTACTGAAGGAAAGATGCGGGTTCAAGTCCAGTCAAAGTTGCACCATTTTTTGGGATATTATTTGATTTTAATTATGGTACCACTCTGTGGTAACAGTCTGCAGTTAGCTCAATTGTTACAAATGTAAATACTAGTTCTAATTTGTTTCTATTATTTGATTGTAATTTTCTTTGTTGATTATTTATTATGTTTTACAGAAGAACTTATTAAATAAATAAATAATGCTGGACAATTCACACAGCATCGTCTAGGCTAATTGAATGACATTATGAACCCTGCAAGGGACAACAATGAAAATCATTTTACAACTAAATTATTGTCAAATGAATGCAAAAAACAAACGGACAACTTTCAAACAGAACCCAGACATTTAAGCCGCTTGCTAAAAGCTCTAAAAGTTTCCCAAAAAAACCTTCTGGACGAAGCAATAGACTATGGGTTCCTTGAGAGTAAAGTTAAATATCCATTTAAATCCTCGCTGCCCGGGGGAAAACAGCGCTGCAGCAGCGAAAAGCGCTTTGTAGGAGTTTGTACTGGGAAATTGGTTATAGGCAACTAGAACGTTCTATGGCTCTGTTGTAAAGTTACAAGGGAGTTGGTCTTCTATTTCTAAGGTCTAGGATTCACCCACGTGAGATAATAGTTTGAAAATTACCTGCACCGATTTTTCCATCTACTTGGTACATTCTGTTCACGTTATAGACTGACTTCAATATTTTATTTTTTTATCGATATTATATTAGCTGGTAAGTACTAATTAATTATCAACTGAATTAAAGAACACTGTTTGTTGATATAAGAAAATAACCCCATATTTTCAACAAAAAGTTACTGCAAACCGCATGAACCACAAAATTTTGTCCGCCCATAAATTTCCAGCCAAGTGTATCAAAGAAAGCGCATCAAGCGACAGAACGATACTCACCTCAGTACATAGCTTTGCCGACGACGGCACTAAATCAATACGAGCCATCACCCCCTCCTCCTCCCCTCCCCCCGATGCTTTCCCGCCGAAAGCAACCACCACCCTTGAAAAGCGCGGGCTGAGCTCCTACTTCTGTTCGGCTTTGTAGCACGGACGAGACCTCTTGGGATTTGTTTCTGAACGATCCAATTGACAGTTCTCAATTTGAAATTGCCTTTTTAGAGTATTTGTGACTGGCCAAGAATTTGTTCTTTGTTTTAATTTTTGTAGGTTGACTGTAGGTACTTATTACGAATTGTAAGAACATCCGATTTTTTTCAACACTCACTCCGAACTTTTGTAGTGGGTACCTCTCTTAAGCTCGGCAAACTGGTGCTGTGTCGATTGCCCCGCAATATTTATTTATTTATTCCGGTTGATCCTTAGACACATTGGAAATTAACAAATATCTACCAAATCGTTATTAGGTAAGCTAACTTCTTCCTTATTTTAGCTCTATACTTTTTAAATTATGGAATGAGTGTACCATTCCCTTACCTATCCCATACAACGTTTTACATCTCACATGAACTTAGACACTTATACTTACATCGTGAAAGTACTAACTCCACACGGTCACCGTATAATTATCGGTAATGTTCCTACTAAGCGACTATATAAATCAAACATGCGACGCTATTGTTCGATTCGTGTTAGATTGATAAGGTTATTCCCAAGTGTGAACGAGACAGATATTCATTTATTGCTTTCTATTCATAAGTAGAGCATGCAGAAATTTCACATCAAACTCTAAGATTAACTCACACATTTCTTCGATTGGTTTAAGTATCCTGATATTGAATTGAACAACTAGGTATGTTGGGAATATTTTTTTGATTGTTTATTTATGGTAAGTATTTTAATAAATATAAAATAAATAATGCTGGACAATCCACACAGCATCATATCTAGCCCCAAGCAAAGCAGAGCTTGTGTTATGGGTACTAGATGACTGATATACTTAATACAATACATTACATAGATAGATATTTTTTATTACCCAGAACACCCGGAACAAATATTTGCAGATCGTACAAACATTTGTGCCGATTGTAGGCGGGAATCGAACTGCTGCGTCACAGGCGGACCTTTGTCCACCGCGCCAAATCTGTCGTCATTTCTGTAGGTGATACAAATATATGTTTTATTTTCTTATTTTGATTATACTACACAGCTCAGTCACTGAAGTTTTGCTCACCGGGAGCCCATCAAAAAGTTTTGCGAGCTTTTACCCGTTAGAAAGCGATTTTCGTTCTATTTACATAACATTTTAACCCCTTTCAGTTTATTCATTCTCGAAAGTTGAATCCATTATCTTGCCTTTCTCTAAAACATTCAAAGATAATTTCTGAAGAAACTCGGAAAGTTCTTAAAAATATATTTTAGAAAGAAAATAATTGTACGTACATATATAATACGTATATATAATAATATACGTTCATTTTCTATACTTAGTCGAGTACGTACGTTACACTCGTAGAAATCAAGAATTTTCTTTTGTGGAAAATAAGTAATTAGGTAGGTAGTTACCTGATTTATATCCCAACTTTTTATGATTTTCAAAAAAAGTACCTGAAACAAAAATCAACACATTAATTTTAAACTGATTACCAACAAATAATGTACAACGACAGTTTAATATAGTTTTATCTACTGTACTACAAATTCAATATAACTTAGTATAAAACAAAAATGGAAGATCGAACACAATGGTTATCGCCATTCCTTTTTTAAATTGTATTAATCAGCCAGTGAAAACTATTCGAAATTTAAATGGCCTGCTCTGGATCCTCCGACAGGCAATAATGAAATAAGCGCAGGACAAATATAATAAATCTCACTGCGAGACGCGAGGGCGGCGTCGACTTCCTCTTTCGATATTTGAATTTAATTTAGCGTTTGCATTGTTCCTTTTTGTCAATTTGAGCGAGATTTTTAAAAGGGGAATGTTTTACTTATTTCTTATCCTAATTCTCGACACGAGCTAGATATTTTACAGTACTCTAAAAACAGTTCTTATTTTCTAAAAACATTTCCAGCAGTTCGAAATATAAAACCTAACTAGATATTTTTAAGATAAAAAGGAGGTTGCTTTTAATAAGCGGGTAAAGAAAACTACAAGCAATCGTGTTTCACGTGTTTACATCCAGTATTATCTATGAGTCTACCTCACGGTCTAAATGTAAAGCTTGGAACACAACGAGAGATATCTACTGTAAACTCTTGAGTGGTAGGTATAGGTTTTCATTTATTTTGGGGAATATAAAAAATATTTAGGACGATACAGACCGACATTTACAGATTCACGGATTCATTTCAGTCTTAATATTAATAATGAAATATAATATAAATAATGCTAGACAACACATCATCATTTAGCCCTAAATTAAGTAGAGCTTGTGTTGATTATACCTACCTATTATGGTTTACTTAGACCTGCTGACAAAAGATAAAACTCTATTCACCAAAAACATGTACTCACCTAATCTTTTTGACAATAAACGACAACAATACTATCTAGTCTTATCTCAGATTTTTTTTCTCATTTTTCATAAACGAAGCAGAAATTTAAAATGGTCAGTTTTGCGGCTAGTGCATATGATGATTTCTAGTTGAAGCTTGAACTTATGTTTTTTTAGGAACACATAATAAGGAAGAGTCGCTATAGAGTTCGCAACTGATAAGAATTAGACTCGGTGGTGTGCCAACAACTTTAAGCCCGACCGCGATGCTAATCAGAGCCCGCGTCAACATCTACATCTATATACCTTTTATAAAATAGGAAGGTATGTATAACTTACGATACTTTAGAATAGTACTGAGTTCGAGTTTTTGCGGTAGGAACTAAGAAAGTACTTTCAAATCTTATGGAAATAATTCCTATTTTCTACTTACGAGTTTTATTAGGTTGAATTAAATAATATGTAAATAAATAATGCTGGACAATATCTAGCCCCAAGCTAAGCAGAGCTTGTGTTATGAGTAGTGCTAGATGACTGATAATCTTAATATAATACATTACGTAGATAGATATTTTTTTAGTATATATAGAAAATACCCAGAACACCCGAAACAAATATTTGCATATCTTACAAACATCTGTCCCAAGGCGGGAATCGAACCCGAAACCTCCTGCGCCGCGCCACATCGGTCGTCGTCACAATTAAAATCATTTCATTCAAAAAAGGCCTACTATAAAATATCAGATTATCTAGCTAGAGGATAAAAAAGCGTGGGACGGAATTTGCTCCAACTCGAAAAATAACAACTAACTAACAGGCTAAAGGTTTCTTCGTCGCTTCTTTACTTTAGTCTACATACCGGAGCGACTGAAATCAAAAATATCACTTTATTTCCGTGTCACAGTTTAATTATTATGAATTTGACCTTTTCTAAGTATACATTTATTGTATTTATGGAAATAAAGAGTTTTTGACTTTGACTTTGACTTTGATTTATTTAAAGTTTTAAGGAAGAAATCACACATACGTTGCCTTACGATTTTTACTATACCATCCGTTGATCGTACTTACATTTTGCATAAACATAATAGTAAAATATAATTCTGGATCTGGAATAACACAGGAAGCTGGGAACAAAAGCTTGTAGGGGAAGGAATAATCTGATATACATAATGTTTATAAAAAAATTATATACATAATTTTTTTTATATAAATTAGCTACACATAAGGAACCACTTCAAGAAACTTGTACGCTATTGCTGTCAAGTCTACATTCAGATCTGTGTATCGAGGCATTCCTATTTTAAATCTTTCGCAATGTTGCAGTGAAACTTTTTATTCAACATTTTCTGTACTTGCCCAGATAGTCCAAATCGTGACTTACACTCGTGGAGCTATTATAATTACGTAAGATTATACGGTAGATTAGTTACGCTTCGGTAATGATAGGACGATGTAAATCCGTTGTAAAAATCGATTATAACGTGTAGGCCTATAATTTTAGTGGTAATTTTACGGATTGGCACGGTTTTTAAACGGTGGAATCTGGTGGTTTAACTTCTTATGAAAAGATCTTATCTTACCTTATCCTTTCTACTTGTTGTATAAATCCTTGAAGTAAAGAAATAAATAGTTTTTTTTAAACCTATTGTTATAAATATATTAATATATAGGTACGTATATAACTTTAATTCTTCAATAGTTTCCTAGGCGATATAAAAGATATAACCTGGTAATTTTTCTCGCAAACAATATTAGTCATAATTATCATTGACACTACATAAAACATGCATATAATGCCTCAAAAAAGGTTTCTGAGGCATTCAATGAATGAATGAATAGCAAAAATCTAAATCGTTTGAGCTCAGTGTACGAAATCCTTAGTAGCCAGCAAACCCCTCCCAAACTGTCACAGAATCCAAAATGGTGCACAGAAGTGACGTCGGTCGGGATACCGCGTGATGGGGTGACACACACGCTGTTATTATTAGTTTTTTGTCCCCACTCCGGCTCCCCTCGTTAAATATTTCGGCCGCCATTCGCATAGGGATCACTTTTTGTAAGTTTTTTGTCCGGACCAGACAACGTCCGCTTTTTGTCTTGGTGTAACGCCGGCTTGTTCGATGCCTAGGTCCTATATTCGTCTTATGGAGATAAAAAAAGTGATAGTGTTTTCGATGACCTCATTTGATTTAAAAAGGCAGATACCCAATTTTTAATTTTAGTTTTGCATTATAATTATGTGCATAAAATTTTAAAATTTGTGTTTTATGAACTAGTATTTTCTCACGCCTTGCTGTATAAACATCCATTCAAAATTTACCCCATTATGTCCTACTTACATATCTACCAAAAAAAAACTTTGGTACCGACCTATCTCCTTGTTTACCCTTTAGTCGTTAAATGATAGCAGAATAAAACCATATCGTGTATTGTTTTAGTCGACACATACTTCATTCATCCATCATCCACCACCGCACGAATCACATCGCTACAAATTTTATCGTATTACTCAAAGGACTCAAAACAAAGGTCAACGCCCTTGCAAATATTATGTAACTTCACCACATGTTTTACGAGCAATTTAACCGTAAACCGATCAGCTGATGACGTCCATTGAATTTTAATGGGAATTACGCGATGACGCTTTTGCGTGGTTTACGCGACGGAGGGTTAACAAGCACTAAATAAAAATTCGAAATTCGTAAATAAATTCTTAAGGTAACCGAGACCTTGAGTTCTTTTGTTTATAAACAAAGGTTATGCAAGAAACGTAAAGTCGTTTATGGTCGCATTATACGGACGTTGGGAGATAAAGCGCTTGTTTTGGGTCATAAATAAGACTGCAACAGGTACGGTGCCAACGGGACTACAATCACGCGTACACTTTCACTTTCGGATATTATCTTGTGCATTGATCTCTTTTCGGGGTGCAAGGACGACATTAACTTTAAAAAATAACTTTATGTTTGTTGTGTCCTTTATAATATTTAAATTTCGAATCGGCAGCGGCGCAGCTGGAATGCTTGACGCAAAATTATAAGACGTGTGTGATGGAGACTGAAAAAATTGCTAGAAAAGATTTTTTCATGTATTTTTGCTAAATATTTTGTCCATTTATATAAATCGTAAGTAGATAATAATTTTAATAAAAGTTAAGTACAGAACACACCTACATAATCCACCGATCACATAGACATGATTACACTAACGGCACATAACAAAAACTATTTTATGTCCGTGACCCATCAGGCCCACCTAGTGAAGAGGTCGTATGAATAATATTTGGGCGTAGTACCGGGCCAATCGATATAGATAATTATAGAGTGAATGTTCCCCTCATAAATCATACATTGTACGTTGTATATCCTTGCGGGCGCGGCCGGAAAGCCCGTGGCTTCAAATAAAGAACGTCTGATCAGTTTTGGGTTCGATAATTCGATAGTGTTTTAAAAATTTCAAATTTCTAAATCGAATTCACAGTTGATGTCTAAGGAAGCAGTAATCAGTTTAGGGTTAAAATGGTTTGGATTTCGATTCAAAGATTTTTAAGCTTTTAGAACTCTACATTAAAATATTACGAAAATTCAACCCTCGCGTCCCAAATCGTCTTAGCATAAAGCGAAAATTACTCAAAAAGGTAGGTAGTAAAACCTTTCGTCAAACCCATAAAAAGCTAAATAAAATTTGGCACATCGTTAGTAACTTTATTAGTTTACAAATTGGCGTTTAATGGCCCATCGTAATTTATTTACTGGCTTACAACTGGTTGCTGTTTCTTTTATTAAATTTTAACTGTCGAGTCCCATTTAATTCAATAATCTTAAATATTTCGTTATGATGAAGTAGTTTGAACGATTTTTACAATTCCTACATAGTTGTAGCAAGTTATAAACCGACAAAGTTTAGTTGAATTATTTTTGCCGCATAATTTTACGTAAAAATAAACACGCTTCTTTACACTAAATACTAAAATGATAAGGCGAAAATACGTTAGAATACTTTCAAAAGTTGTCTAATTTACCCCACGCAATGCTTGCATGCCACCCGACAGTTAAACGTAGCTTAGATTAAACCAGTGCCTAGTTCCACGAAACGTATAAAAATTGACCGTGAAATTTCCCTTTTGCTACGGGAATATACTCGTAACTCTACAGACATTTGTAATAGTTCGTTAATATTTTTTTGTAATAGTTTGTCGATAGAAAACAATGTTTATCGATTTATTTTGACTGCCTGTAACCGATTTCTGGTTTTATGGATAGTAAAACCGAATTAATTGTTTATGCTGGTCTCTAATGTATTGATTAAAACACGAACTAACGAAATTACACGGCTAACTGGTATTCTATACCAGTCGGTGTTCAAAGTGCCGCAAATATTTGTCGAAAACTTGTAACAATATTTGCAGCACGAATTATAAATAAAAAAACGTTGTAATTAACCCACTATCGCACCCGCATATCTTTAACAAGGGGTCAAATCGTTTAAGAGGCAATATTGTCCAATGCAAAGGACAAAAACAAAAGAATTGTCCAGTTTAATCTATGAGGGTATTTATTAAACATCTGCTTGTAGGAATCCGACATGTCGCATCTGTTCTGGCGTCGGACTTTTTTCGAAATTTTCAATGCGCGTGAGCCGCCTTCCCGAGTAACGGCAGATGTTACCACATTTAACGTGAGACAATCGAAAGTATACTAAAAAGGTAAGAAATAAAGTTCCATGTTCAATTCAAGATAAAAAATCCACAGGAAGTTTTTTAATTTCATCGAAGAGGTTGGATTATGATATTCGAATTTTAAATTTGGCGGCAATTGGGGGTTTCTAGCACCGATTACCTACATAGATAGCGGTACGGGCTATTATAGCGACCCTTACAAATTCAACTTTTTAAATAATGCGTCTCATTTGTCAGACGCGTAGAGGGATTGTTTCAAATGTTTTTGTCGTTTATTTTATTGTTTTCAATTACTTAATAACTTCATTTTGTTGTGCTACTTAGAATAATTAGACAGGAAGAAATATTTGAACTCCGCCCTTGAAACGAACAATACAGCACAATTTGGGAATAGAGTAGGGGACTCTCGGGGTTTGCACTAAGCCCGATTCCCATAAATATAGAATCGACCACTTATATGCGGAAAAACGAAAAAGTTTATTCGTTTAACAAAAACCTACCATAAACCTGAGGCTTAAGAATATATTTTCTTTGCAATGTCCATGCCCTTATAATTCAAAACAAGGGGATTCAACAAAGTCAATCAAAGTGGAGCGTTTAAAAAATTCGAAGGATTTTAATTGAATTTGATGAAAGTGTTTTGGTGATCCTTCGCTGTTTTGGGTCTTTCTTTGTTTAGATTATGTTTAACTTAGGCACCATTTACTACATACCTACATTATATCAGTCAAAAACTCCTATATTTGTAGGTACCGATTCAATTACTGTTCTTATTTTTTTTTTGTCTATACTTAATATTATCATCGTGGATATACTGAAACACACACAAACTTCTAAACAATCTACACAACAATGCGAACCTCAAACAGAGAAATTTAAATCAATAGTTCCAATACGCACAGAAGACTTATTCCTTTGACCCTCAAATTCAGTAATTTAACTTTTCCCCTCTGGATAGCGTTTCATTTACCTCTTCAACCGATACGCAGCGTGGGACGAACTAATCTGGCACAGAATGGACATGGAGCGGCTATACTGAACTACTGCATAATATTTCGTGGTGCTCAGTTGCACTTTCTAATCTTTATTGACGGATTGTGAAAGCATCGAGTTGAAGTGCTCTATGATGGTAGTTTACAACTTTAATGTTAATTTCATGGTCTAAAAATATTAAGTGTGTAGTTTAGATCAACACAGTACTTACCTATTGTAAATAGTTTTTAATCTTTATTAATAAAACATATGCGGAAAAAAATATATTATAAAATGTTCATCTGTGTTTTGTAAGTTTTAAAAAAGTTAAAACATTTACCTTTTATTAAAAGTTAAAACATTTTCTCTAACCGCAGTCTGTCTATTTCCAGAACTATCTGGGCAAGCTTTATTTAGTTGTTACCGAAAAACGTCCAGAATCCGTTGCAATTTTTACTTAAAAAAACTAACCCGTGCCACGCCCATGGAGATTTCAGCCGGACTGTGGGAACATACAACAGAAGATATTGGTATTCAAACATTTGTATAAACTCCAATAGCATTGGACCACATGAATGGACACAAATGCTCGTTTGATTTCTCTGAATAGGCGTCAAGGCTGAATTTAACATGAACATGCTGATTGCTTTATGTTGGCTGATCATCCAAAATCTCCACCATGGAATTTTTAGGCGAATTTACACGCTTTTTACCAGAATAAAAGCAGTTTATAGTTATTCCTGATCAACATCGGCAAGCTCCAGCGTCGCAGGCAGACCTTTTCCGGCTACAGAGGTCATCAATAATAAATTATAAATTACAAAGAAAATTACAACAAACGGATACTAGAAATGAGGTATTAAATTAATCTTATAATACTTCTCTCTAATCTTATAATATATATAAAAGAAAGTCGTGTTAGTTACACTATTTATAACTCAAGAACGGCTGAACGGATCTCGGTGAAATTTGGCAGCGAGGTAGATGGTATCCCGGGGCCGGACATAGGCTACCTTTTATTCCGGAAAAAAACGGGCGAAGCCGCGGGCAGCAGCTAGTTAATAATATAAACGTATTAAGGTAATACATTTTGAGCACATGACGAGTATTTGAGGCAATCTTTGGGGATGAATGTCCAGCAGTCGAAAACTAGCCTATATTTTATTTATGTGCAAATTTTCAGTCCGATCCATTGAGTAGTTTTGGCGTAAAGAATTAACAAACATCCATCCATCCAGACTTTCGCATTTTTATATAATTATTAGTATGGTTATTATTTTGTAAAGTTTTCTGTCTTTAGTACTCTCCACAGCACTCCTCTCCCGATAATGCCCTCCATTGATTCGTAACGCCTCCCGCGGCACGGTACAATGCTCGCGAGTGAGCCCCGACATTTGCCATTGTTGTACGCTTTCATCTATGTGTTATTTATGTCAGGACCTGTGTTCTAGAGCACATAGGGTAAGGAAGTCATGCTGGGAGCTCTATTTTACAATCTTGATAAATGTTATTGGTGGATTTGAAAGCTTGGCTGTTCGCGTTTGATTTAACATCTAAATTTTAGTGATCTTTGGTCTTTCTCCCAGTCTACCCATTTAGATAGTTGAGAATGGATTTTTGCATGTATTTAAATCTTACTTTAGAGTCTGGTTTTATTTTTGTTTAAGATTATGTAGATCGATCCTTGTTATAAATAAATAAGTATATAATTATTCTCATTCAAAGTAACCACCCCCTAGCTCAAATTATTATATTTCTTTACGCCTATTATTGGAGTCTACCTATAGATATAATTTGTTCGCCAAATCAGAAAATTACTTTCAAATGTCCGTTTATTAAGGTAATTACCATACTTTCGCAACAGTAAAACTTAGGTGATCCGTTAGTAGGTACCAGTAAATTATTTTCTTTCACTTTGTAATACAGTATTTTGTTCTAGCGCATCTAAAAACCAAATCATAAACGGTGATCTTAGATACGGTGATTCTACCAGCTACTGCATAAAAGTTAACCTAATGGTTATTAATTACACATCAAAACAAAGGTTTTGGAGATCTTACACGTTTCCAAATCTACACTATTATTAACTTTCTACATATTGTAGAGAATCATGTAATTTATGATGTAAATGTGCATCAATGTGGTGAAAATAAACTTATGAAAGATGCATCAGCAAATACCCGGAGGCGAACGGTTTATATTATGGTAAAAGTTAGTATATTTACCTGATCGAAAGTTTTACTACAGTTTTTTAATTCATTGCTCTTTTTAGAATTAGTTTCTATTGCATATTTTTTTATATAAATTAAACAACAATATTTAAATGTTAATTAGACCACATAAAATCGAATTGGTTGACATGTGACAGCAGTAATCTGTCTCACAAAATAGTGTGCCCAGCAGGATTTAAATTAGCTTTAATTAGCTAGATTTTAATAAACGCCCCTGTAACATAATTTAATGCAATAAATTATTGATTGATACAGTCAAACAAACCAACGATAAGTCCAATATAATCGTCAAAAGAGTTTTTGTCTTAAACGTCGTTTTTACTGTATTCTCACTCTTAACCTTCTCAACCTCTTACAAAGCAATGCATCTAAATAATCTGAGTTACAAGAGGGTGACCTGTACATGATCGTTAGCCAGAACCGGGAGCACGGCTGTCGAAAATAAACAATTATTTCTCCAGTGGCCATGGTTGCGGACTGGGGTCTTTGTGTTAGGGGAAGAGTGAGTATGCGCGAAATGTGATGTTTTGACGGAATTTTGCGTTAATTATTACAAGTCATAAATATACAATGAATCGTATAAATATACGATTCACAAATAAGTATCGATGATGAAATGTATAGACCGCCTCTAGAGTGCTTGGAGAAGGCCATCCAGATATTGTAGTTTGAAAGGCGGATACGATGATGATGATGTATGTGACCAAACTGTTTTTATTTCAGATTGGGTGTTTAATATAGATGGAGATGACAAATGATACTAAAAGCCTAAGAAATAACAGATCATTATATAAAATCCGGACCGGAATGATAAGACCCATAGTAAGGTGCCTACACGACGCGCGCTTGAAATGAAATGAAATGAAATAGTATTTATTTGCTTAAATATATATTTAAAGGTAGGTTAACAATGGTTTTATAATAGATTATGTATCACTATATTTGACTACATAGTCGTGCAAATGTTTAATCCTAGCTATTTAAATAAATTTAAGTTAGTTTTAGTTAGCTATTACAATACCTACTAAAAAATAAAAATATTTAAAGAACACATGCAAGAAACCGTCAAAATTTAAAAAAATAGAGAATAATCGATGAAATTAAGTACATGTCAAAAATTAAAATTATGTAAATTTAAATTTTCTCTTATTTATCAACTCTTATATAAATTTCTAATGGAGTTCCAACATGTAGACATGTTTAATGACAGCATACCTTCTATTTATATGTACATATATTCATATTCTATTTATATGTAGTTTTAGTTAGTTTGTACCCTATATAGTAAGCATTTTGGTTAGCTTCTATTAAGTTCTAATAAATAAATGTCTAAAGGTTACGGTTGACTTTAGAGTTATTTTTCCTCTTCCGTTTTGGCAAAAGGACTCAAAGCGCAAGGATAAGGACTAGCAAAATAAATAAGTAATCTTACGAGAGGTCAAAAATCTGAAAAAAAAGCAGTGTTGTAATAATCTACTTTTTTTTTTTTTTTTTAAAACGGCAATGGCCTTTATTAACAAAGAAAATTACAATCAAATTATAACTAGTATTTATAATTGAAACAATTAAGCTAACTGCAGACTGTTGCAAACAATCTACAGGTAGCTCAACTGATCCATATCAATACCAGTCGGAAGCGTCCCCAAGACGCTGGCTGCATCGCCCCGCTGTATGGCAATGCTGATACGCTGCGCCAAATATCCGCCAGCTCTCGGGTCACGCGTCGCGTCGACCAGACGCTCAGATAACTTTTTAAAAACCCGGAGAGCCTCGGTACCCCACGGACCTAGGGTCTCGACCCAAAAGGGAGCAAATATGTAGGCTCTGTCGAGACCTGCATATTTGCGTCTCTTGAGATCCTCGGCCAAATCTGCCGCCGCACCAGCCCTTACGGATGTCCTCGGAAGATGGGAAGGCGCAAGTGTGTCGACGCATGTAGCGTCCCACACAATGGGCCTCCCCAACTCCCATGGGACTAGTGTCATGCCGTCAGGCCTCTTACCATCGTCACGCAACAGACCACTTTTTGTTATACGATAGAAGTTCGATCAACCACCACCTGCAGTTAAGTAACGTGAAAAGCAGCTTCCTACCCGGGTTTATCTCTATTTTTTCGTACATTTTTATTTTTTTTTATTATCCCAATGTTTGTATTAGTATACTACTTACTTAGTTCACATGTGTCTGTCTGTGCTGTTTGTTATCTAGTACTAAGTAGTCTCTTTTTATTTTATTGTCTCAAAGTTTTTTTGTGTGTGTAGTGTGTAATAAATAATTTTCTTTCTTTTCTTTCTTTCTTTATTTTGTTATTCTCAAAACCTATTTTTAAATTTTTATTTTATTTTACGTATTTTAGTAAAACTTACAGCTATGATTGCACAATAAGGTCGCATGTTACATGCATGATTATGGTACTGAGGGCTAATTACAAGTTTCCACTTATATGTATTTGCTATTATGTACATATGTTATATTTGTATTTATTGATAACACTTACATCTATTCTTACAGGATAACCTAATGCAATAGTGTAGTCCACATTATATATATTAACAGGCAAAATAATTAAATAAAAATATCAATAATCAAAATAGCAACAATAGCAATATGTATAGCAATATGTGCAACAATAGCAATATGTGTAGCAATATGTATGTATGGCAATATGTATTGCCTAGATATATTACAGAAAGCGCACATACTACCCTCTCAGCAAAGCACCCAGCAGCGCAACAACCACTGACCCATGAAGGAAACAGAAAGGAAATTTTCCTCCAAAGGAAAATACGACAATATAAATAACTCGATCGACCCCTACCTACTACATCACCCAATGACAAAAGAGTTATCGGTGCGTTGAAAACAAAAATGGTTTGGTGATTTATAACAAAGGCCAGTGTTACCAACGTATTAGTGTGATTCGGGGCGCACCTAGGCAGAACCGGAGTGGCTAATAGGAAAACGTTGACCTATGACATTGGTTAATACTCTTGGGAGCTTATCTGATAGGGAGGTTTATAGCTTATCTGATAGGTAGAAAATTTATTATACTTTTTTAAAATTCATAAATAAAAAGTTCCGTACATATTTGCCATGATTTACTGACTGTCGTTTCGCGCGCTGTAAATTAATTTCAAAATATTTTATTTTTTCTGAGGTCATTTGGAACTTTAGTGCTTTTCTAGGTTAACTATGTAATGAAACAAGACAAAAAAGCAAGGCTTACGCGGGAAAAGTGACACAATGTGAGTAAGGTCACGTCTAGACCAACGACAGCCGAAGGGTAGGCGTTGTTTACCCCAGAGATTTGTGCACACCGCCTAATGAGAATGGACATTGATTTAGGGCATGTTCTTATGCTTTTGCGAAAGCTTTTAGCAATTACGTCATAATTCGGCTCGAGTTTCGGCTAAATTGAAAGTGGCGTCGAATTTTCTACTTTGGAATTGGGTGTCTTGGATTGGATTGGGTGTCTTGGATTCAGTTCGCTTTATAACACGATTTTACCAGATAAGGTTGGAAACATCTCGTTTGTGATTAAATTAAGAATTTGTGATCGTTATTTTCCATTGTTTGACCCAATTATTTTCTACAAAGAAGTCCAAACGCTCTGAGAACATTAATCCATCTTGTTAACTCAAAAATAGACAATCAAATAATTCGCAATGTACCTTACATTGTTTTAGCAGCCAAATCAAGACAGTCACATTGCATGCCAACTCAAATGAAGCAACTAAAGCAAACATCTATGATTTATTCCCAAACAGGGTCCTATGACGTTTCCACGCCATAAATTCCAGCCCTCAAGGCATCTCCGAGCTATGAAGAGATCGACGACAGTGCGGATGTGTGGTCACGGTACAGGGTACACGCGGGGTGAACCGTATACCAACCGGGTATACCCACCCGGGTACAGCAGGTTATAAATCTGGTGCATCCGGCTGGCCACAGCGCCGGTAGTGCCGACGATTATTCACCCAATATCGAGTTTTGGCTTCACTTGCCACCTAATCTTCGCTTTCGACGATCTGAATTTATGGGTGGAATAGTCATTTTTGCTTCTTGTTGCATTTCGTTATCATTTTTCGATTCTGTTAACAGGGTTTTTACCAATTTTTTTCATGAAACCTTAGTTGCACACTGAAAATGCTGACAGATCAGAGGTTAAACAGCATCTCTCAGCATGTCTCTTAGCATTTTCAGTAGCAGCTGATAGTTTGGTGGTAGGAAGGGTCCGCAGTAGAAAAATCGGTAAGCGTCGGAACCCGGACCAATAGCGATATTACGAGTAGATGTTTTGAAAAAAACCATAATGCTAAAATGCTAAAAAACGTTTTTGCTACTTACTATTTGATACCCAAATTTAAATATTTAGAAAGATAGATAGAATATACTTTATTGCACACTTAAATCTAATATCAACTATTTACAACAAGACAACTCAAGAGCGATCTCTACCAGTCAACCATGGATGGATAGGATCATTGGACACAGTACAAGAGGATCTGTGTGCTTTATGTAGGATTTATAATATTATAAATAAAATATTAATAATACATAGACATATACTACATACATAATCATTATATTTATATACATTACACATTTACATATACTACTTATATACTTATACATGTTGACAGCGAAAAAACGTGTATAGAAAGCGGCCAGACATTCTGATATCAGAACGTCTGGACCACATCCCGCGCTCCCGCTGGCCACCAAAAACACATTGTTTGTATCCTCTTTCTTACTTTCAGCGCATCTTTACAAAAATCCTTACTCAAGCACGAATTACTAAAGTCCGTCTTATCATCTCGTACCGCCTTCACTAATGAGCCTTTATATACAAATATTAATATCTAGCTATATAGTTGCGTGCGCACGATTCGCGCAGCCGTGTGTGAAGATATCAGTTATCTAGCGAGGCCGGAGCGGTGCGGTCAAAGCATTCACAGGGCTTAGACACGACCTGCCTATTTTACCTTAGACTTTGTTACTTTGTAGACACAGGGCTTCGTCCAAGAAGATTTAGTTAAGTAACTACACTTTAGTAAAAGTGGGTCAGAGAACAGAGAAGTTATAGAACATCGTCTAGCGAAACTTGCGTTTCTTCTTATTTTTCTTATTAAGTATTTGCTTGTATCTTAGTCAATGGATTGACATGTCAGTTCAACGTTGAGATACGTTCTGACCAAGTTCTATGTGTATACTTAGGTCAGAAAATCAGAATATAAGTTTCTTAAAGACAGAGTACCATTTTCAACCATGAGCATTAGGACAAACTAAACGAGTTTTCTCCCCGAAGTACGTACTATAATATTTTTAAATAAAAAATAACAGATAATGCTGGAATTCAATTCACACAGCATTATCTAGCCCTAAGCTAAGTAGAGTTTGTGTTATAGTACTAGAGAACATCAGTTAGGTATCAAATATTTTTTATTATACATACAAAATACCCTGAACACCCTGAACAAATATCTCCAGATCGTACAAACATTTGTCTTGAGGCGGGAATCGAACCCGCAACCTCCTGTCCCAGTCCCTGTCGCCTGTCGCCTTTGCCAGCTGCGTTAGAGGTCTTCAAAAAATAATAAAGTATTGGGAACGGATATTGTTCAGAATAACAATTATTTATCATCATTGAACTAATAATCCTGCTCAGATTATTTAATGACAAGTCTTTGGCAAGAAGTTAACAAGGTGGTATACTTACCTTTCAATTGAACAAATGACCGGATTCCGCTCTTCACAGGTAAGTCAAAAATCTCCAAAATCAACAAAAAGAATTGAATTGGGTCAACATTTTGAGTTATTTACAACCCATTGTCATAACCTGTTATGCAAGGAGCAGGTATTTGCGAATTTGCATGAAGTGAAAGTTTCACTTCTATTCACTTTTAGTGAAGCAGATTCACTTCTATTGTGGTATTGTGTTTTGTTTGTAAACGCAGCTTTTGAGTGCAAATCGCATTGTGTGGCGTAACTATTGATAGGTTGATAGGCTTTGTAGGTAGGTCGCGTAAATTGGCTTAGATTGTACAACTAAGGCTTAATTCTGCGGTAAAAACAGCGCGGTGAAATTCCGCTATGAGGGGTAGGCCTAAAAAAGAGGGAATTGACTTTGTTTTCAAACAGATTTGATTTTTTTAATTTTTACTTCGAATGACATCGAATTATCTATGCGGGCAATGTCGCCTCATTTTTAAATGTGCTATTTAGCCTTTTGGATAAAGTAGGATAGTCTTGATTAAGGTTTTTCGATTTATACTAGACTTACTGTACTTGTACATTTAGTTCAGACATACACATACACACTACATACAGACACACATACCTACAGACTATTTTCATTTCAATACCATTTGCTACAAGGTAATTTTAGCATATTAGTAAATTCTACTAAATGGTCTTTATCCTAGTTATTTTTTCGATAGTATTTGAATGAGTTTATTTTCATAGTCCACTAGCTTCTGGCCGCGGCTTCGCACGTTCTTTTCTGGGATTAAAATAAACTTTCCTGAGCGTCCTTCCCTAGGATACCATCTACCTCCCTGCTAAATTTCATTAAAATCCGTTTAGGCGTGAAAAGGTAACAGACAGATAGACAGAATTACTTTTAGATATATATATTATTTATATATTTTGATTTATGAGTATGGATTCTATAGGTACTACTAGGTAGGTAAGTAAGTTACCTACGTCTCTACACACAATCCCAAAAAATATCTACGTTTAACCAAATCACATTATTTATTTACATAATTATTTTAGATTTTGTGCTTATATTAATACCAAACCGTTTTCCTTTAACGACTGCGATATCAGTGCAATCTAGCGTCAGCAAAAAGCTTTACGTAGAAAGCTTCCTTTCGTTCCAAAGTCCATTGCCCACGCCATCTACACGAAAAAGCTGACAACGTTACGTACAATCACGAACCACCCTAAACTGGAACCTTTTCAACCCCGAACCACCCTAAACGCGGCGCCACTTCGAAAATTTTGCACCATCTACACAAGCGCCATCTCTGAGATGGCGCACGAACTTCGTAAAAGCTGTTGTTCCGAACAATTCCGCTGTAGCAGCACCGTCGCCAGAGCTTTTGAATGAAATGAAAACGCTCAATGAAACCGAGTTCTAAGACGCTCGAAATTTGACTGTTTTTCAAATGGCACGAAGGTGAACGCACCATTATAATAGTAATTTATTTGAAACGAATGACCACTTTGCGGTTTAGTGCACCCACAACGAACTCAGCGTTTATGGGAACCCTGACCTTAAAGTGCGTCAATTTATTGCTCGGCAGCCGTTATGCTATATTTTACGTAACAGCTGTTGTTTAGATGCCGTCGTGTGACGGTGTGACCCTGTTTTACATAGACTTTCTCCAGTAAGTTCGAAAGTTGACTTACTGGTAATGAGTGTGTTCACTGTGGCTTGTCGAGTTGACGTATTGGAACTATGACATTCTTTTAATTTTATCGCTTCAATTCTACAAGCTGGGTGAACTTCAAAACCCTAGCTTAGTCTCTATGCCTATAATACCGGCAAGAATTTCCAGTATATTTTTTTTTCTAAGAACCTACTGAAAATAATTGCCTAGAATGTTTGTAAACAAACCACCCATACTCCCTGTGTTGCCGCGCCATTTTATAAGCAACTAGCTGCTACCCGCGGTTTCGCACGTGCTTTTCAAGTACCTAGCCTATGTCCGTCCCCGGGATACCATCTATATCTCCATGCCAAATGTAATTGAGATCCGTTCAGCCGCTTAGGCGTGAAAAGTTAACAGACAGACAGACAGAGTTACTTTCGCATTTATAATATTGGTATGGATTTACATTACTTGTCGATTTAAGATCCTTTCTTCAATAAATATTGCTTACAATTATGTAAGTATATCTAAAACTCGACGCCAAACAAGTTAGTTACTTGTGTCGTGGTTGGTTTACAAACATTCTACATCGAGTTTGTCTAGTGTATAACTTTATTGCAAACAAAATAAGCAAGCGTCCAAATATACCTACATTAAGAATGAAGGAAGCTAGAGAATACAAATATTTATAAATACAGACAGGTAGGAGGCTGCTCTAAAATTGCTTCAGAACCTTGTCAGACTAACGAGCGCTTATTGACAGAAAAGAAGTCAGAAAGAGGTCTAAGATTTAATCAACTTTAAAACGACAATGTACTTGGGTGTGCAGTAACGTTTAATACCTAAATCTACATTGCAGACTCTTAACCTTGCAAGTTGAAGATATATTTTATCTATCATATATCTTGCGCCTGAAGATATATCTTATCGAACACTCCGCTGCGAATGAAGACATTAAGCAGTACTGTGTTTATGAAAATAAACTGATATATCTGCGAATGCATGATTTACGGACGTAGCCAGACAGTGTAAAAAGAACCCTCATTCAGCTCGGGTTTTCAATTAAAAAATAAACAAAAGCAAGGTGAATTTGACAACGATGAAACTAGATGGCGGTAGATAATAATTAAAATACGTACGTACGTCTAGCGTGGTAATATCCGTAGATAATCGCAATGTTGTTAATAAATAAAATTAATGAATAGACCAACCACTCCAATTTAGATTTTAATTAAACACTAAAAAGCTCTTGATCTATTAATCGATAAACATAATTAATTACTAAAATAACATAAAAATCGACAATTTGTCATTACAATATTAAGCTGCACACACGACACTAATTGAAAAGATATGAATCGGATGAATTATCCAATTACAATATTGAAAAGCCTTAATGAATACAAGAGTTGACGGCTCATTATTATAATCGGCATAAACGTCACATGGAATAAATTTCGATCAACTCGATGTGTTCCAATAACGGTCTCGAAAGCCGAAAATAAACATACAAATAAAATTAACTTTTTACTGCAAATGTCACCTGGGCGGTACGTGTGGACGCGTCCGCCACTTAAATTGGATAACTCCGCTCCCGCAAAACATTTCCGAGAAACAACACCGCTTGAAAAACTCACTCAAAAACAACAATTAATCCATCATAATAAAGCGCTGAAAGCAAACAGACGTAATAATAGCGGCTTTTAAAAGAACAATGAACTAGCTATCCTAGTAAACGAAGTAGGAACAATAGTAGCGAGTGTTACACTCGATATTACAATAATGGTATCGATTATAATTTGCGTGCGATGCGGTGCGAGATAGGAGCGGGAGGCGACACGTAAGCGACAGGCGTTCGCAATCGGCGTCACGATCGACTCCGGCGCAGAACACAATGCTATCGTGGCGCTGCGATCGCGGACAGGCCCTCTCGCGCCATTACGATTGGCGCTCCCGACGTGTGTACGCACCTTTACGGAGAGTGATTAGCTATTTTTGCTATGGCTCTATTTGCTATCTGATTTCTTGTTTTTAATAAATATTTAAGGTAGTAATTTTTATTTCCCTTCTCCATTTCTTTTGATGTGTTTTGTTCTGTCCATAATAATTTATCGCGGTAATTTTTTGAATAGCCTTTCATGCCGCTTTTTTTTTTAGAATATTCAAGTAAATAATTTAAAAAGATAAGACAAACACCACAATGTTTAACAAACCGTTTATCTCAAAGCCGAATCGTGTAATCACCAATCGTTAGTCCCTCAGTGGGAATCGAACCCACATCATTCTGCGTTGCAGGCAGACCACATAAAATAACCGTAAAACTATTCAACTGCGGACCCGCCCTATCACCAAGCCTACGAAGGAAGGTGGAAGGCCGGGACGAAACCCTACAACCAAAAAAGTACTGTCCTAGCACCTACCATTTTCTAGCACAACACTTACTTTACTTTTTTTACTTGTTTTTGGTTAGAAGTGTAATATATAAATGAATATATAAATAGGATTTAAGACACTACTACCCAAAAGCGTGTGTAGGTAAAACAAAAAACGATATATCTATCTATCTATCTACTTATGACGACCGAAGTGGCGCGGCGGGCGAAGGTCCGCCTGCGACGCAGAAGGTTGCGGGTTTGATTCCCGCCTTGGGACAAATGTTTGTACGATCTGCAAATATTTGTTCCGGGTGTTCTGGGTACTTCCATATATAATAAAAAATATCTATCTATGTTATGTATTGTATTAAGTTTATCGTCATCTAGTACCCATAACACAAGCTCTGCGTACTTTGGGGCTAGATGATGCTGTGTGGATTGTCCAGCATTATTTATTTATTTATTTATGCATAAACATGAAGGAACTAGGTACAGTTTCCCTACCTACATGTTCCACCAGCGGATTAGAAAAATCTGGAATCTATCTGAATCAATCACGGAGGTTGAACAACCAAATTAAATAACCAACAGTTTATTGCCCAGTGCTAGTAGGCACAACAGATTCTGCATTGATTTTATGTAAATCAGCTTCAATTGAACTGCAATCAAATTCCTAAAGCACTGCCGCTAAGTAGAGTCTTGTTCCCATGGGTCATTTCTACCAAGCATTCGTAATTCAATAGACGTAAAGCGAATGTTTATAGTTTTGAGTTATAGGCGGAAGCGATTATTGATATTATCATATGATATTATCTGCAAAGTAGAGCTTATTATACAGTTTTTTGCTGTAGCATTAGCTTTTTGATTAGTTTAAATCGGATCGTATCTACTTTGGAGAAAGTAGAAGATGTTTAGAATACAGTCATGTAGGCTTAGAAAATATAATAACTGTGGAAACGATGTTATGTTAGTAAGTACTTATAAAGAAAGATAAAATAAACAGCGACTGATAAAAGAGAGTTGAAGAGTAAATATGTTATACCAAATGAACTTATATCACGTAATGCATAAATCTATAATGTAACACGTCAAATCTTTTAAATCCATCATCATCAGTGCCTTCAGTTGTTCCGTGATCATAGCGTATGAAACTGTGCCGATATATTGGAAAACTCAAAACTCAAATCATGGTAAAAATCCCGTTGTAAATGACTTTAAGTTAACCTATGAATTTGGGACCATGCTTTTCTTTATAACCTTTATACCGTATATATATATATATATATATATATTTTTTCAGAATATTCCGCCAAAGCTCACCCCTTGACACCACAAAATGAAGTGAAACTGTCACCGGGTCCCGAAGAAGGCAGGGCGAGTAATAAACGCGACTGTGTCAATAAAAGTCACAGTGCGACTATACATATGTCTCCTCTAGCAGGTGGACTGCCATCTCCGCTCTAGGGTTGGTCGGAGTTAGAGTAGCAGTTCTGTTTTCGAAGTTTTATGGAAGTTTTAAAGATTGAAGCCTCGGGACAAACGTTTGTGCAGATTTTTCAAACCTTAGATATTTGTTCAGGGTATTCAAGGTGTTTTCTATGCATAATAAAAAATATAATATTTAAGTAATGTATTGTTTTAAGTATATCAGTACCCATAATACAAGCTCTGCTTAGCTTGGGGCTAGATGATGCTGTGTGATTTAACCAGCATTATTAACTAATTTAGGTATTGAAAGGGCGTGATGGTGGTCGTTAAATGAACAAACAGGTTTTTTAAATAGTTTGTTAGCCGTCAACTGTTAGAGAGGTTTACAGTCCACGGATAAACTAGTTAACATGTGAACGACATTTGCATCGCGCAGTCCAACGTCGAGCGTTGCTGAAACTGTTTCTCTAGCCAGCTAGCCACCCCGTTTATCATGCATTTCTATCAAGCATTCCGTTCTCTTCAAACTTGCTTGTACCGCTAATATGACTATCTCTCTTTTACCATGCGCGCGACTCTATAACGGTTAAATGGGCGGTGTTTTGTAAAAATAAACTCTACTCAATGTATGTGAGTAGAGTATTGGTAGGCAAACAAGTTTTTGAATTTTGTTTGTTTACGTTATTTTTTATTAGTCTCGTTTGAAATGCGCTTTGCGTAGGCCAAGTTGATGATTACTTTTTTAATTAGAGTGATTAGGTAAATAACTAACTGACAACTGATAACGCGTACTGGCATTAACGCATATAGACTATATTATCCTAATAAACAGTTTATTCTAGTCGTCTTTTACCAATCAGTGGATCAAAGTTCAACGATCAATCATGTCCTGACGGAAAAACTAGTCGAAAATTATACTAAAAAAATAAAATTAAACTTTTATAAACTAGTGGACTAGTTTATCGTGGACGATAAATATATAAACGGTCTCGTTTAGTTGACTATAAAACAGTCGACGAGTTAGGAATGGGTATTCCTAAAGAGCGGGAAGCTGAGCTCTATGTCAACAACAACATCTTTTGAGTATGGATCGGTCTTTCATGGCAATACTATTTTTATTAGTCATTCTAAAGGTTGAGAGAATTTTATGTGCCTGGCTGGGAAAGAAAATAAAATTATATACCGACCTTTTTTGACACAGAATTTGAAAATTGAACTAGATCAGCAGCATACATTATTTCACTGCTAAACACGCTCCAAACGAGGGCGGTCTTGCCATAATCATCACACTTGGCAGCTGGATAAACTAGTTTATAAAAGTTTAATTTTAAATTTTGAGTTTAATTTTCGACTAGTTTATTCCGTTCAGGACATTACTGATCGTTGAACGTTGATTCACTGATTGGTAAACGACGACTGGAACAAACTGTTTATTAGGATATTATATAACAAAACAGGCAGAGCCTATTTTGTTTAAAAAAATGTTTATTAAAATATAAATTTAAAATCAAAAGTACTTGTTTTGCGTTACAACAAGTTAAGGAAACAAAAAATAATACAAATTGTGCCCTTAAACCCTATCGCGATAGCCCTGCGCAACACGCACTATGCAAATTCAGATCGCGAAGACGGATCCCGTCAACATTCTCATACCGTGGCATTTACTCCTTTTATAATAAACGCTACATAAATGGAAATAAACAAACATGTATTAATTCTATATTAATAAATAAGTCTTATGGTCTCTATTCAGTTGCTTCTCTTTAGGATAAATTTAGATTAAGTACCGGCTGTTTTTTAAGGCTATAAAGACAAATAGAGATAAATAAAGATAAAGAAAAAAATATATAAAGAAAAGACAGATAAAGTATTATCTATCTATTTGTGTCTAAAAAGATAGAATCTTTGAACAAAATAGTAAACGACTGATATTTTTGACTTAGCAACAGATTTGCAGAATCGAAGGGCTTAGCATAGCAATTTCTTTCTATGAACAACTGACTTCAGATGTACCTAACTATTATTCCCGTTGACCACCACCGCGATATACCCCATTGGGGGATACTGGGATTTGTAAATGACTGCTAAATGGGCAGTAACTATTTGAGCTTGTAGAATAGAAAAAAAAGAAAGTGTTTTACTAAAGTTTTTATTCCCACAGCTATGCAAACGAAACCCAGATTACGAATGAAATACGAATAACCAGCCCGCGCTGCCAATCAAACGCTTCCGGCCTTCGAATCTCTCCAGCGTCAATCTAACACGAAAGCCTACAAGGTGTTTAATGATGCAATAATTTGCATACGAACCCGTTGAGAGCGGCTATTCTCATGTCTGTCAAAGTTTTACCATTTACAGAATTGAAAACAGACTTTTGTGATAGCTGTTGCGTTTCACATTCAACGATTATAAGAAGATTTAGTTTATTCTTCTCTAGTATATAAATCAAGAATTGTATTAATGTTGAAGGCACTTTCTATTATTAACATCGCGAAATCTTCGTAACGATTGTTTAGGTGAGATGGTACTTGGCCACATATTATCATGATGAATGATCATTCTGTCAAGTTATTTATTACCTAATTGAAATACTTTATTGCACACATTTAACAAAAATATACAAAAGGTGGGCTTAATGCCGATGGCATTTTCTTCCTGCCAACCACACATGGTACAAATAAAACAAAAAGGCGTGCTATAATTAAAATATGCTAGATAATAAGTCTAATTACATACAGAGAAAAACAAGATAAGTCAAGTGCGAGTGTGTCTCGCGCGCCGAGGGTTTCGAACTGTTGTCAAGTACATATATATGTATTAGGTACTGGTTAGAGATTTTGCTATTTGATGAATACCAAAAAATTAAAGGTACCTACATTTCAGATGTATCAGTTTGCAAACTTCGGAGTAGGTGTAGAGGGTAATAGGAAAATTTTCGTATTTTTTCTTTTAATCTGTACAGGCGCACGCAATGTATTATTATTTCAAATTTCACGATATTTGCTGCTGTGGTTGCTGAGATATTAAAGACGGACAAAAGGACAGAAAAAGCGATGCCATAAGGGTTTCGAAACCGATCTCCAATCTTCGAAACCCTAAAAAGAACTACAGCAATTAAATAATAAAACTTGCACTATTTAATGATACATATAATATATACATGGGTATTATAATAGGTACTTACAGCGGCAAAAATCACAAAAAGTTAAAAAGATTGTTGAGTTACCTGACTAGGTCGGGTAAAGATTCCTTATAAAATGCTCACGTGTCAGCTTTTTAAAACTATTCTTTGATTCGACTTTCCTGATATAATAGGATAGAGAGTTGATAATGTACAAAAGTTAATAAATAAGTTAGTGGAACTTTCTGTTTTGTCAATAACGAGAACCGCGTAAACTTTCTTACTAGATTCTAGGTAGGTTAATACTTAGCTTTTTATTAACACGCCGTCAAGTTTTTGTTCAAAAGTTACAAACTAATTTAAAATTCTGTCAACTCACAGTTTAACGATGTCTTATTGTCTACGGGCTGATTAACTCCAAATATGGTTACCTGAAATGGAAAAGAAATTGCCTTATTAGTCAACGGTTCAAGTAAACATTATGTATATATAAATATGAATTAAGGAAAAAGCGTTCCTCTATATGCGTTGAAGAAATTGGTGCTGATTATGGTCTTGACCACTCTGGATGCAACTGGTTCAAGAGAGGGATAAATGGCAATGAATAAATCTTTGGAGGAGGCCTTCACCTTAGTAGAGGTTCTCGAAAAAGAAACAACAAACCTAAGAAACCTATGTAAAATTAAAATGTTAAATAATGATAATTATATAATTAATTTTAATTTCTATACATGCATATTGTAAATAATCATATGCATCGTTTAGTAGATACAATTTAATTTCAATTGAACTTATAATTAAGTTGTTAACTAGATAATGATAGGTAGGTAATTTAATTTAATGTATATGTCGAGATATACAAGGCTTTTTATATATTTATTATGGTCATGTCAGAAAATAAGGTACCTATTTTTAGCTCATTAAATTTGGTAAAGGCCAAATAAGTTTCATTGCTGTTCCCTACATTATGTTTAATGAGTACTATCTGTTTTATAAGGTGATGAATAAAGCATTATCTATCTAATAAAACGATATCTAGTTTTGAAAAAGAACCAAATAAAAATTATGAATGGGACGATGCGGATCTGTCAAGCAAATAAAACATTAACCGTGATTGGTTCAAAAAGATGATGATTAATCACCATAATAGGCAAATTAAACTTTGAATCAGAAGTAAGAGAGGAATCAATTAAGCAATCGGCGCATGAATGGATCGACGTCTTTATTCCAAGTGGTGCGGGTCGGCTAAACCCAGGCGCACAATCTGACATTTATGAGTGCCATAAAAACGCTCAAGCAGTGACTTTTACTACTTGTTTAGTGAACATAAATGTCTTTGCCTTGCCCGAGCAACATCGTCCGTATTTAAAAGCGCAGTTTCGTGCAGTTTTGCTTCTTTTTGCTTGTTTTTATTTACTGTTACTGTACTGTTATGCAACTGTATAATGCTTTGGTTACTTTTCAACGGGAATTTATTGGTGTCGTCTTTTGTCTTTATTTTCGCGAACATGTTTTGTTTTGCGTTTTCGAAATGTTTGAATTGGTTTGACAAATAGGTTGTTTATTTTTGTTTATTGCGCGAATTACGTTTTACTGCGCGCCTTCTTGAGCTAAAGCTTTGCTTGCACTTGGGATTATTTTTATGCAGACTTTTTAAGCTCTTTTTGCAAAATCGTAAATGAGTACTAAAAACCTATTATTATAATTACCTAATATTAACTTGAACGATTCATATAACTCATACATGCATAATAATACTTCATTATGACAAAATATTCATTCAATCGATTAAAATAAAGGTCCAATAAATCAAAGCAATGACGTCCTCCAACCCTGTTGTCGTGAATGTTTACTGAACTAATCTTGATAATGTTTTACACTACTCATAAAACTAATTAGCCAGTTATAATGTGCAGGTGCTGTAAGCATATTTATTACACAATTAAACTTGGAAAAACATGCATGAGCGTCATTTTCAAAAACACTAATTAAATGTCTATAATGCACCTTTATTAAATGTTTAATTTATAAAAAGTGCATTTACTTCAAAATTAAATATGTAGTATCTATTATGAAAACGATTTGGGTAATATAATTAACTTTTATATTATATCACTCAATCAGTTTATTAAAGAGTTTTATATTATGTTAATAATATTGGTTCTTATTCTAAAAGGAATCAGTTATTTAGGTAAGTATATACTTTTGATGTTTTGTTAATATTATTGGTCAATTTCTGAAAGAGGGTAAGCTTCTAGTGCTATTGACATGATGTTTCGTAGAACTATGCTCAAAATATGCATACAGAATTTATATCCGAAAGCAAATTGTCATAATGCTGGCCCACTGCAGTTCCTCTAGAAATGTATATAATACTATTTTGGTATTTAAACACTTAAAAACCTAAACGCAATCCGAACGCTACAGATATCCGTGTGAAAATCTATAACTCACACTGTCAATTCTAGACCCCCTACGATAGCTTGTATTCACATTCTGCGATCGTCCTCCGCCAAAACGTTTTGCAAACATTGACGACTAGCTGGCCACCCACAGTTATCTACATACCAGGTTTATAGCCAGCCTGTAGAGGAATAATAATGCAACTATGATCCAAGGCCGAAAGACAATGGATGTCTTGATTGCTTTTTGCCCGAACCCGGCTTTCTGGCCGTGAAGGGCGTTGCATCAGGGTCTGCTTTAGAAGCCTTGTAATGATTACGGGTAGACGTGAAAACCCTACGAGTACCATTCACTTCTTCATCGTTGCAACGAAAGCATTTAAAATTTTCTTAACAATATACATATTTCAGAGATAGATAGATAATTGCACACTCAACTAAGAAATAATTTACAAAATAATAATTATGGAATATGCGACCATTGGTCTAATCGCTCAAGAACGATCTCTCCCAGACAACCTAGTGATATCTTTAACTATCTATTCAGTATCATTCTTGCACTACTAACCTACTTGAAATTCTTTGTTTGAAATTTTTGAAAATAGCAAATGGCATTATCAATTGATTTATAGAACTTGGCATTTCTTCTGTTTATTGCTCATTACCATTCAAAGAAAACAACCCTAATGCCAGCGAAAAGACAACTGTTTAAAAAACTGTTACGAATACTGCAATAACTTATCCGCAGGCATTTTTATTAGGCTTTGGAATGTTATTGAGCCAAGGCTTTCAAAGTTCACTAACATATTTATATCTATCAACTACAGGCACAATACTCGTTCAAGACCCAGTTGAACCTGCTTACTATTCACAGTTCATTGTATTTACCGGCCCAAAAGAAAGTTCTACATCCCTAGTAATATATTCTTGTTGTTTTCGCTTTAAATTAGACAATTAGGAGTCGGGTTGTGATGCTAAATCTATAAAATTAAAGCTGGATACGCTCGGTCACCTACCGCAATGATTTTTTAATCGTATGTATGCGAACCGCGATTCGCGATGTCATTTCGCATATCAATGTGGTCGATGCTTTGATGAAAAAAGGTTTGCATGGATTGTGTGGGTGTGCCGCATGGGGTTTCGAAATGATTGTCGCGTGTGTTACTGGTTTAATCGTTTGTTTTTTTACTCACAGTCCGTGCGTGAAAAATTCAGAAACAAGTGACGCTTGAAACAAAACGTGGTACAATGAGCATAATGGGCCCGTATTACTCGTAAAAATTTAAATCGAAGTTCTGATTAGTTTTCGTACAAATGATAGCTTATGAGTAGATACTATGTAATGCACAAAAAAGAGGCAGAAAGTTTGGTTTAAATTTTTCGAATAGGCGTAAGGATGTTTTGTTTTATTCCATTTGTTTCTAGAAATTTATGATGAGAACAACAGGATTAAAACTATTTAAAAGTTAACCATTTATCACCATACAATTAGCGAGCTACCTTGGACCGGTTATAGATAAAGTGGTTGACAGCCAACTGGCTAGGCGCCTGCTTGAAACTGATAACATCCTGGCAAATTGGACCTACTATATTCAGTTCTTAAGTAGATAGAAGAAGTGACAAACCGTCGTGGCTTCGCTCCTACACATATGACCATTTTTGACTCTCAAAGTCTCTAAGCCTTGTGCCTTAGGTCAGTTTCTAAGGAAATTGATGCGTATATAAAACGGAGGTAGAGGATTTCGCCAAAAATAACATCATTCGTTAAAGCTCAATATTTCAATGTTTTGTCACTTATAAATAATAGTCCAGTCAGAACAAACAACAAATAAATCTCTCCGTTACCATTCACACTTCCCTAACCGACAGTAGGGAACGACACGATATTTCGATACTATAATTTTTTTTTTCTAGATTTGGGGCATAATGGTTTGTGAAATAATGGTATGTGAATTTTGTGACCACTCTGTGAGCTTCCAAATCTACATGAAAGAAAAACAGATTTTGTGCAAAATACAGCTTTACCTACTCTCACGTCTTAGAGTCTTAAAAAAATAAAGTCGGGATAAGCTTTATCAATGCTTTGTTTAGTAGCAGCATGATACTTTGTTTGCATGGCCCTAAATCCAATCCTGACACTGATTTAAATGTTAATCACCAAGTGTCGAAATTATTAATTGCGCCGGACACGCGAACGTTACGCATGCAGATTGCAATGCTAACGAATGATAAACTATTCATGCTCGCGTACATTTAGATTTTGATGTATGGCTGACGGGAAACTGACAATTTCAGGTTAAAAGTTCTGCCGCAATGACCATTTCAAGAGTTAAAATTGTGTAATAAAACTCAGATCAAATGTAATCTTGTGAAGTCATACATACAGCCCGACGCGGCAATGTTTTCCTCTCAATGAAACTTTAAATTTCAAAATAAACTCATCATAAGGTTGCTGCAGAAAGAGCGTCCAAAATAAATGACGCAAAACTCCGTTATCAAACTTTTGCACGGGAAATTCTATTTACATTACACAGCAGGAAACCTTGACGTTTGATAATTGAGTTGTTCAAGAAACAACCAGAAACACGGTACGTAATTCGTAGTCGATTTATCATTTGGTTTGGAGAGCAACCCAAGCTTTTGCGTCATTTGGCAGTCGGCAGAACCGAATCTGATTCGTCCACGATGATTTGTGTTGCCGCCTCCTGCTGAAAGCGTGAACTATCAATTAAATCGATTTATAGCTCCATGTTTTATGATCTTTCGTAATTATTGTAACCGATTTTTGAGTCGGATGTGGCCTTGTCCGATTGATAAACAATGTTTTTATAACAAGCTCCTAGATTTTAACAGTACATACAACTCAGAAAAGTGTTTATTATGTATAAAATTAGGTTGTGCCTGCCTGGCATCAACATTATTTTCAAAATTATTTATAGTTAATTTTACAATACTGCAGTGCAAGTAAAGTGAAAGTAAAGCCCAGAATGCAAACTAAGGCAGACGGATGAGTGACGCACCAAAACATAACCGATTTCCGACCTCATCGATTATATTAATCGAATAGGTGAGTGTGTTTGGTTTAAAATTCGAACATCGCCATCGCCTAGTAAGGAGCACAAGGGGTCGTAAAATATTATTACTCTATTCTATTCGATACGTGATAACTCGGAGCAACTGTTCATCGCATGTTAATGCAGGGATTGGTCTTCTAGTCCGAATGAAGCTTCCGGGAAGCTATATGGCGATTCCCAGGATTCCTACCGACCTTATTGTCAATATACCAGTTAGGAAATGAAGTATCGATAGTGTCAAGTAGAGAAGCAGCTTTAAGGTTTGTCCATTTTTTATGCAGGAAAATAACCAGAACAAGTTTCTTTGAGTTTGATTAGTTTTTCGTGCTATGGCTATATTATATTATTATGTTCACTGGTTCCTACAAACGACATTTAAAAATACAAATGCTAATGATTGCTACTAAGAATTTTTTTCATAAAATATTCAATGGCCACCTTTGCCACGTGCTCATTTTAAAAGCTTTACTAATAATATTTAATGAAACTTCTTGATAACATGATATCAGATATTAATATTTATTCAATTGTTTTTCAAATATCATTACATTTAGAACGATATTGGGATTTTGAAATTGATTGCACAGGTAGAATGGATTACGATATATAAAATTGTTTTTATTTAGAATGCATTTAAAAATTTGTATTATCTTCACCCAAATGAATGCTAGAACCAATTCAAACCTTGAAATAGAGAGTCAGGGGTACTACCGGTGCCTTACATAACCTCGCGTGCCTTACTAAATGCTTATTCACGGTATTGTTCAAATGTAGCGTCAGAATAATCAGTCTAATTTAGAAATCTATTTTGGTTGTCTCTGGTGATTTATTCTGATTAGGTTTCCTAGATAATAATTACATACTTCCTTAAAGTATTATGGATAACTATTTGCCTGACTTAGGAACTGGGAAAACAGATAGGTACTAAAACATATAACCAACCAATTCAAGCCTGTTTTGTTTTAAGATGGAGACTGATGTTACCATCATGATTTGCAGGTGGATTAGTGATCGCATGAAGGTATTTACTAGCCATCGGCAAGCTATCGGGAGCCACTGAGATACTGAGTCCCTGATGGGTCTATTTATAATTGAAAGCTAAAACTTCAGTGAACACCGCTTCTTCGAATGAACTTTATGTTGCCTCAGTTTTTATCTAACAATCTCATGCTTTTATATCTCCATGCTTTGTTGAGGGGAAAACAGTCATGTCGCTAGTGTCAGATATTTTATTTCCCACTTATTCAAGTTTTAAATTGTGTGCTATCCCTACTCTGGATTAGAACGTTGCCAGACCACTGGCAGGCTTGCATATGTTCAAGTGATTTTTCACGGGTACAGAACCCATGTAACAAAGGGCACGCAGAACGGTGTCGCAATCACGATCCCCGATCACGACTGGCCCTTCTAGAATTTACTAATCCTACATTCATTCTCCTACCCTCAATTCACAACCTTATTATCTGCTAGCCAAGGTATGTTATCATCGCAGAATAATTATGAATCAATTCGATTGGGATTTATACACATAAATTGTAGAAAGTGGACTCTATTCTGCTGGTAATAGTACAGCTTATAGGTGATGTATATTGTTGGTAAGAAGGCAAAATGTCTCTTGACCGTGTCGCTACCAGGCTTAAATGCATTAAGTTTGTTTTAGAGATAATAATCTTTGCGAATGCGAATGCTTTGTGGTTTCAAAGATAGAGTTGTTCCGGTTGATTTATTTTTGGTCAGCTCTCGTCTGACTTAATAGGGGGTAATGTTGATATCATAAATTTTACTGAGATGTCGATATCTCAGAGCTGTCAATGATAACAATATTGATTTGTTTACTGAGGAACCAACATTGGTGGACCTATTGACTGACTGAAGTAAGGGTCGGTTATACGAGTCACGAAATTTTGATTTAAGCTAATTTAAGCTCTACGCTGTTTTAAGCCGATGATCGGTGTTACTTAGCGTAATGTACAATTCGCAGCGGTTATGATATGTTACGCCGTGTGCTATAACCCGTCTCGTTGCGAGCGCCTTCTTTCTCCGTACTGACTGCACGAACTCTCGCTGTTTAGCACGTTATATTACACCCTGTAACGCTGGTCAATACCCACCTTTAGACTGAAAGGATGCAATACACATTGAAGGTTAGTTTGAATGAACAAAGCTCTAGTTATCATAGTTCTAGGCAATACTTTAGTAGGCGAATAAATCATAAGATAATTTTATCTTCCGACAAACTAAAGAGTAATGACTAGACTCGAGAGTGAGTTTCGTTCAAAGTTGGAAGCACAATGCAAAACTTTACCTTTCCTAGTTTATTTTATGGAAAAAATAACAAAACATTCAACTAACCTGGTTTATTAAAATAATTTCGAAAGAAGTGCGTGAGGTGCGTTCAGAAACTGCCTCGTGACACGCAAGTTTTGGATAAATCAGAAGCTTAGCTACTAGTTTAATTAAAGCTCTATTAACTAACGCAGAGAGTTTATAATCGCTTCTGTAGCTGAGAATTTTTGATGAAATCTTTCGTGGTTTGTTCGGAAACCTAATCAGTGTTTAGAAGCTGTCCTTATAAGTAATGGGCCGGTCTATTCATAAACATAGATAAAAATATCCAGTAGGCAAAATTACGGTACATGAAAAAACTAATTAGGTAAGAGCATTCTATCAGATAAGCTTTCCTCCTACTATGGGTTTTTTTTATAAACATGGCTGTTGTTCTGTTAGATGAAGCCTTCAAACGAGCACTACCGGGATGATGCGGATTTTTGAGAATAACACAGACAGAGTGAACAAGAATAAGGTTGTATAAACTCTCTGATTAAGTTAGAGGAACAATAATAATAAAAAAAAAAGCTTTTTTTATAATAATAATGGTTGATTGTGTTGACGTCAACTGGTAGAGCAAGTGCCACACTTCTAGCTGTCCAGATTGAAATTTTTGTGGGGCTAGTTCTTAAGAGGCTTGAACTAGAAAATAATTAAAATTCAAAATTCAAAGTGCTTTATTTCCTTTTGACCTTACAAGACTCTTGGACACGTCACAAAATTCAAATTACATAAGTAAAACTAGAAAATAAATGATCACTTAGATTTTTTCTCACTTCAATATTTTTAAGGTAAAGCAAAGAAGCGAACAAGAAACCTTTACCCTGTTAGGTTGTTAGTTTTCGAGTTGCAGCAAAACTAGTCCGAAGGTTTTTTATCCTCTCTAGATAATATGATATTTTGTAGTAAGCCCCCGAAAGTGACTAAAAGAGCAAAGAAGTAACAATTTAAAAAAAAAGGTAAAAGTTAAAAATCAAAGAAGTAAAAATTATCGAATCGGATAGTGACCGTCTGACTTTTATCGTTTCTCTTTTTGTAGAATTAAATTTAATCACAGTTGCTACATCGGACTATTGGATAAAACATTATTTAATCCTGCCAATAGATCTTGGTTCTCAAAAAAATAGATATTGGAAAATAACAATAATCGCATAGGAAAACAAAAAAACTGCTGATATCAGTTTTCCAAATAGTTTCCAGACCACTAAAACATTGCAAGGGTAAAAGATACAAAACATTGTCACGGGAGCATCCCCTTACATCTTCCGAGTAGATATTTCTCGGGGTGGCGGGGAGGGGGTGACATTGACAAATGGCTTGTAGCTGGCGCCCCCCAGCGGCGGCGCAATGAATTATTGCCACCAATCGAGAGCGTTCGCGCCAGCGGCCATTTTTAATTTTAGGGGTAACTTACCCCTATTCGAGTATGATAAAGTGATGGATGATACATTATGCAGCATGGTGGTGACGGATTGGAATTTGATTTTGGAATAAGTGTCTTTCACAGGTTAACAAAATAGTAACATTATCGTTTTTTATGTAGATAATAAAAAACTATAGGTAGGTTCTTATTCCTTTCCTTTTTTTTCTCGTGTTTCCTATCTTGTATGTTACCTTTGTACCTACCTACCTACTCTTGCTTCTTCTTGTAGGTACTTATGGAAATCAAAGTCAAAGTCAAAGTCAAAAACTCTTTATTTCCATAAATATAATAAATGTAAACTTAGAAAAGGTCAAATTCTTAATAATTAAACACTGACACGGAAATAAAGTGAAATTTTTGATTTCAGTCGCTTCGCTATGTAGACTAAAGTAAAGAAGCGACGAAGAAACCTTTAGCCTGTTAGTTGTTATTTTTCGAGTTGGAGCAAATCCCGTCCCAAGCTTTTTTATCCTCTAGATAATCTGATATTTTATAGTAGGTCGTTTTACACAAGAAGGTTTTGACAATAGTCTCTTCAAAATGTAATCCAGCTTTGTGCCACCACACCGGGGACCTATCTGAAAATCAGCGTCGCTACTAGCTTCGGCTTATAGCTTCTCTTCTAGGTTTGTTTTGTATTCATTCTCCATTTGTATTTTTTTTATTGCTATTCTCTAAATTAGCATCTGTAATCTGTAACGTTGTTGGGTTTTATTGTAAATAATTTTTCCATTCGTGGTATCTTGATTGGTATATACGTAGCTATATATACTGTTAATTTTAAGAATATTAAATAAATATATTATTTATAAAAATGAATATTAATACTGGACAATCCACACAGCATCAACTAGCCCCAAGCTAAGCAGAGCTTGTGTTATGGGTACTAGATGACTGATATACTTAATACAATACATTACATAGATAGATATTTTTATTACATATAAATACCCAGAATACCTGGAACATAAATTTGCAGATCGTACAAACATTTGTCCCAAGGCGGGAATCGAACCCGCAACCTCCTGCGTCTTAGGTGGACCTCTGCCCGCCGCGCCACATCGGTCGTCGGTATATTGTATACTTTTTGGCCCCTTATGTAACACACTGTATAATTGTACCTGTTTTTTTTTTAAATCTATAATGTTATGTGTAACTTGTACCTGTCCATTATTGTAACGTGTCATGTTATGTATTATGGGTCCAAATAAATTTATATTATTTCTTCTTTTTTAAAGCTATATTTCTAAGTAGGTAGTTATTTCTATTTTCTCTGTCTTTTCTCTAGACTCTTATCTATTTTTATTAACATACATCTTTTGACTAAAATATTCGACACGACGTTATTTCAACAAAAAGTAATCTCTTCATAAAGAACAGCTGGTGCACTCATGTTATTTTTAATCCCATCTGTAGATAGATACTTACCGAAATGGTGTCATAAAACACAATTTAAATGTTTCATGGCATCATAATAATGACGTAAGAATAACAATGGCGCCCACCCAATTTACTGTATTAGTTAGATAAGTACCTACTATCATAAAAAGTATTAACGTCCATTCAAAAGCTCTAGAATGTTAATTTTATTTAGTCTTATTGAAACACTTATTATCGACATCGTGTAAATATTTGTAGAACTACACATTATGATCACGTTAAAACGAATCGTAAAAATTAACGCGCTCATAATCGCCCATTAAACCGATTTCAACCGTCGAACGTCAATGGTACCATAAATCACGCCCTCTAACGTTTTAATACCGAACTACGGAAGTTTGTCACTCCTGTTTCATCTCAATCTCTTTCAGATGATGAACGGCCACTTTTATTGCTTACACGCTTGTTTATTAACTGCTTTGTAATAGAATGTCAATAAACAACGTTGATAACCGGCGCGGAGTAATAAAATACCAATAAAACACGACGGAAGTGGCGCTACCTCGTAGCGGTCGGCGAAAACTGAACCGCGCCATCTATCGTCAGATAGATGAACTTGGTAGAATTCGGTAGTTTTAGCGGCGGGAAAAAGGTATGTTCGCTGGACTATGCGAGTACCGTAAGTAATGGTAAGAAGTCTATACGTGCTAGAAACAAAGTACGTGCGGTTGACAGTATAAAAAAAAACATAATTATTGTCTAGTTAACAAGCGGAGATCGTTTATCACACGCTAGTGCACATCAATAATTCATTACTAATAACGCAGAGGCACTGACGTAATTAGTGCAATTACCCGCCCACCCAGCATTACCCCACACAGTTGATCGAATTGAATTATTTATCTTTTGTTGAATTAGGAAAGGATAACGGCCGTAGTGATGTGACCTGACTCTGAAAGGCTCTAATAAAATGATAATAACAACTTCCAAGTCAACTTCTTAATATATTTATATTTATAGGATGTATGTATTTTTTTGTAATTTATATTGTAGTCTGATAATATTTATTTTGAAGTAGTACCATATTAGATGCACACAGATCTTACCCCGTGTATTTCCGACGATCCTACCTATCCATACCAGGTTGTCTGGCAGAGATCGCTGTTGAGCGGTAAGACCGCCAATTGTCACTTTATGTTATAATTGTTTCTTTTGTTAATTGTTTCATAGTTTTAAGTGTGCAATAAAAGTATTTTCTATCTATCTTATCTATCTTATAAAAATATGTTATATCAGGCAAACTAAAAAGACTCTAAGGTTAATATTAATTAATGTTGAGCTTATACTGGCTAGACAAGACTTATTTAGGCCTGTATATTATTATCAAGTTTTAATTATTAGGTAGGTACCTACTCCTCGAATTTTTAATGGGAACTAAGGTTCGTAGTTAACCCGCTCACATCCGTAATGAATTCGGCAAACTACGATAGTATTTTATAATAAAATTGGAACTAGTAATTAGTAAGTACAATTTTAAACAGTTGAGTTTACTGCAGGCAGACTTAGCTGAATATAAAAATGTCGTTAAATAAAGTTTAAAATATTATTTAGGAGCTCTACACTAAACTTTTTTCCCCATGTTAGTATCGTTATCTTTGGGGTAAAATGATTATGTGTGTAATGTGCAGTATTAATTATTTATCGACTCCGAATATGAAAAACCCCTTAAACTACCTCATCCCTGGTTTATAGATACAGTGAAGCGTCTTCACCTTTATCGGGTGCGATAATAAACTCAAACCACTCGTAATTAAGTACGCGTTAAATGGAACGTAGACAATAGTGCGTGACCTAGCCTTAAGGCTTACTATCTAGCGCATTTTTTACTCAGTAGGGTTAATTTGTTTTTTTATTCTTTGGAATAGCTGAATCATAGATCCTTGTGGGCTGAAGTTAGTTAATAAGTAATCATAAAATAAATATAACGTCATTTACATAATGATTATGCTACTTTACAAAAATATAGTGTTAGGTAGGTAGAGGTTTGAACCGGCTAGTCAGTATGGAGGCAGATTAACCATTAAATGTATTTTATGGAACCTACTCTAAAATAAAATTATTTACTCTAAGTAGAGTACCGAAACAAAATAATAATTGAACTTATTGTTACAAGATATGTTGACCTTAAAATATTTCGTAGATTTAAGACAAACAATTCAAATTGTATTAAAGGACGCACATATACAAGAACAATTACCAGAACATTAATTACAGAAACAATTCAAGAGTTCATTATAAACCAACGGGACATCCCTTGGACCTTCTTGTTGGAATGTTTCCTATTAATGGTCTAAAAATATTTGGAATTAGTGCAACAAAATAGAAATTAGTAGAACTAAATATAAGTAAATTACAGTAAAAGAAAGAAGATTTGAATTAAAGATTTCGAAATAATTTAACCCGGTGAGTGTTAATAAATTATCTCTGTCATGTTTTGACGTAATAAACTTGAATAATAGTATAACAAAAAATTACATTGATTAAATCCAAAAAGTTTACAAAATTTTATATAACCGTAAAAACCCACTGGCTAAGGAGAGACATAAAATACGGCATCTGTACGGAACAGACTAAATTTTGTTTAATAATTCATGAAAAATAATAACACTAAAACATATTGTGAACACAGCAGCATGTATCTATGCGTTGTTGTACATTATGTGGGAACAATTACACATCCATTAATCAGAGAGTCCTCCGGCAGTTTATTGCGTCCCGGCCTGCGGCAACCCTTCCTATACCCTTATAGTATAGAAAAAGGAAGACAGCTAGGTTGCTCAAAGTTCCTTTTGAAGTACAACAACACAAGCAGAGGTTATCCGATAAAAAAATAATTTTACTACTTACACTGATACAATTGTTTAACTACCTTATTACTAAAATTACAGAATCATTTGCTCGATAACATTAGAAAATCCACTTTGACATAGAATGATTATATATTTTTTTCTGAGACCTCAGTATCATTTAGAAAAAAAAACAATTTTTTACCGATAGACCCACCCACGCGGGCACCTGGTTGGGTCGGCACTTCTATTTTATTTATTGGACATATCTAAAATAATGTTCAGGCTCATCATCTCCATAGAACTAAACTAGCTGTTCCTCTACACTGTTGCAGACAAAAAGGGTTGCCCAGCCTCCAAACACCCAACTTAGTTACAAGTTTACACTTGATTAGCCACGCCGACTTTCAACGAACTCCGTGTATGCGCCTGACTTTTAGGGATAAGTGTATGATTTATATGACGTGCACGATATTAGAATATTTATGGCTATAACGGCAGAGATTCGGTTGTATCGAAGCTTTAGATTTAGCACATAGCTAGTAGGTATTTTGGATTGGGAATTGTAACAAAAACAATATTCTATAAGATTATATATAGTAAAAATTCCTAATTACCTTTTGAGCAAATAACCAGAGGCAAAATTACATCGAAACACCCATGGCTTGTATACCGCTTAATCTCAGTCAAGCTCCGACATTGAATAATTTTATTTACCCAACTAAACAGTAAACACTATAACTCAATCGCGTTATTCTGTAACTGCGTTTTAAAGAGGCGACACAGCACCGGTGCGGACATTAATAATTTTGGCGCGAACAAATGACGCGGCTGATTAATGATTTACGCACCCAATTCCGTGTTGTCCAGTGGACGACGCGCTAGATGTATAGGGTTAACTGCATTAAAGCGTCTGTACTGTAGAGTATCAATTTTAGATGAGACAAGAGAAACCTTGTTGGGACTTTACTGCAATTTATTTCACCCACTTTTCACTTTGTTTGTAGGTATGTAATTAGATGAATTTTCAGACAGAGACAGCAACTAAAATAAAAGGAAAAAAAGTAAAATAAAGTAAATACGTTTTACGGACATAAGTAACAAAATTTTATTTTGTAAAGAAATACTTTCAAGGTAGGTAATTATTTCTGTTTGTACTAACCGGACACGTGTGTCGCCTAGGGTTAAATATATTTACACGTACGCATCTAGCTGTTTATAAATTATGGAGTAGAAACAGTACAGTGTTTCAGTTATCAGATTGTGACTAGGCTTAGGACTTTGCATTATTGATTTATAAGCTATTTTCATGTGAAAGCTGCGGTTGAATATATCTTCGTTACTAGCGCTTAGTTAAAGGACTTATTTATTAATGAAAAAGACACAACACATGTCGTGCAGGTGCATACCTACCTAATTCTTTGTTTTTTGATAAGTATTTTTATTTGTAAATTTTGTAATTGTTCTAAGCAAGTAGTTTTGTCTAAGGTGGGTACGTATGTTACGGGGCGTAATGTACAGCGAGCATGATGCGTTAAACCGCCGCCGCCGCGCCGTGTGCTAAAATCCGTCTCATTGCTCGTTGCGAGCGCTTTCTTCTGACTGCGCGAACACTGGCTGTGTAACACGTTAGATTACGCCCTGTAACGCCCCAGTCAGTACCCACCTCTTACACGATCCAGACGTAATGCATTGAAGTACGCATGCATTGCTTTATCTGGTTTATAATGGACGAATTTAAATTGATTGAATTGAACATTATTAATAATATATATATATATATATATATATATATATATATTACTAGCTGCTGCCCGCGGCTTCGCACGCGCTTTTTAAGTAGCCTATGTTAATTAACATCTAAATATTTCAAAGTTTGTTCTGGTTGTTTATAACTTTAGCGGATTTTTTTTAGTAACTACCTCATAAAGCAATCTGTGAATTGCGTCGTGGGCTGCATTATTATCTAAGATTATCATGTTTGATGTATACCTAATCTAGTTATGTAACTATATATTTTGTAGGCGTTAGCTTTTCCTGAATAAATGAAATGAAATGTCTGTCCTCGGGATATCGTTTACCTTCCTGCGAAATTTCATTGAGATCCTTTCAGCCTTTTAGGCGTGAAAAGGTAACAGACTGACAGAGTCACGTTTTACTTTCAAATTTATAATATTAGTATGGATTCTCCATTTCTAAAACCATAGCAAAACAATACAAAGATACATATAAATAATACATTACCTACGATAAAAATGTACAATTGTAAATTAGAAATTACTAACTATGTATTTAAAGATGATGCATGTAGACTAGTCACATTGTTTATAGCCTTTTTTATTGTACTACTAGCTGCTGCTCGCGGCTTCGCACGCTTTTCCGGCTCCGGGATACCATCTACCTCGCTGCCAAATTTGACAGAGATCCGTTCAGCCGTTCTTGGGTTATAAATAGTGTAACTAACACGACTTTCTTTTATATATATAGAGATTCCACTACCTATCCATGAAAACCTTCAATAAGCTTTCTGGTATTTATCAATTTGTATGTCTGTAATTTTAAGCCTTTGGTTTTCCTTCAAATAAATATAAATCAATATAAACATAACAGTGCAGTGGACTAAGTTAAGTTGATGATAATGATGATGGATATAAATATAAGGTAGAAATAGGGAAAGTTCAGAAAGGTATGCGCAACTGTGGCAGTGGTCAGGTGGCCGAGGGTCCTGAAGGGACGCCAGCTAGACTCTTTGTGTGATTTATTGTGCCCTTATTGGTTTCCATTTTAATTTGGTGCCATGCTGCATATATGGGGTTTTGATATTAATACACGTACGAAGCAGCTAGAGAATAAATGCTAATCAAAGTTTCAGTAAAGTTTTTTTTTTAATATTTTAACACGACTGTTTATAGGCTTAGCCGTATTTACGCGTCAGTACTGAACAGTATCCATTCTACATGGTCTTATAAGTTTATTTCAAGATGGAATAAAGACACCGTTAGTACTAAATTGCCTGCTTGCCACTACATTCAATGATATTTTATCGAAGCGTTCAGTGAAAACAATATTGCGGCCGTCCACTTATCTATTCAGTCCAGAGATTTACTTGCGGGATAAAATTGGCTCCCATTTAGCATCTGAGCCGATATCACAATACCGACTGCCAGCCGATTTAAATTTATTTCGGACGTCGGTAACTTCCAATTTAAACCTCTTAATCCTCTATGATGTATGTCGGTATTCGGTGGGATTAAAAGTTCCACGGAAAATAACCGGGAAAACCTTTCCGGGGTCGGATTGACCCGGGCCAGGAACGGGATTAGGCGGCCGGGATTGGATATACATAAATCTTGGGGCAGGCTTACGGGGCGACGTAATTAAGGCTCCCGCGCTGATACGTCATTTTGACAGAACGAGGGCAGTACTAATCAGATACTAAGCAACATAATTGAAGAAAAAAAATATGGTCTAATAAGTGTATATAACTTTTAGGTACCTTGTTGTAGGTGCGTAGGTACATACTGTCAAACCGCTGAACATAATTTAATGAAATTTATTAAAATTACTGGTTTCCAAGTAGGGTGCACGTTCAGCTGGCAAATACAGTAAAAAGGCAAAAAATAACGCAATCGCCTCACTCAAACCGCATTAATACTACTTTTAAAATTCAGCCACTGACGCTCAATGGTCGCGTTGTCGTCATAAATAATTCAATTTCATAGTAATAAAATACGCGTGACCACGACGTCGCGTGAAAAAATTTCAGCAATTATGAGTTGAAAATCCGGATTCGTGGGGTCTATGAGGCCCCGGATTGTCCGGTTGTATTTCATGCATCAGCTTGCAGGGAAGGGTTGCACCGATGACTTATAGTTTGTATTACGCTTACACAGGAAGCCAATCTGTATGGGGTCCATTAATTTATGAAGCTGTTATTAATATTTTTCAAAATTACACGTTTATTCCCAATTTCAATGAAAAGAAAATTAATGACAAATTTATTTCGCTCAACAAAATGAACTAAGCAATGGCCTTGAATTAGTACGTCGGTATCATTTAATTAGTATCCACGGCTAAAAACACGGAATTCGAAGGAACGCCGCGTGGTAACAGCTTTTTCCCTGTTTATTCTAGATACTAAGAATTAACTGATTTACCGCAAGCTAATGTGTGCAATTGTGTCTAATTGCACACATTAGCTACTTATTAACACCTTAGAACGATTAACCTTAAATAAACTTTTTTAATGTTTTACTAAACATTTTGCCTGCTAACTTGATTTCATAAAGTCAGTTTCGTGAGTATTATTTTTCTAGTATTATAATATTACTCATATACCTACCTAAAATTCTAGAATTTACATTTTATTGTAAAACTAAAAACATTGCGTAATCATAACAATCTAAAAACAATTTCCTATCAAATTAGAGGACGTGTAATTAATCACTAAGCACACCTAAGAAATAATTATCTAGTCCGACTCCATACTTAACTATCCGGATGTTCGGGGCAGCCATTAAAATTAAGGATGGGCTACACCCGTGACTAGGGCAGGGCCGCGCCCTGAGCCGAAAAAATAAAAAAGACAATGGCCGGCCGGTACAGATGAGATGAAAGATTTCTCAATGTCCGAATGTTGTACTTGTAACTCAATATTGAACTTGTTTTGTTTTGTTGTGCACTTAGCTTTAGGGCATCAGTTGTTTCTTTAAATTTATTGGATTTATAATGTTAATCCTTCTTGGACCCGTTTGTTATTATTATTGTTTTTGTCTTTGTGGAGGTCTCATGGTATGATTGTTACCAACACCTTATTATTGTCGTGGCCTAGACTTGCCTAGTCTACAGCTGGCAGCAGTAGGTACCCTCGCGGTTTCAGTTAACTCGTTAGTCAGTTCAGTTAGTAAATAGGAATAACGACTTCAACAAATCCAATAGAGCCATCTCAAACAGGTAAATCCAAATGAATTAAAAATATTGTTTTTGTAAATTTTAAATCTCTGCTTTTACTCATTCAATCAAATCAACTCAGAACCGCACTAAACAAAACAGGGCATAATATCAAAAATACCTACTTGCCTAATAACGGGTTCGAAAATTAAAAAGCGATTTGGTAACCGTTACTAATTTAGCCGGCTCGGCATGGGCGCTCAATTGGGAGGGGCGGCGCGGCGATCCCCGCGGGGTGTGGAGGGGGCCTAATCTAAAAGCTGTCAGTTTGCAGCCAGCTGCGCTTCGTGTAAACTCGGCCTTATGTATTATAATTAAATTGTAGGCATTTTTTACAATGTTTAAATATCGTATGTAGCTAAGTAAACTGGAATCCTGTAACTTAGAGCTGCTATCTGAAATTCAAACCAAAAGCTCGCCAAAACTATATATATAAACCATTCTACTTATAATTTAATTTTAATTGACACAGCAATAAATAACATCGCATTAAATTAAAGCGAGCTCCCAAAGCGTAAAGTCCTAGTGATTACCTAACGCACCATGTCATTTTGATTTACCTCCTCACTAGATTATGTAAGTAGGTACGTACTATACTCTTCCATACAGACTCATTAGTTGATCTATTCGAGTCGGAAGGCAGAATGTTTAATTCAAAAAAGAACTATAAGTCACTGCCCTGCCCACATACGGAATAGATTAGAATCTTTTTACACAGCGTCTATTGCGCCTACGCGATTCAAAATTTGAATTCGAAATAAGAACGTTTGAAAATTTGTATAGTGCCAGTGCTAACGTAATTTAGCATAGAGATTTCCCATTTGACACAAATTCGGCATATTAGTTTATGATAATGAATTCTGTGTTTTGTAGTCGATAGACCATAATTTCTAAGACATTATGACCTCATAGCATCATAAACTTCTTCGCCGCACCTTGAGGTGTCCAATGTCACTGTAGATGCTCATTTAAATATAAATTTTATACGGAGATAAGGTAAAATTAAGCATTGAAGTGATTCTTAATACAACATATTGATGGGATAAACTTAAAAAAAAACAGAGGGTATTTAATTTATAAAGTTCAGAAACAAAACGTTATAATATTTAGCACCTAGGTTTTATGTTGATAAAGGAAAAAAATACTTGTTTTGTCTTATTACTAGGTAACCGTTTCATAAAAAAATGGCAAGATGACTGAAATTTTGTCTTAATTTATTAATTTAGTCAAATTAAAATTAATTATAATATTAACTTAACCGGTTTACTGATTAATTTATTATGAAAAGTTTATTTTTACGTTTGATTATTTTAAATATTTAATATTTAAATAGCTTCTTCTAAGATAATCAGAAGCAGCACGCAGTTCTAGAAACAAAAACAATAATTAATAAAACTCGCACTAAAATCAAGCTTTCGTGTTCATCGTTCGAAGAAGATTTATACGAGACCAAAACGTCTACAGACCTGTTTGAGACCGCATCCAAAGGAATCAGTGAGACATTTTATAGATTCAAAATAAGCCGATTATGCTAAACGCGCTTTGTGCATTCGATAAAACAAATAAAACGTATTCACAGATTAAGATTTCGATCATTGCTGCGAGCAATGATAAAATTTACTCAATATACAAAATGAGTGTATAACATAAGAAAGATTTTTATATTAATCGAAGGGTCGCAGTTTTGATAAATAAGTCAGAAGTCAATAACTTCATTTATTTAGGCTTACAAAATAAGCACTTAGACCATTAAAATTTTAACTATAAATTACTAGCTTCAGCTAGCGGCCTTGCACGCATTTTCAAGTATTATGTCCGTCCCCGTGATATTGTTTAGGTACCTCCCCGCCAAAATTCATTAAGATCAGTTCAGCCGCTTAGGGGTAGAAAAGTAACAGATAGAAAAACAGATAGGCAGACAGTTACTTTTTTTAATGTATTAGTGTATTATTTTAGTAAGTAGGCATTATGTGTATTAGTTTGTAAAAATAGTTTGAATTAATGTTGTAAACACCGCCATCCTCTATTTTTCTCACCATCGTTTTGGTTGCCTGGAAGAAAACGCTTTAAGCGATAAGGCCGCCAGTTCCATTGCTGTTCCCTACATTGTATTTAATGAGTACTATCTGTTTTATAAGGTGATGAATAAAGCATTGTCTATCTACTTTTTATGGATTATCAATATCAAACAAGAAATAAAGCCTTATTGATTTTCTGTTCACTTTAATTATTGTGGATAAAGGTTTATCTAATAGGTATTTTATATTTAGGTAAGTGTACCATTGTACATTAAAATATTCGTTTTTTGTACAGTTAATTAGTATTTAAAAACATCTAAGCAGTTTGTTATAAATAAACTACTTTTATACAATGATGATTCTAGAGAAAACAACGAATACTTTGACTTAATATCCACTCAACAAATTGCATAACAAGCTAAAGGATAATTTGGAGGAAAGGTTGCAAATGAAAAAAACAACTAAAGTGCAACGACATTCAAACGGTTCAAAAGCCGAAAGAAATTTCATTATTCCATAGTGTGTCCACTTTTTAGACTTTGTCCAAATCCTTTGGCCGCGACGTTTCAATAGAGAATAAAAAATAAACAATATAACAAAAATAAAAACGCACAGAAAAGGCCGGACTAAATGAAAAGAAGATTGTAAAAAAGTTTGACACATTTTTAGAAACATCAGGCGAGTATTCTCTCCAAGAGTGATCGTAAATTTCACTGTTAGCGTCAAGATGAGAAAGGGGACATGGTTGGAGATTTGAACGTATTTGCGATTCGTAATAATGTTAACGACACACTTGTAAATCAGATGTTTCCGAAGTAATAAATGAATAATGACTCAATACTAAGTTGATACATAGTCAATTTGAAAGTAAATTTGTAGGCAATTATTGTTTCATTTGATTATTTAAAAACGCGCGTAGATAAAATGTAGCACATTATTCCATAGGTACACGTTGCTAAATTGAAGTAGGTTGCTTTGACGTCTACTTAAAAGTAAGGAGTATTTAGCCAATTTTCCAAACATTTACACTTTTCATAAATTAAAATGTGATTTTCATAAAATCATTCTGTAATTCAATATAGCTTCAAACAATAAGCATTTACTATTATCAGCCTGTTTCCAATGTATCATTTTCAATAGTCTTCTCTATTTACACAACCCCATACCCCTCTATAATTTCTATCGAGATTTCCGCGATACGTTTTAGCAATCAGTTTGTTCCCCCGATATATTTCCTAAGCAGAGAAAGAAGTGAGTTTCGTTCTACGAAGGCACGATAAGAATTTCATTTCCTCGCCGCTACTGGTGTGCTGATATCTAAGGAAGTCGCTGACAAAAATACCTAAGCGTTAAAGGTAGGATTCTTCTGGTGGTAAAAAGGGATTTGAAGTATTCAGTAAAGCTTTCGTAGGTACTGTAAAATACTGCGCTGTAGTAGGTACTTTGTAAAATCCTAATGACCAACAAGATACGTAATATTTTTAAATTGCAGAATATTTAGATATGTATTGATTTATAATTGTTATAAAAATTACGTTTGACAGAACCTTTTAACACAGCATCTTCAAAGTATTTATTATAATTTATTGACATTAGAAGATTTAAAACAAAAAGTAAAAACATTAATGAAAATGTATAGTCAAGTAGGAATTTATCGCCTACTAGATTCACATAAAGTTGGTTAATCTATAGCTATCATGGCATAAGAGCGGGTGAATGTATAAAACAAAAAGAACCCGAATTCGAAGAACGAAACGGATTCCAACTCAGCTTTGATTTTATGAATTCCCAAAGCTAGATCTGAAGTTTCGGACCGGGAAAAAACAAAATAAACTTTCTGATAGCTGAACTATATTGAACTTTGAATTCATAGACATAAGGCTGGTATTGATTGATATTACAGCGGCATGGGTTTCGAAGTCCCAGGGTCCGGATGACATCCTTTATCATGATGCATTCCATACATTCGTTTTTTCGATTTGTGCAGAGCCAGAAAATTGTATCAAATGCGGACTTAGAATTATAAATAAGTTGGTTTGGTACTAATCTTTGTTTGTATTGAAATATATTGAACTGCTGTTATTGCTTGTAAAATTTAGGACAGATGAAATAGGTGCGCTTCTATCCTACGCATGCGTATATGTAAACGTATTTCAGGCAGTATTGGTTCAGCCGTTGCAATTTGAACTTGCTATTGACTGACAGTGAAAAAGATCAAACGTGCACGTAATATTTTCAAATTTTACCATAAATGTACCAAAAAAAATAATATAATAGTTAGTAAAGGCATTATTAATAAAAATAACTCTAATTACTATGTCAAACATAAATAATAAAAAATACTCACAATATTTATCCAACAGCATGAATAAAATTAGTTGAAATCACTCCAATAAATTGTAGAAAACACTAAACACCATTAAACAATCTGCAATATCACTGCACCAAATATTCCTCCAAATTTCTTATAGAACACTCAATAACTATCAATAAAATAATTTATGAGATGAACCTTTTCATCATCTAAAACAATAATGATTACGTCTCCATTCAATTCTTTGTGGATAATAAAATAAAGGTAGCGCCGTGTCTACATCGATACGTATGGTCTATACAAAACCTTATTTACAACTGACAATGCTGTCCATAATATAACAGAATCGTTCGGAGCTCACATAGAGTGGAGAAGGCATCTGCCGAACCCGCTCAAAAAGATAGCTTCAATAAACACCACATCAAAACGCTAACCACAATTTTTTAACACTACTTCACGACCCTAGCATTTAAACTCGACTGTAAAAAAAAGTCACAAGGTAGGGGAATAATTTCGTAAGCCACTATTCGATCCTATACAAAACTTTTGACACGAACACTTTGCGCTTGGGCAGTCTATTTTAGAAGGGTGTGAGACGGCGGTACCCAACCCGCGACTAATTTTTATGCGTGCGACGGAGACGGCTAGACAAAAGTGTGTCGCATTTGAATAAAGTTTAGGGGGACCAAATAATCGTGAGCCGCGGGACGTCGAGTAGGTGGTGATAAAGCATTCGTAGCCAGCTCGTTCCCAAATCGAATACGATGAGTAATATTATTTAAAAAGCAAGATTTGTTACCTGTCGCCCACACGGGTTTTTTGGAAGAAAAATACAATTAACTAGACCGAGAGTATAAATCATTTGTGCACAGTGCGCGCGCTCAGGTTGTGCAATTATGCTCCTTTCGTAAAAAAGGAAAGGTGACGGTAATACAATTTTGTGGCTGGCCTTTTTTGTGAATGGTCTGTGAATAGAACAGATAATTAGATTATTATACCCTTGTTTAGAGGAAATAACAGCACTTTAGAATTTCCTTTATTTCTAAAAATGATTGTACCAGGCAATTTTTTTCATCAGCATTAATATAAAATGCTCCTTCACATTTTTTAGCTGCAAAGCTGCCCCATGAAAAATAATAGGATGTGATCCGCTCATTGTTTTAAACAACAATTTAATTCATCTTCCACGGAAATTACAAGCATCGACCGCAAATGTAAAAGCTTTTAAGTTTCGTAGCAACAAGTACACATCGAGAGGTGAACACTCAATCGAGGTAATTTCAAAATAGCGACCTGCCCCAAGCCTCAATTACAGTTTTCGACCGAGCGGCGAGCACCTCGGTTCTCGAAGGCGAGTACACCAATCGCGCTCGAAAATTGCTCGACAACCTTTTGGAAATGGTCGGGCGAACTTGAATTGCAAACCATGAGACAACTATTAGCGAATCTGTGCTTGATCCGACAAATCGGGACTCGACGTAGCAAATTATGGAAGAGAAAGACTCGACTTGAAAATTGCAAGAGCAGCCATTGGGAGGTCGTGCGCTGGCTAATGAAGACGTTAAGCTAAATCGTGGCCGCTTTTATAGAATGTTATGGGCCTTATTGATTTTTATGAGAATATATTTTATTACCTCTCCCTGGGTGCCGTGAAACTTACGACTTATCTGTCAGCGAGACACGAAGCTACTTTGATCACAAACGCATTGAAAAACGGAATGAAATAAATTTCAACACATACAAAAAGCTGTGTCACAATAATCAACAGAAGCAATTTAATTTAAGCGACGTAAACGCGCGGCTATCTGGCACCGGCATCGATATTAAGGGTGTGTTAAATGACAAAGTGCGACCAAGAGAGAAATGCTTTAAAACGGTGTAATTTTTACTGTTTATCTCGAGATCTCGAGAGATTTGGCATTTAGAATGCCTTCCGGTGAGCGTGTACCATCTTTATTCGAATTCAAAAGAAGGTGAGCAAGCACTCCATTTAGATTAAAAACTATTTCGAATGAAAATGTAAAAAAAAGTTCTTATTTTGAAAAACAGGTTAGTATGGAGATTGCTTTTGAACATAAAAATCCCTCCCCAAATAAAACTCATTTACATTGTAAAGGGTGTAAAGTTGGCAATTCGTTTCGCGGTTGCGACTACGTAGCATTGATTAAAAACTATCCTACACGGTCTGAATGTTCTCGTGTAATGAATACCCCCGCATTCATATTAATTTTGATATTCGTATAATTTCGGTGAAATGCACTGATTTACATGAGCGCCAAATTAAAACCTATGATGATAGGTTACACGCGTAGAGCACCACGAATTTGCCGCAATGAAAAATAATGGTGTCAATGATATTAAAAACTACGGTACGTACTATTAATATTCAATTACACAAAATTTGTAGTAATAACATAGTAAATATTACATATTATGTGTGGCGTTATGAGTTAGGGGTACCTAGAGCGGCAGAGCGGACTTTCAGAATTTTTTCTTCCGCTTGTGAGATTTCTTAAATTTATAGGTATATGTGTGCCTAGCACTAGGCTAGCACTAGGTTTTCTTTGTCCAATCTAGCCAAATAAATAAATAAATATATATAATGCTGGACAATTCACACAGCATCGTCTAGCCCCAAGCTAAGCAGAGCTTGTGTTATGGGTACTAGATAACTGATATACTTAATACAATACATAACATAGATATTATTTATTATACATAAACGACAAGAACACCCTGAACAAATATCTGCAGATCGTACAAACATTTGTCCCGAGGCGGGAATAGAACCCGCAACCTCCTGCGCCGCAGGTTGTCGTAAAAACCTCCTTTATCGCATTCACATTATTATGTATTATAAATGCGAAAGCTTTGTTTGTTACCTCTTCACGCCAAAACTATTAAACGGATCGGGCTGAAATTTTGCATACATGTAGTTCTAAGAAAAAAACACCGGTTATTTTGTATCCCATAAAACAGTTAAAATATTAATAGATCTCTCTTAGGTAGGATAAAGGACTCTTAGGACTCTATCTCATCTTATAGTAGAGTCCTAAGGGTTAAAAAAGGAACAGCATGTTTGCTGTTGTTTATGTTCTAAATTTAAATCCACAGGCCTATTTTTTGTTTATTACGTACCTGTATTTTTTTTGTATTTCCCTTATTTTTTATATAACATGTGTGTGGCTATAAATAAATTATTTATTCTTTATTCTTTAGATATGGATAGAAATTACATTTAAACGTTTGCATAGAAACAAAGCGTGCAAAGCCGCGGGCAGAAACTAGTTTTAAATAATTAAAAACTACTGAAATTTTGTACTTCGGTAAAGTAACGTGAGAAACGGACACAGAAATTTCCATAAAGCTCTCACGATTTTTCAAAAACAAATATGGAAGCTTGTAATCAATACCTGTCTATAATAAATACCTATCGTATAATACTCGGTAATAATAAGATTATAATCGATTGAACACACCTCTCGATGAAGATATTACATCGGACGGGTTGGATGTTTATTTCTGGAACGTGCATATGTATATATGGTGTCTTCTTCAAATTAGTGCACAATACTCAAGGAAGTTATTCGCCTGCTACCACAGATTAATATACAGTGAACAAACTAAGCCGCAAATGATTCTTTTTTTAGACATTTTTTTTACAAGTAATGTCTTATTATGACAGTGTGGTAATTGACTGCAGTTGTCTCGTGTCACCAGGTGAGAAGAAAAGGCGCGCATCAAAGAGGTCGCCAGTTGGGATGTCTTAAAAGTATAAAAGGCATTGATCGTAATAAAATTTTAAAATCTGCAAAAAAAGCAAGAAACGTTTGCGGCTTGGTGGTTTGGTATAACCTCAGTATTGTGCACTAATTTGGAAGCACCCTGTATTATATTTCTTGCTTGCTTGAACATTACGTTGTTTGCCGCCATACTTTTGCTGTTTGATTCTGTAAAGGAAGTAGTATAGTAAATCTAACAAAAAATTATAACGTGATGCTATAGGTAGGTTAGGTACGGATAGCAGCATCATTGGTAACCCCTTTAACGTTTTCACTTCTACTGCTAGAGGGTTACTAGTTGATGATGCTGTCTGTACGTAAAACTATAATAGTAATTCACATAGATTTTAACAGGATTGAATAAACTTCAATGTTTCCCCTGTAGGTGGAGCTAACGGCGGCGCTAGAGTCCAAAGGAAGTCTTAAAGTTTTTCGACTTTTACTTCACTTAATCTCGTGGAGTACCTAGTTGGTTAGCACATTCCCGTCCTGAGCGAAGGATGCAGGTTCAAGTCCCGCAGGAATTTTAAAATTTTTGGGATATTATTTGATTTCTTATTTACGTTATTCATATAGATAACTTAAAAAAATATTAAAGTTTAGTTTTTCCGCAACGGTAGACGCGCTTTGCTTTTCACCATACTGACCGCTCCCAACGCTGCTTAACTTCGGTAATCGTTGTTCCACTTGGTATAAACGTTGCCGTCTTATTATTAAATTAATTTAATTTTTATCTTGTGTTGTTATTGTGGCAATATGTATGGCACACTCTGTAAAAAAATCAACCGTCTACCTTTCACGGCCCTAGAGATACAGATACAGCCTTTACAAACAAAGAGCAAAAAAACCAAAAAAAAACATTTTTTTTTTGTATGGAAGCCCCTGTTTATTTCGACATTTATTTTATTTTTATTATTAACTGTTATAGCGGCAAGAGGAATGAATACACATTCACTGAAAATTTTAACTGTCTACCACTTACGGTTTATGAAATAGAGCCGTTGACAGACGGACGGACGGACAGCGGAGGCTTAGTAATAGGGTTCCGTTTTCACCCGTCGGGTACGGAACCCTTAAAACTAACGGCAATACTTCATAACTCAGCAATATTTCTTTCAAGTACCATTAATCGGACCACCTTATATTTCACAGAGCAATAAGCCACCGGCCCTCAAACGCTCTTGTAATCTAAACGACCGTTTTTAAAACTAATAAAAGAGCTCGTTAAAAATAGCTACCGGATTTTTCAAGAGGTTGAGCAGATACACATGAGTTTGAAGAAAAGGTTTATTTAAAGAGTATAAACACTTTTTGGATGGTAGGTTTTTTAACATGTTTTGTGAAAGCTAGCGATATATTGATCATAATTTATGAATTACAACGGAAGAACACACTTAAACTATAATTAATATGTATAATGGGTACCTATTATACCTCTACAATTTTTTTGAGATACAAAATACAAAAGAGATTTATAGGGTACCTAACCTTAATAAACATTCATAAAAACCACGAAAACCTCTTTCGTATTTTTATCCGAAAACTAACTTAAGAATCAAATAAAGCCTAGTTTAAGTTTGCTGTACTGATAAAAAATAGAGCGAAGAAATTACAATTATTTGAATTACCCACTGCATAAAGACAAAAAATATGATATCCTAGCACATGTGTGAGCCCAGCTCTATATTACCCGAATATTTTCAAGAGCCTATCTCAAACAATCAAGCAGTGTTCTAGCAGCAAATGAGATGCATCAATCAAGTCGAATGAAAACAGATACCTACCTACGTCTTTAAAATGTCCAGGCTTTCCCACCGGATGCATGCACTCTATCATAAAGGTGGTAAGGTTAATTTTGTGATCTTGATTTGTTTAGGTTGGTATTACGTAGATGTAGCAGGATCGTAGAATCAGCCCGTTCAAAAGGATTTTCATGCAAGATATTTTCTTTAAAATGTTCTACCTAATAAAAACAGAGACATCGGCAAATAAAATCTCGTATTATTTATATTCATTGTTCTCAATTAATTATTTTATATTATTATAATAAATACTACATACCGGCCCACAAGTAGGCAAAAGAATAATAAAAAACAATTTGTGAAACAGGTATAATTAAATTAAATATTGGAATAAAATTAGATATTGAAGTAAGATATTTATTATGTAGAATAGTTTACACAAATATAAGCTTACCGCTATCACTCTTGTCATTTCCTCTAAGTATCACCTGTATGCAAATTTATTATCATTTCAAAGCCGACGATATCCTTTAATAATATCCTTTAGTGTTGACCAAATTGACTCTGACCTGAAAAATATTCACGCATGGGCAAAGGCCTTTGGCCTTCTGGTTAACCCATAGAAGTTTCAAGCTCTAATCTGCAGCAGCCCTTTCATCCTAGACAAAGTTCGACAATCACCAATTCCCCCTCTATTCTACAGACTCGACTCTCCTATCAGCTACTCTGCTTCTGCCAAGAATTTGGGTGTCATCTTTGACCCGTTGTTATTCTGGCAAAAGCACGTCAACGGAATCAGCCAGTGAGTTCACTGTTCTTTTCATTCCCTCAAAAGATTTTCTTCCACTGCAGACCAAAATCACTTTAGCTCAATTACTCCTTCTTCTCATATTAGTTTATGCTGACACTTGTGACCTTGACGCCTCGGCTGAAATCTTCAACAAATTAGAACGTATTCAAAATCTGTGCATCCGGTTTAGGTTCGGTTTGCGTAAATATGATCACGTCTCAATGTCAGAGATCAGTTAAAATGGCTTCCAATTCGTCGCCGGCGTGATTTGCACGTTCTTTCGCTTATTTATAACATTCTGAACAATCCCCTCTCTCCTTCTTACCTTCGTGAGGGTTTTAACTTCCTTACCCTCGTGATAGACCCTGCAGAACATCTTTGTCCCTTATTCTTTTATTCCCTGCCCCCAGCCGTTACGGTGGCTCCTATATACTGTCGACTCAGTAAGGTTATGGAATTCTCTCCCACACGATATTCGTGCTAGCCCCTCACTCTTCACCTTCATGCGTAAAGTCAAAGAGCATTACCTATCTTTTTGACTCTGTTGTATTATAGTTATGTATATATTATATTATACAAATGTATGTAATTATCGTATGATATAGGAAAATAGGAATTGTATTTTATGTATTAAAATAGGTATCATAGACATAGTGTAGTAATAATATGTAGTAGTCTATTAATTATGCAGTTAAGTAGTTAAGGATTTAAAAAAGATAGTGGTTTACCATCTTTTTCTCTATGAAAGTTATGCACGCGGTACCCACATAACCTTGTCTCTCTCTCTCCCAATAAGGTTTGCTGGAAGAGAACTCTTTTTAGGGTTAAGCTCGCCTTTGCCATTCCTTCTCTAGTTTTATGTTTTTATGTATGTTTTATTTACTGCAATAAAGAATTAAGAAGAAGTCTTGTTATCAAAATTTATGTTAGGTACCTACAGCAAACGTGTGCAGCAAACGATCGAGCCGCTAAAATGTTCTTCCCTTTAACCAATAAAAATATTGTTAATAGCTAGGTAGGTATGTAATGCTAGGGCGCGTAATGTTTTAAGAGGGCGTACCAATTATTAGGATAAACATTTCTGAGTCATTTCTGCGCCCCCCTTGGTTTTTAACCTGGGGCCTAGGCGCCGGTCGCCCTGGCCTATTTACGGCACTGCTTGTCCAAATTTAACGCATTCACTCATAGGCATCGCATCGCAGAGGCGATGCGTGTGCTATGTGCTATGTCCTTTTCTAGTTCCCACTGGGTTATTTCCGTTCTAAAAAGGTTTAACCTACACAAACTATGCAGGAGGCAATTTGTTTAAAGCTTTTTCTTTTAGCTTTTTTCATTTAGCTTTTCCAGTAAAACCTGTCGGTTCTTCTTACTTGCTTTCGGTATAGGAAGGTTTGTAGTTTTAAAACTTTCAGTTCCATTTTTCTAGATTTCGGGAGGTCCACTTCCATTCAATAACCCAATAAGTACATACCTACCTTTATACTCTTTTAGTAAACCCTGCGGTGTGGCAATAGCTTTATAATTTTGCACTGATTACAAAGGGGAGCCGGCGGCGGCTATAATTTCGTCTTGTACCGATCGTGCTGTACATAAATTATCGGTTATTGATGAAGACATTAAGCTTGAACCGTAACTGTACAATTATAACAATTTTTGGACGGGATAAAGGCTGGACGAACGAGAAAATTATGGTACGGAAGAACGAAATTTCTCTCAAAAATTTACGTAAATACCTACCAAGTAGGTAGCTTACAATATGCATACTATCGCAGTTCAAGATGTACCGGCAACTTTACAACATGACGTAAAGAAGAGGTCTATGTACCTACAAATAATGGTAGGTAGGTTAGATAGGTAAACCGGCTTTAAAAGCAAGCCCCAAAAAATTGTGCCCGTCAACCTCTAAGTTTACTTAAGCGTGATAAAGAAAACAAAACTACATACTTTCAAAATAATTATAATCTTAATACTTTTTTACCAAGAACGTAGACACTGTTTTTCTCCCATTCCAAACAAATAAGGGCAAGTCGATTTCGTTTCCGCTTTCGATGATCTCCTTCATTAATTAATGATTGTTTTCACGTCAGATTCTGCACTTCGGTGTATCAGTAATGAGAACTCGATTTTTAAAGCCTCAATTTCTTCTGAGGTCTTCATATCGAAGGCGGTTTCACCTAATTTCGATGGTAATTTTTTCGGATCAAATAAGATTAATTGCGCGACGTTGCCACATAATTAGGGACATTGATGGAGTTTTTGGGTTCTTTACTTGAACGGAACTTTCGTATATTTTATGTAGTTGCGAAATTTACAAATAACGCATACCAACCAAAAATATCACCATACAAAGAGGCGTTCAAATCGGCTCGAAAATTGTGGAAAAGTAAAGTATATTACCTTATGTTTTGACCAGACTTCTTAAGTCGATTTTCTTTTTTAGTGTTTTTTTTAATTTTTTAAAACAATTTTTTTTCTTACTTTTTTATTTATTTATTAACCACCTTGTTATTGTATACATATTACAATAATTCACAATAACCCCGAGGAATTTGCGTAACAAGTTGATCAAGCTTTAGAAGTTCGATTTTTAGCACTCGGGCCGCTTTTTGTAAGACTTGTTTTATCTATTCAGTAACTTGTTTTCGGATTGCTACTATTTTTGAGGTGTCATTTCATTGAACATTTAGTGTCTTTTTACGCAATACTCGTATGTACATATATGTATTTAGATATTGGACACAATGCCAGTTGATCGAGGAACCCCATCACACCGGCTTTTCCTTGGCCATTTGCAAGAAATCTCATAGTTCATATATCCTGAATTGATTTTGTACAATGTATTAATTAAGAAATATCTGGTTTATATCTTAATCAAAAGGTATTGAGTACGGAACATGATTTATGTATCTCGCGCCTCCATTTTAAATAAAACATCGCCGTGAGCTTCGACGTCTACGAATGAAAGTCACGATTGTAATTTTAAAACGTCGATGCGATGTTTGATGATTTTATTTGCGCGTTATTTATTGGTTAAAAGCCTACACATGGCTGAATTCCGTGGTCGAAAGAAATTATCGTGGCCATGCTGTTTCCCTTAGTTATGCTTCTTTCTGGGCCTTCTTCTCACCAGAGTGACCAAGACTTTGTATGTAAGCATTAATATTGTTTTTGTAAACAGCAAGGTGACTTAATAAACTACCTCAGTAATCTAACACAAAAACGCAGAGAAATATCCTTTACATGTTAATAATCAAAGAAATTATAATTATAACAGCTTTTAGAATATATATTTTTCAGTGCCATCGAATTGTTAATAACTATGTTTTTATTTCAAATATTTTACATGCTCATTTCTCAGCTTTGTCTACGACCACGACACCTTACCGTATCCCCCTCACACATATCTACAGGGTCGTTCTGTGTCGAATACTTGACGTATAGACGTTTTTCAACCGCGTCTCCGTGAGGGTGACAGCATGAGATGTACTGAATACATCTGTCTGAGGCCTGTGTCTCAATAGCGGCCTCATTCAACTGCTATGCTCGATAGAAACCAAAGGATTGACATGGCTGGAGGAATAGATACAGCATTGAAAAATTTCAATGTGACTCTGATTTCGTATTGAGTGTTTTGATTCGATCCGCCGTTCTATTTGATAGAACTTGAACTGCAAAACTAATTTTAGGCTACAAAGCCTAAAATTAGTTTTGCAGTTCTGTTTAGTTTTGCAGTTAAGAGCCATGAAATTTTATGCACTTGAGTGATGATAACTTCTGATTTTCGCATGTAACTTGACTGAAACTTTTTTTATTAGCCTGTATTAATGTCCCACTGTTGGGCAAAAGCCTAACCCTCCATAAAAAAACTTTTGTATTCCATTATTTTGAGGGAGATAAGACATCTCCAATCTCTTTAATTGATCTATTTGTGAGTCTATGTTCAGTTTAGTTTACTAAACAGGGTAGGTTTATCACATTAAGTTCTTAAGCCCTCATAAGCTTTCAAAGTTCCGGGAAAATGCGTAGTCTTGTTAAGCACTGTCTATGTTTTGGGATAATTGTGATGGAAGAAGATTAAATTATTATCTAAGGTATATTCTACGATATTTTTACCCGCGAGGTGTGGCAGCGGTTTTGTTTTTTGAGTGTTTCTGTGGTTAGTGGACACTCTTTAGTACCACGAAGCATCAAAACGGCTAAATAGATTTTGAGAGTTATGAAAACACTAATTTCCTGAAGTGTTTATAGCTACTAGTGATGGCCTTTGCAAAAAAAAGTCAAAGAGCGGGAAACGAGTCGTGTTTTTTTATAGTTTTCAAAAACAATACAATACAAATACTCTTTATTGCACACCAACTAAAACAGGAACACAGAACAGGAAAAGACAAATACAGATTACGTTGCACAATGTGCGGCCTTATCGCTATAAGCGATCTCTTCCAGGCAACCTTTGGATGGACAGGAAGGGATAGAACAAGTGTAGACTTACCATGTGTATTGTGTAAATTAGTTGTTTATAATGCATAGAAAGCGCTCAGATTTAGAACTAGAAATATTTGCAATGAATGCCTTATGCAACACTTAAGACTTGCTTGCAAAAAACCAACATCATACAGACAATGTACAAACAGCGTCGTCAGCGTAGCCCTAAGATGGTTTATGTTCGCCATTGTTAGTTCACAGCATCGCTTAGCTTTAGTTCTCGAGCTATTATATTATTGACTTCCTACAAGACGGCTTATTGTACAATATAGTTTATTTGCAGGTAATAGTTTTATGTGCAGAAAGGACCTATGAAGAGAAATAGACTCTTTGGAGTGAAAAATTTGAATAAGGGCAGGCCAAGTGCGCAGAAGATTTCTATCAGAGGCGGCTCTTCAAAAATGATAGGTATGTATGTACGCACTCAATATTTCAACTTCGACCACTAAAAGTTGTCAACGGTCTACACAAAACAATGAGTTCGATAAACAAATCGAATAAAGAGCTGTGCTATTCGAAACAAATCAAGCAATCGAATTTCTGTTCGAAACAAATCAACCAATCGAAGCGCAGATCAAAGTATCGATGCTATTCCACCTATCAGTCACAACAAGAAAAAGTAAGTCTGCATCACTAGGTACTTCTATGTTTGAATTTGGAGTGAAAGTGCAGTCGTAGATGAATGGTTGATTTAGAAAAAAGATAAACCATGGCCATTACAATGATAAGGTGATGTCAATTCATGTGTCGCCAAAACTAAAGTAAACTATTTTGACAGTACTAAAAATGTTGCCGTCTCTTTCATAACGGTTGAAATCGAAAAATTCAATTAAACGATTACTTTAGATTAGTTTTAGCGACAACTGAATTAACACCACTGTCTACGAAAAGTATATGTATGATATTTTTTCCCAGAGATGTAGGTACTACCTGAAGAGCAGCGGGGAAGAGGATATCCTGCGAGTAATGGGTATGCATTTATATTAGGTACTCGGTTGTTACCTAATATAAATGCCTAGATATATTTTGTAAACAAAGAGAATACAAAATTAATCTGAATATATTGGTGGAAAATAAGTACATTAGCATGATTGAAGCAAAAGCTCAAAACAATTTTTTGCTTTGATATCTTATAATCATCATTTAATTCGAATAAACATTTATCGACGTACTTTATGCGTTATTGAAGTTTACATTTTTTTCGCAACCGCTGTTACCTCGCTGTTTTCTGTTATAGTTATCAGTTTTTTTAGTTTTGTTTATAAATGTCTTTGTGTACATAAAATATCTTGGATTCTAGAACCAAGTATAGCTATCTCTGTTTGAAACGCATCCAATGCACTTTCACTACAAATTAATACATTGGGTCTAGATAATGCTAAGTAGATTGTCCATCATTTGAAATAGTACTAGGCACATATGTACCTATGTATATATTATATTAATTTATTTTTTGTTTTCCGAAACTTCACGTGACCTCTAAGAAGTAGAAAAAATTGTATCCGTTTGAAAGCGAGTGGTTGCTACTGCTCCATAACTAAAAAATATTACACTTAAAATACTGTAAACTTATCTCCAAATACAACTAAACGACAACGAGCGTATGCTAGAATTCCCCACATTCAGTATTCGCTGTATGTAAGCGATGTCAACTCGACGTGTTCTAGTGAATAACAATCGAGGTGAGTTGGCAGTCGCGGTGATGAGCGAGCCCTACTATGGTATTTAGAAGGGGAAATTCTAGAAAAGGAAATGAGTACACCGGCTTGGGAAAGCTAACTATAATGAAAGATCGTAACCATAAAAAAACCTTGTATCGAAGATTGGATCAACCTATCACACTTTCGTTAACGAAAGTTGATGATGGGCTTTGTTGATGAATAGACAGTTTGATAAAAATAATAAAAAGAAATTCTATTTACGTTTATTATTGATTACAGGCATAGATCTAAGTAAAAAAGGGGAGATTAGGTACTAGCGTTGCAAAAGTGGAAGGCTCAAATTAGGTGCAATTAGGTTTACCCACCTCAGTCTTAGTCAATAATCTGATCGCTAGGACTATTTAATTTAATTTGATTGTACATTATTATATTTGATTTTACTTAATTTTGAAATTTTTAATTGTGTATTTAAATGTGTGTGTTAGTGTTATCTACGGATCTATTGTCTGATATAAATTATTTTTATTTTATTTTGTTTATTTATTTAGTCAGACGGGGCGGCGCGGCGGCGCAGCGGCGCGGGCGGCGTTCGTGTTTCGCTTGCTTGCTACGGCGTTCTTTTGTGTGATTTATTGATTAAAAGACTACATCAATGCTCTCGTGTTCGTTCAATATGTGTACAAATGGCTCCAGAAGAAAAGACAAAGCCCAAGGCTTCACTTTTCACTTGTAAAAACATCAAAACTTAAAATGTTCTAATTATTGTACTGCTTTATTTCGCCTTTTACAAACAGGGATAGAAAATACGATAAATTTGTGTGTAAAAAGAGATAAATACCCGTTTCATATTGACTGGAAATGTAACTGTGAGGGTGTGTGTTTTATACCATTTATTGTTATATCATGGTCAGTTATTGAGTAAGCGCTGGAAGAACGTAACATATCTCTCCTTTTTATTTATATCTATGGTTACAGGGAATTTGGGTCTTTTTGTCTTGTTTGTCCTTATCAGGATGACCCAGAAGGATACTCTTCCTCCAAATTAAACATTTGAAAAAAAATGCGAATTATACTGGGCTCTTGTGTAGCCTTAGCTTTAAGATTAACTCTCATAAAAGTCCTATGTGCTGATCGCTTCGGCCCCACACATTCCTCCCAATCCTTATTTATGGCCCAAGATCATGGAAATAATCATAATAATGCTAAACAACCTAAAGCTTCAAAGTAAACACAGCTTGGGAAGTAATAATAACATGAAAAATTTATATAAGTGTCAAACATAAAGTTTTCTGGACAATACGTCGACTTTACAAGACGTTCGAGAACCATCGGTAAGAAAGAACTGGACAGTGATGTTGGCTGACTTGGGACTTTGGCAGCTGGGCACCATGTCCGGTGCTTCATGGGAACTTTGTGATGTCATACTTTATGTGATGTTTATCTTCTAGGGTCAGAATACTGGTAGCTATTTAACAAATTTTTTTTAATAAAAAGATTCTGCTATCTGTTTAACTTTAACTAAACTGAGATGGAATAAAGAATCGCAACCACTACTATAGCAAGTGAAATTATGGATTTATTTTAAAAGTAGTAATTTGAAGAATAAGCATAAGGTGAACCGACTCGCTGCAATAAGACAAGTCTCTGCTTTAGTCGGACCCTTAAGAGACCGGTGTCCTCAGGAGCACCACATACACTCTGACTCTCACGCACCCACATACTACACAACACACCCCCCTGGCGACTCTTTATGCCCGGAAAAAAAAAGTTACCTTCTACCTAAGTAGTAATCATCTGAATGACGGTGATAAATTGAATCTTCTTCAAGTCTATTAAGAGGATTTCATACAGCAACAAATAGGATTCAATTCTAAACGTCATCTATGACAATAAATTAATATTTTAGAAAGCAGTCCATCTGCTTTTTCAGATTTGAAAAATATATTTTTTGAAATCATAGGTTGCTATACTTTCGTTCGACCATAATCTAACGTGGTAGGTAACGATGTGGCTGATGGTTAACCTAAGTTAATATAACAGACAAATTTTCTGCCTCTATTCTCACACCTATTCACGAGCTCAAATCACAATCCTCCTTCGTCGCAGTCAGGTAAATGGAATTCATACTCCACTTTCCCGCTGGCATTATGCAAGAGCCCAGTAAATTGAGGAGGCTGTACCATGCGACTGATTCATAGTCTCAGCTGCGTGATCTGTTTCCTAATGCCTAACGCTTGCCTTTGTTTATCTTGCAACTTGCTACAGCCAACGCCTTTGCGCGCGTTATTTTTTTTATAAACCGTAGGCTAAATATTCACAATGATTCTAAATGTTCGATGCTATCAGATAGATACCTTACTACAGTACGACAACAAATTTTGGATATTCCAGTTTTCCCCTTGAAGATCCCTCTTGTAATAGGGATAATTATAATTTAAAAATGATATCCTTGAAGATCTCCCTTGGGGGACAACTTTCAATCTGATTTGTTCGGTAGTTTTGGAACTTACAGATCAACACTACATCAATCAATACTTTCGCTTTTATAATGTTCTTGTGATGTTAGATTGAAAACCAGAAAGTAAGAAACTACCTTAAAATAAGCTTGATGAACCTAGATGACTAGATGTATTTGGTACTAGATAGGCTATGGTCCTATGGCTTTCTGAGAATCAGGTTGTGAATCGGGTGTATCAGAAGTATAATTTAATCGTATACATTAATGTCTGCGTTTATGGCTCTTTAGGTACTCAGTGCTGAATAAAATGATACTCTCATGAACCATCAACAATGTTAAATTATAAGAGATTTGACACAATTTAAAGCTAAATCCTGCACAATCCTCTTAATTCTCATCCGAGACAGGTAATTTTAATGCATATTTAATGGGGTATTCTTGGCTTCAAATTCGCTAAGATAAGGTACGGCTATAATGCATGCAGTTTGCTCTCTCGCGTTATTTATCGCGTGATTTTTGGCAACACTATGTTTAACGTTTAGCCACGAAACAAGCGAGAAGCGGAAACCAACGTGAGAATCCCCCGCTTTCAAACTATTCGCACTAAAACTCTCCAACTGCAACGTCTCGATGTTGGTTCGCGGCCTTTCGAGTTTCATTTGTTTTCCCTCAGACCCTTTGGTTTAAGTTTGTCCTTTTGAAACCCGGTTGCGCTTGTGTTCGCTTATCGCTACCCGCCGTGTTCATGGCTTGTTTAAGCCGCTATTTTAGTTGGCTAGATGTGCAATCTTCATAATGCATGCTCTTTTGTGCAGAGCCGCGGGGTACTGACGTATTCGCTGTGACGTAAGTATGATCAAGTGGAGGTATTATAGGATTTACTGAGTGTTATCTATTTGATGTATTTGTGATTGGGTGCACTCATGATATCGGTACGTGTTTACGGTGGCCGAGGCATCTTGTAACTGTACCTATAGTTACAAGATGACTCGGTCGGAGATGACGGCTCGGGAATATTTTTTTTTTTGATTATATTAAAATATATTATATAATAGGTATATTATTACAGTACTGGGCAAAAGTTTCCCTAGTTGGGTAGAAACTTTGCAGCCCATAGAGTACATTCTCGATTTACATCGCATAGTGCTACTTACAAACTGTTGAAGTTGAATGATTTCATTACGGTGAGGAACATACCTGAAAATAAAATTATAGCATTAATAATTTTGAATATTATTTGTGTACTCCTTAAAATCTTAGGAAACTTAATAAACATACGAAAACTATGTCTAACGAGCATTTAATGGGATCATCAAATGCTCGCTAGCCATAGTTGTAATCAACTTCGAATCATTTCAGACAGTGAAGGGTGTATAAATATTTGTAGTGCCTTATTGAGTACCTACCAACCGCTTCAATACTGATATAAAAAAATCTGGAGCACACCAAAAACCAGATGAACCAGCCCCGTTGGACCGTCCATTGTGCTATGAAGTTATCATTTCAGCGGTCGTGTTTATGCCGCTGTGACAAGACTCTAATTTGGCGAACGCGGGGCCCGTATTCGTTTACGTACAAAACGCGTAATGCGAGGTGATAACGCGCTCTGCAACGTGTAATGCGAGGTGATAACGCGCTCTGCAACGTTCGCTCGCACGCAGTTGCGAATGCTACAATAGAGACTCGTTGAATCTCTTCGCTTTTTCCACATATTGGCTAAGTCATATTGGTGAAGGTTTTTAAAAGGCTGTCAAATCGCCGTGTGTAGTTTTTGCAGAGATGGACTACCAAGTGATTTTTAATGCAGGTTTTAGTTTCGTTTTAAAAAAACGCAAACGTTGACAACGCTTAGAGAAGTCACCGTATCCATTCATGCGCTCTGACCCATTTTTCAACATGACACAAACTAAATAGATATGTATAAAGATTTTATATACAAAAATATAGGTATCACCTTCGTCCTTATGTACCAAGACCGTCTATTCACAGTTCAAAACGTAACTTACCGCGTTATACATACGTTACAGCTAATAAGAGCCCAGCTTGACCACATCATGAATTATTCCGTCCAACCATGTCCGGTCCATAAAGACGCTTAATTGAGAGGGCATGTTTGTCGCATAACTGACCGTGTGAACTTTTTCTGAATTTTAATCAGTTAGTTCGTAATTAACGTTTTGCTTTATATTTGTAGGTTTTTTGTGAATTCAATGGTAATAATGGTGGTTCGATTGAGGTACGAAGTGCGATTGACACTGCTCTCGGCATTTTGATTGAGTTGGTATGAAGGATATGATTTTTTGTAGCCTTGCATTTCACTCAAAATTTATAAGCATTTTTGCGTTCATGAGGTATTTTACTAAAGGTCTTTCTGACCTTAAACTTATCAATTAACAAGCTGTATGTATAGGTGCCTACGTATGTAGAGTTTTGAGAGAAACAATTTTTCCCAACACAATAAAACACCGAAAATTCGCATCATAAATAACGCACAATATTGAGAGGACACATTTACCGTATGATTTATTTGTGCACCGTGATTAATGTTACGTTAAGCCGAAAATACCGATCGGACTAAGCAGTGAGCACGCCTACACAAGGGGTCAAGCATAAATCATGCAGGGACATCTCAAAAATGCCAACTTCAAAAACATGCCCTCTACAAACCCCGGTCCAGTACCGCACGCACCGAGATGCTAAGACAAGAAAAACAAACGTAAAAAAATAAATAACTTTTGTATACCTTTCTTTCCGTTGTTGGACGCCGAACAAGCAATAAATCACAGAAAGATAAGCATAAAAAGATTGTATGAGGTAGGTACACGGTAGAAGTGAAGTTTTCGTATTTTTGTTATCTTGCGTCAAGCGGTGCCTACTAAAACACGACGCCCACTTCTTTCCCCGAATCGTAGAACTGGAATTTGGACGTAATATACCACCTCATTTATAAGGTAAAACATGGCTTCATATAGGAATTTACAAATTACTTAATGGTACACCCTGCTTCTTGAACTGTGCTTGAAGTTTCTCTGAAGGATAGAGACGTAACGAATACATCCGACAGAGAACCAAAGTTATCGACATAACTGTAAGAATTAGCAAGCTGAAGTGGCAGTAGGCTGGCCGTATCTCGCGAAAACCGACAACCGCTGGGGTAAACATGTTCTTGAGTGGAGACCACGACTCGGCAAACGTAGTGTAGGATGCCCCCCGACCCTCCTGGCCGGAGGCCAGGGTCGTTTACCCTGCTGGATAACGACCTGCGAAAGACTGCAGGCAGATGCTGGATGCGGCAAGCTGAAGACCGGGCGCTATAGCGCTCATTAGGGGAGGCCTATGACCAACAGTGGACTAACATAGGCTAATGATGATGGTGAAATCTTGCATAAACGTGACCAAAGACTTGCACTTAGATAAGAACACACTGAATCTCCTTTATTTAAAAAAGTATATGATTTGAATAAAGTTACAGATTTTATATACCAACAACCATAATAAGTTAAGCACAGCCATACCACATCTACTCAGATTTACCGAGTAAAGACGAAGGTCATGTCAAGTTCCAAGTAAAATGACAAATGTGGCTTTACCAAAGTACATTTTACTTTGTGGAGTGAGTGGTCAAGTAAGAGTCGCGAACGTAGAAACTGATTCCGTATTTATGTAAATTAGGGATGCAACGATACCGATGCCGATAATCGTAAACCGCAGGTTATCGATATTTTTGACGATCATAGGTATCGTAAAAAGTATTACGATTCATAACGATTCTTGAAACTTTGGTTTGATGTTATATTTTGCGTGAAAAGAAATGCAAGACAGTGAGAATAATGGGAACTCGCTATGGTGGTATAGATCATTTGCTGTTAAACATGTAAAAGAGATATTGCATCAAGAAATAGAGTTGGATGCCTCTACCACATCATGCACAAACCAAATTCAAATTAATACTGGAACCTACTTACATACATATAACAAAATAGAATGTTTGTCAACAGATAATATCAGACAAAGAGTTTGAAGAACCTCTATCAATCTTTTTAACAAGTGAGTTTTCTTTATGTGTTTAGTATTTCAGATACTACCTAATAATACCTATACCTAATAAATAAGTAAAATCGGTAGTACATAGTAAATAGATTTTTTTAAACTACAATGCATCAAGCTGAGATGAAGATGACTAATACTTATTACTTAGTTTAGTTAACAAAATATTGTTATCCACAGCTGGTTTAATCCACATGAATATAAAAAACAGACAGAAACCAGAAAAAAAAATGTTTTTTTAATACCAATTTACCAGAAATTAATTATATATATGTCATTTAGTTAAATGGTAAATTTTCATTTTGTTTTAAACTCTCACTTTACCAAATTGTGCCTATTCTTTTAATTTATTTGTAAGACTTTCTTAAGTGCAATGTATGAGAAAAAAATGAATGAAACTGAAACTCTCTTTTTTATTAAATGTAAAATAAATGAATCGTAATGCATTCGTAATCGTAATCGCTATTACGATGCATTCGTCATTCGTATCGGTATCGTAATAGAAATATCGTTGCATCCCTAATGTAAATGAATACTTTTAGTCAATACTTCAAATTTCAATTCAATCGCCAAACCTGGTCTTGGTTTAGTCAAAATATTGGGTATGTACTTAATCTACAGGTTTTTTGGTGATGATGATGATGATAAAGACATAGGAACCAAGACACAAGACAGAAAATCTTCTTCTACTAAACGTTCTAAGTATCCTGTTGGTAACCTACGGAACCCTAAACTAAAGTATCGGTCTGCATCAAGCTGTTTGTAAGTAATTCCCCAAGACATACTCGTAGATGTTCTAAAGTAGAGAACATGTTTTGCAGTTTCCTGGAAAAACAGAAACCGTACTTCGGCCTTTTTGTTAAGTGTAGCTCACACACTTACGCACATATTACGTTGCAGGCACTAACCTTGAATTTAATTAAGGATTAAGGGTTTTTGGAAGACCTTTTAAAAATCTCATTCATAATTTAAGAAAACATGCAAACTGTTTTTCGTTCGTCTCTTTTAGTTTTTTAGTTCAGAACGGTGTAAATGGTGAAGCCTTGTTAGTTTGTAGGCAAGGTTGTTGTAAGAAGAGGCACCAGCCTTTTGTTCATAAATCTATCCCAAAAATCCGCCTCAGCAAAACTTCGATCACCTGAGCCAACAAATTACCTCACGTTGCCACAGAACCCATTTTGTCATTACCTACCGCCTACTGAGCAATTAGATTTGTTAGGTTGTACCTACGGGGCACCATCACCCCGCCCAACTCAACAACAGATGCTTGGACTAATAACCTCTCGAAGTTTCTCCCCTCGTCCTTACCCAGCCTCCCTCAACTAAGATAGATGGCGCCACCATTCTTGCAATTTTCCTGTCGTATCTCGCCTCGTAAATTCCTAGTGATATATTGGTTCGGATCTTTCGCGATGCGACCAGGAGCATACTCGAAATATGATAAGAGTTATTTATTATTGTTCTTATTGGTTTTCTTAGGGGCGCTGGTTCCGTTATGTATTTGTTAAGCAAGGGGCTTTTCTGCTTTTTGAATGAGGCAAAGTTTCGTAATGGCGATTTCGTTTCAGTGGTCGCAAGAACTTTTTTCTCGTCCAAAACTTTGTTTGCCGCAAAAGTTTACAAAACCCGTACCAAATATAAAATTTAAACAGAAGCTCCAATCCATACTTGTACATTGCAGCTTGTAATTTTCTCACCACCACACTCAGCAAACAAATATCCCAACAAAAGCGAGACGAAAGTCAGCATTTCTCGAAAGCAGGCGTTCTCTAAATACCGCGCGGAAATAGCAGGATCTTCGTTAATTTAATCTGAATTAAAAACATCTCGCCGTTTCCATATTCTAATGGCAATAAATTGGGATTGTCTTGGGAAGGGGACCAATTGGTATCAAAATTTTAGGAATTAATTGGGAAAAGTTATTTTGGAGTTTTCGATTGAGTACGCAGGGTTCATGAGTCTATTTATCAGTGCAGTAACAAAAAGTTCAGATTTCGATTCAATTTCAGTAAATTTTGATTGTACAGGCTTACAATCAAGTTACTGAATAAAAAAATTTGAAGTTATTAATTTACCTAATAATCGAAACCAGTAGAATAAATATCTAAGGTATCTATTTTTTTAGCACCTTACAGACAATCAGCTTAATTTAATATTTCCTAATTAAATAAATCCTATTTAAATAAGAAATGAAAAAAAAACACTAGTGGTTTTGATGAATGTTACCTAAGTAAACTAGGAAGGTTCGGAAATTAAGCATTTGATATTCCACGTCTCACATGTACCTCTGCGACAAAGGTTTTGGCAGATGGTTAACTCGGGGCCTACCTACCCAAAATATACCCCTTTTCCATAAAAAGCAAAAGGGTTTCAATTCCAACCAATTTGTATACAGTTTAGAAATAATAGACCCATGAAACTGTTTATTTCTCAATTATTTGTCGAAGGTACAAACAAATGGAAGGAAGTACCCTCGCAGACGCCGGAACTCAGTAGAGTGTCGCTACCGGAAGTGTTATTGCCAGAACGACTACTTCCGGTCGTGTAGACTTCAGACGATGGCGACTATCTTCGCAATTTTTGAGATTATGTACCTGTTACACGACAATGCTTCTAAAGCTGCTATAAGATGAACATTATCAGAACTTTTTGAATATAAACACTACAGAAACCTGCAAGTGAACTTCAAAGAATATCCACTGGTGTGTGGATGGCTAGGCTTTTGTAATTATTTAGATCCTAAGAGTTGAATACTTAGAAGCGCGTGTTTGGAAGTGATGTAGAGGACCTGTTAGATTTTAAAACGTGCGTTTCCAAAGCGCGCACTACAGAACGCATGTGTAATTGTTCTTTCATCTTTGGCTTCTTGAATTTCAGGAAGACTTTGATAACTCTTCGTTTTTAAACCAACGGTGGAGGGTTTTTTCATGACTGGTGTGGATGGAATTTAAAAAAGTATCTCACCAGTTATTCAAATTAATCATCAGACTTAATCCATTTTGTCACTAACCGAATATGCAAATTAAAGGCATTGTAACTTCATTATCCATTCCAAAACGTCAAAAACGCATAACCTTAAGAATGCGGATCGTTTTCAGCCAGCACCCTAATGGGCGTTTCGCCACCCTTGCGGTGACATTTCAAAGCTCTATGAAAAAACAAAACTCGAAACATTATGCAAATGCCATTATGTCCGTATTTTTGTACGTTTCGCCGACTTTATGAGCCGAAAAAGGGTGAAGGGTTAAGACAATTTCTCTATTAAAAGCGGTTTCGATATGACGTTATTTTGTAGTTTATGACGCTGACGAGCGAGGGGTTAAATAAAATATGTGATGATGGTTGAATAATTTTTTTATATTGTGTCTGAAATTGATTGAGAAAACACATGCCCATATTTTTATTGTAGATACGTTCATTGTATATGTAGATGATATGTAATTCCATGTAAAAGCTCTACAAAGAATAGGTAGGTACCTAAGTTTTTAAGTTTAGTAATCATCGTACTACCAGTCTTTGTTAGTAAAATTAAGTGTTTGTAACTGAAAACTCAAATAAAACGTAGCTTTTAATACCATGGCCTGACAAGGAACACCCATTCAAATAGATTAATTACATTTCAAAAACACAAGAGGAGCCGCTAGACCTTATTTTTCTTTAAAACACGCATAGAGATCGCATACAATACAACGCAGTCAAACTGTTACTGCTAATCATTTAAAACAGGTCGGTAGAATAGAATATATAGAATAAAAGATCATATATAGGGTTAATTAAAAAAATAACAGAAGAAAAAATAACCTATTTAAATGAAACAAAATAAATTAAGGCAAAAAGAGTAAATTCAGCATTTTGCTGTAATGCATAATGCTGCAAGCAATGCTGTTTTTCAATTTACTCTTCTCGAATAGCTGGTCACCGAGAGGTTAAAGTGACCAGACCTTCCCAATTTTAGACGCTGACGCAGGCCTTATCACCAGACGCTAGATTCCATCAAATCACCAACGAGGCATATAAGTGGGTTCCTCAATTTACTCCTATTGACGGCGGGCGATTGCATCTGTCTGTTGTCGATCAATTTACCTAGTTACAGGTCATTCAACTTGCAAAAATAGGTCTTGACTGGGTAATATCACAGTTATTTTACTAAAAAACCTTTCGTAGTTTAACAAATTCATTATTTTTTATGAGTGCTCGCAGAGATGCGGAATGCACTACTCTCGAACCACACTCACCCTGAAGAAGTCCCTCGTTAAGGGATGAAACGTTGGATTTCTTCTAACACAAACTAAGTTCGTAGTTAAACCCGCTTACATTCATAACGAATACGGTTAGCACCTATGGTTACTTACCTATAACCGTGACGGTCGCAGCGTCAGAATCGACCCCTGTTACTCAACCCGTGGATGTCGTAAGAGTCGACTAAGGAAATCTATCAATGGAAAGGCTGCAGATTTCGTCTGCATGTTTCAACACCTCTACTGCGATCACCCTCTTGATTCAGCAGTAGACGTATGTGCGCTGATGAGGTATGTAAAATAAAATTCATGATGTTCATATGCCGTTGTAACACAAATTGTACACAATACATTTTGTTGTTTTCATCGTGCTCTCATCGCTGTGTCTAAAATCAAAATTATAATGCAATTTTAGTAAAACCGAAACGCATTTAGTTGACAGAATGAGATATTTCTGCGCCGTAAATATACTGCGAGCTTAAAATAATGACAAAATTTCATGATATTTCAGCGAGTTTTAACGCCCAAAGCCGGTACAAGGTGTAACATAATAGATTTAGTCACAATATGAGACAGAAACATTGAATTTTAAAAGAAAATACAGGTGATACACGAGGACATTTTTCTACAATATTCAAAAAAATATTTTAAGGAGACGAATCTCTCTTCGAGGTAATTTGTCTTTTCTTCTTCGCATCACTTTATCATTACATCAAAAGCCTTTACTAAAACACACTGCTGGATATATGCCTCCCATGATAAGCATCTAATTGGCTCTTTATCATTGGGAGTCATGCCATAATCACACCAGTCATGCAGGCGGCTCTTTTTTTGGCTAGCGTTTTAATTCATGTTTTAAGATAGGTTTATAAATTTAAAATACTTATTTTATTTGTCGGATCTCGATGACCAAGAATGAAAACTTTTGCCATCAACCCCGGCCCACCTAGTACACTTCAGTGCAAAGCAAACAGACACATTTGTTCCAAGTCGACGGGGAGGAAGCTCTGACGTGTATCCCGGTATTGTCAGAATTTTAAGTGGTTCTAAAAGGATCGCGCGAAGCTCCGTGTTGTTTCAGTTTGTTTTGGTTTCTTCCATTTGGGAAATTCGTGAGCGTTCCCATTTTGAAACATTTTCATTTGTATAAAAGCGTCGAGGAAACAAGTGTTAATTCAGTTTTGGCCTGATTTGATTGTCGCTGATGGGTATTCATGGGCTTCTCTTGTTGTTGTATGAAAAGGTTTGTAAACTGAGTGGTCTAGTTTGGGTTTGCACAATACTAAAACGGAAGAAGTTTTCGGGATCACGATCAAAAAGTTCATAGGAAACTGTTGGATCGCTATCATACTACGAAAAGTAATTACTGTTCCTATCAGTATCCGGTAGGGGCGCTGCATGGTGCTAAAAGTATGCAATGCAACGTAAACTTTTATAGTAATGCAACGTAAACGTAAATAATGCATATGACCCATGTCTGGGGTTGTTTTTTATTTTTATCACCAATTTTTTGATGTTTTTTTTTTCTATATTCTTCTGCCTTTTGATCTTCATCTTTGATTTACTATTTAGTAATTTATTTTATTATTAATTGGAACGGCGATTGCCAATTACACTAACTTATTAAAAATATTTTTTATAAAAAGAATTTATCACATAAAACTAACATTAAATTAAATTAAAAATGATAATGTTTAAATAAAAATGTCAAAATGAAATTATACATTGTTAAATAGTCAGTAACATACTATATGGGTTAAACTAAAAAAAAATATAACGTTACCAGCTGCTACCCTTTTTATGTAGCATATATCCGTTACTGGGTCTACCTCCATGCCAAATTTCATTAAAATATGCTCAGCCGTTTAGGCGTGAAAAGGTAACAGACAGACAGGCAGACAGAGCCACTTTCAAATTTATAATATTAGTATGGATTTTGAAATGTCAAATAATTAAATATTTGGAATACCTAAAATTCCCACAATCTTTTTATGAGTTAGGTATCACTAGACATTGGATGATAAATTGATAATGTAATGTCAACCAGCCTGTTTTCCAGTAAGCTTTCTATTAAAATTATATAATAATAAATAATGCTGGACAATTCACGCAGCTTGCCGCATCCAGCATCTGCCTGCAGTCTTTCGCAGATCGTCATCCCACCTGGCCACCTGTCCTGGCAAGCTGAAGACAGGGCGCTATGGCGCTCATTGGGGGAGGCCTATGTCCAGCAGTGGACTAAGATAGGTTGATGATGATGACGATGATGAATTCACGCAGCATTATTAACCCCCAACTACGAACTGGTACTAGATAACTGATATACTTATAACAATATGCTAATGTATTGTATTAAGTATATCAGTTATTTAGTACCCATAACACAAGCTCTGCTTTGCTTGGGGCTAGATGATGCTGTGTGGATTGTCCAGCATTATTTTTTTAGTTATTATTATTTATTTAAACGTAGAGTACATTCTTTATGGGGTTCATTCAAGCATCAGTCGCGAATAGGCACAGTTATGGTGCTCTATTATAAAATAACTCAAGTACCTACTCAAATTGTCCAATCTATAATTCTTAACTGTAGAGGTTTAAAAGTGTATATACAGTCAACAGTAAAATTTATATATATTTTTTAACCCTCTATGTAGTAGACTCTCAAGTGTAATTTTGAATCAACTTTGTCTTGTCTCTATAAATCCAATACATCATTTGCATATTCCAAGCACATGTGGTCATAGACAAAGGGTACGGACCCCGTATTTAATTTTCATAAAAGGAGTACCGTTTTGAGGTAAGTAAATGGCTAGAGGTCTGGGATATCAGCCAATTTCGTATTTTATCATTAAAAATTGTCTGAGCATCAGAAAACTAAGAATAAATTTCATTTGCGTAGTTATAGAAAAAGAATACCAAATAAAACAAAAATATTATATCGCACAATTATTGTAAATATTCTTAAAACAAATAAATTAGTGAAATGAGCAAGCAATTTCTCCCAGACTCAGTTAACTAAACTGAATATCCTTTTTCTACGGTTGTAATAGTCAAAAATAGATTATGCTAACTACTTAATTCAAATCAATAAATAAGTTGGTCTTTACTTTTAAGCTTTTTAGTGAACATTAATAATAAATTAAGGTTCATCTCAGACACGCAAAGGTATGTCGTCATTGTTCACTAGCCGTATAGAAACTCTCATAAAACGAGTGCTGTTTTAATATGTCTGCCGACGAATAATAACCAACCCTTTCTATTTTGAATTTGGTTTCGGACATAACCGCAAAAATCATTATTAATAGTTTTACGTATAAATATTATATTTTAGGAGTTATATGAAAAATGTCAGACACGTTTAAAAATTTCGAAATAAAATTATCGATAAAATTTTAACTATGGTCCAAAGACCGAGACTTCGCAAAAATGTCGTCTGTGTTAACACATTTCACCCTTGAGTGCGACTACGCACCTAACATGTTTCATAACCAGCGACGATTTTTTTTATTTGGTTGTACTTTACCAAAACTTTCGATCTGTAGGCCCAGCACGGGGATTGGTTTCCAGGGGAGAAGAGACAATAATAGCATCGCATCGTCATACATTGCGTAATTGCGTACATTATAAGGAATTAATTTCAAATTATTTACGCATTCGATGACAAAGTGACGTAATTTTCCTATTCTACCCTAGACCACAATCGCCGTGCTTGCTCTACTAGGAGTCTAATGAATACGCTATAAGACCTTTTTTGAATACGTCTTAAACGTTTATAGGTAGAGTTTGACCAACATTTTTCATCGATGTCGATGTCAATTTGTAGCCAATAAATAAAATTTTGCTAAATCAGTGCACAATGCACAAAATAGCGATAATAGAGAAGGTAGTACCACTTTAAAATACTTATTTTATACTAGCTGGAGTTACGCGGCTTTACCCATGTGGTCGATTTAATATACAATTCTCACGAAAAAATTAGCTTCTAACTAAAATCAAATTGTAATGAATGATCTGAAGTGTCACAAGACAATTGAAGGTAGAGTTGCTTAAAAACAAAGTTTTTGGAATATTTTATCCACAATTACATAATAGTCCCTTTGATTTTACGGTTTTTTGTTGTTAAATTTAATTAAAACTAGTATTATGATTCTATCGATAAAATTCAAATACCTACAATGACTACATCACTAGCAAATTTACGTCAAATATTGTATGGCGTCTCCTCTAAAGACTAGATTTTTTTCCATGACAAAAACCAAAAAGGTAATTAAAGAGAACTTGGCACACGCCAGCTGCAGGTGAAACTCATACGCGGAACCAAAACCATAAAATAGGTCATCAATGATACTATTATATCAATGTTCCTTTACCTACAATCTACCTACTTTCCATTACCTACCATCGTAAACTTTCAGCACGCTCACAAACCAATTATGCTGTTCATTTAATAGCTATCTTATCTTAATGGGGCAAAGCTTAAAATTCTCTGCGTAAACGACAAATGCATTTTGTTGAATAACGCCGGCCGTGTCGTGTTGCCAACTAAACATACAATCAAGTTATCCCCTAACTACACAGAAATAAGGTTGGAATTACGCCGATGAGGCTATGGATACGGTTGTACGAAATTCTGGTGCATCTTTATCTTGAAGCCGGTCGGCCAATGCGTCCGGTAAATTTATTAACTGCGATACGCATTCAGTGTCGCGAACTAAAAGGTGACTTTAATTAATATTAATTATGGCCACACCTCTAATTAATGTAATTCGCGAGATAAAGTGGCGTTGCAAGCCCTTTGACAGTTAGGGGTAGGCTTTGTTGTGAGCACTTCCCCCTTATCCATATGGAGGATACTGAGAATGATAAACAAAAGTTATAAATTACCTTTCTAGAATTAAGTAACTGATGACGTTTTTTGTTCGATATTTTTATAAAAATTTTATTCAGTGTTGTTCTGTTTTATATTTTTAAGTCTTTTGTAATGGTCTTTCGTTATCATGAATATCTATCTAATCACATAAACGAACGTGTTCGTGGTTTTTTTTTATAGATAGGTACTTCTACCAAGTTACCGAACGCTTCAGTAAAGTTACTATATCATTGTGAGTATTATAACCCTTGTACACTGTGTATTCTTATTACCCAACATGTAAAGTTTAATCAAACTACTAGCCATCGTATTCATCAACAGAACAAGGTAATACGAACGCGGCAAGGAATTAATCAAAGTTTAAAACAATTCCATGTACCGAGACGGGAGTGGGACGAGGTGGGTTCGGTAGGGTTGCCAGGCGTAAATACAATGAGAAGCGAAATAGGTTAAGGGTTCAGGAAAAATCGGAGTAGGTACCTACGTCGTATACATGTAGAGCATCAAACAGTGTTATTTTCAACTATTTTCTTTATGCGGCTTCTATGGAAACGTTTACAAGTTTTTTCTTTACCATGGGAACTGATTTATGTAAAAAGTACCTAGCCTATGTTTTATTCCAGGTCTAAAGCTAAACCTTTGCAAATTCTGCCTCTATTCAATAGTTATGGCGTGAAGAAGTAACAAACATCGATCCATCCAAACTCTTGTATTTGTAATATTAGTGTGATGGCCGGGTCCTGACTGGGTGAGCAGCCTGAACATTATATACATGTGCCCAGGTTAGACTCAGCTTCAAAACTTCTTCTTAGAAAACTATCGTAGTTTGACGAATTAATTACAGGTGCTTACATCCGTAACCAAATCCGTATCCAGAGCCTGTAACGCGCTGGTGGTAGGCGCCGGCGCGGGCGCCGGGGATACGCTGCTTGGGGGGCACGCTGCTTGTTGATGCTGGAGAGTAGGAGAGTCGTCATCTCGCGGACATTCCATCGTTCCAGATAGTATAGGTATATACTCTGTGTGCATGCGGAACTAACAGTATCCACACCCGGCTCTATACAGCTATCTGACTTCCCATGGAGACACGGCTTCCGACCCGCGCGTTACGGGCTCTGGCCCGTTAGTGAGCGCACGCGCACGGCAGCGGTACAGGCGCGTCGCGAACCGCACTCAACCTGAAGAAGTCCCTCGTCAAGGGATGAAACGTTGGTGTTCTTCCATCACAAATAAGGTTCGTAGTTAACCCGCTTACATCCGTAATAAATGTTAGTATGATTTGCATGCCGGTAGTCAACGATATGCATTGGCAGACTGGATACATAGAATCGCTCCATAGTACCATCGGTTAGTTAACTATTTCAAATGAATGGAGGAATAGTATGGTTATGGTTGAAAAAAATTTTGAACGTGATGCGTCATGCCAATTTCTATGAAGAACCGGCGGAAAACTGAAGAAATTATTTCGTAGATTTTACGGAGTGGACTATATATTTATTTATTTTATTACATTTACTAACTTTTTGGATCAGAAGACTCAATTGACAACCCTAAAGCAGCAGGATGAGCCAAGGAACCGCAACCCCAGAGTACAGCAAAGTTATTATTTAGCCACAACGTATGAACATGTTGCGTCGAAAGTACCTCACGTCGATAAATAAATAGATACGCAACTTTGTTCCGTTTTTGTTTTGGTTGTAGGTAATTGTTTATGTAAATTTTAATGAGCTTAAGCAAGAATTGCACCTAATGATTTTGCCGAAGGTTGAAATGGTATTGAACAACAATGATATGTTGCTCTTCTTCTACTATTGGACAAAATGTTGAAGTAAAGAGAAAATCAGTTAACACTTTATGTCTTATTTGATAATAAAATTATAATTTGAATTGTCTATGAGTTTAATTTGTGAGCCTACAGAAGTAAAACTTATTGATTTGTGGTTTCTGATTTCTTTAAGCCAGGGACCTAAAATTAGCCTGGAAAGTTTATAGTTGTAGAGACTTGATATTAGATGAATATTAACAATATCTAGATACATAAGAAATTACATACTACCTAAAAAGCAGTTTCAAAATAACGCCATTGATACCAAGCTTAGCAACAAACAGCAGAACTCTGCAGTATCAGCAAGCAGAAGAGTGAAATAGTAACTCTGGAAGCTGATAAACTTGTAGAAAATCAAAACCAACGTAATTCACATAACTTTTCAAAACCAAGTGAGATTCCAACTTAGTTATAAAACTGACAGCCAGGCCGTAGGGAAGTCAAATTTCCCAGAACATTTATTATCAGACTTGCAAGTTTCCACACATTTTCCATTACTGCTGAGCGTGATAAATGAGCTCGTAAGTCATTTGACTCATCAGAGGAAGAATCAACGTCATTTACAACGGTAATGTTGGCTTGGAAGACAGTCCAATCAGCGTTATTGATTTATACATAATGTGTTTCAGAGTGCTCTAAAAATTATCAAAAGTTACATGTAAGGTCGTTTTAAAGTTCTTCAAAAACTTCATACTAATATTATAAATGCGAAATTTTGTATGGATGGATGGATGGATGTATGTTTGTTACTTCTGCACGCCAAAACTACTGAACGGATTGGGAATATTGAGATGATCTCATGATAATTTAGCGATTTTGGAGCTTAGTGCCGATTTTCGCACTTTGCCGACTTTTGCAGTATCCAATACAGGTAATAGCGAATGTAGGTAGAATAAGATGGATTGTATGTTTGTTACTTCTTCACGCCAAAACTACTGGAACTGATTGGGAATATTGGAATTATCTGATGATAAGTTAGCGATTTCGGAGCATAGTGCCGATTTTCGAACTTTGCCGACTTTTACAGTATCCAATACTGTGTACCTATATTGTTATTCTTAACTCTGGAATTACAGATCATCATCATGCAGTTTTTCGCAGCGTATTACGACATACAATAAAAGTAGAGGTTTTCAGGAACCAGGTATTTGAAAGATAAGAACTTCTAAAATAAGGCCAAAATATGTTCTGTAAAATGGACTTCAACGAAATCAAAGCGACCCTCGGTTTAAAACTGAAAGCTCCTATCCTCTCGTCTCTACTCCATAAAGGCACACATCAAAGCATAGATAAATGCCGATCTTATATCAAGCGCTTTGCTTAGCTCTGCCCAGCGCCGGATCTACGATTTTTCTAAGCGGGGGCTGAAATTTAAAATGGCGCCCCCTCTCACCCGCAAATCGTGTCTGATGTGTGTTGCTCACTCTGATAGCCATTGTGTTGGCTTTCGCTAATCTTTTTCCGACCAGCGCCCAAAACACGTCGCCGTTTTTAATAGCGGCGAGCGGAGCGAAAATTTTGAGATTTTTTGTGCGACGGCCGAAAAGCTCCTATTTTTGAAACACTTAAGTTTTAATTTTCGGCGATTGCGTAAAAAAATTATCAGGCTTACCTTACGCATTTTACTGAAACCTCTTAAACTGTAAAATGTATGTGTCGTGTTTAATTGAAATGTATTTAATGTATGACCGCCTAACATGTTTCAATAAATACAACATTGATATGAAAACAGCTTAGCTTAAGAAATATCGGCGAGCGGGGTGAGCCCCGATTTTAATCGAGAAATAAACACGCTTAGCTTTAAGGGGTTGACTATAGAATTACTATTGATATAACTATTGTGACGAATCAAGAGATATAGGTGCGGTCTGTTGGTATACAAGTTTTTATTCAAACAAGGACTTTGGCGCCCCCTCGAAGCCAGCGCCCGGGGCAAGCGGCCCTACTAGACCCCCCTAGATCCGACACTGTTGCCTACAACTTCATCAGCACTATCAAGTGTCCGTTGTTCTGTACTTGTGCCTTTCTGAGTGATTTACTTTAGTCCTGCCTTGTTCGCATTCAGGCTTATGTTAGACGTCTTTATAAACATTCTGTTGTAGTGTTTAGTTTATCTGGTTCTGCCTTAGATAAAGCAGAAAGCTTGAGTGTTGCATTGACCAGTTTAGAAAATAGAGGTGGTTGATCTTTAGCATCACTTTTATCTATGACTTCCATAATATCAATATTATTTTATATTTTGGTTCATTGAAGTGTGCGTTACATACAGACAAAGTAAGTAGTTATATTATTTCAATACAGCTTCATGCTTGTTCCCTGCCACACCCGTACCGCACCTACATACACTGCCGGCCAAAAGTTTGAGACCACTGTAAAAATCTTTGTCACCAACAAAATATTTCAAAGTACACATATGATAATGAGCTAATTTGAACACCTGCGTATTCTATTATTATTAAAGAATTTCTAAGAGTCATTATTTATGTTGTTGTTTAAGTTATCATCCTAAAAAGGTCTATTGTTTCAAAACATCAATGAGCGCCGCGCAAGGACCAGGTGGTAGAGTCATTGTAATATTTTTATGATCTGCTCATTACTTATTGTTTTGGGTTTGTTTCGCGTTAACCGATATCAGGGATTATGTTAGCTTCCTAAAACATATTTAGTACCTGAGTTTTTATGGAGTAAATTATTTTCTACCTTATTAGTCTGAGCTCGTCGTTGTTACAGTGAAGACATCTTAAAATGGGAAAAGTTCGCGAAATTAGCAGTGAAACTCGCTCTGCCATAGTTGTTTTATACGGCGAAGGCAAATCTGAACGTGCGATTGCCTCTCAACTTAAGTTGTCGAAGACTTGTGTTCATAACACAATAACCCGATACAAGGAGACTGGCAGTAATCAAGATCGTTCGCGTTCGGGAAGGCCGAGAACTACCACTTCTCGCGAGGATCACTTCATCGTCACTACCAGCAAGCGGAATAGACGCCTAACAGCACCAGAAATCCGCGTAGAAGTGAACAAATCCCGATCAGAACCTGTATCATTGACTACAGTAAAAAGACGTTTGAGAGATGCTAAGTTATTTGGTCGCGTCGCCGTTCGAAAACCACTACTAAGGCCACAAAACAAAAAGAAACGGATGCAGTGGGCCCTTACCCATCGAGACTGGACTGAAAAAGACTTTAAACAAGTTCTTTGGTCAGATGAATCCAAATTTGAAATATTTGGTTCAAAACGACGAATTTTTGTTCGACGTAACGTCGAGGAAAAGATGATGCCAGACTGTGTGGTGCCAACAGTCAAGCATGGTGGTGGTTCCATTATGGTCTGGGGATGCTTCTCGGGCCATGGAACCGGAGATTTGGTACGAGTCGAAGGAATCATGAAAAAGGAGCAATATAAACGAATACTACAGCAAAATGCCATTCCGTCTGGTTCAAGAATAATTGGAGATGGATTTTTTTTCCAACAAGATAATGACCCAAAACATAGTTCAAAATTATGCAGGGGTTATTTAGAACACAAAGAAACAGAAGGGGTTTTAAAAAACATGGTGTGGCCCCCTCAGAGTCCGGATCTCAACCCGATTGAGCTTTTGTGGGAAGAGCTTGGTAGAAATGTGCGCAGTTGTTGTCCCACTTCGCAAGAAGACATGTGGAAGGCTTTACAAGAAAGCTGGAACAATATATCACAAGATACAATCGACAAATTGATTGCTCGTATGCCAAGAATAGTGAAAGTAGTAATAAAATGCAAGGGAGGGTTTTTCGACGAAAAATCTGTATAAAATATGAGCGACATTTTTAAAGTAAATGGTTGATTTTTCTTGATTTTTTTGTTTTCTTCATAATGTATGTGTATTAGGAAATAAGTATTTTAATTCATAATTAAACCTCTTGCTTTGTATTTTGAGTTTTATTTCATTTTCCTACTTTGATGTAGGTGGTCTCAAACTTTTGGCCGGCAGTGTACATATATCAATGATTTAATACAGGCCCTATCGATCATTCCGACTCTTCACACAACCAAGTAAGGTTTCTCATAACATTAAAACAAAACACAATTCGAACAACTTTATAAAGGCCTCCGCACACGAACTGCGTACATAAATATTACGCACTCGCTACGCTCAAATTTCGCCACCGTCTGCTTTATATTGATATATTGTATTGTTTATGGTACGGCCGAATCAAAACGTGATATATTGAACAACGCGCGCGTTGTTCACGAGTAACTTTCGTATTTGGAAGGGTTATGGAGATAGAGTTGGGCTGGATGCGGCGGAACTTGATTAATTGTGTTTTCCTGTGTTGCGGATTTTACTCGTGTTTATTGGAGCAGGAACTGCAGCTGCGGGGCAGCATTACATTGACATTGTCAATACCTGGATTCTACATATTTTTCTACATATTTTTTATTTATTTATTATAAAAGAATCTCATTGTTATTTTCTGAAAGATTATTGGATGCATAAATAGCTTGCATGCTTCGACAAGTTTTTGGCACGTTTTTCTTATTTTCCACGTAACATCCACCCTTTAATCGCTTGCTACATTCTTATTTGTTCTTGTAATCTATCTAATGAAATAAATAACCTAATTGATGCAGATTAGTGATTTAATGTGGCCAAAGATCGTCTAGTTAGTGGTAGGACTCTTATGTTGTGTAATAGTAACTCAGTTTCTTTTAGGAGCTTAGACAAACGAACTAAATCTATGAATTACCTAAGCCCTTATGAATATATGAATCTTCATCTTAAAATTAGTATATTATGTTTCCTTGTGACAATTATGTTCCTAATCATCAATAGTAATCCTATTATATATACCCTATTAATAATTCTAAATAGATATCGAAGATATTAATATAATACAGAAATAATGATAATTTGAATTTTGAGATTTTCTTCTGTTCATACAATCCAAGTACGTGAATTGAAACGCCAACCTCATTTAGTGTTGCCAAACTTATCAGATAATAGTGATCAATAGTGTAGAAGCTGACTTTAAAGACGTACTTTCAATGAAACTCTAAAGTGAGTACTGCGTAGGTAACTCCTTGAAAATTTGAAACCGAATGAATGTATAGATAATATGAACCTTTCAAAAACAAATACCAACATCTTTAAATCATCTTTTTTGCATTTGGAGTACCCAAATACGCAAACAAGAGCGCGTTAATGTCTTTTCCATTCGCTCTACCCTCGTTGTTAGGGATACATAGATGTATGTCTGGGCCAAGGGAATAGTTGGGATGGGGGATAAATTATAGCTTTCTCCAACTACACGTCTGCACCATGTGTTACGTTTTGACTAAGCTTTACTTTTAATTTACTGCAACTTTAGTGTCGTCATCATCGTCAGCGACTGAAGATTTGTAGTATTACAAATATTAAAAATTGGACTTATCAATTTGAAATATAAGGCTTAGTTAGTATTGATTTAAAAAAAAATGGGAAACAATAGGTACAACAATTTAAACACCTACCAACTAACATTGACTTGCTTATTATTTCAGAAACACATAAAATACTAATAATAAATTTCGCTGTAAGTTTACTCCATTTGCCACTTGATTAATTAAATTTTGGCGAAGGCTATAAAATTAGTCAACAAATTAAGTAACAGTAGAGCTAGTGCCTAAATTAACGACCGTGCCGTATTATATTGTGTACCTACTGTAAATATTTTCATAGAATATTTAACTTTATATAGCAAAATATAAGTAGATTAATGTTACAAGGCTTATTCTAATAAGTATTTTTCTGTTAAATATCATGCATTTTTCTCCTGACCCTGATGATTCCTGATGATTTTCCCCAGTTTTTATGATTTTTTATGCAAATTATTAGGAAGCATTCCCGTACGCGGGCCGTACGGGAATGCTATTTTATGTAATTGATTGATCAACCTGGCTGACCAGTTAAAATAAATACATTAACCAGAGAAAATACAAATCTCAGTAACAAATATATTTGTATAATGCAAATTTCATGTACACTGGCCCTGCAGGACCGAACTTTTCACTCAACAAAGTTTTAATGCATAAAGCAGTCCCTTTTGTTTTAGAGTTGCCACCTTTGACATCAGAGTTCACACGTCTAAACATGACAGGAGTTTTTGGGAAATAAGTATTCTGCTCTTTACAACAAAATAATTAGCACCACTTTTACCTTGCCAAATGTGTGGCGCCGCGCTATGACCGCGTACACAAAGATAAACATTTCATGGTTTGCAAAGTGTCTAGTTATTACGGGGCGAGCGTTACGAGTTTGGTTGAACTAAAAAAAAAAAACAAATATATTTATTTGCAGCAAAAGCAATCATATTACAGCATAATAGGCACCAATTATGAAGCTGATAAAACAAGTTATTGCTGAGGACTTAGAGAGTAATTTTATCGATGGATCTCACACTAGGCCGAGCCTGTATCGTGAGCTGATGATTCTTACAAAAAACTAGAAGGAACTTTGTCTCGGTGTGAATGTTAAAATCTTAGTCCTGCTATCTTAAGTTACCTATCTTATAGTAGTTACACAAGTCTAATAATTCTAATTACTTATTAAAAAAGTAAAAACAAAATAAATTACTTTCAATAAACATTATTATATGGAGTAAATAGAATCAGGTGACAGTCTAGGCCTAGATATCAGTACTCACGGAATCCCTATGTTAAAAAACTCGAATTACATAAAATTCAGCATCTTTTCGTTGGTTCCTTGAATGTAAACAACATTGAGAAAAAAATTACTTTAAAAAATATTCATGAATGTGCACTTATGTTTTATTTTGTAGGTTATTACTAGTTATTTGGTTCCTTGAACCAGTTTCTTCATAATTATGTTCTACGAGTATGATAATAAGCAAAAAATTGATTTTTAGCTTACGCCGTTCCAAATACATATACTCTTTCCCGCTCCTATGAACGTGGAATCCTATGTCTACCCATTTCACAAAATGACGCGCATTGCGCCCTCTTAAGAATAGTGTATAAATAAACACAAGTACAAAAATACATACTCATCACCAACATAGTTCAACTTCCGACGGCAAATTAAAACAATTGAATTTGTGTTGACTTAATAGCCATTTGTGTTTGATGGAACTAAACCGTATGCAGCAAAAGACTAAGCCGATAGAGCAACAATATTTTTCTACGAAAAAAGTACTAGAAAGTTGGCTTCATCGAACTACAACTCTATCTAACCTAACTTATGCATGAAGAGCTTTTTCAAAATAAGAGCTTTAATTCCTTGAATTTAAAGTACAGTAGTAAATACCTATCTTAGTAGAATAGTGAATATCTACGACGACATCAATCTTTGGTACTAAGTAAGTATGTACCTACTTACTTTGATTGCGTGTAGTGTAGGTACGATTTAATTTAATTTGTTTCTCCACTTCAATGTACCTGTGGGTGACTAATAATTATTGATGACGTTCTCATTCTCATTAGGTTTTTGTGTTTGTTTTATTTTTTCTTCTTTACAATGTCAATGTAATTTCTTAGGCAGTAGACCTAAGTAGGTATATACTTAGATATCGAAAAGTAAAAAAATATAGCTGCCTACCTACTCTATGTTTGTTTTTGTGTCTATGTATATAAATGTACCTACACGTACCTACTTATTAGTTCTTGTCAAACCTGTATATACCTGTTTATGGCCAAATAATTGTATCTTTGTCTTTACATTTAAAAGAGTTTTGTGAAGTCTCAAACAATAGGTAAAACTATTGACTTTAATATATTAATTCTCACTCGTAGGTATTTGGAACCCCTCGATTACACCGCCATTCTCCTTGTAAGCTAATCCGACTATAATCGGCGATTAACTTTACATCCATTATAAGTTTCGGGAGTCCCCTCAACGCTTCCATATTTCTTGAGGGGTCAAAACTTAAATGGCTCTCGGTACGCCCCTGTCCCAAACACTCGCAATGGGAGGGACTGATAGTGTCAAGAAAGATAAAAATAATATAAATAGCATTTTTCTTAATTCTTGCCGATTATTTGTTTTCTTTTTAATTATTTTTATCTATGGCAACATTCATTGTGTAACATGGATAATACTAGCACTTAACAAAAATTATTTAAAATATATACTTATACAATACTTTATATTATTATTTTTAGATATCGATTGATTTATGATGATGAAATAAAGAAACGAAAAAGTAATTGAATTGTTCGTAAGTACACAAATAAGCTAATTTTGATGAAAGGTTTTATGAAGTCCACATTAAAATTAGAATTTATTTAGTAGCTACGGTAACAAGTACACAGTTTAAAGAAACCATAAGAAATTAAAAGCTTTTGACGAAAATAACAAAATAAATCCCACAAACATAGGTAAGGAGACGATTTAAGTACATTAAAATCACATTAGTAAGAAGATCTTGGAAGGGAACCACAAAATTATCTCACTGGAGAATATAAATTAATAAAAATACTTTTAACATTCCCTCATTTGGGTAGCGAAAAAAAAAAGTAAATTGTATGGAAGTTTAGATAAGGGATGTAATTGAGTCGAGGTACTCGTAATTTAAGGCGATGATTTTACTAAAACATAAATCAAAGATAGAATCAAATTGTATTTAGCAGGTAATGTATATATATTAAACTAAAGTAATAATTTATTTACTGTATCATTTAATGGTACATTTTACAAAGACAGAAAATAATTTCAATCCAACAATATTGTAGAAAACTGAAAAGAAAATAACGGAAAATATCGCGAGAAATTTTCCACCAACACTACGTAGACCATTAATCTATGGTAGTGAATTAGTGCGATGCACACACGTTTGTAGTGTGGAGACACTTCATTACATGGGCAGGGCATAAATCAGGACTTCTAATATTAAACGTGCCTTGGCGGGGCAAATTGCGTCGGCTGTGTGCCCGAAACGGCTGGCTGATGATTATCATTCTGCGCGTGATCTACTTGTAAGAAGGGATTATAGGAATCATTGTGACTTATAGGAACATGATAGACTTACTCATGGTTACCTTGAGAACCATTTTAAAGACATATATTGCTTGATGCAACGAGCACAAATCATTTTGAGGAAAAACTCATAACGGCTATGATTTTGCTCTATGAGCATTTTGTTCTCTTTTCTTAAGACACAGGCACGCATCAAAATAATAATTATCAACATTATGAATATTATATTGTTATTATCAACGTTGGCTTTTCGTGTTTAAAACTTTTGTGACATTAGTCACTATACTAGGTTTGCTTCTTTAAAAAATATAATGTAGTCGTAATGAATAAGCTGTCTGGTTGTTTCTATGTATACAAAACACTGCATCTTACAATGTATCTTCTATTTTAGCGTAGCGTACCTACTGATGTCTAAAACTCGAGTAGAAGGCAATCTAATTAGTTTAAGATCGTATTAAATCAATTCGTCTACAAGACAGTGAATTATGGTGATCCCAGCCTTTGTATCCGATGGCTTTCATTGTTGTGTTTGGCGAGTGGAATGGGTTACATTTGTGCGAAGTAGCTTGTTTTATCTCGTTACTCATTTAATTATTGTTACAGGCTGTTTCTTTTTCAAATCCTTCAACACGTTTTTTTATTTCTTTATTATAAGTTTACTTAACCTCTCCCCGCGGTGACTCACAAATCGCATACCATAAACTAACCGCGCGAGTCCGCAAGTCCGCGCGGGCCTTTTCGCGGGTTAAGCGCTGGTAAATAAAATAAGCGTGTCTGCGATATAGCAGATTTTAGAGCTTCGTCGATTGGTAAAGCAAGCAGCATATGGTGACTTCTTTTTCTCTGAATAATTCAACATAATTTTTTTTCTCTGACAACAATGTACATAACTTTATAGTTAATCTATATAATAGTATATATAAGTTACTTTTAGCAATAAAAAATATAAGCCAAAGCTCCGCGAATTCTTTCTAGGTCAAATTTTAAATCCCCAAGAACGTGACTCAAATCAAAAAACTCCAAAGAAGTTCCAACTCTAGAAAATTTCCAAGTAGTCTTGAGCGCCGTATTAAGGGTAGCATAATAAGGCTTTCTGGATTAGGAGCAGAGCTGTGAGTGTGAATAAGCCCAAGGGAAATCCTGGCTCGCAGCTTTCCTCTAATTTATTACTCCTCCAACGGCCAGCGGGCCTTTGCCACAGGGGTTTTGGAAAAGCTGGGTTACTTATGAGGAGCTTATTGTCTCTAACACTTCCGCTATTGTTCAACTCGAGGTAAATCTTAATTTTTTATGTGGTTGGTGTTGGTACCTTATTTACTTAGTAACTGGTGCCTCGTGCTCTTACCTCGTGCCTTCTATACCTATTACATTTAAGTTTCTTAAAACAAAAAAAAAAAACAAAAAAAAAATCTTTATTGTACATCAACAAAAATACAAATAAGACACACTTACAATGGGCGGTCTTATCGCTTAGAAGCGATCTCTTCCAGGCAACCTTTGGAAGGAAAGAATAAACCATATGTTATGCAGTTTTTTTTTCTTTAATGTCCTTAAGTATAGGGAGAAGGCTAAGGGGTACATTAACTCATTCACTACCCATGCGTCGCCACACAGAGCTGGAGATAATGTGAAATATAAAATTAAAATTTTATTTGAAACTATATCTAACTATTATTATTAGTATAACTGTCTATAAGATGAAGTTTTTTATTTTCGTTTTTTTTTAAGTTATCAATCAGTTGTCCTTTAGATTGTTCGCAACAGTCTGCAGTTACTTAGCTCAACTGTTTCAATTGTTAATACTAGTTCCAATTTACTTCTATTTTTGAATTGTAAATTTCTCTGTTAATAAAAACCATAATAAATGGCTGTTTCTCTAACGGAGTGGGTGAGCTTTTCAAATAAGCAACACCATTGTATCGGATCTGCCGGGAATGAGAAATATATTTCTGGATTAACATGTTCCCTACTTAAGTGGTAGGTAATTAGTGTTCAGGTATTTTCGGATCGTTTGCTTTCGGGTTCTACCTTAATTGCGCCAAAACTTGGTTCTCACCTACTTCTCACTTCTTTAGAAAATAAATACATATCCATTTCATTTTGTTTCTTAATAATATCTAAGGTTTTCTACGAATTCTAATAAAGTTCTGTAAACCCTAGAAAATTTTAACCATAAACAAAATGGCGATACGTTATCTACACAAGGAAGATAACAATACATACCTAACTCGCATCTCATTCAATGAGATGGTAATATTTCATTACCATAAAGACATAATATTAATGAATGACACATAGAATAGAAACGCTAAATATTTGAAAACTAAATAATACCTATCTATCACAAAAAAAACCTGCTATTACTTGAATCAATTATGTACATATTATATTATTTGATTGTATTATTTGATTATTCTGACTAAGTTCATGTCAGATAAGACTTAACTCAATAAATCATTATAAAAGTTTTATAAGTACGTACACATAATATAATTTTTTATTTCCGTTTCAAAAACTAACGTGACTACCAATTCCTTCCATTTAAACGTCTATGAGCACCGCCCGACTGAAGTCAGCCGGCACATTCCATACTTATCGACGATGCAGGCGCAGTTAGAACGAGACAAAACATACAACCGAAAAACGCATCTAATAAGGACACAAGATATTACAACGTTCGTTTTAAAAATCATCACACTAATATTGAAAATGCGAAAGTTTCGATGGATGGAAGTTTGTTACTTTTTCACGCCAAAACTATTTGGACTGGACGGAAATCTTGCACAGGTGGAGAAACACATAGGCCTCTTTTTATGTTAAGAGATAGACATTATTTTAAAACGATCCCATAGAACATTCTTTAGATCCTTGCTGGTTTGGAATAAATAAGCCTATATGTACATACTTTATGTATAATCAATCAATCAATCAATCAAATTTATTGCATGATATACATATTATAAAAGTTGTTATAAATGTAATAGAATGTCACAATGTATTATGCCCTATTAGGCGTGCAATGTCTTAAAATGTATAATAATAGCTAATCCAATTCATAAGAAAATAATACATTAAATTCACAGACACTATACAATAGGCTTATTTATATTATTATAGGCTTATTTAGCGCGGAAACAACGCGTGCGAAGCTGCGAGCAGAAACTAGTTTTGAATAATTGAGAACGGAATGACGATAGGCACCCGGCAATTTCAAGCATTTTATCAAGCGACAACCCTAGCGCGGATGACCATTCGTTTTTGTTTCTTTGACTTATGTCGCAATAAAAACTATATTAAAAGACGAAGATAATTATTTGTAATTGATATTGAAAATGATCTTTAGATGTATAAGGCCTGATAGTAATTAATTTCTTGGGAATTAAAACATAAAAGTATTTTTTGAATTGTGTTTCGGTAAGGTGTTGGATATTTTATTATTTGCTCTACCATTGCGACTATCATGAAATCAATTATTTTAACTGTATTTTTCTGATTAAGTTGAAGAAACTTGGTAAAGAAACGCAATCTCACTATGAAATTCCTATGTGATATCAATAACAATAACCAAAGGCTTCCGCAACATAGATATAAATCAGCGAATTCTATTTTCAATTAGCGTAGCAGGAACGTCGTTCCTAATTCGAACGCAGCCTATAATTACCGGGCAAGCGCTGATTGGCTGGCGGCGCGGCGCGAGAGCATAGCTTTATTTGCTTGCGCTATCTAAGCACTAGCAAGTCTATCTTTAAAGTGAGAGTTGAGACTGGCGACATCTTTTATCGGGCGCGCTTCTGTTGTTTTGTTTTCAAACTGTAGAGCCATATTGCGCCCGTAAATTATTGCTGGTAGAGATTTGTTTCCATAGTTTTGCGGCGGCGATAGATCAGCGTTTGCCGGATGTTAGTTTATGTTGACGGTTGCTTTGTTCCGATTTTGCACTCGTCTGGCTTGGCGGTTTTTCGTTTTTATCGTGTTATGTTTCGATGCGGTGTTGTGGAAAACGTTACTATAGTAAGCTAACCTTAAGCTTTTAGCCTAGGCCAGCTGTAGGCCAAGCACATCGTATGTGTCTAGGTATTATAAAAATACGACGCATCGTCATCGAAGGCGTAAAATGTTTGAAATTAATTCCGACACTTCAATAATTTAGGTACGCATTGTTCTTACAATGCGATGCGATGTCATTTTTGTATATTCTAACCTAGACAACAATCGCTGTACTGGGTCTTTTGCTGTATTCAGAATATCCCAATCCGTCGTCTTAGTTAGTAAATTAGTGTCAAAGTGTGGTAACTATACAAAATAAATGAAACAAAGCAGTTTGTCAGTTTGCGTTGAGTGATATTTTTATTCATGAACAAACAACCTTATTATTGCCGCCTATAATAGTTTTGTACAGCTTGCCAACCCCCTCACTATCGGCATTCCATCTCACACAACCTAAATTATTCCAATTGAATAAAACTTATTGATAACTCTTTTATTCCTTGGAGTCCGGAGCGTCTTTACGATACCAGTCCGCGAAACAACAAGAGGTGATAATACCACCTCAAAATATAACGGAAAATCTTTGACAGTTACACATGTCCAGGAATTGTTTATTTATTACGCACTTTCTTGCTTCCTGCTGCCCAATTAATTTATTAGGTCAGTTTACAAATTAACAGAGCCGGGAACTTAACGTGTCCAGATTTATGTGCTGCAGTTGATTATTACTGGCCACTTCAGCAAAGAATTTTAATACAATATCAATTTGCATTGCTTCGTCTTAAAAAAAATATGTCAGTAAAATGGTGAAAATGCATATGAGCTTGCATCGATTTCTCCAGTACTAATGAGGCTTCAAAAATTGATGAAGTTTCTTTATTTTAACAATCACAAGTTGCCCTATCAGTCTTTGTATTACTGATACAAAAGCTTAAATTCATAAATCAACTTCAGAGTAGGTTCTGACAGCTCTTTAAATATACCCAGACTGCGTAATGTTTTACGGTATGGGGCGAGACAATAATGGCTTGCTCATAACATTACTCGTCCTCCCTTGTACCAAGCTACGATTTCCTCTCCAGCGATTTGGATATTCGACGAGTTTACATCGGAGCAACTCGATTCGTCTGTGTTGAGTTCTGTCGCTGGATATCTTGGTACGGGGTGTTCAAGAGCACAGTTTTGTCGGGAACGTGCTATTTTATTTGGTTTCAAAGTGTACTAAAATGACACTCAATTAATTTGAGAGTGTGAGCATTCTCTCACGTGCTTGTTTTGTCTAATAGTTTAGTTAATAAATCTTTTGCACGTGTGTTTTTCCTTACCATTTTACCCGACTGCGCAAGAAGGAGGGTTACTCATAACAATTTTGCCTTTAGTATTTAGTATTTGGGCAATCGAAAATTTAAGAATGTATCTAATCCAAATTGTTCATACCAAAAATAACTATTTTATATTCTTACCCTGAAAATGTAATACTTTTTAGGCATTTTAATTGGACCCCCAACTATTTTCCAAACAGGTACAAATTCGACTAATAATTACTACTATTTAAACTAAAAAAGATTTACCAAGGCCTTAGATTTTTCGTTCATTCCGAACATATTTCGTACATACTTTACATTGAAACATGGGTAGAATACAGTTACATATGAGCGAGAATTTTAATTACATAGTAAATCAAAATTATTCACGCTGCCGTGAGTCTACATGGACTTAATAAATGGATCATAAAGTTTTAAGAGATTTTTATACAACTATATCAATTAAAGAGTGTTTTTGATAAGCGTTATTGTTGGTGCTTAACGAATATAACCTAGCTTTTTTATTTTATAAGTAACGCTATCTTTATTTACCTCTACTAATTACCACTACTGAGGATGGAGAGTATCCACTTGATGGACATTGTAGCGGTCGCATGGAGTCGATGGAAGCGGCTCAAGACTGCTGTATTATGGCGTTAGGGTTGTATGGAAGCCTGTTCAGCAGTTGACGTGTGTGGGCTGATATAACAACCTTTTTTGTTTAAAAATATTTATATGTCGGAACTAAATCTATGATCAAAGGGTACATAAACCCATCTTACGTTTCTTGCAATATGCCTTTTTGGAGGCGTTCGTAAAGTCTAGTGCAACCTTTTCGCACTTGACATAGTCTTCTTCATGACAGGCAGAGGAGGGAGGAAAATTTCAGTATTATATTGTAGTTTCTTGTGCATCGTTTTGAACCCCTAGAAACGATCCCACAGTCAGTATAGTCCGAGGCCCTAGCCCTGTGCATATATTTCTGTCCTATTTTTCAACTGACACTACCCATTTTCTCCCACAAGTGTGACAGGTGAATTTTTAGGGTTTCGAAGATCGGAGATTGGTTTCGAAACCCTTATGGCATCATATATAAAGACGTCGTAAACCACTTTTTGAAAAAAGGGACTTTTTGAAAAAGAAGGGGGGGGGGGGATAATTTTAAAAAGAGGAAGCTACCTCACCGAGTGGGGTGTTAAATGAAAGGTATCGGTTTGTTCATCTCAAAACAATTTAGGAAAAATATAGAGAAGTCCTACTTACAGTAGACCACATTTTGAAAAATGGACAAAATGGGGGGGGGGGATAATTTTCAAAAAAAGGGACTACCACACCGAGTGCGGTATCAAATGAAAGGTATCTGTTTGTACATCTCAACCCAATTTTTTAAATTCCTGAACCACAACCTATGAACCTATGGTACCTATATGGTACATATTGGTATACTTGACAACCGTTTGAAACCCTCGGCGCGCGAGTCACACTCGCACTTGACGGATCTTATTCTTTTTATGTTCCACTATAAAATACTAGAGGGACCACAATTTTACCATCTGGTGAGATTATGACAAAGCGAAGGTCTATATATGATTTAAAAAAAGATTTGATACCTCGAAATTATTCGTCAAAATTTCAAAGGAGATTTACAATTTCAAATAACCGCATAACAGTCAAAAACACACACGGGAAAAAATAATCCCTCTAAGGTAAACTTCAAAGGGACAAAGTGAATGAAATTCTCGGCGTATTTAATTGAAGTTCCTTGGACGTGGCTCACTATTGTTTTTTAATTTGTGCACGGCATCCTTTTAGCTATCAATCAAGTATGTAAGCTTGATCGACTTTGCCAAGTCCTTCTGTGTAAGGCCGAAGATGCGAGGTCACCGGCTCGGTTGCCTAGCAGTAAAATAGTTTATCTATTGAAAAGTTGAAGTTGATTCGAAAGTCTTCCTTTTTATTTTGTAGAGCCTATTGTAATAAACCAGCTTTCATATTTTTTTTATATTATTTTGTACAATTTGTCTTGTTACTAGATTTAAAAAAACTAATTGCAAGTCACAGTGCATACAGTATTTTCGGCAGCTCATATCGTACCGCCGTGGCAAGCCATAAATACTTAGCGGTTTATGGTTGTTTTATTTCAGTTTCTAATTAATTTTACCTATATAATAAAAAAAATGCGTGTTAATAACATGAGCCTTTTTAACAAGTAGGTACTATCCTAATTCTCATATCATAACGGTAAATCAAACATGCTTGTTCAAGTTTACATTAAAACAAGACCAAGACAAAATCAAGACGAAATAATCTGCTATAACCGCAGCTATTCTAAATGCTGATACCCAGATAGATAACACGTCTGCAAACCTGTTTGCATCTATGCACCTAACATGAATGTAATTGATTTCAATTGAACATTTACTTTGATAAATTCCATTAGGACTTGTATGTTGGTGTACAGATAGTACATTCAATGCAAAAACGTATGATTCTTAAAACTCTTCGTCAGCTAAATAATAATTAATCTTACGAATTAGACGAATTTATTTCGTAAACGTTAGCTATAGGTAATTTTTTTTTTTGTAACAGAGTAGTTAAACTGTAATATTTTCTGATATTGTTATCTTACCCTACTTTTTGTAAGGTGCGAGTATATTAATATAAAAAAAAAACCTTTGTCGTTTTGAATATTTTTGTTTCTATTTTAAGTTCTTTCAGTCATAATCATCATTATTTAAAATTGTATGTTTTATAGATTCAGCTGATGAATAAAACACTTGATATATGAGGAAATATAAAACTGGACATATGTATTAAAACACGTTGGACATTTCGCAAGCAACATCTGTCCTCAATGAAGTCATAGATTGTGCTAACCTATACTAACGATTTAGAGATAGCAGAACGATCTTTCCATAGAACCTGCTTAGATATTTCATGTGAGATAAACTCTAACAAGTATCTACCCTTCAAATACCTAGAAGTCGGTTAGTATATAGCAAAAATGTATTAATTGCGTAATGCCAGTTGACACGCTAACGTTATTAGAGGCAAGATATTTGAGCGGGAATTTATTGCGAGTGAACATTCTTACGATTCCGGAGACACGAAATTACTGATAGATTCTCTGAAAATGCTATGAGCAGTCTTAATTATTTATATAATCTCGATTCTCCGAGAAATACTTCTATGTGTTCGATTTGCAGCGTGATATTTTTGGCGGAACGACAATCGATTTATCGCAGCCCACCCAAGAGTTATCAATTCTAAATTCTACCTCTACAAATGTAATTGCAATCGAAATTATACTTTCTATAAAACTAACAGTAAGACCGTTATCGCATAATATAATCGAAAACGTTTAGCTACTCGCATTTTATATCTGCACCTTGCTCAAACAAAAACTCGAAACAATTACACCGCCAAAGAAAAGCGTCGTAACAACCAATTGAGTGCCAATAAAATTATAACGCTAATCCATCACAGTTAGATATTCAATTGAATTGTGATGTTATTGGTACCGATTATAAAACGGCGTCGGCATTCCAAGGCTGGTTCTTGGCCGATGAATTTTCATGGAATAGTCCGCGTTTTTCCGACACCTTACAATTGCAAGGTACGAATTCTAGAAAGCGGTGTGTGTGGAGTACTTATGACGGTACTGAATTATAATTTTTAATGGTTATTTATTAGTATAAGAAGACGTGGTGTAATTATAATAGACAACCTACAGAGGTAGCTGAAGTAACTATGAGTCAAAATAAAATAATAGGTATTAGTAAGTACCTCAAAAATAAAAGTTTTGCTGCAAAATTATTGAAACCATACTCTTTAGGGTCCAAATGACCTTACTCTGCCCAAATAAGACGAAATTATAGAATAAATTGAATTGTGATGTTATTGTTACCGATTTTAAAAGGGTGGTGTCGGCATTCCAGTGCTGGTTCTTGACCAATGCATTTTCATAGAATAGTTCACGTTTTTTCGACAACTTAAAATTCCAAGGTATGAATGAAAAGCGGTGTGAGAAGAGTACTTAAGTCGGTACTGAATTATAATTTTTAATGATAATTTTATGGTGTAAGAAGCCTTGATGCATTATAAGTGATGCACCTAATTACTCACATAACAACCCAAATGAGTCATATTGCAGTTTTTTTAATAAACTCACCAATGCGTTCAATTCAATATTCACACCCAAATAGGTCATGGTCTCAGAAAAACTTAACATTAGTGAGTGGTCAACAGTAGGTACCTATACATAAGAGTAGACAAACGTTGTATGAACTGTATCGTGAAGAACAATACAATTTTAGCCAGGAGTTAATAAATAAATAGCAATATCAAATTATATTAGCTCGAAAATTATAAATAGTGAAAATGTAATAAAATCAACGTGGAAAATAATAAATAGTGAGACTGGAAAGGTACGATAATGATTACAATTTAAAGATTAATGATTGCACAATCAGAAATGACGTTGAAGTAGCCCAAGCATTCGAAAACGTTTTAACTGACGTTCCAATCTCTACTACAAAGTGTCTAAACTCTTCTCAAGTAATCGCTAAGTCATTACTTATAAAAAATGTACCTAAATGCGAAAATAAACTTAAATTCAACCATGTCGATGAAACTGACATTAAAAACGCCTTTAAGGTTTTTAATATAAAGAAAACTGCAGATCTCTGAGGCATTTCCGTTAGAATTATTAAACCATTAAAATTTTACTATTGCACCAGATCTAGCTTTTACATTCAATGAATCTATTGATTGTGGCGTATTTCCTGATCTAATGAAATGTAGTAAAATAATCTCACTGTTTAAATCGAGTAGTAGGTCTGACCCCACTAACTTTAGACCAATATCAGTATTGCCAACATTCAGCAAAGTTTTTGAAAAACTTATTTTACATCAATTGCTTAGACATTTCAATGGCAATGACATAGTAAGCAATTCGGGTTTACTCGCGGTAGGTCAACTACTGATGGCGGTGTTGAGTTAGCATTGCATATTTTTGATGCTTGGGAGAAGTCGCAAGATACTGTAAGTGTTTTCTGCGATTTGTCAAAAGCATTCGATTGCGTACACCATGAAACATTAATCATACACAAATTTCGACGATGTGAATAATGCAATCTCAAAAGTAGTCCATTGGTTTAGTGTCAATTACCTTTTGCTTAATAAAACCAAAACGAAATGTATTAGATATTTTCTACATAATGTAAAACAAGTTAAGGAATAGAATAGAATAGAAATCTTTATTTGTGTAACATTACATAACATGACATTATGACTAAAATTAGAATTAATATTAGACTTAATGCTACACAAAAAGGCCACCAGCTCAGCTTAATGCTGTTATGGCACAAGGGCCATAGCAGCGCTGGTTTACAGCGGTGCCAGGGTGAAGTGCAGTGCTACCCGCTACACCAATCTTACATACGTAAATATAAACAAAGTTATAATCTAATAAAATTTAAGTTAAAGTTAAACATAAATGTTGTTCTGTAAATGTGTCAAAATTACACATTTACAGAACAACACTGAACAAGGCTGATGTAACCGTCAAAGGAGAAACGTTAGAAATTGTTCACAGTACCTTATTCTTAGGAATGACCTTAGTTAGTAAACTTCAATGGGCCCCACACATAAACAAGCTATTGAAAAGACTTAGTTCTGCAGCGTATGGAGTCAAAAAAATCCGTCATCTTTCAGACGTTGATACTTCTAGACTAGTTTATTTCAGCTCCTTTCATAGTGTTATTTATGTCTTATGGCATAGGTACTGCTGTGGGGGAACGCTGCAAATATTAACACCGTATTTGTGCTGCAGAAGAGGACTGTTCGTGCAATTTATAATATGGGAGAGCCCAGAAAAAGCCTACGTGAAAAATTTAAAGAAAAAACATCATGACACCACGTCAACATTTTTAAGAAAACTTGTACACTCATAGGAATATCAATCGGTTCCCTTAAAATAGCGACATAAAATAATTTAAATACTTACTAGGAATAAGAATAAACTCGCTATGCTCACAACTAGGCTACACAAGAATAATGTTTATTTTAAAGGGCAATGTATACGCTTCTACAACAATATACCAAATAAGTTGAAAAAATGATCAATAAATAGATTCAAACAAATTGTCAAACATATCCTTTGTAAAAAGGCTTACATATCCTTTGTAAAAGGCTTAATCTTAAAAATATTGAAGTGATGTAATTTGAATTTTGTGACGTGTCCAAGAGTCCTGTAAGGTCTAAAGGAAATAAAGCACTTTGAATTTTGAATTTTATAGACGTAGGTAGAGCTTGTTTGAATAGAGGTAGTAAAGCTAGAGATTTTTTTTTTAATTTACTAGGTACCTCTCTTCTAGTAAAATAAAACCGGCCAAGTGCGAGTCCATTCGCACACGGAAGGTTCCGTTCCATCGTACATAACTATTACTACTACATAACGGATAATTTAATAAATAAAACAAATCAAAAAGCCAACATGACGCGGTCACCTATCTATCCACCCAGTACTGACGGCGCCCGACGTTGCTTAACTTCGGTGGCCGGTACTCTACTTGGTATGGACGTTGGACCCCTTAATTATAAAATTTATTTAATTTTAATTATTTGTTATAGCGGCAATAGTTATACACACCATGTCAAAATTTTAACTGTCTACCTCAGCGGTTCTCAAACTTTATAGCGAAGGAGCCCTTTTGTGAATCTAAATATTTGACGGAGCCCAGGTGTAATAAATAACTGTAATAAGGGACGGATATACACATTTCCTAATTAAGTGTTGCTGGAATTATTTTACTGTTACTTAGTCTCACACAAGTACATAACTACATAATTTTACAATCCAACAAACTTACAGAACGGAACTAACACCAAACTATCGACGAGCAAAGCGAGACACATTTTTTTGTTTGTTTTATGGCGTTTAGCTAAGTGACATTATGAGCATATTAACATAAGCGTACCAGAGGATTAAACAAATACTAATTGCAATAGTCAGAAGCATTTTAAATAGCTTTCTTTTACGTCAATATGATGTGTCGTATGGGGCACAAACACCGTTATAATAATGACCTGAGCTAACTGTGATTTTAAGTTGCATCAACTCATTAATATCGTCTTGCTTTGATACTTCGCGCTACCCACTACCCAAAAGAAGCAGTAATAACGGCTAGCGGATCAATATTAATTTTTGGATTGCAGCATAAAAAATATAAACTTTTTTACGGGAGCTGCAAAACAAAAATAGTGTCAGAACCTGAGGGGAGAAATATTAATAAATGGCGAGCGGAGCGTGCCACGATTATTTTTAATCATTGCCTCGAATGAAAATCTTACCGCGCGGGTAGTACGGTCTTTTCCGTAGTCCACAACTTGCCTCGCAGAACGAATTATAAAGAAGTGCATAGAATTAAGATGTAAGTGTCTGTCGTATAATGTTTAGTTTTTAAAGGAACCTTAATTTTTATAAGTACATTTTTTGATTATCGCGGAGCCACTTCTGAGGCTCTTTGAGTATGGCTGGTCTACCTATTACGGTTCAAGAGACACAGCCTTGACAAAAGTAGAGCAAAAATAGCCCAAAAACTTTAATATATAAAATTATTAGTAAATTTTTTGGACTATTTTACAATTAAGCTAACTGCAGAGTATTGCAATCAATCGATTGCAACAGTCTGCAGTTAGCTTAATTGTTTTAATTGTAAATACTAGTTCTAATTTGTTTTTATTATTTATATAAGGCCTGTTATTTGTTGTTGTAGCGGCAAGAGAAATACTAATTTTGTGAAAATTTCAACTGTCTTCCTTTTACGGTTCATGAGACAGCCCTTTCACGGACGGACGCACGGAAAGACGGATAGACAGCGGAGGCTTAGTACGGTTCCGTTTTCACCCTTTGGGTTTGGAACCCGTAATAGCTTTCCGTCAAACGACAGATATAGTTCGAGGCTCATTTAGGGTCAAATGATTAATTAACTAATTAAATTAAATTAATTAACCTGGATCAAAAACAACAAAATTTCTCCCTACTTATTTAGCTACCTATAATTTCTACTTACTAGATTACGATGCCGTGTGGGTCTCTAGAAGACCCTTTCTATACGTAACTTTCCCAGCAACACAAAGTCTATCTCCTTCTGTCCAAGCACACGATCAAGCCCGATAATTGTTTAAATTGAAAGCACTCAAGCCGTATAACTAAGCAACTGTAACCGCACCTGTGAAACTTGGTTCCTACTTCAACTTGGTTTCCACTTCAACTTGAAGAATTCCCAACTCTTACTTGGAGCGTCTCGTTAGCAGCTCCCCGCAAAACCTCCTCTTATTTATGCTTTTACTTTATTCCATTTGTGGCGTTTGCTAGTTTTAGTTCTTTGGATTGTTTTTTGGCTTTTTCTTAGCAACTATTTTACGAATCTACGTTCATTGTGTACGTTTTTCTTTTTAATTTACTAACCTAGAAGGTAAATGCTGGTCGTATAATATGTTGTAGTTTAGCAGAATAGGTTTACACTTAAGGCGTGAACCTAACGGGTTCGGTTGTGAAACTAGACTTAGATCTCGTACTTACGGGATCCCCTTGGTAAAACACTCGAATTACATAAAATTAAAATCTTTGGTTCCTTGAAAGTGAAAACACGATTGAGAAAAAAATACGATAGAAAAAAATGATGAAGGTGCACTGTTTCGCACATAATTTGGTTTTGGAGATCTCAGAAAGTTCTGAGTTGATTCATACGTTCCTTGATCCTTGAACCAGTTCCTTTATAAGTTGTGTAGTTTTCTTTTAAATAAGCAAAAACTTGATTTTTCCGCTGACGCCGTTCCAAAAACGTACTATGGACCCTGCTTCTATGAACGCGAAATCCTATGCCTATCCTTATCACAAAATGAAGCGCATTGCGCCATCTTAAAAACACAATTTTTCATTTTTGTTCTCTGTCTAGCTAGAAGCAAACAACCCTTGGTTATGATCCCATCCCTTTTCAAATTGGAAGCCTGTCTTCAATTGGGCTCATTGAACTATGAAATGAAAATCAAAATTACATACACCACGTGCATTTTAATATAATCTTGTTTGGAAAATTTATAAACAGTTTCCTCATAGGACACTAACAAGAACATAAATTTTTCTCAAAGAATCTTTGACAGTATTTGCATAACTGTCATCAAAGATACGTTCTGATAACGTTCGATTTATTGAAATTAAGTATTCGATAATTATGAATTATACATGAGTTATCTAAAATGTTTGGTTGTATTTAATTTAAAATATTCTTTTACTATTTTCTTACACTTCATTCTGTCAAACTTAAAGTTTTTAGGTTAATAGATATGTAGATCGAGTACCTACCTTTCGACATATTGGGAAGGTGGGCCATTTTTCATTTATTTATAAATTTTATGTTCAGCTTGCTTTGTCCCACTGCATAACAAAGGCCCACCTTTCTTCCAGCTTTTAAATTTTCTTTCCATGTGGAAAGAAAAATCAATACTTACCCTTTAATTCATTTTAGTAAACAGCTTTAGTTATAGTTCTATTTGTTTTATTCTTATGGTTATAAATTATGTATAAATCACTTTTTTTTAATAAATCGGGTTCCCACAAATCTTCATGGTGATTTATATAATTTTGGGACCATTTTACCAATCTTCAATAGTATTTACCTACCTACCTGTATCAAATGATCATGCGCATGAGTATCCTTTGAGTCGGTGCTGTGTCGTTTAGAGGTTACTAGGCTCGCTAGGACCGGTTTATCACATGGCTGATGCCACGTGCGGCCTCCAGAATACGAACTGTGAAGTTGGTATCTATAGATGTTGCAGACGAGAACTTGCTTGGGTGAAATCATACAGATCTTGTTTAAAGGACATTTGGTTATGGATTATTCTGTGTTCTATGCTCAATTGTCAAGCACTAGGTACCTACTCAAGAATATAACAATCTAGTTTCATACAGTTATTTACTATTATTTTTCCATAGCTACAGCAAGGGTTCTGACGTCAACAGAAGAAAAAAAAAGTAGAAATACAAGCCTACTAAAATTTACGAAAAAGATAAAACTGGTCGACGACGGTTCAATTTTATTAAATTTACTGTCATTTGTTCAAAATTAAGGTTTCAAATGATGTACACGCTGATCTGTTTAATAAGTTAGTAGGGGAGCTAATTAGACTTCAAATATACCTCTAGCACTGAAATAAGTCAAACGAAACGAACTTTTTCATTCCTAAGTATATATTTTGATCTAACTCAGAAGCAGAAGTTCAAAAACAAGCCGTGGGCGGGTGCACGCACGAGGGTGGTTACACCCCTTCCAAACTTATCGCATTATTCAAGCGAACGCGACTCTTGAGTAATTTTGAAATATTACAATTTTCAAGCTCGCTCCGCTCCACCGCATAGCCTTCGACGGACCTACTACTACTAAGTTGCTCTGAAGTATATTTATTGCTTTGTAATGAGTATCGTATAGATTTCTTTTTCATGTGTTCGTTATCGCGGTGCAATAAGTTCAATAGAATGATCTACCTTGTCAATGGCATTTTTTTATTCGTTATCTTGTTCTTTTCCATGTTTCTTTTTTTAATTTTGTTTGATAATGATTTCAACTGTACTTATAACGTTGCAAATACCGATAAAATTGAGAAATTTATGATTTTCCTGTACTGTAACTTCAAACACAGATAATCAAAATTTGGCTGTTACATTCACAAATAAATAATATAATTAGCAACGGACGAATAAAACATACATTTCCGCTTTTGAACGGAAATCGTTTTATGTAGAGTAGATTGAAACAACTGAGATAAAACGGGAAAAAGCTCGATCAATTAACGATTTATGAACGCAACCGAACACATGAAACCTTTTTGGTTTCTGTTCTTTAATTGCCTTTTAATTTTAGCCAGATTTTTGTCACCGTCAGGATGATGAGTCACCTATCGTATTTATCGTTGAAATGCTATTCAAAAATTGCTTCCCAATTGCTTCTATTTGCTTCCTTCAATTATTGATTTGCTTCCTTTATATTTTGACATAATTAAAAAAATACCGTTACTTGCAAGCAGCAAGTCTTTGAAAAACGGCAATAAATTAACAGACAACCAACGAAATGCAAAACAGTAGCTGTACTCAATAAAACAAAACCTCTTTGTCCAGAACAAAACAGTAGTCAAAACAAGAACATGTGCTAGTCATAAAACAACCAGAACTTCAGATTTCTTAAAATCGATGCAAATCACAGTTGCAAAAAAATCCTTTTGTCCAGCATACAAACGACTAGACCCGTTATATTTACATTTAACGGTGTACATCGTAAATTTTTGTGCAATAGTTGTGTAATCGCACAATACTTGTATTATTGCATTGTTTTGTAAACAAAAGCTTTGACAATGCACCTGCAAAATAGCAGGTAAGAGATTATTATGCAAATTCTATTTGTTATTAGTATTACAATGAATTCCTTGGTCCAACTAATGTTTTGGGAATTGTGGTAGAGCTCCTAATACCGTAACACCTTGGGGTTATTTATTGGGTTCATAACAAAAGTTCGTTTCCGTGTTCTTTATCGGCAATTGCTTATCATTTGACAGTTAATTTACTGCCTTTACAGTTAATAAAAAATAGACAAAGGAAATGCTATTTTTGGGCATTTTAAACGCATGAGTTCCCGTTATTTTGAAACGTTAAATAAGCCTGAACTCGCTTTAAAAGTTCAATTTTTGATTTTCAATTTTGGTTTTTTAATGTTTCTATAAAATTCGTGTTTTAACTTAATGGACTTATTAAAATGAGAAAAAGTTAGTTTTATATTATTCAATTAACACTATTTGTACTGGTAACAAGTTATTGAACAGATGCGGTGAGGTTTATGACGACTAATAGACTTTATGGTTATTTTATTGACTTTAATGTTCTCTTGACTTTGTCGTTTACGACCATCTCATTCATTATCGAACCGTCGAGGTCGTAACATTGTTGTAAATCATGGGGAATATGGATAAGTGAACACTACTGAATCTAAATTTTGAACGTCTCTACTTGCCGTCAATTTAAGATCATTGAAAAAATTACTCATACCTAATTTTCTGACGTCATACATTCTGTAGGCACTTAGTTTGCCACTCTTCTTTAAGAATCAAAAAAATAATTACCAGCCAGTACGCGGTTCTATTTTTAAATTATTTAAAATCCTTCTTCTTTTTCTTGATTCTTGAGTGTGAGGCCCTGTGAGGTCCTATATCACACTGTATGTAGAACTATTCACACTGTAGGATGAATATAGATGAACTACAAACCGCCGTCGATAGCATTGTCGAACTTTTTACAAATAAAATTACGTGTTACACGCATGAATAAAACAGATCTTCTGATCACTATTATAAGAAGGAACGCATACAGTAAATTATACACTTTACGATGTGTAATTAATCGGCATCAAGTTTTTATCTCGACGCGTCAAGTTGCATGAATTGATAAAATTTTCGTGGCGGCTACTTTTTTACGCAAGTGCGGTTTGACACTTTTAGAGTTGAGGTATTTACAAACAATGATGTAATGACGTTTGGAATATAAAAGACTGGGGCACGGGGTTTACGACCCATTTGATAATTACGGGGAATCAAAGCTGTGCTTGAAACTAATTGCACATCTTTCCAAATCGTACGCGAAGAGACGAAGCACAAAAATTAAAAAAAAAAAAAATATTGTTTCTGTGATATGAAACCGTATTCACAAATTTGACTACTGAGCCGAGCGAGCCAAGGGAGCCTAAAAAATCAAATTAAATGTACCATCCATCGATCGATTTATGGTTGCATCGAACTTTACGTTGTTGATTTCCTTCGGCTTCCTTGGCTCGCTCGACTCGATAAGAACCGTTGAACCAATCCCAAATTTTTATTCCTACGGCTTGTTTCAAGTTTTCATTCACAAAGGTATTCGTTCACCATAATGTAAGTAAGTAGGTATAATGCAAGTTTATTTTTTGCCATATTGCGTTCGGCTAGAGCTGGTAACCTGCTATTTGGTTCGTCCGAGAGTGAAACAACCGTCCTGTTTGCTTATTCCGATTCAATGAGGCGACTGCAATTTGTCTCCTGCGATGTATTCAAGTAGATATGATCATGTGCGATGCTTACGTACATTTTGAAACCGATGTAAGTTTTTGTCACCTTCACCTGTTTCTGGGAAATGTTTTACGCGTTGATGTTTTGTTCAAATTAAAAGTTCGATTGATGGTCAGTGCGTGCTCTGAATTGTTAATGGGATGCAAATTTTTCAGATTATCATAGGTACATACTTACTTACCTACTCGTATACTAATACCAGTTTCAGATATATTTTTATTAGATATAACAGTTTTTTACTTGATTTTTTTTTTATACATTTGGGCAGGATAATACTGAGTTACAGTGTCCAGCTTCATCTTTCTCTATGCAGATAATTTTTTATTAAACTAATTATTATATTATCTCCCTCTTTTGTATTGCTACTTCACTCCACTTGACTCTAGGTAAAAGTAACAGTCCAAGGAGTGGAGTTAAAACTAAGTATCAACGAGTTGCGCTTGCGCTGCTGTTTGAAATTCAGCTCAGCACTCGGCCATATTTGTTTTATTTCCCATCACCCTTGTTTGATCTCAATCTTTGTTTGTTATTCAGTATGATACTTTTACAAGGCTCTTTATTATATCTAGTTTGAGCGTAATTATGTTAGCTTAGTATAAAATAGGTACCTATCTGCATGTTCATTTTTATTCTATTATTCAGTATAATGGACATTTTCGCACATGCGATTACCTAGGTGTTTTTTTATTGTAAATGGTAAAGCAGTTGAGCACCATCTCACTACTTATGAAATAGGTTGATAGGTTTACTTCGGCACCTGCTGCAGTACATCATCTAACGTTATTTATGGAGGTGTTTATATTCCTTATAATAAATATATATATATATACGAAGTTCAGCCAATTGTTCAATAAAGTTCTGGATAAAATGTAAACCGGATACCAATGAAATATCAATAATGGTCCATTCATCACCAAAAGACAAATTCTGCTAGTTAAGGCAAGCATGAAATTGTCCTAAATAAATTATCATCTTAATAAGTCATAGAATGAATCCACAATTCTTTTGTTTTTGCAAAGGCACAAGTGCCTCGCACGCAACTCGTTATTCCCATAAAAAGACACACGCATCTGCCTCGACGAATTTGATTAAAGTTAATGTTTATTTATCACTTATTTACTTAAACAAGTGGGAGTTTGCCGTTTGCGGATGCGAAATTAAAATATTGATCGTTTTGAAAATTCTAAAGTGGAATGGTCGGTTTTCCTTGGGGAAAGAAACTTTGCTTCATAGTATCAATGCTTTTTTGAACAAATAACAAAAGAGTAATACAACTACATAGTAAAACAAATACAAATAATAAATAACAACAATTGCCATTTAAAGAACATACTTATTATACATTCTTTTGTTTTGTTTTTTACAAATGTGGAAGCACTTGGTTAATAATAGTTCATTTATCCACTAGAGCACATTTAGATCGTAAAAGACAAAGCCTAAAATGCAACGACGGTGAATCGGTAAAATTAAAAACAGGGTAAATATTTTTATAGCAAGTCTGCGGAAATTGTGGTGGTTAGACCTGTTGTTGTAGAAACTGATGAGCAAGTTTCTCTTGTCCACTGTGTTTTCACCTAGACCCCTTGTAGACTACCCATATTAATAATGGTCTAACTTGAAACTGTTGCTAAGCAGTGTTATTTCTCACTCTGACATATGTCAATAGAATGAGACAGAGTGAGAAATAGCAATGCTTTAATTTTATAAAACCTTTAGTCGACTGACATATATATTTTTTTAATCATAATTAATAATTATTATTGAAATTATTACAAAAAATGGCCCCGTGACTGATAATTATTACGGGCCATTTTTTGTTCAAATATTCGTCTGGATTTACTCTAGGGCCCGTTTTATGAAAGCTCTATGCTTAGTGACGTTTAAGCCATAGAAAAGCTTTGCTCAAGCATAGATCGATGACTGACTAGCTTTCATAATACGGCCCTAGGAATAACTTGTATAGAGTTAGAAAAAAAAAAACATCTGGACCCTAAAAATAAGAATGAAGTCATTTGTTGGCAAAGATGATATACCTACATACATATATTACACTATTATTTATTTATTATTATTTATTTTATTAATATAGTAATGTTTTTATTGTGATAAATATAACAATTTTTGTCTTGTCAAAATATACATGATGTGTGCTGTAAATGGGCACTATCTTACTCTTACGGTACTAAAGTTAGGTACTAGATTTAACATTTTTGACATTGAACTGGTTGTAGTCATTTTCCAAGTACTTTTTTATGGTACATAAAAGTTGTTTTCTCTAATAAAATATGTTTTACGTTACAGACGAAGCTGTGGTCATTGTCTATTGATTTTATACTTAATAGGAGATAAAAGTAATATTTTATTCCAATTACATTTGGAAGTTTTTTGGATAATTTAAGTCCATAATATATTGCTGCCAATTGGGTTGTATTCCTCGTATAGCCCCTATTTTTGCCTAAAATGTCATACTTGATTAGGTTAGATTTCATATACTTTAAGATTTCTAGTATGTACACAGATACTGACGTAAGAATTCGCTGTCCTTTATACAGGTCTCCGCATGAGTCTGTAATGAGCTTTTGTTAATATCTGTACCGCTTGTTTTTGCAGTTTCAGCAGCACTATGTTTGCTTACTTTGAGTAGACCCGAAGTAAGCAAATTATAATATAGAATGATTTTGAGTTAAAATCCATGGATTATTTATTTATATCGTTTGTTAAAAGTACTCTTCGCTTGGTAAATATTGATTTATAACAGCTGTACGAAGGAGAAAACAATAATAATCTCATTTCCTCTCGAAAAACTAACGATCATTAATACAGTTTAAATCTGTATAATCAATAATATCGAGTATATAATTGATACCGAATAATTGGTGGTATCTAATTACAAGTCATAAGTATCAGTTATCTCAATAATAACCATTGATTTCTAATCGATTTTACTTGTACATCCATTTACAATTAAGTACTTCAGTTGAATAAGTATTATTCCTAATGGATATGTTGTTTCATAGAGCAAAAGTACCTAGTCTGGAAATTGAAATTTCAATCCTTATTGCTAGTGATATAGAGACTATGTTACAACAAAGTGGTTGACTAATATCATTTTAGTCAAAGGTAGTACTTATATATATTTATGTACAAATTATGTTACTGTGATATGTTTTTAATATTAGGAAGATACTTAAGCTTTATATTCTAACATACATGGTAACTTTTATAAACAGTTAATCAATTATTATAATATTTATGAAAGTGATAATAGGTGACTAAGTTTACAATATACCTACCAAAGTGTATGAAAATGTACTAGTTATTTGTATAGGAAAAATTATGCAGTATAAAGTACTGGTTTTTTTATTTCAATGCCATAAATAACATTTTGAGTAGGTATATCATTTACTTCATCATCATCATTTTCACCTTTCTACGGAATTAATAAGCATATAGGTAAAATGAAATCCATTGCTGTTGAAATAGATTTCTTGTGATTTTCATATGAATCGGTTGAAAAAATCTATGCCTATAAAATCACACTAGTGATTCAGCCATCTTATTTACTGAGAACCACTAATATATATTCAGCTATACCAATTAAAAACCTTTTTTTTTTAATGTATTAACCTCTGAGCAGGCGTCTACGAAACTTTAGTGTGGTCCTTAGGGCGTTTAGTACTTAGGATTGAAATTGCTTGAATGTAGAGTGGAACTCTATGACCTAAATATTACTTCTGAGATTAAATTATGATGTTTAGGTGCTGTTTTCTGAATATTGATAAAAAAATATCTAATTACTGTATGTGTTATAATTACTACTGTGTCTAAGAAGATATAAATCAAAATTGAAAGTAAAGTATTCTGTTACCGGCGCGGGAGTCAATGAGAACCCGCGTAAAGCCGGTTAGGCTATTCATATCAATTCGTTTCTCCCTCGTGTTTCGCCGAGATCGTTTTCAAACGTTTATTATACGGTGTAAACAGTGTTCACCGAAGTTTGTTCAGCAAACAGAGCTCGTACGGGACCCTTGCCGGCGCGGGGCGAACTTGGGAGCCGTAAATCGGCAATAAACTCACCTTATGCCGCGACTAGCCGACGGCTAACGCTCTCGCGCCATCCCGCTACAAACTTCTTCACAAATTCACAGCGTTGGAAGAGTTCCGTTTCACTCTGTCAAGTCACGTGTCAGCGTTTTAGATGTGGCATGAGCGCAATACGTAATGTGCAGCGCACGTGTTAAGTCAGGTGCGGGTAGAGCACGTCGCGGCTTGTTTATTGCGCGGTTACGCAACGCGTTGTCGCCGGGCCGCGCGTCAGGAGAATGTGGCGACCGATGGTTTACGAGCGACGCCGCACCCCTCCCCCGCCGGCGACGCCACACGCCGCGGCGCCGCACTAAATCGCACACCAAAAGGACACCACCCTCCCTTAATCCACCACCGCTGATGTCCAGAGACTTAAATCGAAACTATTAATCGGATAATCTGACCGGTCCACGATAGAATTGTATCGGCACCGGTTGCCCACGGCCGATCTGAGCAAGTGCGCCGTCATAAAGTTTCTTGTATCGTTCGATGCACCAGACGTTGATGCCGGCACGAGCGCTCTGAATGTGGCTCTACATAGAGCGCTGACGAGGCGATTTATAACAGCGATTTTGAGCAAAATCACTTAAAATATCAATACTTGATGTAACTTTCTTATTTCTGTTTTTTGAATCGATGCCATACAACATTAACAGTCTGCAGTTTGCTTAATTGTTTTAATTGTAAATACTAGTTCCAATTTGTTTGTATTATTTCATTGGATTTTTTTTTGTAATAGGCCATTGCCATTGTTATCTTAGACATTAATGGTCAATTTACTTCTCAGTATGATTTTATTAAAATCACTGGCCACATAGTCACGTAGATACCTAATGTCGTAATGACTTGGCCTTATTTACCTACTCCTTAAAGCCTTCGCGTAGGTACTTCTCGAAGTAAGAACCTCGAGAGATACATAAGAAAGCAATCTCTTACCTCTCTTTAAGCATGGGCTGAGAAACGTTCATTTTCTGAAGCATCGCTGGCTTTTTTTTATTGTAATATTTTGACCCAAGGTTTTATTTTCTAAACTTAACCATTTAAAAATATAGAACAATTAAACCCAGTTTCCACTTATTTGGTTTAAGTGGTTCTTGACTTAAGCCCCGCGGAGCTCAAACATTTTCCGGTTCTTTATGATTTCTGAGCTAGCAAAAAGGTTTGTTTTGAGACCATTGTGTGCCACAACAATCTTCAAAAACTACCTTACTGTTTAGCTTAATTGCTTGTAGAACCTGGGTTATACAAAAACCAAAAATACGTTTATTTTTAATTTTCTAATTTATTTTTCATTTAGTTTGTTTAAAAGTGTTACGATGGATTGTAAGTATGCAGGTAGGCCTAATGATTATATAGTTCCCATTTGGTGGTACATGATTGTGTTTAGTGTTGGACTGGGACGAATCCTATAGTCACCACGTAGGTATCTAAAGCAGCAAACACTGTAATAAATCTTGCATTAAAAAAAACACACATTTTAGGTAGATGTATTTATATAGGTACCAACTAACATTTGTGTCCCAAGTACCTAGGTAGGTGCTTGTCTCAACTTCAAGATATAATTTTTTTTTTCATAAAGTTTACTTATACGTACATACTTATGTAAGTAACACAAATCTAGCCCAAACAGTCTCATTGTCTATTTCAGAATTTACTCACATTACACAGCTTAAAGTTATTACGAAAATAGTAAAAATAGTGATAAATAAAATAACAATTACTCTCACAACAAGTACAGAAAACAAAAGAAATGTACGAACCAAATGTTAGAGAAATTAGTCAAACATAATTAATTTCCCAAAGAATATATGTACAAACACATATTAAAACTATTATAAATTCTTTTACATCGTCTTGCTGCATACAAAGCTTATGAACTGTAGGCAAAGAAAAATACAAAGAGCTTACCTGAACTCACTCTGACGACTAACATAATGCAATAAGCAACCACCACCAAATCTTCAAAAAAATATTACAAAGGGATCGTGTGTCCCAACAACGTCCAATGAGACGCGTTTATCTGAGCGCCATCTTGTTTTCCATCTCCAATGGAGACACGGATATTTTGAGCGCTGTCAGTCCATTTGTAACTGTCACTTACGTTAGCGCTTACCCAAAGTTGCATTGCATTGTGTATGTCTTAATTTAAAAAACTTCCTTGATTAATGGTAATACAAACTAAAAACAATATTTTATAAAATAAACCGCCAAGTGCGAGTAGACTCGCACACGAAGGGCTCCGTACCGTAAAAATCAGGCCACTTTTTTCAAAGAACATCAAATTTTCATATTAAAAATTATTTATTTATCGGGTATTTATCGCGTACCTTTTGTTTGCCAAATTTTCACTAGTTCGGATACCCCTTTAGGTAAATTTTCAACTTTATTATATTTTAGTATTTTTTTGTTAATACAGTTGAAGAGTTAATTATTTAATAGAAAGTTAAATGTGTCTACCTATTGTGGTTCCAGAGATACAGAGAGCAAAAATAGCCAAAAAAATTACGTTTTTGTATGGAAGCCACCTTAAATTTGGATACTTAATTTATTTTTATTATTTGTTGTTGTAGCAACAAGAGGAATACACATTATCTGAAAATTTCAACTGTCTACCTCTTATGGTTCATGAGATAGAGCCCTGTGACGGACGGACGGACAGCGGAGGCTTAGTAATAGGGTTTTTGCCCTTCGGGTACGGAACCCTAAAAAACTTACTGTGGGTTTAATTCAAGCATTGGTACTTTTTTATTCCTATTTTGGTCAACTTATGTCTAAGGATTGTATTCGTGTTGTTAGAGTTTTTATTAATTTGAAATTCTGTTTTAAATTATTTTAGTGAACCAATATTCAAAAAACATGTCAGCAAACAAAAAAAAAAATTATATATTATTATTTTTTATAAATATTTTTTTTTACTTTATTTGTTACTAATGCTTAATTGATCTTACAATACAAGTGCCTGAAACATAAAAAACATCACTAACCTCCTACTGCACTTACTAAACTAACACATGCATTAATTAAACCAGAAATATTCTTGTAATTTAGTTTTTATGAAAGTTCGTTTTATTTGTATCACTAGAACGTTTTCCGCAAAAAGTATACATTAGTCTTTATTCAAGACTAATGTATACTTTTTATATAAAAAAAAACGAATAAGGTTAAAAATGGTTTTGATTGTAAGCGGGTTAATTAAGTACGTGCCTACCTAGTTTGTGTTGGAAGAACACTAACGTTTCATCCCATAACGAGGGACTGCATCAGCGTGAGTGCGGTTCGCGTCGCGCAGCTTCTGCTTCCTTCCGCACACGTTAAGGGTTGAAACGTTGGTGTTCTTCCAACACAAACTAGGTTCGTAGTAAACCCGCTTACATTCATTATGAACTCGTCAAACAACGAAGGTTTTTATTGTAAAAACTTCGTGTGAGGCATACTTACAACTTTTCACTTCGAATAGCGAGAAAATATTTTGATTTAAATTTAAGAGGTCGGTAATGGTAAAAGTTAATATACAAATAACAACCAAGGTAACGAATTGTAAAAACCTCTTTCAAACCATGGAAGAAATAAATTATACTTTTTTTTTTCAACAAACGTGCATGCGCGGGCCGGTCGCTTATCCATTTTTAAACGAAGGTTGAACTCTGTTTGTTATAACTTTCTTCGTTGCCTATGCTAAAAAAAGTTCAGTTTGTATAGATTTTTTTTACTTGATCGACGGAGATCATAGCTTATCATATCACATTATTCTACACGTGGAACAATATTCTTCGTACAGCATGAGAAAAAGAAAACGATTTTGCTCACTTAGAATAATGTGATAAGATAAGCTATGATCTCCGTCGATCATAGCTTATCTTATCTATATATATATGAGAAAAATCAGGTAGAGTTACATCCGTAGCGTTTCACCATCACATTTCGTTCGCCACATTCCGCTGCGCGTTCAAAGCATGCCCCAAACAGCTGATTTCCCGAAATAGTCCGATCTCCTTTATCGCACAGTAAAACACGTAATAAAACAGAGAAAACTATACTTTATGCGCTCCCTCGGTACCTCGCGGACGGCGTGCGTAACCTACATGCGGCCATTTCGAGATTTACGATCTGGGAATTGTGTGTTAGAAAGAGATAAACCCATTAGACTCTTGGCCGACGCCGAGTCTGAGCGTACCGAGTCCGTTGATACTCCGAGAGCAAGATTTGCATAGTATATGCAGCAATTTACGATCTTGCATTGCAAAAATCACACAAATGAATACAAAAAGTAATCAAAGATATAGATTCAGCAAACGAAACTGCCTACAACTGCATCATTACAATTTTTATGCAAGATTTTCATACAAACTTGGAAAATACATCTGAAAATCCACAGTATACGCGCCAACAAATCGCATACTAGCTCATGCTTTATGAATGTGTGCGTAAATTAAACTATCCGCATGGGACCGATGAGCGTTATAGCTTTCCCTTTTGTTTGGCTAAGTTATGGGTACGTTAGAGCGAGAGGTCGTAAATCGCGACGTGCGCGTGACATGTTTATGGGCGGTGCGCGTGCCGCGTGCAGTGGGACGCGGCAGTCGGGAGAATGGCGTCGTCAGTACCAGGTGGAAAAAGCTGGAAGAAATATTATGAAATTTTGATGAATTTTTAAATTAATCATTGAACAGTAGATTATAAATCATACTTACACATTAAAAAGCATAATTGTATCATAAGTAGTATGATAAAAAAATCGAAATTATCTCATACGAAAATCCCATATTAAAGAATCGACCATCAGAAATACCTACACTTGCTTAATTTCAAAAGTAATTTACAAGTACATAGGTAGAAAATATTTTCTCGCATCCTAATAATTTATAAAGCCACAGTAAACGCAAACAGCAGAAGTTGTAATGAACAATAAATCTATCCGGGCGGATCATTCTACAGGTGGCGAGGTAACCCTGTCCTTAATGAGAGGTGCCCTACCGCCGATAAATAACACTGGCATACTTTGCACCGAATTCGACTATCAAGCAAATTGTATAGTATGATGTTTTGTTTGTAATAGACTAGGGGAATGCTTTTGACTTTGTTTCATGAATTCTTTGTTGGCAACTGGTTTTAAAACAAAAAGGGAATATTTCAGCTTACTTTAAGGCTACAGAATGCTGAGTGTAGTATCCAGCATGCTTAATAATTATTTATAATCATTTCTAGCAATTCAAAGCAAATCAAAACATCGATATCTAAAAATCTTGCTAAAATCAAAATGGGAATGGGGAATGGGCTGGAAAAATTGTTATATAACCATCATATTGATTTTAGCAAGATTTTATATGAACACGAGAGTTGGGCTTCGTTTGCGCAAAATATTACATTATTATTTATCAAAAAAAAAAAACGTAACGCACTCAAAACTAAATTTTGGACCGAAGCATAGAGCTACACAGGTCTACAAAAACAATAATCAATACAAAAGACTTCAACGTGACCTCCTCTACGGCGCATGTTTAACCATAAATTATGGTGATATACATGTATATTTTTATTTATTTTTTGCATCATATTATGAAGCAATAAATTTAATGTACATAGAGGTTCTACCTACGTAAGCAGAGACGTGATCGTGACAACTCCTGTTTTTTATAAGATCTACCTATCACCTCTATACGATAGATCTTAGATACAGCGCCTATAGAGTGCGGTCAGGCAACTACGCAAATCCTATAGGTACAAAATAAGACGTCATGACCATGTCTCGGTACTGTCGTCAACCGGATTCGAGGCTCTGTCTGTACCCTTAGTACGAGCGGATCAATGAGGTTTTACCAATAGAGACGTGATACTCAATAGAAAGAAATAAAAACTTGGCTATATTTTCGCCAGCGGCCGTCAGCCCGCTGCAGCGGGCTGACAGCCTATGACAGTCTATGACGTCACGTCGGCAAGCAGCTAGGGTGAACTAGGTAAAACGGGTAGGTACAGCACTACAAAAAAACTAAACAGAAAATTTTGAAAAAAAAAAATATTTACAAATTATAGTAAGTAAGTATTATTCGTACCTAGTTTAGGTATACATTTTTGTAAACACGCTTATAGAATAAAATAATAATACTATTACTTTACATTAATATCTACTAACATTATTTATAAATGCGTAATTTTGAATGGATAGATGGATGGATGTTTGTATGTTACTTCCTCTCGCCAAAATTACTGAACGGATCGGGCTGAAATTTATGGTAGATGGGTAGGTATCTAATGCAAAACATTAAAACTACATTAGGTAAGTATATCTTAATACCTAGTTAGGTATTTAGATATACTTACCTAGGTACTTAAAAGATCTAGACGTACCTAGGTACCCATCTACTCTACCTACATTGCTAGTCATAAAACTTCCTCAATCCTCAAAAACCCTCTTCAAACACAATCGATCAAAGATAGGTACAAACTAAACAATAAATAAATAATGCTGGACCATCTAGAATGAGGACCTCATACAACCTTATTTTGAAACCATGTCCTACCCAACACTATATTCGAGTGATAGATCAGCCCTGTCATGTCACCCCAACCTCCTCTAGAGCCTTTCGAACCGACAACACCGCACGCCATTAACTCGTTCTTTCTGTCACTCATGAATGCAACGCGCTAAGTTGTCTCCTTCGTGTGAGCGGCAAAGCGGCAACGCCGCGCGGCCGTGGCAGTAATTTTTGAGTAATATAAAATTAATGATTATCCCATGATTTTCCATTTTTAAAAGACTAAACAGTACTTACAATTAAATAGATACCTCCTGCCTGTTTTTTACAGCCGTCCCAGTATAAGTATTGAACTTTCGGAATACACAACATGGCATTATTGTTATTTTCCGTCTTCAAAATCCCGCACCCCGCACCGTACGTGTCCGCGTCGCGCGCGGCCTGACGCAGGACGGACTGAGTTCACACAAGCTAATTAGCTTGAGTTTGTCATGCCGTACAGATCTCGGTAAAACGTATCTACCTCAGTTTATTTATAATATCATTGGAGCGGATACTAAAAACACTGGATAAAAGTTTTCGAGAGCTCGATTCGACTCTTCCCATACATTTGGCGTACTGCAGCGCCTCTAACGAATAGAGAATTTTTCCTAGTACGACAGCGTTTAAATTGTTTGATAATAAGTCGATTTTGGCCTGGTCTTATTCTTTTTTTGTACGTGTAAGCGAGATAAAAGCTCTCGAAAACTTTCTTCGAATTCAAAATGACGACACTCGTCAGGGGTAGGTACTGTTTTTCTCTACGTGGCACTTTCTGGAATTGATCTACGAGAGCTAATAGAAGTAAAAATACAACAAAATAAAGCAAATTAGTGCTTAGATCCATCATCATCAGCACACATACGTCCAATACAGAAAATGGCTCCCCCACAAGGGTGCTTTTGCCATAATCACCACGCTAAGCAGGCGGATCGGTGCTCGCAGAGTATTTTAATAGGGCGCAATGCGCGCCATTATGTAAAAAGGATAGGCATAGGATTTCGCGTTCATAGAAGCGGGACAGATAATACGTTTTTGGAACGGCGTTAAAGCAAAAATCAAGTTTTCGCTTATTTATAAGAAAACTATACAACTTATGAAGAAACTGGTTCAAGAAACCAAATAATTTGTAGTAACCTACGAATCAAAACATAAGTAATTTAAATAGACCGCAGGGTTTGAGATCTAGACCAAATTGTGTGAGAAACAATGCACTTTCACGATGTGTTTACTGTTAAGTTTCGAGGAACCAAAGAAAAAATGTTGTTTTTTAAGTGTTTCGAGTTTTTTACCACGGGGATCCCGTGAGTACTGAGAGGTCTAGTTTGACAGCCAAACCCCTGCTGCTGTGTTTCCTCTCGTAGGTTCCCTTTGTTGACTGTTAAGACATCCACTTGCTGAGGGCTGAGTTGGAAGGGGTTCTTACGCCGCCGTGACCGTGACGGCTCACGGTGCTGAGGTCGCCTTATTTTTCTCACTAAAAATATTTGGATAACCTTAGTCATTTATAATTTTAGAAAGTTCAACATAAATTATTCTAGTCAGCTTCAGGTCTACTTCTGCAACGCGAATCAAAGACCCCACACACATACTCTCAACTTTAACGGTCTCGCAATAGAGTCTAAGTTATTCATTAACATAGGAATTTGAAGGTTGAAAGGGACAATCCAAATGAATCTTTAATCAGCAATTCCTCTGCAACTCGTGTGCGCAGGCGCAGGCGTCCTGCCAACTGACATATCATAATGCAGATTGATATTAATCTAGGTTGTTGTTTCCTTGTATTTTCTAGAGAACATCAAGGCAGTTTCTGTGCCACGACCGTCATTTGAATCATCAGCGGTCTAGTGCTGGACGAAGGCCAGCTCAAAGGTTCCGCATAGCAAAAATATGAACATTCAATTATGGGCCTTAAATAGTGATATTTTGATACATTTTAAGGAAACTTAACGCGGCGTAGTCACTCGTTGGTATAGTCGCCTTGCTTACCGCAAGCGTTAAGCGAGTGGCCCGTGCGCTGTAGCAGCGTGAACCGCTCGCTTGAAGCAAGTTGTACGATCCTATGGCTATTTGCCGAGCGTGCGTGGACAGCAAGCTTGCTGCTAGCTGTCGCAGAGTGGACAGAGCGTAGACAGCATGTGATCACCAGAATTTGAGGTTGAGGCGAGCTTTGTCCTTCTACTTATTTTCAAGAAAACATTTGGAACTTCTATTAAAACTGGAATACCTGTACATGTGTAGGTATGTAGGTACATTTTCATACGACCTATGTGGTGCAGCAGGCGAAGGTCTGCCTGCGACGCAGGAGGTTGCGGCTTCGATTCCCGCCTTGGAACAAATGTTTGTACGATCTGCAGATATTTGTTTCGGGTGCTCTGTGTTTTCCTATGTAGAGGTATAATAAAAAATATATATCTATGTAACATACATATTGTATTACATAACACAAGCTCTGCTTAGCGTGGGGCTAGACGATGCGCGATGTTGCGTGAATTGTCCAGTATTATTTTATTTATAATTTATTTTTAATAAAGATTAATAAATATTTAGGTTAAATAGATTATAAGCATGATCAATGACAATCTTTGCAATTTTTTATGTTTTTACCACAAAATTCATTTAGGTTCTGGTAAAAATTGGTACTTTATCACTCGAGGTATATTTCTTATTCAATACGTTTATTTTAAGGCATTGTAACGGTAATTCTTAAACATTAGCATGACATATTACTAACACTAACACACGCATATCTATCATAGCTGCACTGATATTTTAGAAGTTTTAATGGAGGTTACCAAAACAAAATAATTGAAGCGTAACAAAATACTTAAAACGCAGCTGCAATAAATCACGAATTTGTTGATATGGCGTATCCGCAACATCATTCGCGTTCCAATTTCTATCGTTCACAAATGTATTGAAATTAGCCGGATATCATTTGAATTTTAAAGTACTAAGTCGGTACTTATAATATTATTTATGTTCACAGAAAATTATCTAATTTATTTAAATTCAATCTCTACATATTCAATTGGTCCAGTACTTCTATGCACAGAACTACTGAGACACTTTAAGACCCAGTAGTTCTGCACAGAACTACTGGGACACTTTAAGACCCAGTAGTTCTGCACAGAACTACTGGAAATAAGCGATTACTTATGTTCCTAGATTCAAAAAGATTTGTAGTGTTTGGAAGTTAAACATCAGTGCGTAGGTATATTTTCAAAGTCGAAAAAGAAATTGTTTTTCTTGCATTAAGACAAGGATGCCTTGATAATAATAATAATTAGTAACTACAGTGAAACTTATTAATAACATTTGGCAGATTACACTTAAGAATATAAAAACTTCAAGGAAGTAAAGTCACTGGCAATCCTCTAACTTAAAAGATAAGTAGCGCGTATTTTCCTCGACAGAAAATTACTTACGGAAAATCTTTCCTGCAACAATAGGCTGAGTAATGTACAGAAAACATAAATATTATTAATAACAGCCTCACAAAGTTCCGCGCTAGAGTTTTGTTCGTCACACAAAAGAAAAACCTCTATGTAACCTATGCATTGCCATCTATCTTTTTCCACAAAAGCCGGACATTATTGTTCGGTCCAAACAGTCCTAAATCTTCGGAAAAGTAATATATTTTCGTTTTGCCCACTGCGGTGCAGGGTACACATAGACGGCGACTACGCTCCGCTATTCTGTATCTACTAATGTTTTATAGATTGCTGGTCTTGCTTCCGACTTTTGTGAATAAGTCTCCGAATCTGAGCAATGGAATTACGCACATGTGTTGTTACACTTAAATCATATTTTGGAAAATCAGTGTAGCTCCATATAAAACCATTTCTTTCAGATTTTTCTGTCACATCTGACGATTCCCTAAGATCCTATGACCTATTTTAACTCAAAGGAGTTTTGTCTTTGTGTTTGGAGTGATAGAGTTTGCTTTCTGTATTCGATGTTGTTTGTATAGAGTCGTTAATCGTTTAGTGCCGGCTGGATTGGTGTGCAGCAGGCAAACTTGCAAATGTGGATGAGTGTAAGCAATATTAAGATTGGTGATTCATAAGGACAATACCTCATTGTTTAGACGTAAACCACTTAATTTATATCACATTTTGCTTGAGACAGACGTAATAAAGTTTTGCGTGGGAGATTAAACTTAAGTTGTCCTTGAGATGACGTCTACTTAACAGTTATTTGCAAAATTTTGCTTTACATTGCATGTTCGTATTTTCCGCTACACATTTTTTAACTTTTGCGGTTGGTTGTCAGCCTACAATTGATCCCTATACCACAGATTTTATAATACTAGCCTATATACACACATAATATTATTTTCTGTTCCTAATAAAGTTTTTTTTGTGTATTGTAAAACGTTAGTAATTTATGTACCTATGGAATTAAATGAACTAGGTTTATGAAGATATTAAGGGGCAATAATTAGTTATTATAATTTAAAGAACTTTATATCTACTGAATGTTAGTTTACCGCTCATGTCCAAATTTTTGACAAAAAACTGTTCTCCTCCTCTTCATCAGCATATTTACGTCTACTGCTGAAACTTGCCTTCCGCAAACAAAGACTCAACAACCAACAACCAAATCTGTCTTAAAAAAAATACTATAAAAACTGAACTTGTTCTTTCCAAGTATTATGTAATGGACACGCGTAATTTGAGAGTAAGGTCCGTAAAGCAGCGTCAAAATATGTAAAGATTTTTATCTTTCCCGTAAAATGGCTTGGGAAAAAACATAAAGAAGGTGGTGTCACCTGATCTTGACAGCTCAGATTTATAGCACTCGGTGTGGCCGCGGCCTAAGGTCGAGACCCAGAGTTATGATCCTCGCTTATAATTTTACTACACAGAAGCTAGAATTAATAAAGAATAGTACTTACATATTATAAAATCTGTGACGGAAGGGAGGAAGTATAAACAGTTTTGTTACTTCACGGAAAAAAATTACAGCCGAACAAAATGAAGCCAAGAAACATTATTTTGTATATTTCCAAGCACCATTACGGCATTTTGGTCATTACTAAAAATCATCCAGCTACTATATATTTGAAAAGATCCGAGGTATAAAAGTTAGTGAGTAAGTAGTTCCGAGTTTCAAATTGTATAAGAACTTCAATGTCGAGAATAATTACAAAATTCAAGTTACTCTACTTTGAATCTTATATCCCAGTCATAAAACTCGCAGTCAACTGTTTAGAGTTACAAAAGCCCAATTACCCTTCTAAGGTTGCCATACCTAACTTTAGTAGGGCGGCATTTCAGAAAATCTTATTTGAAACTGGTTTGTACCATTCTTCGAAATGCCCACTCGACATGTTCACCCAACAACTTAATATATTAAATTTTACGTGTGAGAACAAAAACTGGTACTTGCGTCAAATATAAAGAATGCCCGTACAAAAATATTCGTTTAATTATATTATTTTTCAAGTAAGTAGGTGAATATAATTCATTGGACTACCTACGCTGGAGTATGAAATTTGTTCTTGGATCGTTTACAAAATAACTAGCAGAATTCGGTCTGTTCACAAATTACGTGCCATGTAAGCTACTGAACGTTTTATAAGATAGTTAGGTATTGTCCAATTAAAAGGTCTTCTAAAAGCCCATTAAATTGTCACCCTAACTCCATGTGACAAGAATTCGTTCGAGATAATGGACATACTATGGTCTGATGGGTCATAGTTTAGTATTCCAAGGATTTGAGTTATTTAACCAACTTGTGTTGTGAATGACTTAAATATTGTACCTATGTACATAAAAAAAAAAAAACTTGTTTTATGAGTATGATCTCTTTAAAACTGTTATATTTCTTGCGCAGGATTATTTTGATGATAAACTTAGACTTAATCAAGCTTTATCTGTATCACTAACTACACTGAGTCAAATTCTACAATGTTATCACAAGAATCACTAAATTTCTACTGAGCTTAGTCACGGAAAAACTAAATTCTAATACCCTGAGAGCAACATCTTTAAAAAATCTCCTTTGTTTCAAACATTACTTTAAATTAAGAAATAATACAATCCCCCAAAAGCCTCTGCCAAATATCAAATTAAAAATAAACCGCTACTAAATTCTTCTCATTACAACCAAAAGACATTAGTAAAGGCGGGAAAAGAAATGCCTAGGCCTCCAAATATACCCCTGGATCTCGATCCACTCAATCTAAAAAGACCTGAAATCGCATAAAAGCGCAAAGGAAAACAAACTTTAATTTACAGATCGTAAAATACATTTTATGTTGTGGGAAAAGTGAAAATACGCCGTTATTTTCGGTGAGTGTGGAAGCTCAAGTAAAGTGGAAAGAGTCCCCGAGAAAATTGGCACAAGTGGTTTTAGCCGGGCCGAGCTCGCGCGGGCGGCGAGGGAGAGATTATGTACAATACAGAAAGGACACCGAATAAACTGGAAATGTCTAGGCTGAGAAGCCTTTTTTGAAGAAATCTTTCAAATTATACATACTACTTCTGTGGCATACCCCTGACACTCGGTCATTTCTCCATACAAAGCCGTGTCTCGACACATATGCGCAACTGTGTTGCGCTACACGTGTAACTGTGTGTGTGACGTACAGGGTCACTTCATGAACATATTGTGCGAGTAAGATAGTTGTAAAATAACTCAAAGAGATTTTATTTTTTATTTTTCTCTCAAAAGGTAAAATCAAACCTCAAAACAAAATAAATTTGTTATGTTATGTCCATGATCAAACAAACGAAAACATCGAACACCATCGGCGTCGTCAGTCAAAATCATTACATGCCTTAAGTGTCCCGTGAGTGTGTAGTAGGTTCATACATCCCGTGCATTTGGAACGCAAACCGAACTCGGATAGGGGCCAGCGGGATGAGGAAACTCGGGCAGGTAGTATTATTATTATATATTCTCTGCCTGTGGCTGAGCGATCCAACGTGGATCTGGCAAGGGAAAGATTATGTGAAAATACAAAAAGGACGCCGAAGAAACTAGTAAAACGTCTAGGACAAGGTCGCATTTTTGAAGAATCTGCCTAACTAGCTTAGACAGTTTTTAATTTACTCATAACTCTGGCTCAGTGACCCAAAGTGAATCTAAGCCGCCGATTAAGACTTACCCAGACATCTCAGTAGTGAGCTGTCTTTCGCCGGAGTAGTATCGAGTTCACGCAGATTGTCAGCTCGCTTTGTCAATCCAGCGATACCAAGACTGGCTGAATGGTCTACGCCTGTTTTTTTACACATTGTCTTCTAATCGCTATCTTAGAATTGAGTTCCCGATTGCTGACACTTCTCAGTTGTTACATTTCCAGTTTATAGCGTTTATTAACCTATTTTTCCGACGTTTCAAGGCTCAATCACTGTAGCGGTCAAGACGGAATGGCTAGAGTACTGGAGCTACCGCCTCTGTGAAGTGGGGCAGCAACTCTCGTAATTGCCCTTATCTGGTCTTCAGAACTAGGTAAGTAATTTTTGTTGAAGTTTGGATTATCTGTTCTATTATTCTTTGAGCCAAGTATAGGGGCGGCCGTCGAATGTTCGCCGAGAGATAGGACTCATGACAAGATGTATTGCTGCTTACGAAAAATTTTCAACAGTCTTTATCGGATTGGCTTCGAACGGAAAATAAGAGGGGGCTGACAAAATAAATGAACGTATAAATATCTCTATGACAATAATACAGGTCAGCAATAGATATCTTTCTTCAGATAGCGTTATGAATGGAAAAACACGGGAAAAAAGGAGATTTGTCTTGCTGAACGTTAAATAATGAATGTTTTTCGATTATGTTGAGCGTTTTTGTAAGTGTTAAATAGTTATTGGTCTATTATTTGTGATTGATTTTCACAATTTTATATGATCGATTTTCAATTTTCTGAAAAATTATGTCATCAACTTTGCTTTAAAAATATAGCATGGACCAATATAGGGGAAAAGATAAGTACGATGTAATGTCTCCTTGTAATGTTATTTTTATGGTGTACCAATAAAGCATTTTTGCATTGTATTGTATGATCACTCGATTATAATTTGTGTCGTTTTCATAACATTGATTGGCGATCCATACTAATAATCTTGCAATAAAGTTTATCATCTTACGCGATCAGAACACATTGTAATACCACAAATATTTGGGGGCAGGCAACAAAATTATAATTTCACAAATATTTGTGAAATTATAATTTTCATCAAAACTTTCAGAAGCTATAAATATCGAAAGCAAATAAATTTACATTAATAATGATAAAGATAATGTTCATAAAAATGGAAGCCAATTCAATTAAAACCCAAATCACACATTCGAAGAACGTGGATTTTTCTTTCAAAATTTATGTCCGCGTTGGGCCACTAGAGGGCCTAGGGGGGAGAAAAAGGGGGATGGGGGGTGCGACTTCATTTCGCTTGCGTCGTTTATCTTGAGAACCATAACTCAGGGGCGAAGTCACTGTCAACTTATTCCTATTCTTTCCACTAAGCGGAAAATTGGTGATTTTAATGTGTGCTTTTGGAATTCCTGGGAACTTAAATGACTCTAAGAACCTAAGTATATTTGCTGGGAAAACAGTCTGGGACGTCTAAGGTTTTGAAAAAAAGGATATGTATTTATTTCAGGGCTATTGAATTAAATTTTGATGACGATTTGTTTAAGGGGCGAACCTGACAGGTTTGGTTGCAAACTAGGCCTAGATCTCAGTACGACCTCCCCCGTGGTAAAAAACTCGAATTAAACAAAATTTTTTTTTCTTTGGGTGCCTGAATGTAAAAAAATTATTGCGAAAAAAAATACGAAAAAAATAATCATGAAAATGCACTGTTTCGCACATAATTTGGTCGAGATCTCAGGAACCCTGCGGTATATTGAAATAATTTATGTTTTGATTCGTAGATTATTACTAATTATTTGGTTCCTTGAACCAGTTTCTTTCTTGTAAATAAGCAAAAACTTGATATTTGCTCTTACGCCGCCCCGTTCCAAAAATGTATGCTCTGTCCTGCTCCTATGAACGCGATAATATCATATGCCTATCCTTTTTACAAAATGGCGCGCAATGCGCCCTCTTAACTAGGTACTTGTTGTACGCACACTGCATAACGATTATTCTACTAAAACTCGAGTTTTAGAAAAAAAGCTACCTAGCGAACATAACTTCTCAAGGAGGCTTTTTGAGCTAATCGTGAATGATGAATTTCTCAATCAAATAATCAACATAGCATGGTTTCTTGTTGAACTGTTTATTGGTGAGTCAAGAAGGACGCAGTATTTTAAGTAGACTTATAATACCTACATAGAATGATGAACATAGACCATCGAATTGCTGCAAATATCCGGTAATTTCTGCAATGCAACGTGTTTTCAGCACAGTCCACGTCACGCACGCACAATACCTCACGCATCCGTTATTATTACGTACCAATACGTCATTTGACGCAATAACGGCCAAACAATAAATATCGCTTTGTGCAGACAACACGCGCAAAGTAATATATGAAGTTAAGAATAAATAGGCAATTTAGTGCGAGACTCACGTTCTCCCGAATATTGCCGAATGGCCGACGGAGAAGGCCGAATTTCCATACCGTATCGCGATTTGGGGGTGCGTTTATGGGGTAAAAATTAAGTCGATCTCACGTGTTGATTCCGAGTCGGATAGTGAAGCTGAAACAAGTTTTATGGAAATTGGTATAAGATGGAGACAAACAACGTTACTAATACGTTCTGTTTACAGCCCTGAGTCAGAACTCCAAGGTTGAATTAACGTTTAATACACGAATAATATTGTCAAAAATTAAATATATTAATGTATAAAAAATGTTAAATCAGAAATTAACAAACAATAAACTTGTGCATACATGCAGAGTATTAAAATATGTATCAAAAACTAAATAAACTATATAAACGTCTGACCCTACTATTATATACATACTATAGTTACTAAAGCAAATAATCAACTATCTATTTTTGTTTTTACGTTCATCGGTAGTTCTACACATTCTATCCGATTGCTTTGAAACACACGCACAAAAACAGCACGAACACTCTAAATTCTTTAAGTTAAGTAAGTTTAAAAATATTCTTGACTCTACATTCTTCTGTTTCCGATTTTCGAATTACATCGTTTGTGCTTCATCGTCAACAGCCTATGCTAGTCGAATGCTGCTAAAGATTTCACTTAATGAGTGCCATAGTAGATATTTGTTGGACAAGGTCAGCTGAAGACAGGGGTCTTCAGCTTGCGACTTCAAGCATCTGTCTGCTGTCTTTCATTGATCTCACTGTGTTTGGTTTGCTTAAACGCAATTCAGTGCTATGCCTCTGCGGTGTTACCTGCAGAAGCGCGCCGCGCAGCTCCAGCAGATTGAAGTCATCTATGTATATGCGTCGGTGTCAATCTAATGAAAGTGTTAGTTTCGTTTACACTGGACTAAACGCTGGCAGAAGCCCAGTGTCCCTGTCAAAAGAGCCCATACATTTTAACAGTCATGATAGTGAAATTCGACATTGAAGGTGTTCTTCAATTACATCTTTTCATGTATTATCGTTAACAAAAGCCATCATCAAAATATAAAAGACTACTCATGCAAACAAGCTTTAGCTACGGATAAATCCACCAAAGTACAATCGTATGGAAAAAAGATCCGCGAAACCAGAATAAATTCCGCTGTAAGTCCCGATAGAAATGAGAAAATTTAACATTAAATCTTTCTAACAAGCCGATAGGTGGCGCTCTGGCTAAGCAGCGAAAAGACGCTTGGAAAACACATTTTAATAAGAGATGTACCCTACTTTAGAGTCTAGGTAGTGGAGCAGAGGCGTTTTGATACTTGAATTACTGTTCTGTGTTGCTTTGATTTGATAAAAACCTCTCACTCACGCTCTCGTTGTAGCCGGCAAGATATAAATCGTTGTCTAAAGTTATTTTACCTCGAAACCAGAAGAGTATACTAATGATCAGCGTTCTTTACAACTCTTTGAGTATCCACGATCCATAAGCCGAAGTACAGTGACGTGTAGAGCCTGGGCTGTGTAGCCGCCGACAGCACAGCCCTAATGTTAAAAACAGATGCTATTGTCCTATGCATTCTCCGGCAAATGTTTACGTTGTTCTACCTTTTCATCGTCAAGTATGGTAACTACTTTCTTAATAGGTTCCTCCTTATCAATCAAGGACAATCTGCAGATAGCCTAGTCTAGTTCCTACTTACCCAAGCATCAAAACCCCCAGCACCCAATAAGGTATTACCTCCATCGGGGGGCGCACCAGCGAAACGAAATGTGGCTTTAAAAATTTGGAACACAATCCTGCTATTTGTCTTTCGAACGTCTCTTATAAATCAAGGAATAAAGCAGCCAACAATGGTTTATGGGCGAAAAAAAGTACCTATATAAGACGGGGAAATAGCATACAGACCTCCGCGCATTCATAATGTATGTTAGTGTTGCGTAAGAGAAAGGTTAAGGGAAGAGGGGAAGTTCCCTGATGAAATTCTGCGCTTCGTGGACCTTGGAGTTGGTGCTTTGGTGCTTGTATTCGATGGTTCCTTATTTATATATAGCTGGATCGTTTACGATTGTTATTTAGCTAAAACTTGCGCCTCCATAATGTATTGAACAAAAATTTATTCATTATTATCAATATTCCGGTTCTCTGTGTTGTGCAGGTTTCCTTTTTATTTGTAAAAATATGTGTAAAATGAAGAATTATAGAGCATTTGAGTTTTACCTTAACTACCTGTTAACGCTGCTATACTTAGCAATATAAACACAACATCACCGCAATTTGTCTAAACATAGCCATTAAAGCTGGAATCTTTTTAAATAATACGCATTATTAAAACATGAATATTCATCCGCCATTTTAATATCCAGAGTCGTTATTTAACACGTCACAGCCGTCCACACTGGGCGACGCATTCGCAAAATTATTACCTTGTAAACCCACTATATCACGTAAAATTTACGACAACCTGAATATGATAGATTTTCAATCCGACCTCCATAATATACGACGAAAAACCTCTGTCAAAATAGAGAAATAAATAAACCTGTGACAACCAATTAATAACTCGTAAAACGTCACAAAAAATGAGATAAAAAGGGGCAGAAAAAGCACAATAGCCTTAGCAGGCGAGACGCGTGTAAAAAACTCCGATATTGTCCATAAATTTGGTGTTATTCAAAACAAATCACCCTTATTCATTACTCGTATGAGTAATGGCGTAGAGATGCTGTTTATAATCCACTTGTGCTATGTAAAGAACACAAAGAATGCATATAAAACAACTGAATGAACAAAAGACGCTCGGTTCATTAGTCACGTTTTGCCCTTTCTACATTTGAAAATGAAAAATGGCCGCTGGATCTATTCAAACTATTTTCGTGTCTAATAGAGCAAAATAATCGGACCATAAATAAAGGCTTACATGAAAGAATTTAATAAAGTTTTTTGATATTTTCGTCATTGAATTTATCAAATGCCAGATCATAAAGTACCTTTGATTTATATGAAACAATCTACTTTTTTAATTTTATACTGTGCGTATGATATGTTTTAAGTGTTGAAATAAAATATTACCAACATTTAATTGAAAATACTGAGCTAAACAGAATCATTAGGAACTTCGTCGACCTATTCGTCCGCATCACAAATCTATAGACCGATCAAAGCGAACACATTTCACGAAAAACAGACATTAAGCATTTTTTCCAAAAGATACCAACCCTAAGCGAATGCAAATCGAATCAAGCAACTCGAGCATTTTATTATCAGATACCACATTACGATACCTTCATCAGGGTCCCGTAAAACGTTATGGAACGTCGAACCGAGAAATAAATGGCTTTTAAAAGTGTGATCCAAGATGTACAAAAAGTGGGGAGGAAAAAGGGGAAAAAAGTGGAACGAAATGATAAATTTCCCATTGGAAGTGAAAAAGTGAGCGTTTATTTATGACGCGGGAGTGTATCCCGACCTTCGAGCATTTGGGCAGAAAGCAGGTTGGTCTTAGCTTCATGTAATCTTCGTTCTTCTCGCGGCAAAATAAGAAAAGAATATCTTAAATGATAAGGGAAAAGCCAACTCTATGCAAAAATCGGAGTTGTAATTTTTTTTATTAATAGTTTGGCCCGCAGCTTGCACGCGTTTTTCTGGAATAAAAAGCTATGAATAGCCTATGTTCCATATCCGGGATACCATCTACCTGCCTGCCAAATTTCATTGAGATCTGTTCAGCCATATATCCACCCCTGCAATGGCGCGCCGCTATACATTATCTTATATATGTACCATCACATGTGTGTGCGTAAAATAAAGTAAATAATAAGTATACCTTTCTACGTGACGATTGAGTTTAAAAATACGTTTTCATGAAGAAATTTATCAAATGATAACTAATTCAACATTTGTGTTCCACCAGTTAGAATTTCCGATAAAGGCCTGTTTCTTATGTCAGCAGGGCCCAAAGGTCGGCTATCAGATCTCGCTTGCATTCAAAAAACGTGTTCCGGCGCAGTTTGACGCGAGATCAATGTACCAAATGCACTGTCATGACGTGCTGTTCCTTTGTCCCGCAGTGTACGAGTTTTACTTTGTTTCTTTTGCACGTGATTGTATCACTCGGATGAAATCTGCATACGAACTAACATTTTGTTACTTGATTTACGGGTTTAATTCTGTTTATTTTTGAAGTTTTTGGAACGTTGCACTTAAACTAAACTGAGAATATTTTTGTAAGTAATCCCTTCGTAGAATCTTTATGACATCGTGTAATTCCTACATAAAAATACACGCCCATAACTACACTCTCATACCTACCTGCTCGTGTATAATGTATTCCTGCAATGGTTGTCTACTAAAACGACCGGATACGGAAATACCTCTAAATAGTCAACAGAAGTGGTGCCTTCACCACAAATCTTGCCTCCTTTAGAAGTAATTGAAAATACATTACGCAACCAAATTAAAGTGGGAAAGTGGTACAAGTTGAGATGGGATGGGCGTCAGGTGGCCCCGTGACACCCCCTCCCGAATGTTTGGCATAAAATATTACTTCAATTATTTACGCGAAAGATTTATAGCACTTAGAAAAGTGCGCCGCGAAAAAAGCCGAGCGACGTGTGCAAGAAAAGTGTTTTTCTTTCGGAACTTATAATGGGTATGGAGAAAGTTTTTTGAATCTCTTTCCTATGGTAATTTGTTTTGGGTTGTTTAGGTAGTGTTGGTTATTGGAGGGAGTAATGAGGCGGGGAAAATTAATTTTGATAAAATTCAACCGTTTTTCATTTTTCGTCCTTAAATTTGTCATCAAGAAATGAAAGAGATTTTAAGTAGTTATAAAACTTAAACAAAGAGTAAATTGAATATTATTTTTAATACAGGTAAAATACACACCTATTTATTTACATTCATCAAAGTGAAATCTTTCATGCACAATTACCAGAATACCTACTTATGTTTGTTTTGCTACAAATCTTCAATGAAACTCCACTACACCCTACACACTATACACCTTGTCTTGTCTCACACCAACTTAACAAAGCAAAAATATCACCAACTCCCCAACTCAAACAAGCACTAAACAAACAACAATATGAACTCAACATTGTTAATATGTACTCGCATAACACATAAAGCGCAGCACGCATGTTTATTTTTCATTTACGTACGAGCCGGCTCGAGCAAACACCCGTAACTTTCTGTTATGGAAGTATATCTATGATAATTAGGGGATTTTTATTAAATTATAAGGATGACGAGAGATTTTAGCGGCGATTTTCCCTTGTCTTGTATTCGGTGTTCGTAATGGGCCTGTATATTTTCTTGAATGAGAAGGAAATGCGGGAATCACACTTTGATTGTGATCTTTCGATTTTCAACATTTGTTTTTAACTTTGTAAGCAATAATAGATACACGGATTACATTTTCTCTAGTTTTCCCAGAAACAAAATAGGTACAAAATTTGCACTTTTCGTAGACTTTTTTCTTCTTAAAAGTAGTTATTAAAAAAAGCACTTTAGTTTCTCGCAAAGAAATGTTGTTTTCTTTAAAATGCAATTTTTTTATGACCTTTTTTATTTACTTACAATTTACGAGAAGGTAGAAATCCTGAAAGGCGACACATAAGTTGTCTTCACTGTCTGCGTGATAATCTTCAGTAAAAATTTAATTGAATCTCACAGGCGAGAGCAGATGGGCCTCGGACTGTGACGGGTATGCTTCTGGACCCAAAATAATATTATATAATTGTATTATTTGTTGGGAAATCTAATATCGGGAAAGCCTCTTCAAAGCCGGTACATCAATTTAAAGCTGCGAGTTAGTAGAGTAGTCAGTTCGAGGGTATTTCACTTGCAACACAGTAATAAACTTTTGTTGGAAATATAAATTTATGTTCAGAATTGATTTGTTCCTTGTATCTGTATCAATATTATTTAACTAATTATGAGTAATTATCGTTCGGGTCATGCATGCCAGGAGATAAACATTAACGGGTTGATACATCCAAGCTGTAGCTTGGATGTATCAACCCGTTCAACAGCGCGGGCACGTTTTTAATAAGGCCAACCGATAAAAATTATTGCAAACCTTTAATAAAGTAGGGACAAGATCCCATTTGACAGTTCGTTGACAAAAAATGAAGCGACTTTCCGAAGCCGGCCACATCAAAAATGTTTTCTACCTAAAGTAGGACGGGATAATTAGACAACTAATTACTGTTAGGGCCTCTTTCACCACCCCAAGTAAAGTGTCGAATAGGCTAACCGGCAGGTAAAGTCACCCGTAACTTCATGTGTTAGACGCATCGAGTTAGAATTCTACCTCGATGGTTTAACGTGATTGATTTTTATTTTTCATTTATTTGAATTCGAATCGCAAACGTTTATTTTTTTTTATTTTTATATTATACCTATGTATAATTGTGATAATTTTATTGTATAGGCCAATAAAACATCACCTCACTACCAAGCTAAGACTGACAACTGTCAAAAGTGACATAATATCTTGTCTCTACTATAATCATAATTTGGCCTACCGCCTGTCTCTACTGTCGTGTCGCGTCCAAACACTGAACCCCCAACGTCGCCCCGCCCTAACGCCGCTATTATATTGCTCTGCGGAAATTCCGTGTATTCCCCTGAGAGGCATTTTTTCACTTGCCCGAAAATATTGTTTATATTGTTTCAGAAGATTTTATGTGTTCTTCCGGATGATTGCATCTCTGATGGTGACACTATTGCGTTTCGTTGAAATGGTCAGATGAAATGAGTCTTTTCTGACTTGAGAGAGCTTAGTTCGAGCTAGCTAAATTACTATTAAACATTCGAACGACTAACAAGTCAAACATAGTGAAACTCTATTAGAAATTATTATTAACCTATATTTAAGCAAATATTATTTCATTTCAAAATGTATTTATTAAAAAAAAATTACAGTTGTAAAAAGAATACCGAGAGACACAATCTTCTCTTGCTATTTTTACAACTGCAAATATATTGGATTCTGAATTTCTCACGGTATCTACCTACTTACACCGTTGAAATTCAGATTCAGATTGTTTATTGTCACACCATACAAATAATCATCATACAAATAAAAAAATTACAAAATAATGTTACTTAAATTAAATGATGAGGCTATGAATCGTCCAAAACACGCTAGATACAATTTTGCTGTAGAGAGGCAATAGTCAAGGTACAATTATCTACCTATATGCTTAAAACTAAGGTTCTTGGTTCATAACCCAAAGGTACCTTACCTTATGTAAGTATTTAACTATAATTTGACAAATTATAAATTAAATGATTGGTTATCTAGCCAAGCTAAATAGGTTTTGATTTTTCCGGGATGCTAAAATCTAGCATGTCCCAGAAAACAAAGGAAATTACCCGATAAACATCAAAAAAGCTTACCGCCACATCGCTTAACTCGCTAAAGAGGCAAGTCACAAAAAACTGTGTTCCATGAGCTTTAATATAATTTGTTAATGATAAATAAACTCATAAATCGGGCTGGCGCGCGAGAATTTGTTTACAACAGATTCGCATTTAAGATATCGCAGCCTCTGCTTTCGCAGAGTACAACGGGGATGCAGTGTCTCATGTTAACAGGGAAATGGGATACTCTTCTCTTATCGCTATGTGATATGGTAATAAATCTGTGAGGTACAAAATAAGTTAGATTTGAATAGTTACATCAATACCTAGTTGATTATCGGTGCCTGAAAGTGATTTGATATACTCAATACTCAATATTTTTATTGTTATCATCACATTGGCTTAATTGGTAGGTTATAAGTATCACAATGTGAACCCTGTTGGGCGTAACAACAAGTGGAAGGCAAACCGAGGTTGTTTTTATAAAAATATGTAGGTCTTAGGCTGTGTAGTAGGTAATAATGCTGGACTAGCTTTCAAGCTGAATAATATACAACTCTAGTTTATTAGAGCTGTTGAAACGTCCAATCCACTAGATTTTGATTGTCTCTTGATAAGGGCTGACCACACTGGCGATTTGCGAGTCCAAAGCGAAACGAGAACGTTGCGAGTGCGCAAAGCTCGTAGTGAGTGGGCAACGAGCTTGCCGCCAGTTCGCAACATGCACTTGCCGAACTACCGATAGCCCTCTAAAACGGGCTTTGCTTAGAGTCGGTATGTCGGTATGTATACGCACTAAAGTTGGCGGACCACGGACCAGTTGACAAAACACTGTCGGCTGCCTACAATATTCATACAATGAAATATCGCACCAACCGAACCCTCCGGACTGTGTCGCCGACTTTGGTGCATAGACTCCATAATAATTGCAATTCCTAGTTATTTAATGTAAGTTGCTTTACTAAATTTGAATTTGCAGAGTCCCGGCCGCTTTGTCGCTAATCTCCTAACAACTTTGAAGCGAAAAATTTAAATCTACGAACGTTTGTTTGTAATGAAGAAAAACGCATTTTTTTTTGCTTGGTCTGACTTCGGTTTATCTTTATGATTTATGTGTAGATGCAAAATAGTTGTTTAGTTTCTCGATTGCAAGGGTCGTTTCTGTTTTCCTTTTTATACCCCAATTTTTAGTTCGTGTAGTGTGTCGCTTCTGGAACTGAATGGTCACGCTATCACATCACATTACTAATATTATAAATGTGAAAGTTTGTATGAGTGGATGTATGTTTGTTACTTGTGCACGCCGAAATTTCTGAACTAGGTGAAACTTTGCATATAAGTATGTATGTAGTAGGTACCTGAAATAACACAGAGGCAACTTGGAACTGACCAATAACCATGATGGGTTTGAAGATTTACTTTGAACTGAATTATAAATATGAATAAATAATGATGATAAAACAACCTTTAAACGTTTCCATAGAAACAACGCGTGAAAAAACGCGAGCAGAAATAAATTACATAATATAACCTCGAATTGCCTTGCTATCGGTGAAAGCACTATCCTTTCTGACCCTATAACTCAGGCATCTAACTAGAAACGAATCACCATTTCAAATTAGAGATTCCTGAAAGACGAATAGCTCAGCATCGCACCGCCCTTAGGAAGGCATTATGCTAAAGCACGTACACGAATGTTTTCACGTTCAACCCCCATCTTGGGACCAACCCCAAAATATAATATATCCAGCAAACTTTACATATATTTGTACGGTAAATCCTCCTAATATATGACTCTATTTTTGTCGCCGCTTTAAATTTAAAGGGACATAATGTAGGTATTAAATGAATGTTAATGTCAACTAGCACTCGCGGTTCAGAATTAGAATAACCCTTTTCTGTTTGTTTTGACGCAATTGTGGAATTTATAGTTTAAAACAGTATTTTACTAAAGAAACATGGCATTGGCCTCTTACAGCACTTATGTTGGTAGTCTTAAAAAACTAAACTTAGGTGGGCGGGGTGGGTAATAATCACAAAATGAAGCTGTGGAAAATGAATGACAAGTTTCAAGTTTCATATTTTGGTATCTGGCGCAGCGCATCAGCATTGCCATACAGCGGGGCAATGCAGCCAGCGTCTTGGGGACGCTTCCGACTGGTATTGATATGGATCAGTTGAGCTACCTGTGGATTGTTTGCAACAGTCTGGAGTTAGCTTAATTGTTTCAATTGTAAATACCAGTTCTAATTTGTTTTTATTATTGAATTGTAATTTTCTTTGGCAGTAAAGATTATAAAAAAGTTTCAATTTCATCGCCAAAATAATGTTCTACTTTATATGACCACCAACACACCAGACTAGCCCAAAAATATCCGAGGGTCCAAAAGTTAAATATTATACCAATAAAACGGGATAATAACGTTGCCGCAGCATCCGGTAGTGCCGATAATTCCTTTCTCTGAACTCATAAATACACCTTCGACGTTCCTCAAGTCGGTATAGATCATAATATTACCGGGACAGGATCCAGTGTCGCCTTCATCCCTCAGATAGCAATAAAGGGAATCCCTTTAAGCGTGGCCCTTCGACTTATAAATATCAATTTATCCGCAATGTCAAATGCGGTTAGGCCGCAGTTTTCGCGTTATTTAGTAACCGTTTATATTTTCATCGGGGTATCTGCATTTTGTAGTATATTTTGATGTTCAATAATATTGATTGTTTATGGCAACTATACGCTTTTTTGTTGTGTACATCAGCATTAAATAAAATATTGTAATAAAAAAATAAATTTATTTATTGAATCATTTATCAACACATAAAAGTCACATAATCACGAATCAGTTTTTTTCAAACTCAATGCCGTTTTGCATTTTCTTAAATTAACAAACACTACAGCTTTTGTAATATTTTTACTATATAAACTTGATGAATTCATTATAAAACTATTATCAAAACATTTAACACATATGAAAGACTGCAACTCATTTTTCTCGCCTTATCCCAAACCTGTATCAGAGACAAAGCGGAACACTTTGGGCGAACACTGCCTATTTATTTAGTGTCGCCTCTTAGAATTAGTTTATTTATTTATGAGACCGCCCTGTCCTCGGGATAAGATCGGGTAGTGTTTTGTGTGTAAATCAGTCGACATTGACGCATGCGCGCTTAGCCTAGTGATTAATTAATGTCTATAGTAATAATACCAATTTGTTGGTATGAGATGAGCTGCTTGTGACGATGAAATATTTAGGTGTTGTCTAGATTTGTGGGTGAACAGAAGGATTTTAAAGTTGGAACTTTTCATCAGTGTTTATGTGCCCTTTTTGTGTAGTCTCTAGGACCCAGAAATATCAACAGATAATTTTCTCCCGTAGCTTAATAAACCAAAGTGGATGTAGCTCTCCGAAACAAGACTTTTCAAAAATACAAAGAGCAATAACAAAAATGTTGATAGTATAGAATTGATCTTGAACATACACTAAATTTCAAATATTCCAAGCCAAATTTTCAGTTTCAATAGATTTCCCCAAAGACTTTAATGCTAAGCCTAATGAATATATGCATTGGCAGCATATTCTATCGGCTAAAAGGCACAGATAATAAATTATTGTGATCGGCTGCAAGTTTCAGGATGGGTCAGAGGTTGCTCAGGGTACGGGGCGGCAATTATCGAGCTCAATGAAACTTAAATACTGAACGAGGCATGATAGATAACTAGGGAGTTTTGAATACAGTAGCCCTGGGTTAGTTTGACAAGCTAACAGCAGGGTTTAGCGCCAATTATAAACAAACAAAAGGAATGGTGAGTTAGCAACCAAAAGGTTGCTGTATCACTATAATTACTTCTCCAAGGACCTCGATGATCAGTCGACTATCGCTATCTAGAAATTATTCTACTCGAGGGTATTGCACAGTAAGAAGTGTTACTTTCACAAACTAAATTCATAACTTATTATAAATCCATCATGGTTAATTTACATATGAAATTGGCGTTTTGTATGGAAGGAACAAAAAGTCGAATATTTTTTAATATAATATATTTAATTAATCAAAGTATGAACCATTATTTTCTATGCACTTTTGCCATCTTATAGGTAGTTCATTGATCCCTTTACTAAAAAAACCAGTCGGACGGGAATCAATAAAATCTTTGAAGGCGATTTGGACTGCCCCATCGGAGTTGAATTTTTTTCCTTGCAAGAAGTTATCCAAATTTCGAAAAAAATGGTAATCTGTTGGAGCAAGGTCCGGGGAGTACGGAGGATGTCTTAGACTTTCCAATTGAAGCTCTTCTAATTTAGTAGCCGTCTGTTGCGCAGTGTGTGGTCTAGCGTTGTCGTGAAGCAGCAGTGGCGTGGAGCGATTGACCAGCCTAGGTTGTTTAGCCGCTAGCTTTTCCATCATGGTTTGCAATTGCTGACAATAGACATCAGCCGTAATAGTCTGGCCAGATTTGAGAAAACTGTAATGAACAATACCGGCACTAGTCCACCAAACGCTTACAAGTAACTTTTTTGGGGTTAATTTTCGCTTGGGTCAGGATTTGGCTGGCTGGCCAGGATCCAACCATTGCGCTGAGCGCTTCCGATTATCGTAAAGAACCCATTTTTCATCACAGGTAATGATTCGGTTTAAAATACCTTCATTATTGTGCCGGTTTAGTAATGTAACGCAGCAGTCGACGCGCGTTTGCCGGTTTGCTTCAGTCAATTCGTGAGGTACCCACCTTTCAAGCTTTTTAATCTTCCCAATTTGCTTCAAGTGAATTAAAACAGTTTTATCACTAACATCGCAGCCTGCAGCTAACTCGGACGTGGTTTGCGATGGATCCGCTTCCACAATAGCCTTCAACTCTTCATTATCAACTTGAGTCTCAGGCCGTCCACGAAGCTTGTTCTGCAGGTCAAAATTTACAGAACGAAAACGTTGGAACCAAAAACGAACTGTGTTTTCTTTTGCAACACGACCGCCATACACATCATTCACCCTTCGAGTTGTTTCCGCAGCACTAGTGCCACGGCGGAACTCGTACTCGTAAATAATGCGATATTTTAAGTTTTCCATTTTGTAAAATGAGTGACGCAAACAGAAAAAAACAGAAGAAAAAAACAAATGAATGACGATCATCGAAGCACAAATACATGAGTCTATAGCTGTACAAATTTGAATTTGGAATTCCTTACCAAAGAGGAGAAATTTGTGATTAAAGTGGCCAGTACGAAAAACGCCAATTTCATATGTAAGGACCTAATAAAAACTCAAATCATGGTAAATATCCCGTTGTTTTAGACTTTAAATGCATATCTTTTTTAAATTAAGGTACTGTATCTTAGTTACAAATAAAGATTTTCTTATCATAGATAAGATATCTAGAGATAGCTAACTTTTAATTAAAGTTTTTATCTGTTTTTAACCATACGTTTCTTCATAAAGTTAATATTAAGAAACGCCATAGTCTCTTCCAGCACACACAGTAGCGTCACTCGCAGTAGATAAAGTAAGGCTTGGAGCTCCGCGTCACCGTGATTTATGTACCAACCCTCATCCAAGATTACGATGACCACTTGCTTAGCTTTATGTATGTATACAGCAATAAAATTAAGAGCTTTAAATACTACAAAGGAAGAAGTAGCATAGTTCCTGTGTATATTTTGCAGTTATGTAGGAATTTACTTGTAGTTGTTGTTATAATAAAAAAATCAGCTTTCAGACTTTTGCTGCACATTTTTAACATTTTCATAGATGACTTGACGCGGTGGATGTCAGCAGATATTCGGGTTTATCCGGGTGATCTGGGTATTTTTTGTGTATAATAAATAATATATATCTATGTATTCAAAGTATTTCAGTTATCTGGTACCCATAACACAAGCTCTGCTTACTTTGGGGCTAGATGGAGCTTTATGGATGGTTCAGCATTTATTATGCAATTTGTATTGATTGCACTTTCAGTCTTCATCACTATCTTACTATTTTTATTCACTATTAAAAAGTTATGTATCGGTGGAAATTTTGATTAAGAACCCAACACATAGGGTACGTAGGTAATACCCAAATAGAGTGATAAAGTTAAAGTACTGTTTCAGCTTTGTTTGTTATACGTAACACACTGTAAACAACAGTGATATAATACACAGAAACCTTCGGTAAAGGCGTTGATCACCTACATTCTAGATAATAACCTAACACTGTATCATAACTTAACCATGAGCAAAATAAATTACGTACTTACTTCGGTAAGCCATATTAAAGCGACCCCAATTAGCCAAGATGAGATATATGGCTATAGACAGTGCATATTATACGTATGCCTGGAAAAGGGGTGCGGGATCGATTCCCGGGCAGTGGTCAGGCATTAAAATATTAAGGGCCCTCTAATCTACCATGATTGAATTTGCGTTTCTGCTGCCCTTGTGAGCGCGCCCTACCCGAATGTGATGTATCATCGACCCTTACTAGAAGTTCTCGAAAGAAAGTAGTCAACTGAAATTAGGATTTTAGGAAAATCTTGAGTCTGTTAGACAATATTGATATAAACAGTATTTTTAGACCTCACGACAAAATAAATGACTCATCTCGATGATATATTATTTCAATTGAAGTGTCAGAAGAAAATGAGGACCAGAACGATAAGCTGACTTAGATCGAGGATAACCTGTTAAGATACCCCATACAAAAGCAAATATTTTTGCCATGCTGGTGAAGCTGAACGCTGAAGACACCTTTTTGAGAGAGCCAAAAGAATCGAATTGCGATATAGCTTGCTGAGGACAAAGTATGCGAGATTTCATACAACGAATTCTTAAATTTGATTCCTTCGGCTTCCTTTGCGCTATCGCTACAGATAGGAGTGCTTGTAGCTTTTCTCCAGTAATTTCAGGTCGAGTTTCAGTAGTAGCACTGCAGCGTATGGAATAAATCTACAGGCTGTATACAAAGCGTGTGGAGTCCCGATAGCGCTGTATCTAACACGGAGCCGCGGAGAGAAAATTAGCATTTTAATAAATACACACCCTTTGAGCGCACCGTACATAAATCTAGATGGATCTTCGTAATCAAACATTATTCTTACTTTGCATGTGGATGTGTATACAATAAATTCTGCTGTTTTCTTTTGGAAGCTGTATTTCAGAAAGTTTGTTTTCTGCTTGTTGTTGTCTTTATTTTCTGGTTGTTTTTAGTCCGTTGATTGTTGGCATTATGTGCGCTTTATAAAATCATCTTGTAGCTTAAAAGCTCTCAAACAAATACAGAAACTATGTTTGTATCTTGCTGACTCAAATACTATCATTTTCTTATATTCATTCTTCATAGGTACTAACAAAACAACGGTTGTTCGTACGCTAATCATCTCTATAATTAACTAATCAATAAACAAATGTCGTCAACGTCAATTCGTCAAAAGAAATAACTATTTGACAATACAATTGTTTCAATTGTAAATACTAGTTCTGATTTGTTTCTATTATTTGATTGTAGAGGTAGATTCTTTGTTAATAAAAGTATAAAAATTATATTTGACAAGAGATTTAATCATTGATTAGTTAATCAGCGTACGAACAATTGGCTGTGAGAACAGTATGGAATGATTACGGCGTCAGCTCACAGGAACAAATGCTGTAACCAAAAAAATTACCTGCCTGCACTGATTCAAAACAGCTACGATGGGCGTGATGGGCATGGCGAAAGCACCACATGGAAGCACCACAAGCACCACTTGTGGTGCTTTCAATTTTTAGGTGTTTTCAAAACGAATTCAGTTTATAGTAATACAATTTCAAACGAAGCTTGCGTTCAGTATGTTAACCCGTTTATTTGTTCAACCGGTAGCTTGTTACATGTTTGTACAAATCAGATAAATTCACACGCGATCGATATTGCGACGATTTGAACAGCGAGAACAGGCTTTTTACTGCCTTCTTCGTGGGATGCTCTTCATCTGATGGTGCTAGCCCCGACTAGATTGTGCCTGCTTGGGATTGAGTACCTTTCAATTTGTTGTAATTTCCCCAACAGGTTTGTGGATAAGGGATGTATTTACGAGCTAAAACAGTCTAGCCTTACAATACTTGGGTAAGACAAACTCTCTTCGCGTACTTTAATGCCTTCAATGTTATAGGTATTTGGAACAACTTATAAAATAATATATATTTACTATAGGATAAACCTTTTTAGAATATTCTTTTACTTAGGGCTCATCGCTTATTCCTTCGTTAAAAACATGATGAAGTAACTAAGAATTTGTCTAACTAATATTTACAACGGGTCTGACCACGGAAAAATTAATGAAACTATCCTAAATTATATGACGTTACTTGGAAACTTAGATCTGTTTATTATTAGTAAACACAACACGAGTTCCACTTCAACTTCTTGTCTGATGGCTCTTTAGTTCCCCTTCATTGAGTATCAACTGACCAACAGAACTTCTTCTGAATAGGAGATTAGTACAACATAAGCCTCTAGTGATGCCAGGACCGAAATTTGATCTTTTTAAGCGAAACTGCGCCTACATAACTTATAAATATATAATTATTTACCGAAATCTATTTTAAAAACAAATGTTATTAAATAGTGTTAAAAGAATGGCTCGTGACACGTAGCTTTTATAAAGTCTAAGAGTTTATGACATGTAAATTTTATGTTATTTATATTTCTTATTTTATTGTTTTTTCTTTTTTATTTATGATATTTATTTGAATTTAATTTTACTTTTTAACTATTTCATTAATTAAGTATGAAAATTATTATTAGAAATATTTTGACGTCTGTGAACCCTATTTAGCACATAAAATGTGAATAAATACATCAAATATACATATTACGTCGGTAGGTCTTTGACATTCATAACTTCACACGTCAGTAATATGGCGAGGTATGAGAATCAACTTAGTTATAATACCACCTGTGTAATTTACCATGTCTGATATGAATAAACTAGGTATTTGATATGATTCTGTACGACTAGACTTAGTCTGGTCTGACCACTGCTACCGACCGCAAACCAGTCACCGAATTTCAGCCTGCACGCCAGATTGAACGATTAAACAAGTAATTAAGTATCGACGCTCGTTCCGTCTCGCAACTCTCAAATTTGCATGTTAAACGAAGTTTTACCTTTGCTTTTTGTTTTACATCCCTTATTGAGATACTTGCTGCTTGCGTGCGCGCCTTGGGGACAGACATACCTATTCTTACCACTTCAAGAGGTTTCTACCACTCTTATTACGAGGCTATAAAGTTTAAATTGAGTGTAGAGTTGCTAAGAGTTGGTGGTAGTGATTTGATGGACTTTTTAATTGTGTTGTTAATGTCAGTGTTAAGGCGTAGAGATCGCTTGCTCAGATTGTGTGGTCGATTGGGTTAGCATTCAGATAGGATGGTTTATGTTCTGCTGTGAATTTAACTAGGATTTTTCAGATTTTCTACATTTAAAAATCAATAAATTAAAATTTTATTAATCACTTTCAAAGATCTGCATAAAGAGTTCATAAAATTCTAACCAAGAAAAGACTTTGGCAAGACTTTTTTAAATAGTCTAAAATCTAAATCGAGAAGATAACGGCTTTACTTTATTCCACTTGCTGGTGGTTATTGAAAAGCCAGATTCATACTTTGGTGATTTTGTCCAAAATTAATTATTAATTCATTAATCATTAGTCAATCAAAATCATTTTGTGTTTCCGTTAGAAAACATAAAACTTTCGCGTGTGTGAGCTCGCTCCCTCAACAATCCTAACAACTTCGTTCTCAGTTTCCGCGTTCATTTGGCCTTTGTACGCCTTTACTCATATACCTATACCGAACTGAAAATAATCAAAACTTTGCTCATAAAAATCTAAAACAAAAATACATTATTCATACTCGCCTCTCCGCGTAGATACAACCAGTTTATTCAGAACTCTCGGATTGTACTGGTAATAAAACAATAAAAAGAATATCGGAAGATCTGCGGTTCAGGTTATGGTAGATAGGTGGAACCACTCAAGCGGACGGATAGAGTTAGTACAAAACTGTAGTTAAATACATAAATAATACCTATGTTGAGGACTTATTGGACAAAATATTGACACAACTTTGTCATAATGTGAAAAGTAATAATCTTCTGGAAAATATTGTAAGAACTTTGACTTCGATGGGTTTCTTGTAAGTTGAGTCCACTCGCGAGACCTTCCTCTCCATTCTCACCGCTTCAATACCTTTTACTGTATATCATAAGAGCTGATGATGATGATGATGATGTACTAGAAGACAAGTCTGCTAGTACATCATCATCATCATCAGCCTATGTTACATAAGTTACATTTGACATAGGCCTCGCCTAATGAGCACCATAGCGCCTTGTCTTCAGCTTGCAGCATGCAGCATCAGCCTGCATTCATAAAGGCACATAAAAGGTTGCAAAAATATTTTCCTTATAAAACCATTTTCAACAATTTATGAAACAATTTTTCAAATATGAAGTAATGAGTTAACAAATTCCGTTCTATGCTTGAGTCGCGTGCCTAAGCACAATACGAGTGAGTTTCAGTGTTGTGCAGTTTTAAGTGGGTCCTTTTCAAGTTAAATTTATAGTTTCAACCAGTCATCGCTATTATTTACTACGCTGTTGTTTAGATATTACGTAAAATCTGCGTCAATATGATTACTTAATTCTTATTAATTAAGAAAATGTATAACATCATAACAGATTTCTTCATAGAAATTGATTGTCTCCGTTAGCATCGTAGAGTAGATATAATAAACCTCACTTAAGTAAGTAAGATGCCAGAAGCAAATAACACAAGAGACTGGCAATAATGAAAGAGGTGACTTATGAGTGCTGTGCACTGGGTGACTTATACCTATTCTGTGATGAGGATGAAGTAATTCAATTTTCTCACATACAACATACTTATTTAACGGTGTCTCGTTGGATGATTATCATGTTTGAATAAAATTTATTTGTGTATCAAACTTAGATTGAAAATTTAAAAAAGTTAGTACAAGATAACGCGAAAACACCCTAACTCGAGAAAATCTAACAAAAGAACGCAGCATACTAGCAAAGCATCAGCAAACTTAAGGCCATTACCCACTGACGAACGTTCGTTCCGTCGCACATTCGACGTGCACGTCCGTTGGCGTCTGCATTGCTCGCTCCAGATTTATTCGAACTCTATCAAAGAAAAAGTTGTAGCAGAGTTTCTGGCAACCTGCAAGGCGCCCGTGCAGCCCGGGCTTAAAGTGGATTGCAGAATTGGGGAACGTTTTAATTCTGATTTTTTGAAAAAGATGGAGATAATGTTTTCGATAACTTAGAATTATAACTTTACTGACCAGTTTCCAGATGGCGGCCGTTCACTGTTGATGTAAGAGAAAATAAAACAGAATGGGACTTCAACTTTGGACAAAAAATTTGATTTCTTCTCTGGATTAGAATTAATACATTAACATTATTTAATGTATTAATTCATTATTTTTCATTATTTTTCAGTCTACACTTATTTATGTATCAGTAACTTTATACACCAACCCATAAGTATTATATAGTTAACAGTGCGTCCTATGGCCATAGGACATGAAGGGTAAGTAGTTACTAGAAATAATTAACATAGGAAATATTACTAAAAGGACCCATTTCATGATTTTTTAAATTAAGTAAAACTGCATTCACCGCAGTTTTGAAAAATAATTTGCCTTATCCAATAATCGAACCCACTAAAATTAACTATAGTATCTACATCTGTATGACACCGATCGCTAGAGCCAATCATAAAAATCAAATCTATCTCATAAACATTCGATATTAAATTCAAAAACCTGCAAAAAAAAACTGAGAGGACAAAGCACTTTTTATGGCTCGCTTACGCCAGTACAGCCAGCAGTCTCCTTAACGAAACTTATCGGCCCTATTCTGGCATGCAAGCAACTGTTTAATACACTGTCAATTGCAACGTAGCCATTTGTCGTATTTAAGTGCTCGCCTCGTATTTTTGCCGTAATATATGGAGTATCTGTAGCAAGTACGGTGTCCCTTTTGTTGGGGATCTGCGATGAAGTATTAGGTTTGAGGAACAAATAGTTTTAGGGTTTTGGGGATATTTCTAGCTTTAGAAAAAAGAAGTAGTTAGATACCTACACATAGAGTTTTTTAAAAGGATCCTACTAGCCGTTACCAGTAACAAAAAAAAAAAATATATATATAGTTCCATCTGAAGGAACTATATTTCTCTGTTTGTTAAAGACAGTGGCGTTATCTTTAAAAAAAATGTTAGCCATGAGTGCAAGCAGGGCGCTTTTTACTTAGGACTGTGTAATTGAAGTGGCATAGACTTTTCTCAGTTCGTGCTAATTTTTACCAACTTCAAAAAAGGAGGAGGTTGTCAATTCATCTGTATATTTTTTTTTCTAACATGGCACCTCATTGCATCCTCTCCTCTCCGCGAAAGATCCCCGCCATAATTATATTGAGTTCTAAGATAAATAGAAGTTTATAATGGATTGGATTTTTTCTTTTTTGGGAATTGCTTCATTAAGAATGTAGACCAGTAAGTATATAGAAAATTACAATCAATTAATAGAAATAAATTAGAACTAATATTAACAATTTGAAACAGTTGTAAAGACTAGGTTAGTACTTGACTGTGGATGTCTAATAATTATTATAAATATTATTTCCAAAATCTGCGAAAACATTACTTTGCACATAAACTAGTGTCTTGTTCGAAAAATCCGATATCGGAATAAACTTAATAATTGTAATCGTTTAAATTTAATGGGTCACCATGTAATTAAAAACAAACAGGTTAAAGCTAATGTGTTAGCTAACATTAATAATAAAACTGGCCAAGCGCAAGTCAACACGCACAAGGAGGGTTCCGTACCAAACGTACTAATTCGCAAAAAAACCCCTAAAAATCGGTATCGGTACTCTACGTGACGAGGACGTCGGCCCTCTTATTTATTAAATTATTTTATTTTTATTCTTTGTTGTTATAGCAGCAACAGTAATACACATCCTGTCAAAATTTCAACTGTCTACCTATTACGGTTCAAGAGAAACGTAGATCTTGACAAACGTAGAACAAAAATAGCCAAAAAGATCACGTTTTTTGTATGGGAGTTCCTTTTAATTTAAGGGGCGAACCTAACCTGATTGGTTGAAAACTAGGCCTAGATCTCAGTACCTACTCACGGGAAAAAAACTCGAATTACATAATTTTTTTTTTCTTTGATTCCTTGAATGTGAAAGTGCACTGTTTCGCACATAATTCGGCCGCGATCTCGGGAACCCTGCGGTCTTTTAAAATGACTTATGTTTTGATTCGTACTAATTAAATGGTTCCTTGAACCAGTTTCTTCATAACTTGTGTAGTTTTCTTGTAATTATAAGCAAAAACTTGATTTTTACGCCGCTTTCCAAAATCGTATGCTCTGTCCCACTCCTATGAACGCGAAATCCCATGCCTATCTATTTAACAAATGACGCGTATTGCGCCCTCTTAAATAATATTTTTATATATTTTATTTGTTGTATATTTTTTGTTTGCTGTTATAGCGGCAAATTTCAACTGTCTACCTCTTACGGTTCTTGAAATACAGCAGACAGACAGACAGACGGACGGACGGACGGACAGACAGCCGAGGCTTAGTAATAGGGTCCCGTTTTCACCCTTCGGTTATGGAACCCTGAAAAGTGTATACAGCCTATGAATTATGTATGCATACCAATTTCAGAAATACATTTCTTACTTTTCGATTTGTAAGTCTCATAATTCCAGCACACTTTGCCTTGTGGTTTAGGTTGAGACCGAACTAAGATCCCCAATCAGCATGCCTAGCGGGGGTATTTAAACCCTAATGATAAGAGCCAATGTAAGACGCTTATCAGGGGACACATATTGGAAACTTATCCTCACAGTATCTGAACTACTGAAACAAAACGTATAGATCACTTTTAGACAGGTTTATAATCAATTCTGAGGTTCAATACAACAATCAACATAAAAACATTAGGTACTTCCCCTGAGAAATTAGCTATGACATATATAGTTGCTCACAAGCTATTCTGCTAGTCCAATGCCAAAATATTGCCAACAGTACAGATTTATTAATAGCAAGCTTACATACACTATGCCCACCTTGGACTGGTAACTTGTTTCTGATCCGAGTATAATATACATACCTACCAAGACCTGAAACAAAGTCAATCCTATTAAAACAAGTGAGCGCTATAACCCTAAACATAAGTACAGTCACTTGTTTTCACGTATATCTAAATACACATATACAACAACAAAAATACTACCATAAACTTTCCAGGTACACTCTACAAATCACTGGTCGTGTATTACGTGTCTGGTGATGTCAATTTTTAATCGCACCGCAACTGTAAACATGTTTACGCTGTATATTCGGGCTATATTTTTATTTTCTACTCGAGGTATTCTCGCTGCGTTGTAGCTCAGCCATCCTAGATGTAGGATTTTACTGGATTTGCCCTTGGATTTTTTGTGGTTGTTAATTTTTCTGCTTGTTCTAAGGAATAAAATTAACGGATAAATAATTTGGCGCAAATCGTACACCATTTTCTATTAACCTTTGAAAAAACTAAATTCGGTTCATTGATATTTTTAAAGCATTTGGGCAATAGGAAATACTGGGATAAGAATCAACATTTTCCCAAATGCTTACAAAATACAATTAATTCGAAGTTGGATTTATCATGGGTTCTTAGAAAATGTTTACGGTTTGCGGCAAATTACTATTCCGTGGTTTTATTCCTTGTAGAACGCATAAATAAATTAAAAACCACGAACAAATTATGTCGCGCCAACGCGTGACTATCAACCTCAATTAAGTTGAGCCCCATACATTCACTGCTGAACGTGCTTCCCCCAAACAAGGAGGGTTCACCACTCTTGGAAGACAGATTGTTGATCGCAGTGGGGTTGTTAAAAACACACAAAGAAGCTGCTGGCCTTCCTTTGAAAGGTTCCCTTAATCGGCTCTTACGACATTCACGGGTTAAGTTCGACGGGTCGAATCTTACACTGCGGCAGCCATGGACGAAGTAATAACAAGAAGTAGATTACTTGATTTTATTCACTTTGATGAGCATATTTTATTTGTTAGTCGCAGTAAATTGATATGCGTCGTACCTGGAGGCCAATTCTGAGTAAGTGTTGACGTGATATTTTATCGAGTGATACGCAATATCACGGGATAAAATAACATGTGATAATTATCACAAATATATCGTGTCCCGCCATTAATTTGCGCATTCTCGAGCAAATTATCGAAAAACAGCCCTCGATACAAAAAAAATATAATGCTGGACAATCCACACAGCATCATCTAGTCCCAAAGTAAGCAGAGCTTGTGTTATGGGTACTACCTCTAGATGACTGATAAACTTAATACAATACATAACGTAGATAGATATTTTTTTATTATATATAGAAAATACCCAGAACACCCGGAACAAATATTTGCAGATCGTACAAACATTTGTTCCAAGGCGGGAATCGAACCCGCAACCTTCTGCGTCACAGGCGTACCTTCGCCCGTCGCGCCACATCGGTCGTCAAAAAAAAAAATAAAAAAAATAGATAAATATCGAATTGTAGATTTTGAAAATATGTTTGTTTTTTACCAAGCGATCACTCGATATTTTGACAGTTCTTGCCATATTTATCGAGTAGATATATTGCCCGAATTGCTCTACTTATGTCTGCATATTCAACTGTTATATTTGACAGCGTTCTTTCGAATTTCATAGGAAATCGTGCAAAATTGCCCTTGTAAATCTTTGATCTCGTTTCCTCTGGTCGCCTATGGTAAAATATTAAGGCTATTCTATAATTTGTCTTTCTCCGTATCCTTATCCGTATTTTGGTTGATAAAGTTGTTCTTGTCTTATTTTCTACCGTATTTCCATCAATTTGCACCTTCCAGCGGAACTATTAAACTTCAGGCCACCGCGCGACGTATTTCAGCCGTTTCTCTTTAGAAATATATTCGTTTTCGTTGGCTCTTTTCATGAGCCTGAATGTGGGCTGGTCTATTCATTCTAGAGCCAGCGGATTTTTATGGAGGTTTAACGCGGATTATTTTTGCTTCAACTGTATTTGGATAAATAAGTTTGTTAGTTTGGAGTGTTTCCTTATTCAACAGACTTAATTTTGTTTCCAATTTAATAACTGTGTTGGTTTTTTTTTTGTAAGTTGAATAGTATCTACTGAGTCTGGTTTATGAAAAACACAATAAATCGGTATAAGTTACTGCATGTATTTCAATATTGATTGCTTTAGGTATTGTCGTTTACATTAAAGAGCAGTTTTTTTGAGTAGTAAGTTTCGTAAAAACGTGTAGTTAATTTAATGTCGTTAATCAAATATTAATTAGATTCAACGTGGCAATGCTGCCAGCTTTCTGGGTTTTATCTTATGGTGACAGCTTAGATTTTTAGGAAATTGATATAAGTGTAAATATTAGTTGTAATTTGTGTCTTTGTTGAAATAAAATCCGTATGCCGATTGGATCATCATCTTTACAATTACAATGAAATTGAAGATGGAGTAGAGAAAATCACATATACAACGCAAATAAATTAAAGAAAGTAAAGAATCTTCGAAACTATTCGTTGATACAAATTACTCTGACCGCACTAATTCGGTGACCAAACTTGGCATGTTGACTAAGTACAGAATAGCTTTGCCATTGCAGACGAGGTTATTTTACTACAGTTTAATGTCTTCGACTTGTATTGCGGTTTGAATACCAGTGTGTGGCTATCTGTAAAATACTGTTATATAGCAGTATGTTATACCAAAAAATTTTTTTTTTTACTAAAATAGTACTGTAAAGAAGCAGATATTACTAAAACCAAACGGGTATAAGGTTCTCTGTTACGGCGTCCAACGAAGACTAGCCTGGACATGTTATAGAACACAAGACCTGTGTGCGCAAACACAGGTGCACTCTCTTTTTTTTTTTTTTTTATTTATTTATTTATTTATTTTTTTTATTGTTTAACAAAATCAACAGCCCTTATATCTAAACAGTTCTAACCTTAATAACCTAACTTACGGCCAATGAGAGATTTACATTATACAAAATAAACTTACAACAACTTACTCTTTTCCCTCATTTCAGTTCAGGCCGATACATACGACCGGGAGAGTGTTTAATTTTAATATACTAAATAATCGACCACGCTCAATCAAATCTATTCAACTTTAAAACAGTAAAATATAGCATCTCGCAACTTAATCACCAGAAAAGGAGGTGATTCGCTAAAAAATTAACATTACATTTGCTTCTAAATAAATTTTAAATTCGTCTCGTGATTTATGTACGCAACCCCTGTAATTGTATCTCTCCCAATTTACCGACAATGGAAACAAAAGCATTGGTTTTGTTTGATTAAAATATGTAGGCTGTATAGTGATAAAAGTGTAAACTTACCACTTTTGGAAAGAGTTTTGCTAATTCCGTTTTTTTTTCTTGCTGACGTTCAATATTACTTGGATACCTAATGATTTTGTAATCTTTACTCTAGTAAATATATTTTTTTTTACATTTTTATGATAAAACCACATACAACCTTAAAAAACAACCTTAGTAGTAGTAGTTCATCATCAGCCCGTGTACGTCCACTGCTGAACCTAGGCCTCCCCCAAACGACGACGCCTCGAATAGCGGTCTTGAGCTGCCTCCATGAAGTAGTACAGTCAGCTGCTCATATATGTATACACCCCCAAGATTTCACTTTTATTTTACTCGAAACTTTTGAAATAAAAAAAAATGCAGCTGATTGTACCATACTACTTTAATTATTTTTGAACGTAAAATGTTATATTTTCCTCAAGACACGATCGATCTTCACTTGAGTAACGATTTTCTAAGGCAATAGTGTTACTCAAGTATAGATCTATGACTGAGCAAACTTTCATAACACGGAACATAGATTTCTACTTACCTACCCTTACTACTCGTGTCTCAAGATAACAACAACGAATGTGTATACATTCATACAATATTCAGAAAAATGGAACACAAGCTTAAAGTAACATTAAAAAATTTGCATCCAACTTCAACCGCGAGGGAATACAGAGCCCTACATTAATTCTTAATGAACTGTTTTAATTAACTTACGCTCAGACATAATAAATAAGTTTTTAAAACATTTTCATAGCACATCATCCCATGGAACACGACATGCAAATTGTGAGCAAGGAAAATAAAAGATTATAACGTTTTTGTACACTTCCGACGGACGAGGGATATGCTCGTCAGTAAGACTTTTGCAATATTCGACACGACTTTATTTATTACAGACACACTACCGATGCGATCTCTGTGGCAAAGTCAGCCCGGTTGGGATTCATAAGCAAATATTTAGTCTGGGTATATTAAGATATACCTGGGACTAATAAGTAAGTGAGGATTTATAAAAAAATTAAGTAGGTAGGTACCTATAGCAGTAATTTAGTTGGCTCAGTATCTTTTGGACTACCTACGTTATATTTACGCCAGGTAGCCAGTAAGCCTGGATTTGTATTAGATTCAATCACGATTTCATTATTTATCTTAAAGTCTACATTTCGAAACAACTACACTCGGTTCTAGAATCCTAGATATTTTTTGGTAAGCAAAGAGGTTACAAAACCAGAAAAATATTACTGGAAATATTTTAAGACGGTCCTTTTTGAAAAAAGTTCGGTTTTAAATTCTTGTCATTCATCTCTTTGACCGTTTTGTAACTCTTATAAAAACCATTTTCGCTGCGCTTTTGCAATTTTATGCGTTATAGTCTGTTTAATTATTATTATTTGTTTCAATTACCTTGCTTTTGTCTTGTTGTTTTTTGTTATTGTTATCAGTTTTTGTTTGGTTTACATTCATAAATGTCTTTGTTGACTTACAATACTTTTGATTCTAGAACCGAGTAAAGGAAATTTTGACTTCCTGTATTGCGATTGGAATAGAAAGCAAATTCCCATTCATAATATCAAAATTTCATTTACTCGGTTCTAGAATACACTTGTCTTCTAGAACCAAGTAAAGGAAATTTTGACCCTACTTTGTTGCGATTGGACTAGAACGCAAATTCCTGACAAGTGTTCTGCTTACTTCGGACTAGATAATGCTGAGGGTAATGAATAACAAGGACTGCATTTTGTGTCAAACTAAGAAAAAATAGGCATTGTTTAATTAGAAAACAGCATTTAGGAACCTTTATCAATTTTTAATTCCAAAATGATGGTCTGCAAACAGTACCTAGACAGACATGCATTTATTTGCTGCTCACACAGTACAATTAAAACAGACGTGACAAATAAAACATTTTGCAAACGAGTACAATCATTGTTATAGAATATTATTAAGAAAAATACAAAAAAAAAATGAGAAACTAGAGAGAGATAGAGAGCAGCAAAATGTACCTTTTGATCAAAATATCGGATGCAGTAACTGTCTTACGAATTTAGCATTCCAACGGGAACGTAGCGAAGTGACGATGAAAGAGTAAATCATCCAGCTCGAGATGGATAATGAGTTAAAAATTTATGGTAGATTACACGGGTTTATAATATTTTAATATATACTTTTTAATTCAGGAAGGAAAAACCTCACCTAAAATTGTCACCTCAGAAGTGATGACAAAATAAAACGTATGCCACTATATTTTTATGATAATGGAAACTACAATTGAATAGAAACAAATTAGAACTAGTATTTACAATTGAAACGATTGAGCTAATTACAGACTTTTGCAAACAATATACAGCTAGCTCAACTGATCAATCCCAGTTGGACCGTCCCCAAGCCGCGCTGGCTGCATTGCCTTGCTGTATGGTAATGCTGATGCGCTGCGCCAGATATTCACCAGCTCTCGGGTCACGCGTCGCTTCGACTAGACGCTCAAATACCCCGGAGCGCATTGGTACCCCACGGACCTAGGGTCTATTTGCGCCTCTTGAGGTCCATGTGATAATGGGGGAAGTACGGTCAGCAGTGGAGGTATGTGTGTTAAGAGGGGATTATGATAATGTAACTTCGGAATGATCTAAAAATATTCCTATTTATCAAGAATAATTTATCAATGATCGTTTCTAATGGCACAAAGCCCTACAAAGCACCACAGACATCAATAAATACCCAATAAATTTTAAAACTGAAACGACTTTTCGCGCAAAAAAGAACGTTCCAGTAAGCCTACAAGATGCATGGCCCCGAACGTGTCTGCCGAGGTAATTAGTGAAGATACTAATTTACATTTGTATTCAAAATTCGAGCGCTCTCTCGCCATTCTTCGTCGTTCTGTTTATTCTCATCTTTTTTTGCGGAACGTACCGCACTGCTGTGTTTTTCGCGTAAAAAATTAGACAGTCCCTAACAAATGTTTGGGGGACAATGCCTAACAAACATCGGCCGGTAAACAACTTAGAACGTAATAAATATGTAGTATTTGTCTTTGGGTATTTCATGTTGGACGTTACTCTTTTCTTGTTGACCTATGTTTGGAGAGAAAAAATGGTTATGCGAGATGAAACAACATGCTAAGTTACCATAAGGCAACTAGGTAAATCCAAATGAATTTTCTTGATTAAAGTCTTATTTTTCAAATGTATCAATATTGGATTTTGTAATGGCACAGACGTTTGAGCAAAGATAACTACTTCCTCATCAGCACATACAGTGCACATGCTGAACATGTGCACTGGAGTTAACCTCATGCATAACATGTGTCCCTCAGACAACCACGCTTGTGGTGATTATGTCAAAACTCGCAGGTAGATTGGTGATCGCAGAAAGAAGCTGCCCTTGCTTTGATAGATCCCCTTAGTCGGCTTTTACTACATCCACGGGCTGAGTTGGAGGTGTGGAATCTCACGTCACGTCCGCCACTGGTTGAATAGTATTTAAGTATTTATGAATAGCCAAAAAAAACCTAAATCGCTTGGTAACATCTGGCTGCGCTATAACGTGCCTAATCAAAATATTCATAATTTGTAAACAGCGAAAGAGAAAATTCACGTAACTTACCGGTTAAACCCAGACTGCTTGCAACTGGGTGAATATTTGAGTAGAATTTAAATATGTCTTAGAACGGATGCAGGTCGGGGGTATTTGCAATACCCTAGAGCGTGTGCGATTCAAATTCTAGTGAGTGTTACTGTTACAAAAGATTCGACCAGCAAGATCATTTTGATATTTAAAACCACCTTCGTCAATCCATACTATTATAATACAAACGAAAGTAATTCTGTTTGTCTGTTACCTTTCACGCCTGAGCGGCTAAACGGATCTTAATGAAATTTAGCAGGGAGGTAAACGATATGGGGACGGGGACGGGCATAGGCGGCGGGCATAAGCTAGTTAACTGTTAATAATGAGTGTCAAAAACGATATTTTAAGAGGGCGCAATCCGCGCCATTTTGTGAAAAGGATAGGCATAGGATTTCGCGTTCATAGGAGCGGGACAGAGCAAACGTTTTTGGAGCAGCGTAAGCGCAAAAATCTGTTTTTTCCTTATTTACAAGAAAACTACACAACTTATGAAGAAACTGTTTCAAAGAACTAAATAATTAGAATAAAAGCGCATAAATCATTTCAATAGACCGCAGGGTTCCTGAGATTTCGACCAAATTATGTGCGAAACAGTGGATTTAGGTACATGATTTTTTTATCGTAATTTTTTTTTTGCACTTTCAGGAAACTAGAGATTTCTTTTTGAACTTTTTGTTATTGGGGTCTTTTATCACGGAGATAGCGTGATTACCAAACCTGCTAGGTTTACCTCTTAATAGGACCAGATACCAGTAAGAGCACCTGTCGATTTTATTAAACTACTACATGAAATAAGTAACAACATACTTGGCGCTGAAAAGCGAATAATATCTCGAGAAATTAATAAGTTTTCCTCGTCAATTTTGAGTTAAGTAGTTGACAATTAACATTCGCGTCGTAGAAGTTGTCGTTGGATTCTATTTGTGTGTCATCATCATCATCATCATCAACCTATCTTAGTCCACTGCTGGACATAGGCCTCCCCCAATGAGCACCATAGCGCTCTGTCTTCAGCTTGCCGCATCCAGCATCTGCCTGCAGTCTGTCGCAGATCGTCATCCCACCTGGCCAGAGGGCGTCCTACTACGTTTGCCGAGTCGCGGTCTCCACTCGAGAACACGTTTACCCCAGCGGTTGTCGGTTCTTCGCGAGATATGGCCAGCCCACTGCCACTTAAGCTTGCTGATTCTCTGTGTGTACTTGTAGATACGGTAGCAGATACAAGTACAAGAAATGTAGAGACATTTCATCGTGGAATTACTACCTGTACAAAATAACGTAAAAATCACCTCGAATCGACTGACTTTTGGTGATTTATACTGCATTATTTTATTGCAACGCATGTTCACAGGCCCCCGTTGTACAGCCTTAATCCATCAACATCTTCCTACTTAAATATTCTACTTATTTTAGTCATTATGGTAAGCGTGGCTAGGCCGCGTAGTTTTCCACTCCTATTAGAATGACACACACGATTTCTTAGTTAATCGGGAGTTTTTTGCATTTAGATTTATAGTTTTTGTTGTTCTTTGATCTCAAGCGATTACTTAGACTTTTAATAAGTTTACCGTACGCTTCTATTTTTACGAGTGTCTTTAGTTACCTGTTACATAACAAGTAGGATGAAGGGCCTAACATTATTATTTGTATAAATAAAACCTATAGGTAATCTAGTATTTAGTTTCTAGTATTATCCCTATAATCTAGTACGAATTTATCGATGTAAAAGGTATTTTCGTAAAATAACTATAAATGAATGAATACTTTATTGCACTTAAATCTTAACAATATAAAAGTCTTATATCTACATTCAAAACATAATCAGTACAATAGGCGGCCTTATCGCTATGAGCGATCTCTTTCAGGCAACCTTGGGATGGACTGGACATGTAAGAACCAAATAGACGGTGGCACTCGAAGAATAAAAGAAAACAATAATAGTTAAACTACATACCTACAAACATTATAATAAACTTACTTAAGCATAAAATTAAGGTTTTCTAATTTTTACAAGGATAGATAATGCTGATAAGCAGTTTTTTATAGATAAGGGGCATTATGTATGCTTATGAGATGAGACTAGGTATGACATAGGGCCATATGACCTTTCTTTTGCATAACTTTTTATTGAAAGTTCTGTGGAAGGCTGATACGCTACACCGCGCTCACGTCATCGACCCAGCGCCAATGACACGATTATTTTTTTAAGTTTGTATAATTAATTATGCATGTTATTCTCTCTATTATTTATCATATGGGCCCTTGTTAAGTTACTTTGTACTTGTCTTGAAATCATCATCATCATCAACCTATCTTAATCCCCCCCCCCCAATGAGCGCCATAGCGCCCTGTCTTCATTCCACCTGGCCGGAGGAAACTACGTCGAGTCTTCTTGTTATGCACACCGCAATGCTTGAAAACGAAAGTTTTGAACCAGTGCGTCCTACCAGTTATGACCTACGGAGCTGAGAAGTGGACACACACGGTAGGGCTGGTCCCCAGAGCAAAGTCCCTCAGCGATCTATGAAAAGAGCTATGCTTGGAGTTTCTCTGAAGGATAGGATTCGTAACGAATACATCCGACAGAGAACCATGTCTTGAAAGAAATGATTATTTTTATTATTATTGATTATTGAAAGCTGATATGGTAAAAGTAAACCACAAATTCGTTTATAGCAGGTAGATACATCACATAAATATGACCTATATAATGGACAAATAGGATATAGCTCTCAGCTGCTCGTCTATAATTACACTAATAATAATAATACGCCTATTTGTTAATACGACCACAATGCATTTTAATCATAAACTTTAATGCCATACAAAATTAGCCACAGCACAACATTAATGAAAACATGTGATTTTTAATGCATTATTATGGCTCAAATGAATGATAGTTGGAATAACTACGGTTAGGGCAAAGCCACACAGCTTTTGAATTTGAACTGACGTTGTAATTCAAAGGGACCATGATATTTTGTCCGAAAACCACTTTTGTTTTTGTTGTTACTCTTATTGATTCAGATTATAAAGCAAACCTTAAAGTACAATATAGGGCTAATTATAGAAAAAAAATACTAAAAGAAATCGAAGTAGTTTAAAACTAGACACTGGCTTATCTGAAACTGGCTTAAACGGTTTGAATGTTCTTTACAACACAAGTAGAAACCTCTATGGTATGAACTATAAGTGGTTTCAACCGTAGTTTACCTATAGCAAAATAATTTCGGGGTCCAATTCTTACCCAGTAGTAACTAAAATCCATTCATCGACGTCCAGAAAATTAACCTACCAGGCATAATTTAAACGTTTTCAGATGAAATTTTGGCTTTTTGTGGTAAAGCTGATTGTACATTCACAACCACCAATAATGTAGCTAAGCCTTACCATGTTCGAAAATAACACAACCAAGCCCATTAACAGAGGCACGTAAAATCCATTTCGCATTTCATTTCAATTTTATTTAATTAAGGCTTCTGTGGGTCCGAATATCAAATACGATATTTGGGAATAAATTATTGAGTAGTTTGAAAGGTTTGAATAAACTAACGTTATGTTAGTATCGACACATTATTTAAATTAACTTAAATTAATATTAAAGCCCAGATAGTTTATAGTTTTACTAATGCGTGATAAGCAAGTTCTTATTTGAATTTTGATGAAATAAAAATTAAGAAAATACATTTTAAAGTTTATCAGAGCAATCCAAGCTGTTCTAATACACGATGGTTTCGACGAGTTGGTTTATAAAATCGCTATAACAACGCACGTGAGTCGCTATGCCACATGGAGTCAGTAAATTTAACAAGGTTATTAATTACGTATCCACATTGAATTTTCACTTAGAACATAACACGTGCGCAAATCCATTACTAAATTCACAACCATGCCATTCAGTCTAGTCAAAACACAATAGCATGACGTCATGGGCGCCTGTAATAATTAGAAGTCTATAAGTATCGGAGACGTGACCGATCAGCCATCAATACCAATCGGAAACCTAAATCTAAGCTCACCTACCGCAGAGAAACATAAATCTGTGTACGAGCACATACCTACGTGGGAGTAAGGACACTGATACAATAGAACGGCCTGACAGTTTTTGAGGAAATTATTTTCTTTAAATGTGTTTGCTAATATTTTTGTTGCTCATGCATTCTTTAGTTTGGTTGGTCCAAAAAACATGATAGGACAAAAACCGAAGAATAGTATAATTATCGGGCTATTGCTGGATGCATTAACACTTTCAGTGCCCAGGACGCACTCACCGTTTTTCTCGGTCCTGTGGCTGCAGCGCGCCCCTTAGCGTCAAACTGCAGAGGCTAGGCAGAGAACGCCCTATGCCTGAATCGAGTTTCGTCTAGGAGCTAACATCCCAAAGACCATTCGCTATATAAAATGATAACTATAAATATCAAGTAGGTAACAAAATAAGAAAACTTTTATACTAACATCAAAAAAAGGTAGATAAAAAATATAAAAAAAAAAATTTATTTCGTCGATGTATTACATCAGCATTTCTAAAATATAAGTCCCTGCAGGTTTCGATAGTTTGTCACCTGATGTGTGAAAAAGACCCAACTTTAAGGCATCGCTAGTGTGTTCCTCGCTCTTACTAAGTAAAAACTTGTATTAAGAAGCGAGGGCTCCTGCTCTGGCTAACTTAGGTTTTTTTTCTAAGAAGGTGTACGAAATGGTAAAAAAAGAAATATACTAAATACTCTAAATAACAAAATAAATATATCTAATTTTATTTATACAAAAATAATACTACCGATTAGTCTACAAATGGAAAAAAAGGTATGTGAATACACTTTAGTTACAGGATAGTACCTAAAAGTCAATAATTAACTTTGAACCGGTAACGATTAAGTGAAATAAACTCAAAACAAATTATAAGATGATAAAAGAAAAAAAAGTAACGACGACTTCGTCGGTAAGTGGACAAGAACTTCAACATCCGATTAATTATAATTTACAAATGTGAAAACAAATTAAACATTTGATTGTCTATAGATTGTAGATTCAGCACTTTTGTGGATCCAACATGTGTGCTCCAAGCCTTAGCTAGGGTTCACGAAGATAAATGGTGAAGATGAACGTGTACGGTGTTTCGGCTGTTGATATATCACTTCTCATGTTGGGCTGTTGTGTTGGTCCACTTTGACCCGGACCGTGTTTGCTTTTTTGGTTAAGGCTGGTGTATGGCCCAACGGCTTTGAGAACACAAAATATTAATCTGTAGCTGTATTTAGAATTCGTTTTATTCGTGAAAATGTACAATTTATGTAAAATACTTTGATAAATAATTGAGTGAAAGAAAAATAATGAAACTCAATAGCGTTTACAAGAAACATTCAAATTTCGAATATATTTTTTTTATTCGTAATTTGGATGTTTCGAATAAAATAATTTATATAGACGGCTACAGATAACTATGTTGCATTATCAAGGGCGTTGGTCCATACACTAGCCTTAATCTTACTGGTTTTGATGATATTACAAATACAAAAATATTCAAGAATATTTTTTGTAGTCTTTTGAATTGTTTTCAAGGTGCTTCGACCCATGCAATTATCACATCTGGGTCAGACAAGGAATTTAACAAGTCAGAAAAATGGTTAGAAGCTTTAAGGTATGAATATACAATTTCGCCGATAACTACTATATCTATCAATATTAATAGTCACCACCACAGACAAATTGATCGATTAAAGTGACGATAGAGTCAATCAATGAACATCAAAGCTTATCAGATACATCGATAATAAAATACCGGTATCATGACACATCAACCGAATTTAAATTTCCGTAATAGAGTTAACACAAAAAATAAATTTAAATTCAATACATGCAACTCCGGGGTTAGAATGATTGACAGTACATTAGGCAAGGACCTTGATTGTTTGATCGCTTGAATTTGATACCTACTTTAAAATTTTGCATGGAGAATACTGATAAGAATTTTCAGAAATTTATGTTTGGCTGGAGGCCACAGGACAGCCACGTGTAATTTTTAAAAGAAAAAATTAGTTATTGCTATAACTCCCGAAATGCAATTCTATCTGAGTTAAGCACGTCTGAGTCGCAATTTTTTCACAGTTTTTAATGAAAACCTGAGACGAGAAAAGCTGAGACGTTCTTAAATCTGAGTTGCGTCTGAGTAGTTAGGGAGTCTTGCATTTCGACGACCTCTGTAGCGCAGCGAGCGAAGGCCCGCCTGCGACACAGGAGCGTGTTCGATTCCTGCCTCGGAACAAATGTATGCACGATCTGCAGATGTTTCGGGCGTTTTCTATGTTTACTTAAAATATCATGTATTGTATTTTTTTTCCAATATGACAATGGCTTTTATTTACAAAGAAAATTATAATCAAATAATATAAACAAATTAGAACTAGTATTTATAATTGAAACAATTAAGCTAACTGCAGACTTTTGCAAACAATCTACAGGATGGATCGATGATGAATGGATCAGTTGATCCATTCAGTTGAGCTATCGGTAGATTGATTGTTAAATTAAGTATGTTTGTTATCAAGTATCCAAATCACAAGCTCTGTTTTTTTGGGGCTACAAATTATTATGTGAGTTGTGAGTGGACCAGTATTATTTAATATTATTTTACTTTTGTAGAAACCTATTCTATTGGACTGTTATGCTCAAAGATTGTATTCAAAAACTTCTATTTCTTATAGCAAGTTTTACAAACAGGTAACGCAGCCATTACAAATTCACAGATCCAAATGGATATTTCAGATTATTTTCTTGTTAAATCAAACCCACCTTACAAAAAATTTAATGTTTGTTACAAACGTAACAGGAACCTGCATTTTTACGAATTCCATTTTGCGTCACCTCAAGCAAGCGGGTGGTAATATTCTATTACAATATCTGTGCATAATCAGAACTAAGTCTTCCACTATCATTTGCAGACAGTTTGACTCTACTTCGTGTATTATCACCTCTATTTCCATATGATAAGAGCTAGAGAGATCCGTAACGATTTCTGTATTGTTAGAAAAAAGGTAGTTTATGATCAAAGTGAGGTGAACAGTAATTTATCGTCGTCTTTGCTCTGTTATGGAGTAAATCACGTTTTATGACAGTTGGGAAGAACCTTTGTCTACTCTTAATATTGTGTGGTGTTTTATTGTCATTATTACGTACGTAATCAGTGATTTTAGTCATTGTTGCTACGTCAGGTAAGTTTTTATAAAGGTTGGGAATTTGCATGCAAATTATTATAATGTAAAGCGTAATGAATCGCAACTTTTTAGGCATCTACAAAAGTACCAACTTAACAATAATGTAAACTGTTAACAACGTAAACTTTTTATCGATTAAACTTTAATCCCTGATAATTGTTGGTTTCTTGGATTGTCAGTTAAGGAGTTAGTGCAATACTGCAATACCTTACTTTTACATTACCTGATCTGTGCTAAAGCTGAAAATAATAACCAGGTGCTTACAATGTTTCAGGATCCTTGCTAACACGGTCATTGATAACCTTAGTCTATATGGAAAAAATCACTCCTCTACAATCATATTCGTTGCTCTACAGTCATATAATTATAATCATGAGATTCATGGTAACACAGGTAAATAATGTCTTATTTACCTGTGTTACCATGAAACTCACTTTGCGTGACCGCAAAGTCTCTCCCTGTATTTAAGAATATGGTTTATGAACACTATCTTTCTTCAGTCATAAATTGTTCGTTTTTTTTTGTTTTTTGCATCTTTTTTTATAAAACTTGGTAGTTATGTATTATTATTATTATAGTATATGCATATTATACTATGTACTGTATGTAATATTGTATATTTAAGTAATACGCCACCGTCTATACGTACAACTTGTAAAGACCCAAACCCTCCTGCTATTCATCCCTATTATATGTATATACTAGTATCCTACCTATTGGAAGTATAAACCTAAAGAACCTTTACCTAAAGACTAGTGATTTATAGTGGCCAATGATCGTCTAGATAGCGGAAGGACTCTTACGTTGTGTAGTAGTAACTCAGATTCTTTTAGAAGCTTTAGACAAACGAACTAACTCTATGAACTACCTAATCCCTTATATGATATTATGTTAACTACATCCTAAAATTATTACACTATGGTTCCGAATGAAAGTTATGTCCATAAAGATAATCCTATTCTTTTAACTTAAGTCTATAATAATAATACTGAATCCTAAATAGATATAGTAAGAGATAGATATTCCTAAAACAAAGTTTCTCAAACATAATTTAATTCCTTAGTTCATAGTTGCATATTACATAACATAACCCTCCTTTTTCACAGTCGGGCTATCCTTCATTCAACCGCTACCACACTGAATCTAACTCGGCATGGGTACTTCCGAGTTCCTAGATCTTTGAAGTAAGCTATCATACATAACTCTCCTTTTCTACAGTCGGGTTATCCAACACTCAATCTCTACCACACCGAATCTAATACAGCATAGGTACGAGCCCCATCCGACGCTCAATACAGTGGCTTACACCATGGTTTTATTGGACAGCCTCCTCTGAGAAGGGAAGGTATGCTGACTAACTATACCATCTTCCTTCATAAGAAAAAAAGATTGGAAAATCGCATACAGACACGTACTGAAGACATGTCTAGTATAACGAGATATGAGAGGGCATAATCTTTTATCAAACCTAATGTTTGTCAGTATGTAAGTTAAAATCCTCTCCAAGCCTCAATCGTTAGTCATATTTTAATAACACTCAGTAGGAAATTATTGTGTGATATTTAAATCAAACGTTCACTCCATCAACTTTCTCACAAAATTAGTCAGTAGTCCACTAGATCCCTTCCTACCTATCTCTGTCAATCTGTGAGGCATTGAATGATCCAATTTTATCTGCGGAGTCAAACCCTACCATCAATTGATTGACAGAGCCTGACCCCTACTCCGTTCTTTACGGCCAAAGTTCGTGAAAATAGGACCTCCTCATATGGGAGTTTAAGTCCAAGAAGACGACAGCTTCTAATAGTAATATATTTTAAAATTCCAGGATATTTTGAAGATAAAATCCTAATTATATTATAATTGAAGTAGCATGATGATTTATCTGACTGGGATACTCGTCTCCCGTAGCTTGTGGAGCGCCTTCTCATATTTTACTGAGGGCTTCTCTCCGGAGTCTACCGCTCCAAGCTACTGTCTGAATAATCAAGACACAGAAGGAATCTACCTCTTACAGAGATAAAATATGATTACTATAATAATCCTGAAACCAGAATACATCACTATGTAATTTAATTCAATTTTAATAATATTATAGTTTATAAGGCAGAATTTCTAGAAGTCCTATTTAAATGTTAATTATAGAATTATCGAATAAGAAGTAAGTAGAATTATAAATTTGTTATATAGAATTTTAGTAAACTAGAATAAGTTTTAACCATTATACCTTTATAGTTTAATTTTTTTTTGTAAACCGTAACCGTATTTATTGTCTTTTAATATAATTTGGCAATACTTTCGATATTATTTGCTTATTTTAATCCTAATAAATCCTGACCATTCCCTTTTTATTAAATCCTATTCCTGCAGATATGTTTAAAAGATTTTTAGATTTGATTTCCTAATGTATTTCTATTGAAACGAAGCCTAACATCCTACATAGTACCTATCCTAACCTACTCTAGTTAAATATTGTACCTAAAGCATAACTAGAAGACTGAGCTTCACATTTACATTTAAACGTGTGGTGTGTAATGTAGACAGGCGTAGTGCAATGCCTTGTCTTCTAACTAACATTCACTGGGAATACGGGGTTGTAAGGCCCGATTTTGTCCTAGACTATAACAGTGTGCGTGCCCTCTGGTACTGGCTCGCGAGCCTGGGGTGCACCAGAGCGACCTAACAGAGAATAAGTAGTGTATATATAAATAAATAAACAAGACCGACACATCTGTTGAAGCCCCTGTTGGGCCCTACGGAGCCTCGGAGTCAGATTGTCGGAGAGCATCTCGAGCCCAATGCAAGGGATAACTCGAGCTGAGCCCGCTCCAAAGGTTATTCAGTCCTGCCTAGTCTACCTACAAAGATGGGTATGCATTAGCGGCCACTTACTAAACCGCAACACACAACCAAAGTAAAACTTTGGATTTCCTATGCACAGGGGATTAGCTAGCTAAATTTTGGTAAAATTACAACCTACACAGATATTTTTAAACCCAAGATTTTAAGCTATGATTTTACAAACCTACTCCCCACAAGAACATTGCACAAATTGATTTCCAACAAACACAGCCTCACAGTTCTCTAGAGGAGGACTGCAAGAAACCAGTTCATCGAAAACCCCTTTATGCATGATTGAATCCCAGCAGCTAGGTTTTCACTACAATAAACGTCTTCCGGGACTCAAAAACTCAAAATCAATTCTATGTAAAATCGGGCAGCGATTCGACCTACCTCTTCAACTTATCCAAAATTTTCTAAAAACTGTCCTAGAATCTTCTCGTGCTTTTCTATTTATATCAGTCCTTCCATCACCCCACACTAGAGATTCCTAAAGCTGTTTCGGGATTATCGATGTTTTTCTAATTTTATCGACTACTAAAATAAAATATTAAACAAATTTCAATTTAGATTTCGGTTCATCTTTATCGTCCGTTTCTTCCAATTTATTGACTAAATAAATTTTTTATTAATAAATTCAGTACCAAATTTGTATTGACCTCAAATAACAATCTAAACCTTTCCTTGAATGATAACACAGCAGTTAGATAATAATAAACGAGACCTAAAATCTATCCTTGTAAAATTATAATACTATCGTAAATCTGTTTTATTTTTAAATCATTGATACAATGCTCCTTGTATGTTCAATTTTCGCAATCTCTAACAAAACGATCTTAATTCAAAATAATGTGTCATTTATTTTTCTATCCCGTCTCATTCAAATAAGGTTTTGTTCATTTGAGTTGCTAATACGACTACTCAGTGTTACCAAAAAGATTAGATAACGGCTAATTGTTTTTATATTTGCAAACAACGAGGCGGCAGTATTCTGGCTTGTTACAAACTGCTTCGTGTCCATCCCATGGCTGTCTGGAAGAGTCCGCACTTAGCGATAACGCCGCCCATTGTGCAACTCTGTTTTATCTCTTTTCCTGTATCTATTTTTGTGGTGTGCTATACAGTGTATTGTATTGTAAATAGGAAACTACCAAATAATCAACTACAAAAATCACTTACAGCCTATTTTTATAGTCCATCCAGATCTTCCAGATCTGATTGAACATTCAAGATGCATAATAATTGTATTTGAAAATTCCTGATCAGCAATTTTGATCGTTGATTCATACTCAAAAATTACCAGGAAACTTGCGAAATCCGCTACAGATACCAACACAACACACATGAACGTTTATTGTGATGTTAATATAATATTCAGGTCCGTGTACCGAGTGCATAAATCCTCATGTCAGCTGTATCGGCACGGCAACTCTTGCGCAGTAGGAGACTGTGACATGGAGCTGTGTTTAGGAGAAGGTAATTCATGAATTATTGTATCATGCCTATTATTATTATTGCCTTATTTTTTTATACAACTTTTATACTTACCTACATGATTGTAATTTTTGACTCTACGCGATCTCGATGCATATAGCTGGCAAGAGACTAATCATAACCGTGGTGCCTGGAGATATCTTGTGTCGGAGGCCACGTTGGATTGCTGACCCATAGGAGTAAGTAAGTACCTACATAAGTAAAAGATCGTCAGTCTATTGCCTGTAGCCCTCTGGAACTCAAACTCTTTGAGACCTATAGATTGTTAGCGTTTGATTGCGAATCGCAGTCAATACAATCACTAATATTAATTAAATAAGTGCCTTTGGATATTAGTTGTCTACCTTTATTTTAAATGATCCTAACTTACGAATATATACTTAACTACCTAAATTACACCAAATATGGTGTTCAAAAATAGCAGTGAGGTGTTCCAAAGTTTTCTTCCTAATAAGAATAATTCATAAAGGCAGATGATAGCTAGTGGATGAAGATGGCTTCAAACCGCTTCCATTAAGAATTATTTAGAAAGCATTTTAACGATCAATGACTTCAACTTACATATCTTCACCCATCCCTATTCCCATTTGAGCATAATGTTTCCCTCTCGAATCTCCTTACCTTCAATACTTTTCATTATAAATCGCATGTTGTACAAAAGACATCTCTTGGTTCGTTGCTCGCGGATCGTGCGCCTGCGCAGATAAGATAAAGGACGCGTGCGCCCCGCCGCGACCGCTAATTAAGTCTTTTACTTCAATATGATTTAGTTTATTTAATAAACGTTGCACTGCTCCTATTTTGAGGTTATCGTTGATTGTAAATTTAGTTGTTGTGATTGTTAAGACAGTTTTGAATAACGTATTCACTGCGCAGCCTCTGCGGTGCGTCCCTAAATGGCACGGCGCACCTCCAGGAACACGTCCATGTGCGTCATGGGCAATGAAATTCAAGTTCTGAAGTCCATTGTAGGTTCGATTGATGATTACAGGCTGGAATTTTGAGAACCTAAGATGTGACAAAGTTCATATACATACCTGTCCTAAAAATTTAGGTGATATAATTTATGACATTGTTTACAAATTGTGCGAGATGACAAATAAATACAAGGCAAATATGTATACCTACTTCGATAGCCAATAATACCACCATGGAATCAACCTAACACAGCCATATAAGTACACCTGATTGCAGAAGTCCTAGCAGGTTCAGATGATCTGGTAAGGATGCATTTTCAATTCAGAGACATGCCACGCCACATTTGCTTCACGACATGTTCCAATCCTGTTAGGGATCAGACTCCAAATATTGAGGTCTTTTCCAGATTCTGGGCGACTGTGTGTCGATAATAAAAAGTAGATATTCTTTGATCAAAAATCTTTGTCAATATTTTTCAAACCGACATTACTTGAACGCTTATTCCCACAAGGTCTGTGCTATAGTTCTGTACCGTTCTGTAGACAGAGCCAGTAGGATATTAAATTATCTCTCCTGTCCTGTGCATCTAAAATAAAATACCTAATATATATGTATATATTATGTATGTAATTATTGTATCATATAGGAACATAGGTATTGTATTTTATATATTGAAATAGGTAACATAAACATAGTGTAGTAATAATATGTAGTAGTCTATTAATTATGTAGTAAAAGGATTAAACCCACCATCTTTTTCTCTATGAAAGTTATAATGCACACGTAGGTACTCACAACCTTGTCTCTCTCTCTCCCAATAAGTTTTGCAGGAATACAACACTTTTTGACGTTAAACTCGCCTTTGCCATTCCTTCTCTAGTTTTATGTTTTTTTGTATGTTTTATTTAGTGCAATAAAGAATGAAGAATATCATATAAATTTTATAATTTGTATCTAAAATTCAGATTATAAAATGTCATATTATATTGTACTCAAGAAACGTAGGTAGCTTGCTATCTACGTTATGATACGTTATGATAGCGTGCTTTTCATAAGAAAACTACATGTATCCATTTATACTGATAGTATATCTTACAAGTATATCAGAACTGGATCAGCTGGGTGGTGGGTCCCCAACTAATTAAGATAACTCAATATGTCTAGACGAAGTATGGCTGCGCGCACGCAAGATAGCCTTTTGCGTTCAGATTGTGGAGCAAATTGTTTGATGAATGTGCTTTGACTTCGGTTTACTGTCAATGGCTTGTTGTCTCGTGTTGTTGTTTGATCAGAACATTTTGTTGTAGGTAGGTACCTACCTAAGATTTAATAATAAATTTCGGAACTCTTGTGTTTAGTCACGTAAAGTCTCCGTACCCTTCACCGTTTTGATGTTACTTCAAGAGGAGATTGTATTTACAGGTTTTTGAAGCTAGGCGTTTTGGTAATCATTTGTAAAGTTGTTTGTTTCCAAAATTTACTTACGTACCTGACTGAATCAATAATATAAATATTTCACTAAAATGTATTGAATTCTTGAGTATGTAATGTTTTTTTTATTAAAGGAAGCAGTAGGTACTATCATTTAAACAATTTCAGAATTGAAGAAATTAGGATACAGGTCGTCTACGGGAATACTTCGCCTAATTTGTACGGAATAACAATATACAAGAATTCGCTACGTAACGTCGTCGCACTATTTAAGGGGAACCATTTCTACCTCTAAAAAGACACCTTATCATTGTTGATAATGAATATTTACCAAACTCACTTCTATAAAGTAAGAGATACTGCTCCTCTCATAGTTCCAAAGCCACAACAGTAACAAGAAAACAAAAATGTACCTAACACGAAAATGCCTAATTAAACAAGTAGTCAGTACCAAAACCCGATATCGTGGCATCCAAGACGACGATCCAACCTAATAAAGAGAAGTCTCACGTTCCTAATTAGACACTTAATTATAAGCCTTTCATGGGAGCCTTAATTCCAACATAAAATACTATCTAGTTGCCGTTTTTGACCGGATTTTGTTACTAATTATGAGAGGTTTGATAGTAATTTGTGAGTCCTTGTAGATGAGGTGAGTTGTAGTGGTAGTAACTCTACGGATGCTCCATTAGTTAAATTAAGCCTTCCTTCAAATGTTTTAGTACATTTTTATTACAAACATACGATGTAATTGCAAAGTATTTTTGATAAAAACTTTAGCAAAAACTTGCACCTAATGATAGGCTTAATTTAGTTAAAAAAAAAGAACAAGCTATTAATAAACAACTAGGAAAAAAGAACCAAAACTTCTAAGCTAGCTAAATAATAGATGTTAACTAGTCCTCAAATCACTGTATCAATAAATAATTAAAACAGTTTTAAAACGGGTCCCGGCTTTTAGGCACGTTCTTTACAAAGTTCTTCCTTGTTAACAAAAAACAAAAAAATCAGAATTTGATATGACCATGATCACAATTAAGAAAAATATCTTCCATAATTACAAAGATCCTATGAAATTGCCTAAGAGTGATGCTACCTCTTTTTTAGCTTATAGTTTCTTTTTAGCGATTATGTTATAAGTTACAAAAGTATTCAATTAAAATAACGCCTTAATGTAAAGGCAGGCATCTACATTTACATACCGACCGATGATCTCTTTAAACCAGATTTAACAAGTTTTATCTGTAACCACGTCTACAGATTACTTTGCAGTTACTGTACCAGGTGGACCACCGTCATTATTCTTACAGTAATCCGAGAATACGCCATGATTTAAAGGGGACCTCCAGACGGACAGCCAAATTTAGGTGTTTTATAAAAAATGGAGCTTTCTTTCTTGAGTTATAAATAACGGGACAAATCCTAGGGAAAGGGTCGCGAATAGGTGGTGGTTGAAGTGGAAAGGCAGGACTTGCATTGAAATTGAAACTTATGTAGACATTAGATATAATTAGTATTAAGTTCTTGTTTTATAAATGTATTGATAGTGCCATAAAGTTATATTCTATTCTATTCTATTCTATGTATTTCTGAATTCGCACATTATGTAGCTAAGTGTTCCTGTAGAACAGATCTACCACCAAACTGCGATCCCGATATCCAGCGTGGGGATTACGTCCAGCAGTAATTGATGAAGGCTGTTGATGTTGAACATAATGTAACTAAGTAACACAAATGGTGATTTTTGCCTACGAAACTCGTAATATGTTATATTTATAACTTTGGAAACCTAAAGTCATATAAATCCTGAAGAAGGCAACGTTTTTTTATCTTTAGTACTTTAACCGATGCATTTTTGCTTATAGCACCTTACCTAAATTCCATAATCCTGACGATCAATATTGACATTTTGTGAAGCTTCTATATCAATATTAACATTGGTGTCTTCTAAATAAAAATTAGGTCCTGAATCGCATGACAAATATTGTTCTACAATTTTCGAAGCTCATAGGTATTATTTAAATAAATAAGGTCTCCCATAGCAGGGGAGTCGAAGCCCACATCCCGTGTCGGCCTCGCATGCACACTTCCTGTTTGGCACGACACCGTGGCTACTTCTACCCTTGCTGTTATATACCGTGCTAGATCTTTTTTATGTTATGAGCGAATACCTATTTCAAATTCAAATTTTGATTCAAATTCAAACTCTATAGATTGATTACCTACATAAGGAGGAAGCAATGGAGAAGGTCTGATGAAGTAGCAAAAAAAGCTTAAAACAAACAACTAGTTTAGTATCTCTGACAAAATTATATTGTAATTTAGTATACTAGTGTTAAAGACAAATAAAATAGAAATGTATCTGCCTAATTTGCGGGTAATGGTCAAAAAAATACAAATTTACAGTAACAGAATTTTATTTAATGCAGAATCCATCTCGCACTATAGCCGATATTGTACAAAAAAATTATAATATCGCTTCCGTTCATTAAATATAATGTATTGATAGGTAATATAATAATATTACACAATTTTTCACACAGTTACAATCAGAACACAAACATTTAATCATTTCCTACGCTAGATTTCCTCGAGTTAAGTATTCTCTTTCAGTAATTTTAATTATATTTTTACATTATAATAAATTGGGCCTACCTATTTACGTATGACAAATGCTTTCATTAAGGGACAAATTTTACGTATAACATTCATGAGCACGATTCGAATTAAAATAAATTAACAATTTATTCCAAAGGTAAACTTATAATTCACAATAAAGCCAAAACATTGCGTGACGTAAGAAAACAAGTGTACCAATTTAGAATTTTGATTAAAATAACTTAATTACTGAAAACTGACAAAGCCATAAATAAAACAATTGATATTTACATTTTAACAAAAAGATTGCCAAAAGAGCGATCAGGATCTTTTCTGTTTAGGCAATGATATTGGTCTTTAAAAAATGCTATAAACCATACAAATAAAAGGAACTTCAAAGAGGTACTAAGATGAGTTTATGAATCGAAAAATCAAAAATAATTTGGCACTCTTAAAGGCATAATAAAATTCAACAGAAAAGATCGCGATCACGTTAATCTTAAATTACAGAAGAAATTACGTATAAGTTTATAGGAATCCAAAAATATTACCACTACTCATCTTAAAATAAATTATGTTACTTAAATTTAATTAGCTATTCGTATACTGGGCACAACTAGTTTTGATTCATGTCATTTTATGTGACTATAGGTTATCTATTTTTCTAAGTAATATGTTAAGCTATACTAAAGAATGGAATATTTCTTCAAAATACTAAAGCCTTTCAAATTACGTATTTAGGATATTTAGCATGATGCATCGGATACGAAGGACATAAATTGTGAAGTTCTCTTCTCTTGCATCACGCCAAAAGTAGGTATACTTGAACATCAACTGCGAACTAAGGGCCTATATCACTGCGTATATTTAGACGTATACAGACGTTGTACATCAGATTTCTGTTATAAATACATACATTCTAACGCTTAACTAGTTATGTACATGATTTGTTAAACACTTGCTACGACAAGAAGCTATGATTATGAGAAACTTGTGGGTTTTGAGTTTACAAGACCATAGATTCATCAACGCAGCATTGTCATTATTCAATAGGTACATTAATTTATTTCGGAACCCTAGTTACTTCTAAATTGAAATGAAAATCTAAGCTAGAACATCTATTTGTATTTAAATATTGACTGGTGGCAAGCTTTACATCGAGACTGAGTCGACTTACATTATTCATATAACTTTCTGTGCTTACTGTACCTACTAAAGTATGAAAAAAACCTGTTTCTCTAGACTTTAGTTCGTATATATTTTTATCAAGATCTACCTTGAAGCTTTTTACGTTATTTCTATTGAAAAAGGTTTTTACAATACTGTTCTGACATAGAGCTGGATTTAAATAAAAGAGTATATGTAGAGGGCTGTAAAATCCCCCGCAATTCGACGCCGCGTTTGGGCAGATAAAGTGCGATTTCAAGTGAGCGATAGCGGGGCACGATTCGCACGATAAATAAAAACACAATTCCATTTGAAGCTCAGCGTTGGAGCGGCGGCCGCGTCCGTGTACCTCAGCAGGCGCTCAGGATTTATACACGAAGATGCGGAACAATATATCACGGTACAGAACAACGCGGGAACTCGAGTCGACCTATTCCTAGCGCGGAGCAGTCACCGTCCCGATGGACACGATAGCAGATCAACCCGCCAGATTGCCGGGCCTCGCTGTGCCCCCGACGATAACCGGCCGTGTCGCTCGCTTCACCTATCTATCCCATCGACACGTCACATTCCGCAACACATTATGTAATTATTCATCTATTTATTCAGATCACTAATGTATTCATACATAAGTCGAGCTAAGCGATAAATAAGCAAAGACCGAACCGCGTATTTTTCATCCGAGCTTCGGATAATTTATAGTCGACGATGATATCGCGACTGGTTCTTTTATTTGTGAAATAGTGATACGTGGAGTGTGCTCGGTAAGCGTTTCTAACGGGAAATTTTGACAATAAATCTTCGGGAGTCGATTGCCTAAGCGGTAGTGTGGGCTGATAAAAATTTATTCGACACTCGATTTTGATATCTTGATCGCGCGACGTCAATCCGCGAAGGGAAAGTCGAGGCTTGGAGCGAGGCGAGATACGCTGGAGACGCTCCTTTACTTGAGTTCACTATCTACTGATAGTTACCTCTAATTAATGATAAATATCGATACAACCGACGGCCACCTGAAACAAAACGAAAAGCGAAATTAATCAAAAGGCCAATAATAAAAAACGGAAATCAGCGAGGGACAGGATTTGCAAGCTAAATGCGTCGAGGGATGGAACATTTTATAGAGTTTTCTCTGCAAAATATCTAATAACCATATTCAAATTTGCACAGGAAGTAGGTACATTTTACATAAAGCTTAGCAATAAATCATGAGGTCAAAAATATGTGCGTTCTTACAAACAAGGGCGGACTTAAAATGCAAATAATTCGCGCTCGCCCCTTGGGCATGTTAAAACAAACTCAGCATTCTAACAGCTTTCCATTATTTATAGCTTACGAACACGAAACTGTATTTTTCCTTTTTTTTCAGTTAAAGTTAATTTCTAGCGTAATGTGAATTTGATAAAAGGCTGCATCTCTGGCAAGCAGGCTCCGTCGAGCCGGCTTCGAAATTAAGATGTAACATGATGCGAGAACGAGCAAGAGCTTCTAGATTTATTGCCATACCACTTTGCATATGCTGATTTACAAAGACACCGGAGATAATATAGAGCAGTTATTAGTATGACAGGTTTAATTCAGGTGCGTCAACGCTAGCGAATTTATTTCACACACCAAGTCAATGGCTGTCTGAAAATTATCGATTATGCATTTTGCACAATCCATAATCTTTACGTTTGCTGTGGTTACACGAAAATCTGGGTTAATAGTTTATAACTTCGTCTACAGTTCATAAATTTTTAGTGCCTACAATTAGTAGCGTTGTAAAAAAATATTAGACAAAAAATATTGTTTGTTAAAATTATGTAGTAGGTAGGTCATGTGGAATACGTGCTTCATATCTTTATAGTGCTTATTGATAAGTGGCTCATCTTTGTAATCTTTTATTTGATCAGGTTCATAAAGTTTATGAACCTTATTAAAAATATATGTATATGAAAAAGTATGAATTAAAGCAGCTCTATATAAATTTACGGATGCTGATATAGCCCATTCGCGAGGCGAACGCGAGAGGGACGTCCGAGGTCCGCAGTCAGCAGAAAGGAGCACTGAAACGTTATCACTACACGTCTTGTCTGCTATTGTATTAAACTATCCTGCCAGTTGGTTTAAGTTGTCTTGAAAATTGATTAGATCTGAGCTATTTATGTATAACTTTTTGATTTTTATAATATCAAAAGCACTTTTTCGGTACAATTTTAATTTTATGTTGTTTTGGTATCGTTCTCTTATGGTAATGAAATTAGCGTTTTTACTAGGTACCTCTTCCTTTAATTGTTGCGGGCATAATGACATGCACAGTTCATCACTAGTTATAACATCACGGATATATGGCGTATCTATACTGCTGAATGGAAATAATAGTGGCGATTTTAAGCCGCTGAGTTTTTTTGAATAGAAATAATAATGTGGACACCTTATTTAATATCAACAACAACTAACGATAGTTAACACAAACTGGTTTTTGCTACCAATGAAATTTTGTATCCGTAGAATGTTTTCTTGCTTCACCCTTGCATGCCACTGCTCCATTGAATCTTAACGAATAGCGAATCGATCTCTTTAGGCGTTTATACAGGGATAGGTATGTGATAATAATAAATGATAGGGTGTTTGAGGTAATGAAACGGCTCTCTGACTTTTGGACCTTGCGGTCGGTTCAGTGCATTCGTGGAACCGTACTTTAGTAAGTTATTTATTAAGTCAAATAATAGGTATTTGAATCTCTAATGACAATAAATAAATAATGTTGGAAATCCACACAGCATCAGGGTTGATAAATAGTCAATTCAGATATATTCGTGGGTGCGTATTTTGGCTGCTTATTGGTTAATTTTCTTCTGTTATTATAATTTAACAAAATGCAGCCAATCAGCGCCGAAAATTGTTTGAGTGATACACTCACGAATACATCCTGATTTGACCAGCAGGTAGTCTCATGTGTCAGATGAAATTAATTATTTATTGATATTTTATATTCACCTTTAACGTAAGAATAAGTTTAGTACCAACAACCGAGTCCTAATAATCGTAGGATTAAACAAAAAGCGGGTAAACAATCAACTAGAAGTTGCCACAAAAAGTGGTACGTTCATACAATTTCAGAGAAAAGTAATATGGGAGGAGGAAGTCAACCGAATAATTGATACGATTATGTGTTACAGGGTACAGACAGAAGAGGTGGACACGTAAAGAACAAAGAGTTAGGGAGAATGGAATTGAATGGCAATTTCAGGTAAAACATAAACAGAAACAAGAATCATACCTAATGGCATTCACATGATCCTAACTATCATAGATGATAAAAGATAAATAAAAAATATCGTTACGGTAATTAGTGACATCGAATTGAATAAAATTAATTCACGCGTACAGTCTCTTTAACTCTAAATGTATGTTATCGCTAAGCTAAATATTGGCAAAGTCCTCACAAAATACTTTTGTGATGACAGATCTGACAGCATGTAGCCTAAGCTAATAAAAGCCATGAAACGGCTAAAGTATTACTGAACAATTACATCCCCTTTATGCATAGTTCTAGCGTCATTTCCTAGATTAAACACACAAGCCGGTACCATGATTGGTCAACTCTGTATCCCAACTCTATCCTCACTCTTGACCGGCTCCAGTACAATCGCACGAACAATGGAAGAAGGGCGCTCCGTCAAGTGCGAGGGCCCATAAATCCAGCAGGACGCGCAATTTGTTGAATTACAGCATGCGCCAGCCACCGGGCCGACGCGAAATTAGCTCCCACAGAGATAAATTGACGGCGGGCTAAATAAATTATTTGGGAAAACCGAGAAAAAACGAGCGTCTTCTTGATAAGGGTTGCGGCGATATTAATGAATATCGACCGAGTTGTAGAACTGGGTTTGGGGAAGAACGTAAATGAGCATAATTTTAGTGCAGTAGTATTAACCTAGGTGAGCAGAAGTACTAATGAGGGTCTTAAACCAATGATAGCAGTCTTGATTGCATTTGATTTAGTTGCGAATGAAGAATAATCGTGAAATTGGTTCAGTCAAAATAAGTACAGTAAAAATTTCGATATAACAAGACTGGATAATTGTTGATGACATCATTAAACAAGTATTTTGCCAAAGGCATAAAACAAACATGGCCGACTACAAAATTGGTAGATTTTCTGAATTTTCTTTAGTTTTTCAAAAAGGCACATATTGTTTAAACACTTTTGTCTATTCTTACAACAAAAACAATCCCTCAAAAGGGTTTAAACACCCTTTCTTTCAGCAGGATTAATCTTAGTTGTATTTCGAGATTTAGGCGGCAATAAGAAAGATGCATAGGTGGGCTTAGAGGGGCGGCAGTGGCAAATTGTCTCAGATTCCAACCCCCAACCCCAGGATTTTATTACATTCGTTAACGCATAAAACATGCATACTTGACAGTTTATTTGTATGTTAATTTTGACTTTGCGGTGTTGAAATAAGCGCTATTATGGCAATTTGACAATTAAACATACATCCTTTATGATTATCTAATACATTCGTATTTATTTGTATTTTTTTAACTATAGTAACATATTTATCATGGGTTTAGTACGGGTTCCAATTTCTATCATCAGTTTTAAAAATTCAAAATACGTACAACTACCGACTTATAACTGAATTTTTTATATCAAAATCGGAATCGAGGGGTTCCATTTTTGAAATCTACTAGGGCCGCCCCCCGCGTACCTGAGCGGAGTGGCAATAACTCTCCCTCGACGTATGCGGCCCCTGCGTGACGTGTGGAGTAGAACGCCATTTTTGTTGTCTATTATCTGACCTGGGTTTTTTTTTGATATAGCAACTCATGGCGTCGGCATTATGTGTAAGAATATTTTATTCTGCTGTGATGTTGGTAATAACTAACCTAATGAAAAAGTAGATTTGTTAAATAAAGATTGTTTAACTAAACCGCAATTTACCTACCATATATGCAATATACTGCAATATGGCTTTATTTTTTGTTTTAAATAATACAAAAGTCTTAAAATCCCTACTGGAAATCTAAAAATTAAACAAAGGTAAAATAAAATAAGTGTTAATATTAAAGGAGGTAAGTCTATAGATACCTTTTACACAACCCTCCCCAAACATTTATCAGGATTTTGGATGGCACAAGCTAAAATTTTGGACGCTTTAAGCTGGACGTAAATTTCACAAAACATGACACTCTGGAAAAAACGACTAAAAGTTATTCTAAACACAGATAAATGTACGCTATATTTTTCAGCAATGATTTTTTACAAACGACACTTATATTTTCGGAAACAATATAAATCGCTCGCTTGTGTCGTTGAAAACTCGTCAAATTAACAACCTGTTTAGTTAAAAATTATTCAAATTTAAAATTTACGATGTGAATTCTAGTAAATTATTTAGTTTTACCAAGTAACGGTAGAATACTCGTGTCCATTATCCAGCATGCATTATTCAAACTTCTTCTAACCTACTCCGAGGGCTATGCCTATAAATTTACGTATCTCTTCCCGAGCCAATTACATGAAAGTTTTTAAAAGCTAACCGTTAGTTAGCGCATGCGTCGCTGAGTTGTCGCCATATTGGACTTTCACACTAGCGATATATTAATTTTATTTTTAGGCTCAGCTAATGCGGTCGACGTGCTCAGACTAATCGTTATTTTTTTCTCACTATATATTTCCGGAACGCTTTGTTAGTTTGTGTTATCTTTTTATAGAACAGAAGTGTTACCATTTTGGAGTTTGGACCAATTAATTTCAGCTAATATGGCGCCTCCTTTTGAAACATTGTTATTTTGTTCTTTCAGCATTTTTTCTTTCATAAAGATACGAAAACTGCTATAAAACTAACATAAAATACAAGAATGCTGGCTTTTATTCCCGCAGCAGAAAACAAATTTTAAAAACATTCATAGCTAACCACTCCACGCACTGCTACCTACACAGCAATAAATTAAAACTCGTACGATTACTGGCAACAAAAATTCTGGCAAATATTGCGAGAAAAAAAAACTATTTAATCCAAGTTTTGTAGGTTGGTATTGTGCTATAAATCAGAGAGTCGTCGGCTTCGATGCCAAGGAAATAAGATGAGATCGAGATGCCAACATCGCATAAAGTCTACGTACACTGCACTGTGCATGAATAATTAAAACCCAATGTCAGCCAATCAAAACGTTCTTAGCATCGTAACTATATTTTTATGTATTTGGTTATCATTACTAATCAAAAGTCAGGTAGGTACCTAGTAAGTACGAATAAAAGTAGGTAAAAGACAACTTTGGCCAAAATTTTATAGAAAATTTTCGAAACTAGGCCACCAAGGTTGTGGTAATTTTCAAGTGAATGATTTATCACAATTCTTTGATATTTTAGCATCAGACCATAGAGTTACGCCATAAATCCAAAAGAAATAATTGTCCAGCAAAATTGACAAGAATTCTGATAGCATAATTTAGTTATATTTACGACGTAGCGTTTTTGCTGTTAATCTTAATAATATTAATGGAAATAAATTGAGACAATAATGCGGTATAATTTTTGATAGGCTCTAAAAATATAAACCAACTATACTAATTTTACTTTTTTTTAAACCTGCGAACCCGAACTCTGTTATTGATACTTCACATTTAAACCTCATATATTTCAGCGCAGTTGCTGGTGCTCGGTTGCACACACCTCGTAAATCGCACTATGATTTGTAATAAACCTCCGATGCTGCGCCGCCTGCCGGTTGGCGTCAACTAGAGGTCTTCTTTATAGAAATTACGTTATTTATGACCTTTGCTTTTGCGTACCTTACGGATTTTAGAACCTAGTTCAGCAAAGGTCAAAATCTGTTTTTGAATAGGTCTATTGTCATTAAAATATCACTGATTGTTAAGGGATTTGACCATTACTGTTTAAGGTTGTCATGAAATCATTTTAGTTCCAGTATTGTCAAGTAGGAAAACGTAACTAAATAAATTTTATTGTTTTGTACTTCAAGATCCGTGAAAACGGTCCTTTGTCCATCACTTCTACAAATTACCCCCAACGCCTACTGAGCACTTTCCCAAAGATTAGATCCCTTCTATTACGCCTAATCACGTGATCTGACGATAAACAATAACTCAAATATAATTTATGAAGGTCCTTTCACACTTTCTTTTTTCCTATTACTAAGAAAACAGGTCGTGAGCATAGATCAACGACGATTCTCGTTACCAAAATCACGTTTATCATAGATCACATTTGTCTAAGGTTTTACTTTTCTGCTTCATCATAAAAGGCTTTATATTTCTTTGTCGATGAAAATTATTTCCAACCTTTTTTTCTAGAGGAAAGCGTTTATTTTTCGTTGTGAGTACGAAGGATATTGGTCTATATAACGAAGGTGGTGTTATAGAGTAGAGTCGCGAGCCACACACGACGAATTACGAGCGAACCCGAGACATGGGTTGAGTTATATGACCGCGATATATAATATTTTTGATAAATGTATTGTATTTGGTAAAATCTAGTTAAGTTTTGGTGCAAGGTTTTGTTTTGTTGAAGAAACTGTTAGCAAAGAGAGTTATCAATCTTCTTGACTATCAATATAGAAACACTTTTATACTCCGAGCAAACATAGCATTTTATAAAAATAATCACGAGGGTAATTTTTCACCACTTGGGTGCTAGCAATTTAAAGTTTTATCTTTAGGGCAGGTCGATTTAGAAGTATTCGTGAGTGTAACGTACATATTATACCGTACGGTACACACACGAAAATGTAGGTACTTACATCATACCGTACCACTTGGGTATAAGTTCTATTTTAGCAGCTCTTTGGCTGCATTGCGATAACGAATACAAAATAAAATAAAATTAACCAATGAGTGGCAAAATAGTATGAATGATACACTCACGAATACGTCTATATCGACCAGCTGTTGAGTATTGCTGACAATTGACTCTATGTAGCTATATTTTGTCAGTTGAGATTAAAAACTGCAGGTTTGCATTGGATATGTACATATGTAGTTCCTTATGGATATATGTACATATAACGTTACACAATATAAAGTTACTAAAACAATATTGTCACTAAACAATGTGGCGTGAAATTTTATGTTATTACAATTCAACAGTGCTTTCAACGCCGCAAGATGGCGCCCCGACGCGATTTGTCAAAAGGGAAAACAAACAGCTCAGAAATAGTTCGAGTTGACAAGTTTATAGCTCGCTTTGGCCCGTTCTTACGAAATTAAACTAACTGTAAGGTTGTCACACGTAGAGAACTACTGTTGTATTTTATAATTGTTAACAAACTTAATAAAAGTCATGTTAAAATGGCCGACTATATGAGTCTCCATTCTTATGAAATTCTTTCATTATTTTCAAGTAATTAGATTATTACCTAAAATTTTCGAAAGGTTTTATTTTTAATGACTTAATGACTAAGTATTTCTTTTCCCTACTAGTGACCAAACTTGCGTCGTTGTCATCACAATAGAATATAATCTTATGTAATTAAATTAAATTTTATTGTTTGTGGTGGTGTTTTTCCAAAATGTTCAGATAGTAAGGCTAAGGAATTTTATTCAACACCAAGCTTTTCCAGTCGCTTCCTCACTGATTTACGCTAAGCTTCTATTTCGAGGCTTAAACTAAGACATTACTTCATTTACTCAACCCCAATAGAAAACTCTAGAATGTTTTTTATTGTCCAGTCCAATTAAATAGAAATGCACTAACGGGGTCCAAGAGCTGAGAAGTTTTTTTTTCTGTACTAAGAACATAATTTTGGTATTTGAACTCAGAATTAAAGAAGTATTATAGTTACTAAATTTGAGCAATTTAGTAACTATAATATATATAGAATAAACATAATTTAAATTGAGAAATAAATGAGTTGAATTCCTGTTCAAAACATAAATAATTATGCAAAAAGATGTTTCAAAAAAGGATCTTTAAATATGTAAGAATAAAAAAACATGACACTACGAAACTATTCGAGCTGGGAACCAAACTTAGCAACACATGTTTTAAAATTAATAGCGTTGTATAACGAATATTTTATAAGCCATACAAATTAAATTCATCAACGAGCTCCGTAATAAATTTTATCATTATTTTAGGCTAAAACAAACATAAATAAAGCCCAAATTAATATTCATACGTGACATGGCTTATAATTTAACATTAGAGTTTAAAATTTCAATTCACAAAAAATGTCATGGCGTTCATTCTTTCTTCATAAAACGTTGTTAAAAATTTTAAGTATAGTTTGCTGGAGAACAACCTTTAATTTCGTGTATTCTTGGCCAACTTAATATCACTTAAGCTAGAGTAAATTACTTCATCATAAAATCATAAAAACACCTCATTTACCTCTAGCCAGCCTCCTTTGTAAGAAGGTTTTGTAAATGAGGTTGACATATGGACAGCAGTAGTTAATATGAGGGCTGTAGTGATGATGCTGGTACCCAAATAATAATGATCCTCCTTTAATCGATATGGTTTTTCATAGCGAATGCATAGCAGCTAAAACAATATTTCTTTATTTTCAGGGTTCACATACATATTCGAGACACGTACCTAGTTCCTGCGGATATTTGTCTTAGCAGCGACGCGGGGAGGGATGCGAGACGCTCAATAACGAGACTCGAGACTACGGAGGACTACCAGACTATACTTAGGCTATTTTCATACGAACCGATGAATAGATATTCCTACTTATTTTTATTTTAGACTACTTAGTACATATTACAAACACAAAAGACATAAAATACAAAAACAAAATTAATGTGCACAACCATACCCTAGGTACATCAACGAGTGGTAATTTTATCGTTTATTTTAATTGGTAATTTAAAAAAAAGTTCTGAAAGATTAGGTGAGGAGGCCTAGTCTTTCAGGACTTTTTTTTTAAGCGAAATTGTACCTACTCTACATTTGTTTTATTTATTTTAATAAAATACGTTTTAATTTGTTTTGATATGTAATTTTCTAACATAATAAAGTATTTGCACATATGAAATTAAATTAAATTAAAATAAACCCCTATTTATCAAGTCCCTGAAAGTCCCTTTGTAACGCCAAGTATCCTTAATTATGAAATATCGTTAGGTAGCTCTACTACACTCTACAATGATCACTGCTTACCCAACTTAGAACACTTCGCAGACAAAAAACAAAAGACAGATGCTACAATATTAAAAAAAGAACACTTACTTGGACTTGCGTCTGCATTGCCCTTCGAGGGTCGTAGTTACGCGGGTAGCAGCGCAACAAGAATAATACAAAATGTTTTTCATTTTCTTTATGTCACCCCCGGCAGTCGTAAAGGCATTAAGCGTGACCAAACTTTTGTTTGATACGCGAGATATAAGTACTTATGCTTTGTTCTGCGACTTTAAGCGACTTAAAATATCTAGGTAGAACCTGGTAGAGTTCCTACCAAAAAGAGATACCTACCTATGTCCAAAACTTTTATGATACCAAAACCTAGACAGACAGTGTGAGTAATGTGGGGGAGATCTATTTATTTCAACAGGCTTTCGTAAAAGGCTATAATGACTAATAGCCATGAGCGTTTTTTTTAAATTCTTTGTTGCACTAGGGTGTTTAATGCAAGTATTTGTACCTAGCAATTACGATTAATTTAAAATTGCAATTAATTTGGTAAATAAAGAGACTAACAACCAAGGTGAATAATGGGTGACTATAGGAATGCATTTCAGTTGTTTGTAAAATATCTTACCGTAGCAACGACACTAAATAAGTTTCAAAAATAGGTACTTACTTAGTTGGTGAGCATATTTACAACGGAAATGTAAAGATACAGTAAAATTCTGACCCAGAATCACACTATAAATCACGCACACACGTACGAAAACAGCCAACTTCTCAAAATCACGTAAACACTTACTTACTAGAAAATTAACAGCTTCAATTACTAACTACCGGTGCACTATCGCAGCGAGCACTACCTGTGGCTCTTTCCTAATGGCCCGGTAATATTATTTTACGACCATTTACCTTTGTAAACACGGATAAAAAGCTCTTACACGACCTTACGCTAAAAACGCTCCACAATTGCGTTAACGGTCGTTTTTTAACAGGACAAACCTTTTTAACAATTGCTGCCTTTTTTCGAATTTGTCACGCTGCATTCTATTTTTGAATACGTCATTCATAGTTTTGTTTGTTGCTTTTTTATGCTAGCTTGATTTTCTATTTGGAATTTTATTGTTTCGCTCTTTTTTGAGTTGTTATATTGTTTGGGATGAGCTTTTTTAAAGATAGCTAGGTTTTGTATGTTGTTTGTTGAAGGAAACATGATGTAACGAAGTATCGTTTCAGGAAGTCGTCGACGGGATGGGGATGTGCCAAAAAGAGATAAAATAGTTTTATTGATCTATACGGACGTTCGGGAGCGAGTGCGAGTTGAATGAAACGAAGATAACTTGCCGCCCCAAGTTTACGCGTCCTTTTTTCGCTCGTGATTTTTTTGTATTGCCATCCCTTTCGGACCACGTGACCTAAGCAGGGTGTAACTCACCCTACGACGGCCATAACTTACTCATAGCGATAGGAGGAAGGTAAGGTACGCTCGCAAAATAAAAAAAAAATATCTACAAAATTTTAACCAAAAAAAAAAATTTTTTTTTAAGATAAATATTTCTTGGTTACTATAAATCTTCTTACGTGTGATTTTTTAGGTTTTAATTACTTATCTGTGCATAATAATATACAATTAAGTATGTAAGTATAGTATTTTATTAACATTTTAAAACCACTTGTAACTTACGAGACACTCAAAACTGGATAGTAAAATCGTACATACTGTAATGAATAGAATAAAATTAAACTAACTAGGAAATAATTAGGTAACAGAGCCTTAGATCCAACAAAAGCAGCTTTTATCAAAAATAATAAATAAACATTTATATAATGACCAAACCAGGAAATAGCTTTTTATTTTGTGCCATTCATCCCAAATGTGCATCCATAAATAAAGTTCCTTCACTGTTTCTTTCTCTCTTGATTTATTTTTTGTCTTGTTCCTGCTTGGTTTATTAACTAGCTTGAATACGCTTGGGGGTAGTATCTACTTTGTTTTTGATAGAAAAATATATTAACCGCTCCCATGTTGTTTATTGCTCGGATTGAATGACGGCATTTTAAATTAGAAATGTATCAAAGGAGGACCCAATTAAAATCAAATAAAAGTTTAGGGTGAAAAATAAATTACTTTTACGAATTGACAGAAAATTGAGGATCTTGGTTTGGAAGCTAGTGTTAAACTCACAAGATGATCAACATGTTATCGAAGACCCCTTCGACAAAATTATCATCGAAGTAAAATATTTATAAATAATATTATTATACAGTAGGTACATAACTACATCAATTTATAAAAAAACATATGTGACTATATATGAATATTAAGGTTAATCCAGACACACAGTCATCCAGACAGATTATAAGCCATAAGGTTGCCTAAGTAATTAATCTAGGTTGGACCAACCAATCCGCTATCAAAAACTAAACCTATTTTTTCCCACATAAATTAACAAGTCCATTCATGATCCCGTAATCTGTTTGTGAAATCATTCGAGAAGTTTCAATCACGACAAGTGCTAACCGATCGTAAACGTCAGGTTTACGATGACTGTACTCGTAAAAAAGTCGTAAAACAAACAATTAACTGAGGACTCTATGGTACCAAGGAGATAATACTTATGAATGGAGGCAAATTCGTTGTTTTTATGGATTATCGTTGCAGCTTTTTTCAGGGTATTTTTTTCTACAATGGAGTAATTTTGTATTTTAATCGTGAAAAAATACATTGCTATTTGTGATAAGCTTAGATAATTATTACAAGTCTATTATCAATATTGAAAAAATTGTAACAGCAGTTTTGTACAGTTATTCATACAAAGTACTAACTATAATGGGCAACCTTCGCATCATGACAAGAGCCCTAACTGGACACCGTCGCCTTAACAAGCACATGTTCAAACTGGGTGTAAGCGACACACAATCCTGCAGATTCTGCGAAGAGGCGGAGGAAACGCCTCTTCATCTGCTAGGAGAGTGCGGAGCACTGATTCATAAACGTAGCATCCATCTGGGCAAGCACCTGCACAGCCCAGACGAGCTACGAGCCATCGCCCCTAAGAAAATCCTGCAGTTCCGAGCAGCTGCAAGGGTTAGTGGCGAACTATGAACGTCGCAGCATCAGGGCTGAACACTCGAGTGGCGATCACAATAGGCCTATCATGGCCATAGTGACACGAAAGCCAACTAAAGCAAAAAAAAAAAAAAAAAAACTACCTTGGTTATGAAAATGTTTTGCAGTCAGGTAGCGCCATCTATTAGCGAGTAGCAAACTTTGTAAAATTTTCCGATATTGTAGAGCTAAAGGTATTTATTTTATTTTTCTTTATGTTTAAAAACTGATACACCTGCACGATTAGGTTTTAGTAGAAGTAATGTGTAGAAAGAATAAAATGTATAGAAATAAGTATCAGTAAAATTGTAAAAAAAGTTTATATATTTCATGATAATGCTTGATATAATTTTATCTGTGTAAATAGTTACTTACATTAATAACTATGTAAAATAGCAGTAAATGGAGACTTTATCTTATGCATTGACATTCATCAATCTTCAGAAAACGACGCTATAAATCTATGAGGGCAATAAAAACCGTCAGCAGACACATTAGCGCATCGACGGACCAGACATGAAGACGCCAGTTCAAAACCACGTGTAGGTATAACAGCGGCAATAAACCGATCTATCCCCAAGAACCAGCTGATCCTGATTATCCACAATACGACTGAACTCATAATTTTACAGCCAATTTACAAACAATAAAAGTCGCTCTTGTCCTACACGCCCATTCGCCCCAATATCTCCATATTCGACGGTGGCATCGTAACTCGTAACTTTTATAACCCAATAAAACCATAACCTTCCTGAATCCTGTGAGCTCGAATCTGGCGGGAAAGTATAAACACCGACTCGATTCCTTATAGATGGCGCTAGTGGCCGCTTAACGCCATCTGTGTTTGTATCGCTGAAGCTTTTTACGAGCTATTTGGGGTCGGTCGGCCTCAGCACGTCGTAAAATTGATGCTTTATGTCTTCGTTTGATGACGCTAGCGTAGCGTTGCAGAGAATGTGATCAAAATGGGCTGCCAAGCGACCTCATTTTTTTAGATTATCTACTTTTGAAAGTATTTATTTCTCAGGTATGTTCTTAGTTGAATAAATCTAAGCAAATAAATTCTCAAACTTGTTTACATAAAACACAATAATTCAAAAACAGATGAACTGAATGCAAAATTCGAACTATATTCGATTTTCTTACAAAATAAAAGAAGGAAGTTCCAGACAAGCAGGTTGCTATAAACTGCAAAACAAACACAAAATGAAGATTCAGGGACTATATTGTCGTGTTATATGAAGTGGCTAGCAATATACGAACTGTAAATTGCATCGTATTGTTCCTGTGATCGCTCGCACGACAGCAAGCTTTTCAAGTTTTTGCTCCTTGCCGTCAATGTACAGTGGCGCTGTTCCGATTTACGATGCACGCCATCTACAAGGAGACAGCTGAACGACGTTGTGACATTAAAGCCAAATGAATGGGAGAAAATTGTAGGTGTCGCTAGCTGTATTTTATAAAGTGTCGGCCCAGATTGTTTAGAGCAGAAAAATTGTCTGTTTAGGATTTTTGCGGTCTATGATATAATTATGAACATGGTGTTTTACATAAAATGTTTATTAATTGACTCAAAAAACCAGATTAGGCAGTGTGATCGAGCTGATAGATACTATGTGAATAAAATTCACTAATGTTATTGTTTTTGATGCCTATAGCAAATTGGTTATCTATCAAGATACATACCGAGTAAGAATATACCCTTATTCGGTCGTTTAGCTTTAAAAGTTTTACATACTGATTTTTTATGATTTTAAAAAAATGCAAGTAGGTTAACATAAAACCATAAAGTTGCGACATAATTACCAAAAGTTCTCGAACATAAATCCAAACTAGACTAACTCGATATCTGGGGGTAATTATAAAAGCGGGGCGAGTGACAAATCCTCGAATAAAACAACAAGGAAATAATTCCGGGCATAAATCGCCCTCTCGGTGTGAATAGAATAGCAATTATTTGGTTGAGTTGGTGCTCTTCTCACTACCACAAGTTCTCGATAGTGAGTTGCATGATGAATCGATAGCTTGTATGACATTAGGGGCTCTTTAAGGGGAATTTTGGAATTATTGCAGTCATTCCGGAATAAGCCTACAAAAAGTAGGTACCACATTCCTGTAAGATTCGTTACAAAGGTGTACCAAAGTGAAGTTAACACATTCACTGCCAAGCCCTACAAGCAGTGCTAGAGCCACTTGCGCTCCGTAGTTAAACAAAGTGTTAAGAAAATGATAGGTTTATAGATTTATAAACAGTTGTTTTACGCAGATATACATAAATACATATTTAGTAAGTAGCTAGGTAATTTTTGGTATCTGATAGTTAATAGCCAAGACATTTTAAACAAAATTAATACTGACAAAACTAACTCAAATAAGAATATTGGAATCTAAATAAAAACATTCATTCATTTCGAACTCGATCCTATTAGAAAAATAAGGACTTACCATCGAGTTGGAACTTTAGTACCTCATCCCCATATGAACTTACGGCCATTCTAAGTAGAACCGCCCCACACCTTCTTTCCCGATATTCTTACGGGATATTTCAGGTTTTAAATTCTGCCAAGGGTCTTTTTAGAATGGTGCTTTGTTCTGAAACCCGTTATTTTGTTTAATTAACATTGTCACGTTCTCTAAGGTCCGAAACCGAATATTATTAAATTCACATGTTATTTTGAATTTTAGATATTTTGAAATAAATTGAATGAATTATTTTTCAGACCTGTTTGGGAAATGTTCTTGTAAGTGTACCTTCCTGTGCAAAAAGGCGTACTATAAAATATCAGATTATCTAGTACAGCATAAAAAAGCTTGGGACGGGTTTTGCTCCAACTCGAAAAAAGACAACTAAAGGCTAAAGGTTTCTTCGTCGCTTCTTTACTTTAGTCTACATACCGAAGCGACAGAAATCAAAAATAACAGTTTATTTTCGTGTTAGTGTTTAATTTTAAGAATTTGACCTATTCTAAGGGCACATTTATTGTATTTATGGAAATAAAGAGTTTTTGATTCTTGATTCTTGAGTTTATTAAACAAATTCTGCTACTCGTGAGTGATCCACTCATACTATTTTCGCCGCTCATTAGCTGCATTTTGATAACGGATAAAAAGCTATAGGAAATTAACCATGATGATAACCATGAAACAAACATATTATTATACAATTATAATAATATTATAGGTATTTGTTATGTAGGTAGGTCTGTTATTTTGTTTGAAGTACTTCATGGTAATAATGTTTTTGGTACGATTCAGAAGTCCTTAATTACTAAATAGTAAAACAAAGTTACCATGAAATCCTTTAAAAAACCTGAAAAATCCCCTAAAGTTAACCTACTCCACATACTAAAATCCCTACCCACCCCACTTTAATCAAACACGTGAACAATACCGCGAAAAGGGAATTTTTAGAGGAATAAAGAACTTCAGATAAAGATAAATTAGTATCTCCAGAGACGAATGGAGGTCGGAGAGGAAAATGTTAACCCAACTGAGGTGGGAGTTCGACTTTCTGTAGTGTTTTTCTGGTAGGTATCTTATTAATGTGTTGTAGGTAGATGTAATTGGGTAGATAATGATTTTGAAGTATATTTCGGTGTACCTAGGTGGCCATTTTAACCCTTTGAGAAGGATCTGTTTTGGTTAAAAGTTTTCTATAACAGTTTAATTTTAAAAATTCACTGCGTCAAAAAGAGCCATATATTGCAATACCTAAATAGATTTCTATTATACTGAGATGTTTTAAAAATGAGTTTAATATAATATTCTATGACATTTAAGAATTTTTGGTTTGAAAACCAATAATTTAACCCATCACACTTTCCGAACTTGCCACGCCATGATTATCATGAGGAGGCCTAGCATGACTACAAAGGGTTCTACCAATCAGTGAGTTGATGATGATGATTAAACACCCAGCCTAATAGAGCCACTTTATCAATTTAATATACTCAATATACCTGCGTATTAGTTTACTTAGTATAAATATACCTATGTTAAGTTACGTTGATAGATTATACTCCACCAATAGGTTTAGGTGTCTAGGTTTCTGCCTGGTCCAATAAGTATAACCTGTGAACGTGCGTTGGTTACATAAATATAATAAATTTACATAAATCTCAAAAAGCGCATGCGTAGTACTACTCACTCAATTAACTACGATTTCAATTAAAACGCTGGAAAGATTAACTGCTCTTATTTTATTTGAAATGTTAATTATTCCTTTAGGAATGTTTTGTTGTTTCAGTTTTGAGTGTATATTTGCTTAGAGAATTCATTATCATTCATTTATCAACTTTAATAAATTTGCTTTTTGATTACCCTTACTACACTAACGTTCGTCGAAAAAGCGAAAATCCCATGCATCCTTAGTCTCTTATGCCTTGAAACTTTGGAGCATTATATTAGCTGCCATTGGCTGCCATGATAATACGTCGGATCGTACACACACACACACACCCTCATACACACACACACATTACTTTTATTTCAACATCTTACCTCAGCCAATCATAGTCATCAACATGATGCAATTAGGTAAGTAGCGGTCATGGCTACCGTTTCCAAACCAGCCACTTGGCTCCTACCTACCACTTGACTGCCTTCGTAAATATCTCCACGCCCATGTCAATCTACACTTTTCAGGTATTTAATAAATGGTAATTTTAAATTATACCTACGGTGGTAGGTAAATGTTTTCTCAGAGAGAATATATTAATATTTATAAGTTGAGTTGTCGTGAGAAAATGCAGAAAATTATTAACCAGTGACACTACAATTTTGTATCTCTTCATCGGTAGATACTAATTGTTGTAGCTATAAATATGTTTATGTTGGCACATAACTAGGGGTTAGGTAGGTACATCATCACCCTTGTCGTCTAGATGTATGTAACTTCAATGCACGTAAAGCAAGTAATCATAAATGGGTTAAATTTGTTTTGCTAATAATCCAATAAATTATTTTATGTAAATTGATCAGAAAATAATATAATGTTAACTATTTATGCCAGCCTTAACGAGATCATCCGGCGGGCCTTTGTCTCCGCTAACGTACCAGCTATTTTCGAACCGAATGGTCTCTTGCGTGATGATGGTAAGAGGCCTGACGGCATGACAGTCCCATGGGAGTCGGGGAGGTCCATTGTGTGGGACGCTACATGCGTCGACACACTTGTGCCATCCCATCTTCCGAGGACATGCGTGAGGGCTGGTGCGGCGGCAGATTTGGCCAAGGATCTCAAGAGGCGCAAATATGCAGGTTTCGACAGTGCCTACACATTTGTTCCCTTTGGGGTCGAGACCCTAGGTCCGTGGGGTACCGAGACGCTCAGATAACTTTTTAAAAACCCGGAGAGGGTTTTTAAAAAGTTGTTTGAGCGTCTGGTCGATGCGGCGCGTGACCCGAGAGCTGGTGGGTATCTGGCGCAGCGCATCAGCATAGCCATACAGCGTGCCCCACTGTATGGCTATGCTGATGCAGCCAGCATCTTGGGGACGCTTCCGATTGGTATTAATATGGATCAGTTGAGCTACCTGTAGTTATCTTAATTGTTTCAATTGTAAATACTAGTTCTAATTTGTTTTTATTATTTGACTGTCATTTTCTTTGTCAATAAAGTCTATACTATTTAACAATTTATTCGACAAACACCAGAAGCAAGTCATAAAACGCTAATAAAATCACCACCAACAATCATCATCAATAGAACACAATAAACATTATAATTCCCACAAACTTTACAACGACACATCGACGTCCAAACTATATGGTTTTACAACTGTCGTAAACTAATCAAATAAAAGTTGGTAGCGCGAACAATCGAATAATGAACTTTTATTGGTCAGTTTTATGGCAACCCAGTGAGATTGTAAAACGGTGTAAGCATTGTAAATGGTGGTTACATGACGCCCACTCGTGTGGTATTGTTTATGGGGCTATGATTAGCGACTTCATTGATGGGTGTCATTTTTGGGACAATGGGATTGGTTACAATGAAACGCTAAGGGTCATAAAAAATGGTTCATTCGTTTGGTCTAGTGATACTTTTAAGTTTTGCTCTAGTTATTCTGAGATGGCATCACGAGCAAATGGTAAACGATGAATTTTAAGTAGCTCATTAATCACTTTAGCAAAACGAAAATTTTCTATGCCCCAGCAAGTTGCTCGTGACACCAAACCAGATAAATTTCATATACCTACACGGTGTTCGGTAGACCTTGTGCCACATGGTAGCTGGGTAGGTGGAACCAAGTGCAATAGCTTGGCGGCTTTTTTAACCCTAAAAAGCCACTCGACTTTTTAAAGATTTTTCGATATTTTTCCGAAATTTAAACTATGCGCTGTAACTTTTTTTTACGAAAGAACATGGATTATATATTTTTCATTACATGTGGCATGATAGTCCGTACTATTGAAATCAATAAAAAAGTGAGATCTAAGTTAAATCAAGCCGCTATGGGCATGCAAAGTGTTATATAATTAAAAATGGAGAGTTGGAACAACACTCAGTGTGTCTCTGATCTTCCAATTCACTGAAAACGTAACTAGTTCATGGGCATTCCAATGCCACATGTGTCAAAACTGCATAAAATACATATCAAAATACCCCCCAGTTACCAAATGACACACAGTCTGTCGAACACCCTGTATATTCGTGAGATCAACTGATCAATTTATCACAAAATGTTTGTTAAATAAAATGTTAGGTACTTTAACAAGTACATTCATTTCATCTACACCATATTTCATCTCAATATCTACATCTTCCAACTACTGTTTCCTATCAATGATCAATTTCCACATAAAGGCTGGAGTATACCAACAATAATTTCCGCCAGAACATTATCGAGAGCAATTATAAAGCGTCTATTACATAGCTCCGGGTAGCGATAGCCGTTAGTTTATAGCGACTAGTGTAGTCCCGGCTTTATTGCTATATCCGTGACAATCTGGGGCGTAATAAGGGAACTTGGATTTTCCAGGGTAGGTCAGATAATTATGTTTTATGTTGTCAATGATATATTTTGTATTGTCGATAAGATGATATTGAGATTTCTGTGGTAACAAGCAGTTTTCCAGAACTCTTTGATAGATATACCTACCATATTCAATGCTAATTCAGAAAGTATTTATTAGGGTACCTACATATTTTGAAAAGCTCACTAATTGATAACACTAAACAAAAAATCCCTCTGTGCACCATTAAAATGTAACTTAAATGTCTAGGATTTAAAAAGGAAGACGTGTGAAAATTACGAAATGCTCATAAAAATTATTACATTTTTGGTATCTATAAAGTTATATACACACTATGTTATATAACTATGGGGATTAGTGTTAAGTATAAAACTTGGAACTCTAGACCCATGGGGATGATCCCACTCAACCCCTCCCTGGTCGGCATCCCGATGACAATTAATAACTGTTGGTAAGCAAATAATTCGTTAAACTCATAAATTGCGAATCGCCCGTGCTGTATAAGGGTTAACTCGATTAACTGTTAGTATTGGGTAAATTTATTGTGTATAATATTGAGATTATTATCAGTATATGTGAGGTTTGTTAAATACATGTTGGTATTGGAGATGAAGCCACTAATAAGTTTGTTGTTCTTATGACTATCAATATTGTATCCAATATTACTCTCCATATCTATGGCTGTATAGAAATATTCAAGCAAAACCATAACCACTATCTGTTTTGTTTAATTCTGTTTCTATTATATTTTTTTTACTTTAATAGACTTTTATAATTTATTTGGCTTTTTAAATTAATATACAGCGTTTCTTGATTTGACAAATAATCTTATTTACGCACCTAATAATCTTAATTCGATTTATTTAAACCATCAAACATATCGACGACATAGTCTTGTGTTGCTTACGTCTTCAACGACAGTGCACCTAGTGTATACCTATAGAATCGTGCAATGATCGTATCAAACCTAACCTGCCCTGTCCCGACCTGGCTCGTAACTGTTCAGTTAACCTTACTGATCTAGGTAACTTGTGTGGCGACTGTGATTTTGTTGAGCTTTTAGGTTTAAACGTCTAATTATAACCTGCTTTTCATATATCTTCATTAGGTCCTTACAGCATCGTTATTGGTTTTGATATTATTATCTTCGACAAACGTGTTCAGATTTTTGATTTATTTCGGTTTATACTTAGCAACCCGCTATTATTTTCTATTATTATTATTTTCTCATTTTTTTACCCGCGACGGATCGGAGACGGTGAATACGTTTAGAGTGTGATGTTGTTTGTTATTCAATATCCTTGTGTCGTTTTTATCATATTCTAGTGAAGCAGGTCAATTATATATCACTTTTTTTTTTATTTATTTTTTATATTCGGTCGTATAAAAAATTAATATCTTTTAATCAGCTTTTAATTTATAAATGTTAACAACTGTTTACATGTTGCGTTGAAACACTAGGTATTGAATTATTGGGCACCTGTTTATGGGACGTGGAAATACCACCTTTATGCAACTTCAGCAAGGGAATAAATTTATATCAAAATAGCTTCATCAGCTTTATTATCATTATAGTGAAGAGATCTCTTTTATAATGAAGAGATAATTTTAAAAGAGTTCGATTAACTATAAAAAGGGTATCTTCGGACTTCTTTTTATTTAACAAGACATCAGCCTACTTACCATTAAATCACCATCATCTATAATGCTATAAATTCAATTATGATTTATAACTATACAAAACAACGTTTCATATTCTTTGGCGGAGCACAACTCGTGCCGAATAGCGCTTCTTTATATCAAATCTTTCATCCCACCCACAACATCTGCCAGCACCTTATTGCAAAAGCAATAAAGTCTTATATGCACTGACGTATTACTGTAGACGATATAAGCTCTTAAACGTTACAACATGCCCGTGTAGCAGTTTTCTTATTACAAACAGGTCTGTCTTCAGGAGCCATATAAAACTGCAATATTTTAATAAGAACCTGCGTTGAATATCAATTAATTAATATAAGAATGAGCACGTCTGGCCACTATAGATATTTTTTACCAACTTTTTAATTACATTAAAAATTAAGAAAAAAAACTAATCATTTAAATAACAACCTGTAGATTGTTTGCAACAGTCTGCAGTTAGCTTAATTGTTTCAATTGTAAATATTAGTTCTAATTTGTTTTTATTTTTAAATTGTAATTTTCATTGTCAATAATGACTTAAAAAAAAAAAAATTTAAGAAAATTTAAAGTTTGTAAAATAAAATTACGACGGGTGTTTAGAACTTATTTTGGATGTTATGAATAATTTCGAGATCTCTTACAAATTATGGCTCCTAAATATCGACGATTACACCTCGGTCGATATATGTTTAGCGTTATTATGATAATTTTAACGCAACCTATCATGATTAATATATTTACAACATACCTTTATAAAATGTTGGTTGTACGTAAGTGAGTTGAGATGTTGTGCATATCATGCCTTATTCTGTCAACTATAAAATAAATTTTGCTGGTAAGGTTGTTGTACAAAACATAACTCATTACATAAGTCTACCTTACTTCAAGTCAATTCACTATTTTATCTTTATATAGATTGATTTCCTTTAAAGACTTAAATAGTCACACCTTAAAACATCCATTCAGTACCTTATAGAAGAAAATGCACTTATCATTGAATGGACAAAAATCCACTGAAAGTAACGGAATGGTCAAATTATCCTCATTATTTGAATTTTTTGTGATGGAATCTGCCCTTTATGGCATTTATAATAAGGAATGTTTTAATTAAGTGAGAAACCTCATGATCGTTACTGTTAATTGGTGCTCTTTATGCTGCAGCTTACCTATAGTAACATAAATTATGTTGACTTTGCTAGTTACTTCATCAATTCATCATCTATCATCCAATTTGTATAGAATTTGCAGCTTACCTATCGTTAAATAGCTAATAATATTTACTTTGATAATTGTATCATTTATCATTAAATTACAGTTAAGTTCTTGGATAGAGATCATTCATTATTTTATTACCTAGGTATTCTTGTACTTTCACGTTTACTCTGATAATACGTTTATAGTAGAAAGCATTCCTAGCGCATGTGCCCTGCGAGGTATTTCTTTGTTATAGATAGGCGATGGATCTGTGAGCTATCTGCTTTTCCTATCAATTAAGAAAACTTTTAAGAAAATAACTGTCATGTACTCACCAACATTATAATTAATAAAAAACCAACCTCTTCAGCCCAGACTGGCCTTTGCTCACTGTGGCACAGAGTTCGTTAACTATTATTATAACTTCATCATTTAATGTTACTAAACTTTAACATTGACTTGTCATCGGTTAAAACTTTCATAATTCTAAACTACTACACATGATCCTATTTTCTCTTTTTTGCATGATTGTAATCCCCAAGGCCGTATAACGGCCGTATACTGCAATTTTTGAAATCTTGAAATATGAAGTAAAATTCCAAGTAGGTACATTTTAAATCCATTAAGTCGTGGCCCAATATCAAATGAGGTCATTACTGTCTGCAAAATTGAGATGTTCAAAACCTGATTCGTGGCTTCTGAGTAACCAATAATTTTTCGTATCGGACTAAATAATTATCTGCTATCGAAGTCTTGGCGGAGCTGGTCCTGGACCGAAATAATGGCCGAAATACATAGTACCGACAACACAACAGTAAATAAAATTTATAAAATTAAAAGCACTGCACATAATAAGATTATTCATGGAATGTTATCAAAGCAATTGTTGAATAGGTCAAGTAGCTTTTTGGAAAGCTTCTTTATCTTCCAAGAATTTAAGCTAATGAAAAAATGGTTGTAGGTAAATAAAATTGATCAAAACCTATAAAGCTTCAATAAGGTCGTCAATACCTTCAGGAATCGTGAGATTTTAGCACAATTCTGAGATAAATCGCTAACCAAAAGAGGCATCGATGCTTCCACGATACCCGAACAGAATGAAGCTCTTATAAGGCTTTGTTTTTGCTTTGCAAAACTCGTTCCTACTACAACGTGTATGTGAAACACGACCAACCTGCTTGTTCGTTACCTCCTAGTGAAGTCGCGTGATCTAGTTTTTACCGGATCGAACTGGACATAAATCTTTATTTAAGTGTCAGTAAGTATGTGCTGATTAACTTTATTTACCGTCAGTAATTTTAGGTGAGTTTTTTTGCGGACGGTACACTTTGAATTCTTTTCTGCAGAGATGCCATGTTTGGGATTGAGACTACCTATATCTTAAAATAGTTTCTTAACTACTGGTCTTTAACAGATAGAGTCATTTGGTAAAATTACATAATATTAAGAGCTCTACGTGAGATCTTGTAGATAAGAAGGTATGCAGCTTCATAAAGCTAAATGTTATTTTGAAATGTTTTATTACTGTTGTTATGAGCTCTCTGCGTTAAACGGACATAAATAATACGAGTGATGTTTAACAGAAAATGGATATCTACGAATTATTTACCGAAATTGATCAAAAATGTCATACAAAGTGCAATTCATTTTATAAAAATTACTGCGTTGATTATTTATAATAACATTCACACGATAATATACCTAGTAGAAAATAGTAAAGACGGTGGTGAAAAAGTATATCCAGTAAATTAAAACATTGCAAAATGCACGCAGATGTCTGTCGGTTGCGTTCAAAAATGGCCTCGCAGGGCCGGTGACGCGCGAGTAAGTTTTTCGCCACCGTCTCCACTCGATAAATAATGGCGGTGACTTTGACAAAAACTTACCTAGTCGGTGTTCGGTGGCCGGCCGCCGCGCTCCCCGCGCCGCGCCCTGCTGTCGCCCCTCTCTCGTTTTTCTGCCCATTCCACGGCGCCAGGGCATCGCAACTCACTTCCATAAACCTAACTATTTACACTACTATACTACTTATATTTATGGCAATTTGTTTAACTTCACCGACTATTAAAACTGCAGGAACACGATCACGTTTACACTATACTTATGCGAGAGTATTGAAGATGGCGCGGTTTTGTTCACTGTCCGATATCATAGCGGAAATAACTTACGACATTTTACTTAGCTAGGGTACGAGACCGGGTCTCTTTGGTAGGCATATTATTTGTACAATGTAATTATAGTTCATGTCACCACCGGGTGCGGCGGGGGCGCTGCGATCGCGCACCATGTCAAACGCACTACGATACACCTACACTATACACGGAAGAGATTTCTACAAATTGCACTGGTTTCCGATCGCGAATATCACGCGCGTAAAATATACATTTAAAAAATCAATAAATCAACAAAAACAAAATACCGAAACACAAAATAATACGACCCGTTTCTATTCTAGCATTCAACAGTTTATTGTTCTCTTCGTTACAAAACTTCGTTACTAAAAATAATCACAACAACCGAACAACACTATTTAACGAAAAATACATACAATTTACAAACACAAAGCTAGGGAGTGTTCGAGTGGGACTGGAGCCCTATCACCGTTCACGAGAGCTCGCGCGAGCGACCGAGACCGGGTCTCTAATAGTATCAGTGCTCCGGATGGCCCTGCGCTGCCGCAGCGGCCGCCGCCGCCGCCGCTTTCTGCGCTTGCGCTTGTTTCTCCTGCTCGTTCAGCTCTTTTATAGCCTGAATTTCTTTCTTTAATTTCATTCTTCGATTCTGGAACCATATTTTAATTTGTCGCTCCGTGAGACATAGCGCGTGAGCCATTTCGATGCGTCTCCTCCGCGTGAGGTAGTGGTTCGTGTGGAACTCCTTCTCTAACTCTAGCGTCTGATATCTCGTATACGTTTGCCGCCCCCGTCTTCTGAGGCCGTTCGCTCCTGCAACAAACAAAAACTTATCTTAATCACCGGAATATTGAACTCAAGTGGATTGTTAAAAAGGGTTGAATTGGTTGCAGATGTATCTGCTTCGACTTGAGAGGTTGAGAATTCAATGGGATCGGTTGTCTCGGCGGGTTTAGTTGAAATGACGTTACAATTGGCGGTGTCGACGGCTTCATTTCGTTCAAACGTCGATGTTGATTAACGGACGCCGCAGTCCGCCTTTGAGAGAACCGACGAGGCATTAATGCTCGCAAACTTGATTGAGAAACATGAGTAAACGCCAAACATGAAATGTAAATTTGTGCAGACCCTCGATAATATCTTAGATTTTAATCCCGATCCGTATTCATTAGTGTAACAAGATCATTTGGCAACTATTTAAATAAATATTTTTTAAGGCACTCCGGCCCGCCGCTATCGTTTTCAACTTGGCATGAAAGGCTTGCATGCTACATTGCGTGTGCTTAAACTTAACATTGGACTTCGAACGCACGCTGTGAATTCCTTTTTATTTTGTAGGCACGGAGTGCTTTTTTATATAATTTCTTGTTCATTCCAATCAGAAAATACTTAAATTCAATATAAAGACGAATTTGATAAGTAGGGAACTCAAGTGAGCACATGTGGTTATGAAATGATAGTTAGTATGATATCAACAAAATAAATCGAGTGAAAATTTAATTACCAATCAGATAAGTCAAGTATTAACACATGTCTGTCTGTGTTATGGTCGATACAGAAATAAAAGCATTTATAACCTCGCATAATGAAGCAACTGGTTTGGAATTAAATGACTTAATTATCTGAATCTTCCATTATTGTCAAGCAACGTTACAAAACTTGACTATTTAAAAAGGTCACAAAATATTAGTCTATACAAGATCTAGTTTAGGCATAAATTAAACCATTGTTGAACTCTAGCTTATCTAGTTTCCTTGACTCAAGACAATTAAATAAAACTTTCGCAAGAAACTCGTCCAGTAAATTCTGTTCCTTGCGTAAATCTTCAGGGGAACTTAAGTGCACCTTTTTAATAATTAACAAAAATTCTACCACAGAGTAGGTAGTGCTTGGTTAATTGAGTGACGCTAATTGCCTAAAGCGCAAAAGCCTCTTAGAGGGTGTGCAATAAATATTGAGGGACCTCTCGCGTTTCTTTATGATGGTACTAGGTATTCCTGTTTAGAAGATTACTTCGTTATATAGAGGTATTAATATATAAATTGCAAACACGTTTTACGTGTAAAACATTTAACTTCTACCAAAAATAGTAAAATAATTATTTAGGTTCAAACTTTAAGAACTGTCATGTTTATTAACACTAAAGTTATTTACAACAAGATATTTACCATGATTTGAGTTTTGAGTTTTCCAATATTTCGACACAGTTTCATGAATGAATTCCGTAACATGAATTAATTCAGTGATAACGGCGCATGAAACTGTGCCGAAATATTGGCAAGTTCAAAACTCAAGTCATGGTAAAACCCCATGTTGGAAATAATTTCAGTATTAATGTTTTTTCTCAAATATTCTTTTAAGTGGATAAAATGTGTTTCTAACTTAACCATATACCTAACTCAAAATAGACCATGTGATTCAAGCAAAGGTACCGATAACATGACCATTCTCAAATCATTTATCATTATGTGAGTACTTCATTAAAAGCAACATTGATGAATGGAACGCGTCGACAATAAGCAAATGGCTTTTTAAAACTGATTAGGTACAGGAAATAAATATATATGCGTCAGACATTGAGCTCAATTTGGAACTTTCACATGAAATATATTTTAATGTTGAGCAAAGAAAGATTGAAATTAATTAAGACAGTTTATATATAATAAGGAGGCTAGCAAGTATATTCAGTTGTATGGTCATTAAGTGCCCGTAAGTTATGGACAAAGAATGAAGATCGTTCATACAATTAATTATTTATAGTGAAGCAGTAAAATTGCAATTATAACAATGCAGCTCGAATCTCGTCCTTATACAAGTAGAAAACTGCAATCCTCAGTCACCATGTTTTCTTTAATAAAACAGAAAACGTCGACATATTATTTTTGTACGACTCCCCAAAAATTTACTGAATATGTCAAAAAAGACGAAATATTATAATGACACATGTGCAAAATGTGCAAACTAATACCTAACCGAAATTTGTGTCAATTTACGCCTTATAAATTTGCCTCAAAATCCGGAGTACGCCGTAAAAGTAATAAACATGACATAAATGGCTTCATTAAGGCCATGGGCGGGGTTTGAGGTCTAGCAAAAAAAAGATATGTAGTGGCAACTGGAGTGCCTTAATATGTAAATAATGATGGTACGGTTTCCGTTATGCATGAGAGATGACTTCTGTGTTGACGCATTTTGGGTTCCGGCGGGGGTGTACAAACTCAGATTTCAAATAAAATATCGAAGCCATTTTTATATCGGTATCAAAATCACGCTTCCACGAAAACGTGGTGAGTTTTGGAAAACATTTGATATAAATAATTAGGCTTTAATGTTCCTCGTGAAATAAAAAAAAAATATCAGGTCTCCAAAATCATATGGGTATATTGTGGACGTATAATGTAATCTAAGTAATTTCCAACAAAAACAGTATTTTATTTGTATTGGAATTCATCCAGTAATGATTTCATAATAAACAGAAAAGGACTTTCACGGAAACGAAATTATGATGGGTTAAGAAAAAGAGAATTGCACATGGTTAAGCCCACATTAAGAGGTCTTAAATGTAATTCAAGGGACAATAATAAAATAAATGTATGGTTTCAGCTCCGTGATAGCATTCGAGAGAGCCTCGGGGCGATGGACCGAAAACAGGTCTTTATTTTCACAGACCAGTTGGAAGCGTAACCATTCCGGTGAAAAGATTTGGTAGGAAATTGCTACAATCTAAACGAGACCTCTTTCATAAAACAGAATCGTCTAAGATCCGTTCCTGAGGGCCCTTACAAGTGTCAGGTACAACCCGTTCTGCAACACGTGTCACGAACTTGCAAACAAAAGAACTTACCCAACTTCCCCACTCCGACAAAAGGATTGCGCAAGTTATATTAGTTGTAAAGAATTTTGGACAAAGATCTATCGGTTGTAAACCGCTCGTTATTCACAATGCTCCCGCAATTGCGTAGAACATTCGCAACAACTGCTGTTTGCTTCAATGTTTTAATTGTTTCTAATTCGTAAAGTTTTTCACGGTTATTTACGGCTTTTGTTTAAGCGGATCGGGTTGCTTTAGTTTTTTGGAAGAGCACATGCTTGACAGTTTTTTAACTAAGCCTGTGGGAGCGGGTTTAATGACAAAAACAATCGACGACTGTAATCTTTTCTCAGCTGCGACATTTGTGTTGGTCTTTGAGCGTTAGCATATTTCAATGGAAGATCACTTAAAACGGATCACGTTGCTCGTAAGCCCACGCGCACAATTTTCTTCGATAAAATTATGTAAAGTAGAAATAATTGCGCGCCAAGTGTAATGAGTTGAATTAAGATAACACGGTGTTCGAGTTCACATAACATGTTCTACTAGTCAATAAATGTGTCTAGGACTCGTCCAGACAGGGCGAGGTTACTTTGCGTTGTATAGGAGCTGTATAATTTTCTATTACAGGCCGTATAGAGGCCATTGTAGACAACTTTAATTATACGCCCGGGGCTGCATTTATGTGTTTATCTAAGAATAATTAGGTATAGTAAAAGACAATTCTATTAGGTATCTAATTGGATTCATTGGATCATTGTGGGTCATTGGATACAATGCGTGTTTCGATGATGAAACGATCACAGGTCGTACCTTTTCATGCTATGCAAATAATGAGATTATCTGCAGCGCTTATTATAATTCCTTGGGTAACAAAATTACCGAAATAAAAAGGTTTGGGCGGTCGCGCCTTCGACCTTATACGTCTCACTTCTCGTCTGGTGCCTTTACCGTGTTCAATGTGAATTATCGCTAAATTATCATCTCATTACATGTCAAGATTCCGGTTTTAAATAACACCAACCGCTAATTTTCAGGTACCGAATTTCCTTATTACATATTCCTCCAACGGAACATAATCACTTAAATTGGTAACACGAATTGCAAATTACGAAATTGGTATCAAAATGTTTAAGGCGTTGTCAAGTTTCTCTCTGTGGCTATAGAGGTCTATGTATTTATAATATACGGTAGGTAAAACAGGTAAGAGGACGTACCGGGCTACCTGGGTGGTCCGAATGAGACTGACCGATTATGGAGCATATAAGCACATTGTAGCCATGTGTTACTTTATTTAAACTGGCACTGAGAATGAAATACGCTTCTGATACTGGTTGTAATTAAAGAAGTTCCGTTCGAGATTGCTAGGGTTTGCTACATATATTTGTTTAGCCATTTCCGTAGGCGATACGATTTCAATTATAGATCAGAGCTACTGAATATGATAGATAAAGTAAAAGGATTTTATTATTATAGTGCGTAAGGCCTCACACTCAGGGTAATTTACCTATAAGAAATCTTATAATATCCCAAATATTTTTCGACATCGACAGGACTTAACGAAGTCGAAGTCGAAATTTAACGTAAAAGTTAACGTAAAAGTAAAGTAGATAAAGTAAAAGTTTAACATTTTGTCGTATCTTTTTTATGTGAATAGTTATGTTATAAAATTGCTGTATTCAACAAAAAAAATGTATTTAAAAGTGCATAGGGTAAAACAGAGCATTGAACTTTATGAGATAGAACTGATAAAAGTTTATAGATTCAGGTAAAACCCATGCCACACGGGTAAAAATAAGCTGCTTTAAGGAAGCAACGGCAGCGCTACAAATGCTAAAATATCTATTACCATTTCAGCACTACACTGGTGTAATTTTAATAGAGTTTCCAAAGCACCGCTTAAAGCGGCTGCTACCTATCTGCAGCGCTGACTTCCAATCAGTCCGCTAGATGTGTATCGACTTAAGCGTGCTTGTTATCTCAAAAACACAATATGAATAATACATTAGTGGCTGGTGTACACTGGCTTAAATTGGAGAAGCTTAATTGACTCAAAGGTTGAAAATGAAACAGGCCAGTTGAAAGGAACTGGAAATCCAGTTTTTATGTAATCGGTACTTTTAACGGATTAAAATGAGTTACATACTTCGCGTATAAGGGTTTGCGCGACGAAAAAATAAATAACTCTTACAATGTCGGCTGTTTTAATTGTTGAAGAAATTTTTCTTACTGTGGGAAATCGAAGTTGGTTTTGGACCACACTAGAACTATTCTGTTATACATAATGTTTATTGACCAAAGCATATGTATAACCATTTTGAAACATATTTATTAGTAAAATTAGCATAGACAATGAATGAAAAAAGGTAATAACATTCCGGACTTTTTTATCCAGATCTTTCGATCGTAAAATTTATGATTAATACAGATACCTAGGTATACCTCTATCATTAGATTTGCATATGAAATCAATAAGAATTAATTGAGTTATCAATTAACTATTCAATTAAGTGTTTTAAATATCAATCAGGGCCTTTATACCTAACCTTACTTTAAAATTGTACTAAACCCAAGTAACTATCTGTGGATTCCTGTTGATAGCTTATCAATTTCTATTGTATCACCCATTTATGCATAATCTGCTGATGGTTTCCCTAAAATAAATAAATAAATAAGTAACGTTATGAAATTTTATCTATTATTATCGTATCGATAAACAGCGTGATTCTATTCATCCTAGAACTTCTGATTCCAAAAAATTGTTTTGTACATAGGCATGTTTCTTTTCATAATGGTCAAAAAGCGTGAACAAAATCAGCTCTACCTTCTAAACCGAAATATCACAGAACGCATATACATGGGAAATCATTCAATGCAGATTTATCATCATCAACATATTATGCAACATATATCCACCGATGACGACCGATGTGGCGCGGCGGGCGAAGGTCCGCCTGCGACGCAGAAGGTTGCGGGTTCGATTCCCGCCTTGGGACAAATGTTTGTACGATCTGCAAATATTTGTTCCGGGTGTTCTGGGTATTTTCTATATACATATAATAAAAAAATATCTATCTATGTATGTATTGTATTAAGTTTATCAGTCATCTAGTACCCATAACACAAGCTCTGCTTACTTTGGGGCTAGATGATGCTGTGTGGATTGTCCAGCATTATTTATTTATTTATTTGCATAGGTTTGCAATGGTGGTTTTACAATAGAGTTTCACTATTATACTTGTCCTATGCTGGACATAAGCCTCCACTAATGAGTGCTGTACCAATGAAGTCTGAGACTTCAGCTTGCCGCATCCAGCATATTCCTGTTGTCAAACGCAGGTCGGCCAAAGTCAACGATGACGATTCGCGCAAATGGGCGAAAGACGTTTACTCGAGAGACAGTTGTGCGATGGACATTTGCGCGAGTATACATTTGCGCGAGTAGACATTTGGGCGATTGGACATTTCGGCGAGTGACCATTTACGCAAGTGGACACTTTCGCGAAAAATCACAATACTCTAATATCTCACAAACAAAGAGTTACGGGTTTCATCGTTGTGTAGGGGATTTTACTCTTTTTTCTCTGATATATCTCACCTTCCCATATCCATTTCCTTTCCTTCCCCATAAAGACAAAAGTTTTATCGTAGATCTTCGTAGCACGTGCTACGATGCTACAACAAAACGCGTTGAAATCTTTTGTATGCCAAAAGACTTCAACGCGCACCCACTTTTCTACAACACACAAAATTCCTTGAGACCTAACGAGTTGCGATTTTCAGTTTGATAAATGAAAACTCTTGCTCTTAACATTCAAAATACTATATTTTCTCGCCTCCTCCATTTTCTTTCCCAGTAGACAAAAATGCATGTAGTGCGTGCTACGATGCTACGCCGAACCGGCGGCGGTGGCGGCGAAGCCACATTCAGAGCTGCCAGCTGCATTCAGTAAATTGGTGACTGGTTTACTTGTTTACTTCCAATCTTTGTAATCCAAGATGACGGCGGAAGATGAAAGCGAATCTTTTGTGAATTCTTGATTTTACGGTTATTGTTTTCAACTTACTCGAGGGCACACCCTCGAAATCTACAGCATAACAGAAATACAGAATATAATGGCTGGAATTCTACAGAATACGAATATAAATTCGAATTGAGGTTGCAATGTCCTTCGAGCAATGTGACTCGCGCGAAAATCTTTCGCGCAATTGTACCAGATCCCACCTGACTGGAAGGCGCGCTACACGGTATCCACTCAAGAACATCTTTATTTAGCGGTTTTCGGCTCTTTGCAAGAAATAGCTGGCTCACTGCCACATCAGCTTGCAAATTGTTTGAGCTATGTCGATGACTTTTAATCACTGTCTTATTACATATGTAATATATATTCGAATATATATTCGAATATAATCACTGTCTTATTACATATGTAATATATATTCGAATATATATTCGTCACGAATCCTATCCTTCAAAGACACTACGCGTACCTATAGCTTTTTCCGTAGCATGCTGAGCGACTTCGAACTGGTGGACCAGCCCTACCATGCGTCTACGTCTCAGCTTCATAGGTCGTGACAATTAGGACGCACTGACTGAACACTTTTGTTTTCAATCATTGCGGTATGAATGACGAGAAGACCTACGTAGTTTTCCAAACGCAACGCAGATTAGAATCCTCTAACACCTTTGATTAATCTTCTATACAAGAACGAAACACCCTATGTATGTTTTTACATGCCTCCAACGATTGCAATTAAACTGTTCACTATGTTACATAATGATTATACAATAGTATGCCTCATTATAAAGGGTAACCTACTTCTTTATTATTTAATCAACAGTTAAACTCTAAGAGGCGTGTCTACCTACACGGCCTGCACTACAGTTAATTGTTTGTTTTCAATTACCTAAAGGCTCTTAACCAATACAGGTAATCGTTTAATGAACATTTAACCATTATTTACCAGTTTAAATGAAGTCTTTATCTATTCTGCCCCACGAGTACTTGTTTTATATAAATATACCTATATATATGTTTTTTATATAGGTAGACCTTCGTTTGACCGCAATTTCACATGATATAAAGTGACGATGCGGCCGACGAGTATCACGAAGGTTTAGAAGATATCTAAGAGTTCACATTTGTCTTGATAAGACCCAGGTATACAATAGTATATACCTTCTTATAAGCTGCCTTCACGAGATCTAGATCTAGAGATAGGCAGAGAAAATTATATTCGCGCTTTAGTAAGTTTAAATCTAGAGCAAATATTAATTATAATGATCGGTAAGTATGTAAGAATTGTGAAAACATTAAGCTGAGTACGTATCTCAGCAAAATATTAATACTACAGAAGGAGTCTGCAGAAATAATGACATTCTAAGTACAGTGATAAACGTTAATAATTTTCTGTGTACATAAGGCCACATACATGCATCACGTGAAATTATGAACATTATCCCTACCCGCAAAACCTTCAATACTAAATGTAGGTACTGATTATGTTACCCGAAGACACTATTAAAATAATTACCCAGCATTACCCACATGCAACGAAAAGCGAACCGATGTATTACCGAGAAAATTATCATTTTCGAACCAAAATGGCGACGTCAATGCGAGCCGCGCCTCTAGATGATAATTTCGCGTAAATGTGAAATTGCCGAATGATGGCCGAGATTGCCCGATAACTTATCGGAATATGTCGACTCGATTCATATCTGCCCTTGTCATATCGCCTCCAGCCTTTGCTCCATCATATTGACATTTCAATTTTATGAGATTACAGACTCATCTCTGGAAAATTAAAGTACCCCAACAATAGGAGGAACCCTTTTAAAATCGCTTTTCCATCCAATATTAGCTCGTAGATCACGATAGAACGCAATAAAAATGGGACGTCCCTAGAGGATTAGACCAAACCCTGACGTATGTGACACGCGAAGCCTTGCCTATTCCTTTTAGAAGGGGAAGCTATTCTATGTTATTTAAAAAACAATAAGTATAGTTGAGAACTTAAAACGGTAATGTTGTAAGAGATACTTTAATGGCCCGCTCCAAATGGCGTCGGATGACAGATATGACTAATAACCATCAGCTGCTTTTTGGAATATTGTGATAAATATATTAGTTATTGACATGTCAAACTGGCTTACTAACCGAATAATTGGCACAATGCTTCATTATTCAATAATAACTATATATATCAATGGGAGTGAGCAAGTACAAGCCAAATATAAATGTTCATTCACGCAAACAATTTTAACACAAAGCGCTAACAAGATGCAGCTGTTGCGAGATTTCAAACGGAGACCATTTTGAAAAACGCGATGGAGTTTTCGAAAATAGATTATAAAGTGTCACTCCTTCCCCTATAAATCAAGCGTGATTAATGTATCCAAGTTTGGAACGAGCGCTGCGTGACGACCCGCGTTCCTCATTGGGTGGCTCGCCCGCCATATTGCTCACTGCTTGTACCTGTCAAACTTTGATATATCGCCGCTTGCCTTCTCTAGCACGCTGTCTTATACCCAACTAAATTAAAATGGACTTTCTATCGAAATTGCGATACACTGATACATCACGTAAAAAAAACCAAGAACATTTTCGAAAAATCGCTGCTTTGTTCTGTGGTGGGTAAAATTATAGCACTACTCAGAAATAAAGCTTTTGATTTATATTTTGACACTTGGAGCCAAAACATTCGGGTTTTTATGGCGGCTAATCGGTAATTTATTGTCATAATAAAAATTAAAAATATATCTCAAGGGTGTCCGAATTCCTTTACCGAAGATTTATTTTAGGATAAGCTTGTACTTTTTTTACAAATTTATGAAAAAATAAAGTTAGCGCGAATGTCCTAATGAAATAGTGCTCACAATAACCACTGGGCGTTTAGTAGTTACTAGACCGCGAAGAAGGCGGGTAAACCTCCACTTACCTACACCACTGATCACATGCTAGTCAATGCAATTCCATCTTTAATGCAAGACCTTTAAAGTGCATAAAAAGGTAAGTGTAATCAAGTACTAAAGAACTGCATGCGCAGAACTGGCAATTTACCATTTAGCGAATGAGCTGAAATCATACAAAGATAGAAAGCTTACAATATCATGTTATTACTGAGGTTTGCGATTTGATTGAGTACAGACAGCATAAAAGAAGAATAAAGCGTCGTACAGCTTACAATGCTATCACAATGATGTTACTTGGCTCCTTAACGTCTAAAGCCGGGTACTGACCGAAACGGGGCGTAATATAGGTAGGTACCATTCGCAGCGAGCATTATACGTTACGTTGTGCGCTAAAATCCGTCTAGTTGCTCGATGCGAGCGCCTTCTTACCCTGCTCTCCGCTTCCGCGTCTCGCTGCATGAACGCTCGGAATACACTTATGACTACATTGTTTAACTTTTACATGTATATTATATGTACGTACGTCATGATGTTTAGAAGAATATTTTTTTTTTGTAAATTATTTACCAATTTTCGGATGGTTATAGAACTCGACGATAAAATTAATGTATTCCCAAGAATATTCCAACCGTACATTTCAATGGGCGCAATGGTACACTTGAAATAAAATCGCGGACGCGCCTTTTAAAGTTTATTGCAGTCAAGTCGGTTTGTATCACTCGAAATCTGCAATTTTACAAGAGATTTTATTGATTCAGAGCTCAGACAAAATTATTTTTGAACTATTAGGAAACTTTGAACTATGAATATTTTTAAAAATCTAACTTATTAGACATTCAAAACTTAACGAACCTAAATATTTAAATAGCTTGTAAGTTTGTTAAACGTAAAAGCACGTAAAGCAAAATACCTCTGTATGTAAATGTGTTTAACTTCCGAACATTGCACAAAAGAAACAACACAAACGTATCTTATCCTAAATGCCTATCTGAATTTGAAATACCCAAACTTTGAATCCGCGAGACTTTGAATCTTCCAAAGTCCTTGGGAAATTTTAAACAGAACAAAGTCACCTGCAAAGGAGTTGGTATTCAGAAGCTTCGGTAAACCAAGTTGGGCGTGGAACTGTGACTTAAGTTACGTTCAAGTAAGTCTTAAGTAAAGAAACCGCAGCGCCGCACTGTCTGACGACTGACTTAAATCTCAACAATGTTAGGGCTTTGGTACATTTGAATTTTCTTAAAATAAAGGGGAACCAGGATTAGCTTGGTACCCAGTTAATTCCAGACGGTGAAATCTAAAAATTAATAATAGGAAAAGTACAAGGTAAGACTACAATACGTCTTACCTCGTACTTCTACTTTCTTCGTATTACCGGTTGACGTGTAACACAAGGTAAAATAAAGTTATCGAGATATCCTTCTTCCAGTGACCATGCCATCAATTCATATCTGATCAAACAAATCAGCAGGAACCAGCTTTTACTATAATTATATCTCTTCAAACGAGGCAATAAAAATTTATGAGATCACAGTTACTTAATTATTTCAAAATGGCAAAGAAGACATACGAGTTTTAAACGGGCGCTTCATCGGGATTGTAGATTGATGGATAATACTGAATCATGTCCTTAAGATTATTATCGGCGTCAAATATTGACTCTACAAAGTAAGTGCTAACATTTTATGGGATCTTGATAATATAATGACTTTAATTGTAATGTTTCTTGTTAAATGTTATTGCTTGTTTAAAAAATAAACACTGTCATGAATGACTTCATTTTCTCGTTTTTGGTACTACCTGCTTTTTTCTGCTCGCTGATCAATCTCTTTGTTGCAGCAAGGATGAAAAAATACGCACGTTCTAGAAAATTTCAGTATTGTTATAAGATAGCGTATACATGACAGGTATTCTTTTAATATATACATTTTCGGAATACGTCTGTAAACGTTATTTCAGAAGTTAAGAAATAAAAACTATACGAACGAGTGTTCAAAACAATAAGATCAAAGTCGTCTTGTCAATCCCGTAATAAAATGGTACCCTAAAACCTGTGTCAATAAAGATAAAGGGAAACTAATATCAAAACAGGAATAGGCACGTGATAAGAAAACATTTATTCCCTATGTTTAATGCATGATTTGTCATAATTCCCCATCCTCCCCCGTCCGTTGTTTTGTTACTGCGAGGAAATGGGCGCACATGATATATCGTTAGTCTTATTTATTTTGGATAGAAAAATGTAGAAACAGGAAGTATTATTTGGTTTATTAGCAAATATGTCGAGGTTAGCCAGAGTTATTGCAATTTCTTACTAAAATTAAGGTGATATCAAGTGGTGATATCAAGGCAAGTGTAAGAACGTCATGACTAATTTTTTTATTCTGTTTAGTTTTATTGATAGTAAACAAAATGTAGAACGCAAAATATCTCTATATTTTCAGAATTTCAACAATAAAAACCACCGAAGCGTAGAACAGTTTAAAATCCTCCCCGTATTGCAGCGGTGGAGCAATAAAGCCGCGAATCAAAAGTTGGCACTAAATCACAATATGGCGTTCGCTGCCCCGTGTTTGCTCTCGCCCACATAATCCGTTCATACGCCAGTAAATCCATCCAGCAGTGTCGCGTACAACACTAAATCATCATAAGAGAATCCACATGCACCTAACTACCTACACGTATAGGAACTTAGGTACTTGGTCTAGGTGCTATCAACCGATCGCTTTATTCGCTTTGGCAACATTAAAAAACTCAAATTTATTACCATGGTAACACAACGCCATAACCTTGCTTTTCAAAAAACGATATATTTTTCCGTTCGCAAGTAAATTGCAATTCAACATTTATATTCGTAAAGTTTCAGAAACTAGTATTACCTGCGTTCAGATTCATTATCGAATCGTCGAATACGGAATGGAGCCGTTGAAAAATCCCTCCGATTTATTCCATTCTTTTTTTATTCGATTTAAGCGAAACGCGCCAGTTACTGAAAAACTTTGCATCGTAATGCAATCCTGTGGCATTAGTTTTGCCGTTTATCAGCGCTCTTGCAACTGCAAAGCTTTGAGGGATTATTCCGGGGTTGCGAAGTGGAATGGACCTGAAAGTCCTATAACTTTAAAGTCGAGAGAAATTGCACAGTAGCTTATTGTCCAAGTAAAGCGATACACTTGTTTTTGTTCTGAATTTAGATAAGCAACTAATCCATAATGCATTATCGAGCCACTATTCGTTTGGCATGTACCCAACTTTGGTAAAGTTGTACATGCGAGGTTTTCGTAGGCTTTTGGAGTTGGACTAGTCCGTTGAGCAAAGTTCGTATTTCAGGAAGTCATAAAGCAGAAAAAAGACGTTGTACAGCGCGTAGGTACAAATGCAATATTTGTTTGTGAAACATCGCCATTTTTAGTTAAGTGGTGTGCGTGTACCGTGCCCTGCAATTTAGGTTTTTCGCTCGATTTATGCGAATATCACCGACCCGCGGAAAGCGGACAAACAAGAGAAATTTGTTGTCGGAACAGCGCTGTTTTTTAGTTTCGCGTTGGCGCTATATCAGTCAGATGTCCGACCAAGGGTGCGGTTCGCTTTGCGGTGTTAAATTGCCTTTTTTGCCTATGTTGGAATAGTCGCATCAATACCTACTAGGTACAACACTTATTTACTCTTTTGTCACTAATTGGAATTAGCATCGAATGAGAAACCTCACAATTTTCGATCTGATAGCTAATTTTTGCACTGTCTTTTAGCCAGTTTTGCATCTGACAACGACAGCAGCAAATATTTTCACTGTCAGGCAACAACAAGCCATGTCCATCAGTCGTCACTCGGACAATGGTATAGGTACGGGTTTGTAAAGCCCGTTCGTCTGCTTAAAGGACACAGGACACTCTCAGATGGCAGATAGAACGCGCGCGACCGCCAACGTCGAGCGAATTAGGAACGTGTCTACTGCCTTTATGTGATTTAGAATTTTCACGGTTTTCTCCGGAAAATCTATTTTGCGTTTACCTATGTATATCGACTAAAATGTTAACTTTAACTAAATTCTCGAAATCATTATTCCAATATTCTGTAGTCTCAAGAAAGTGATCAGTGATTTTGAATAATTGTTATTTTTCATTATCCTCGGGTCAAGCTACGACATTTGATCCTTATTACAAATACAAAGTTAAATCAATAAAATAATTATAAACATCCAATCGTAAATACTGAAACATAGCAATAGCTACGTGATTCAGCGGGGAGGCTTGTAAACAATGCCGATATGAAATATGGGCCTCAACCGCGCAGTAAATATCAAACAGGCCGTTTCAACATTACATTTCATTTATACCCACCCTGTATATTATACTAAACTCGCTACATGCAGTATATACAACCTAAGAAATTAATTTTTAAAAAGGCAAAATTATAGCAAAATTAGTTCGCTATTTTTATGGGGGTTTGGGAACCGCATCTGCTTGTCTTGACGTAGGTAAATAATGTGACACTGGTTTAACCGATGGTCTAACAAAAGCAGTTAAAAGTATACTTAACTTTCATTGAACTCTAGGGACTGTTCTCGTACCCATTTTTACATGTCTATCAAACGGATCAAAGTCAACGTACCTGATCACGAAATTAAATTTTATGATATTTATGGTCAAATAGACCTGGTCACGTGCTTGTACTCAATCAGTGCGGTCAACGCACTGATTGAGTTTATTATTGAACTAAAATATTCATTCAGAAACTGTTGAAGGTACACTTACTGCTCCATTATGTACTCGTCCAGTAAGTAGGTACTTGTACTAAGGTATCCGGTTCTGTCTAGGAACTGCATCATAGCTTTACAGAACAGCTCTGATATTATAAATTGATAAGAAGATACGGATTTTTGTCTTCTTTTCAAGAATCTGTCCCAACTTTATAAATAAGAGGGAATTAGATTGAGAGATTAGCAAGAGTTCGTTTTCAGTTCACACGACTATAATAATGTTTATTCCTTTTGTATACGACTCTGCCTGAGCTGATGATAAAAGCCTGAAAATGAACCTGAAAACGGCTCTCTAAAAAATTATTTTTGGTATGATGAAAACAAACCAGCTTTTCTTATTTCTGAGCTATACCAAGTCCCGTGTCGCTATCCTATTCTTGTCTGAGCCCTGCGATACAGTAGCTTTTGTGGGAACATTAGATTTAGTCGAGAATAATGTGCATGGTTTTAGAATGTTCCAGACGGATTGTAAGAAAGATTGTGGACTTTTGAAAACTAAAATAAATTCACATGTTTAATGGATTTTGATGCGAAGATTTAATATTAAAATCATTTGTAAAGTCAAGATCTGATCTGAACATTTCTAAGTATGTTGCTGATTAAAATCATAGCTTCTAAAAAATATGTCCTTTAAACTGGTAACATAGTGCAACTTAGCTAAAACAGTGTATGTAAAGATAACACATGAATATGCTTATAAAATCTCTTGAAGTCAATGTTAATAAACCACAGTTTACATTTTCTCTATTGTCTTCCGATGAATGATATTGTCCATTCCCAGACCACAAGCCAGCAGTTACGTAAGCCCCGATCCCTTTCAAAGCTCTTTAAAGGAACTGTGATTTTTTTACCGAACAATAAACTGACAAAAGGAGTTTAGAAAGCTGACCGTTGCGCAACTTTCTCCCTTTATCTCAAACAAAGTTAAAAACTATAGTACCGTTTGTTTTTTTACTTTATAATAGTTCTGGAACGGGACTCTTTTGTCTTCGACTTTCTTACTTTTTGCAAGTTTGTTTTTGGTTGCAAATTGCAAGACAAAATAGTTTTATAGTGTTATTGACGTTGCGTGATCCCTAATCTATTGATGGATTTGTTTGGATGGTCTAATAACCATTAGAGATAAGAGGCTTTTGTTAGTCAGTTACGAGCTTTTTGATAGCCTTGCCGTGATAGTTGAATTTAATTAGGATTGTCTTGACTAGAGAGATTAACCAACCAAATGATATCGTCCCAATTGTACGTAATTTTGGGAGTTAAACTGTAATTATAATATGATGCTTAGAAAAACCTCCAACAAACGTTTTTACAAAATAAGTATATACCGAAAAGTTTTTATTTTTCAGGAAACTGTTGTGTTTGTCCTTCTGCAGGGAAATTATCAATATCACCATTGAATAAATACCCATATCCCAAACAGATAGACACATAGACATATTACATCTGGTCATTAAATTGCCCAGGACATTTACGAGCATATTGGCGTAGCACAGGGTGCAACATGCTAACGCTATCAGTTACCCCGTCCGTGGCTAATTCACTGTGACAAATTAACAACGGCTAAATTCAGACGGGTTTATACGTAGTGGCATATCTGTTTAATTAATGCATAGTTTTCGAGGAATGTTGATAATGGAGGTTGTAATGGCTTTCTGTGGGGAAGCTGTCTTGCAATAGCTAGAGTCTAACACCTTGCTAAAGCATATACCACGGACCTTGTATGAAATGCACTAATTAAAGCGGCAATGTTTCAAAATTGTATTTACTAACTTGTCGTTCTTGGGTTGCACGGTTGGTAAAACTCCGTTACTGGGAGAAAAATAGAACAATGAGGTAATATCAAAAATGTTGCCATCATTTAACAGTACAGATTATTCTGTTGTTACTTTTGTACAAAAGTATCAATCATGAAATACGTTATATACTGCTTTTCCATATGTATATACCCGAATCAAGAATGTATACTCGACGCCTGTAAGTTGTATAGCATTTTCTGTCGTGCCTGGGTGCGGTTAGACAAGCTTGTTAGTGAACAATGCTGGGGACAGCCACGTTTGTACCTATCTAGATATTTCCAGGTTTCCTAGCTTCGTACGTTTAGGTTCCAGTTTCTTAGCTGCTGAGTTCTTGAATTTAAAGCCTGATGGATACTTTTAAGAATAACTTGAGAATGCTTACTGTGATTTCTCTTGAAACTCAAATCTTGGTAAATATCCCGTTGTAAATGACTTTAGTGTTAATAACCATGATGGATTTAAAAGATGTATCACTTGAGAATGAATGTAACCTTTAGATGTTATATGAAATTCAACAATAAAATCCATTGAATTTCTATTCGTACTTTTATAACAAGTGTGAAGTGTAGGCCTCATGATTGTATATATAGAGGTATAATGAAAGCCGATAAAGCAAAAAAATCTTACAAATATTTCACAAACCTCATTCAATGCAAATCAATCATCATTCATAAACCATAATAATGTCATAATTGAAGAGGAATGTTTAAGTAAATATCAAGTTATAGTCCATAAACAATAATATTCAACTAATGCAGACGTTTACGACTGTCGACAACATGACAATAACACATCAACGGTGTCAAGCCTCATTGAACCGAACGGGACTATGAATTTCGAAAGATCTCGAAATTAATTTGATACGGCACATACAATACAAGGCGTGAAGTGAACACGCCATCAAAATTCATTTATGTAAATATTTTTATTAACTTCTGTTACGCTCAAATTTCCTACTTTACATTTATTGGAATGCCATTTTATATCTTGACTTTACAATTATGAACTTTAAGCAGCCAGTTTCTTTGTAGGTAAGTTTTGGTACAGTAGTACAGAGAATTTCCACCTAATAAAAGGCCATGTTACGAGGAGGGAGCGTTAGACACGCAATTACAGGGTAACCAGTGTAAAAAGACCTCTGATAAGTACTGTTCCTGAAGGCTTGGGAAAATAGGAGAGTGGAAGAATATATGGAGTGCTGTGGCTCTTGGTTGATTGGTGGTGGAAGGTAAAGTTTCACGTTAATTAGTGCGTTCCTCACGTGCTTGAGCGTGTATGTATTCGAGATTACTGTCTCCAGTTGCTTAAAATATTTTCCGTGAGATATTCAAATCAGTTTGTAGCACATTTTCTCGCGTGTTTCATCTTTATGGTAAAAATACAAAGAAAAGTAATCTAGAAGCTTCTGTTCGCTTTGGCCATACTCGTGGTGTCTTTATGATGTCGAGTTCTACGCATGTTAATGGCAATTTTATTTGAGGTAGATATCTGCAATGAAGGCTTAAAATGTATTTCATGTGAAAAACTAGTACCTACTATACATTTTTATTCTAATTTCCATAAATAAGTTCAAATCATATAAGACAAAGTCGGGCTAGTTACACCATTTATAACTCAAGAACGGCTGGGCCAATTTTAATGATCTTTGTTTTGTTAGATTTGTCTCCGTCCCAAATAAAAGAATAACTACACAAACAAAGCACGAGCGAAGCCGCGGGCACAGCTAGTGTGATATAAATAGGAAATTACCAGGTATACAAATTTACCTAGCAATTACGATAGCATCGAATGTCATTAATACGAGAAGCAATTTGATGGCTAGATTAATGCGCGGAACAATTTATTGACAATTATCGTAACCAAATGTCTAGGGATCAATTAACACAAAGGCCCTATTGCAAATGAGACTGACTGAACACCTACGACGACATTTGTAGCGAAAGCAGGTTATACGAAAGATATATCCGTACACACATATACATTAGGTAGGTACATATAAAAACTGACGATTATAAAAGTAGTTAAAAATCTCGACAGCAATGATTGATATCACAACAGTTTAGAAAACAGGGAAACGTATATAGAAATCAATACTTCTAGTTCTAATTTGTTTCTAATAATTGATTGTAATTTTCTTTGTAAATTAGTAACAAATATAATGTGTAAATTCAACAATATTTCCCCTGCATCTTTTTATTATCAATAAATTATTCAGGCATTTGACACACATTTGTCAACCCCAAAGTAAGCAAAGCTTGTGTTGTGTATAATATGTAAACATATATTCAGTGATATACTTGAATCAGCTACTGGAAATCTGCTATACATTTAAATTCAGTTGAATCAAACGCCTATCTAGACACCTATTAGACATTCTAGATTGCGCGCGCGGCTTGTGCACTATGCAATTTATAGGTAATGCTTATCTGGTAATGGTTTGATTGGTCGGGATATTTAATGTAAGCAATATCAATCTCATTATTTACTTTAGGCATACTGAAAATAATTTTATTACTGCTACCGAGTTTCTTAGCATGAATCGATTAGTTTTACTTGGTATTGTAGCCAATTTAGTAACACAAATTTCTCAAACAATTATGTTTCTAAGCTTATTTTATTACTAGTTTGCTTATGTACCCAAGTCAACAGAAAATAACTTGGAAAAGTAGAAAACACCTCTTTTGGTTGCTTTCATATAGAAAAAAGAAATTACTGGACGCATATTGTTTATAGAATATTAATCCACGCATTCATATCTCATAAGACTTATTTTAGATAGCTGAATTCTGGCGCTTAGGCGTATCATCTAGCCCCGAAAGTAAGAAGAGCTTGTGTTATGGATATTAGATTGGTAACTGATATACTTAATACATTGCATAGAAAGATCTTTTTATATACACTAAACACCGAGAACACTTGGAACAAATATCTGCAGATCGTACAAATATTTGTCATGAGGCAGGAATCGTCGCGTCGCAGACGGACTTTCGCGCGCTGCGCCTCTGAGGTCGTCATATTCCTATCTATTCCTAGGGTATATCGATTTATTAGACTTTTCTGATCAGTATTTTCTTATAATAACTATATGAATTCGCAATTGTAAGAAGTAGAAAGCCACATTACAAACACGTTCAACCAGATATATTATGGAGTGCAAAGCTCCGATTTTACAATACAGCTGGATCACTGTCAAGTACAGACCAATTACGGACAATGATATAGAAGTTAGCATTATTATTATTTTTCACTTCTCTTGCTCAAAAAGTGTGTCATCATAGCGTAGCTTAGCGGGAGTAAAATTCGAGTTTAAGCCCTAGTGCTAAAAATACTCTTTGACATTTTATTTGAATTTATTTTGTAAATGGAACTGAAAGCGCCTTCTTGTTGATTGTTGGATGTTTATAACAAGAGAAATTCTTCCTTCATGGTAGAGTACGTACTTTGCGTTGCGCGTAACAGAGACTTTAAAAAAAGATGGTTTTAGCGTGAAATCTCTTTTTGTTTACTACAAATTGAATTAAAGGTGAACGTGGTTTAGGTTATTAAATTAATTGGGAATGACATTAAGCGAACATTAGGATAATAACATGCAAATGGAACAAAAGGGCAAAGAAATAATTAATATGAATCTGTTGCAGTCGAAATGACGTAAAATTATATTTAAAGACTTACGACAAATTCGTAAAGTATAAAGTGAAAAACACGTGCATAATTTTCCTAAAGGTAAGTTTTATTTTTTCGCAATCGAAGTTAAAAGTAGAATGTTTAACTCAGGTCAAAACCACTAATTAAAACTTGGTCTTGTATCCTACCTTACCTATTGTAACCTCGTATATGATGGAGTAGTAAAACAATCTACTATTATGGTGGAGCTGAATTGCGTTTCAGTTTTGAATATCAACGGTAGAAAGGCAAAAGTTACCAAACACCATTGACATAACTTTACAGTAGAGCGATTTAAAGTTTTGAAATTTAGAAAAAAAATCATAGAAAATCCAGTATTAATCAGAAATAGATATGAGTTACTACATTGGAAAGGTATTTAATTTATCTATACAACTGTATAAATATTAAAGCATTTACTCTTTTAATTTAATGTTTAGTGTCGTTTGGTAATAAATTACCAAATATCATGTGCAGGCAAAAATACTTAACGACAACGAAAATTAATATGGCGTAGGGTAAAAACTACTAAATAGAAATTGTTTTATGTCAGGATATGGGAATAAAGAACTAAAAAATAAAATGTCAGTTTTCAGCGTCGGGCAAATATTACCATGCTCAGCTGTCAATCTAGCAATGGCCCAGGATTTTTGAACATATCCCTAATGTGACCTAACGCTGACCCATATTTCCTCAATACTTTGTTAATTAAAAGTTGTAATAGGTAGTATTTCCTTGATTTTTATTCAGTTTCATGACCTACCTTAGCTACCTTTGGTTGCTTTGGCTTTGATCCCCTACTGTTTTATTGATAAATATTAAAGAATAAATGTTCTTCATTATTGAATATCTGGTTTTATTTAGCACACCATACACAATCATAATGAAATTATACACTTTATAAAATCAATGGTAGGTATTATGTGTTGCATAATCTGTCTTGTAACTCTTTAAAATTATTCTTAATAGGTAATTAGGTAACAATCATATCGCAGTTTATCATTTTAACATAACAAATTCAACTTAAATGCCTTCAAGGCTTATAATGAAACAGCATAATGAGTACATACCTAGATAATTAAAACTTAATCAGTCTTCGTAATTAGGTAACAGCCATATCAAAGAGACATTTTTAAACATAACTAAATTTTCAATCAAAAGATAACAAAAAATAAAGATCTTCTCATATAAATAAAACCGCGTTTTTCACAAATAGTGACTGCTCTTACCCCGGTATTTTGAAACAAAAAAGTTCCTTGAGTAAGTACCTAGATTGTACTGCAGTGTAGTTAGAGTGATTGATTGGTAGAGGAAAAACAGACGAATGGAGGGAATTTTAAATTTACCAAACGACAAAAAAGTTCACCGTAGAAGAATGACAATGAGACCAATCGGCGCAGAAAAAAAAATCGAATCTAATGGTATATATAACTCCATACGGGCCATTTTGGCGTTTGGTAACTTTTGCCTTTCTACCGTTGATATTATCATTTTCACTTCTGGGCAAAGACCGAATTTTTAACTGACTTCAAAAAGGACTCAGTTCGTCTGTATGTTTTTTTTTTTTTTGATGTGTTACTTGTTATCTCCGCTTATGGGTAACCGATTTTACTGATTCTTCCACTATTGTACAGAGAATAATCCCGAAGTGGAATATTTTATTCCCGAGAGATTAGTATTTATCCCGTTAAACTTATAAACCAATTTAATATTTTTGGAGAATCACGACTAGCTACAACAGTTTTGGTGATATCTGCGCCATTTGTTAATAGATTTTGATGATTCTTTCATTGTTGTATCAAAATTGATTTTGAGGTGGTATGCTATAAGTTCAATTCTCTAGGAATCGCTATGTGCGCCGTAAAACGTAGGTTTGTAAAAATTCTTCAGAATATGATTATGTAATTATCACCTAATTAATGGTTTCTATGGCAACGGGCGTCAAAAGTCCCCAGTGTGAACTAAATTTTTTGCACGTGAACATGACCTTCGGTCAGGGAAAGTAAGGGAGGGGTGATTTCGTTCGTCCGAGACATAGAGGAATATTATCTATAAACCGGAATTTGAAGTCGGTTTACAGTTTTTTAAAACACGCCAAATTATTTCGTTCCTCTTGACGTGGACGACAGCACACGCAACCGGCCAACGCAGTGATGATATCAGTATAAATAAATTATTACTATTTTTTTTAAACAAACGTCTTGGCGTTTTATTGTTATTTGAGCAGAAAGCGGGGTTACTCCTTATTAAATCTATGTTTAGAATAATATTAGTAACATAAGTAAATAAGTATGTTATTACCTCTATATAAATTTAATACAGATACCTATGAGTTTATATACAAAATGCCTGATCGAAAGTGAAAGACTTGCCTGAATTTATTAATAAATACCAGCTGAGTTCCACATCCATTAATAAGGATGATGCGGCCACCATAGCTCATGAAGCACACGCAACCCATCCCATTGTTAGAGCAGGTGAATCTAATTGAGTTCCGATTATAGTATCTATGCCTTAATGGCCATGAGAAAATGCAAACAATAATTGTCATCGCTTTGCAAATTGAAAATAAACCAACTGATGATGATGACTAAAAGACTTATGGTGAAGATGATGTCGTTCTAGTCGAATCTTCAGCAACGGCGGCCAATCTCAACGGAGACTGGCCAGGTGCGCAGGACATATTATAGTGCCCAAACACAGGTGCGCTCTATTCCCTCACTATCATAATCCGATGGGACGGCAGACCGATAAGACCGGGGAGAGGTCAGCCATAGGACCAACGGCTTTACGTGCTTTCCGAGGCACGGGATGGTAACATCGCACACAACTTCCCGACTCCGGGCGTTTACTATAAATTTTTCGTGTAAGAAAAATCCCAATAATAACTTAGGCCCGACACGGGATTTGAACTAATAAACCAAATGCTGAAGCATGGGACATGCAAATATACTTGAAAGATACTTATACCACCAATTCAAATAGTCATGTTTGACTATGCAAGAAATTCGTCTAATAACCTTATCAAATTAAAACCAAAGAAATCCACACGACGACATTAAAATTCAACCGGAGAATTAATAAAGAGATAAATACATTTATGAGCACAGGGAATGTGGGTCTGCCGTTACGGAGCCGGTTAGCTTTATGTGCATATTGAAGATGGATGGAGTATGGCGCAGCGAGCGTGCGGGTGAGACGCGGGGGAAGGGATCACGCATCCCCCCTCTCAGCTACAATGGCCGCGACCACAGCCCGGTCAGACGACAAAAATGCCATAATAATGGCTCCCAAATAGTTTTTGCTGCACCAAATACTAAAAGCCATGTCCCTGTACGTGACGGCCCGCCGGTCATCTCTCTCTTATTGAGAAATTCGTCAGTTTTATCCCTTCGAAAAAAGAAAAGACGAGAGCACTAGAATCCGGTTGTGTCATTTCAAACACTTGATAAGTATCGCCGAGCGGTTTTTCGATGCAGAATTTCAGTGGAACCCGATTTCGTTTAGTATTCGATGAATGCAACGTTTTTATCCAAGTTTCGATGGTACGGTCACCTTTAGATGCTTTAATTGTGAACCAATAAGAAGTTTTCTCTTTAGATATAGAGTGTCTGTGGTCTTCTAACAATGGCGATCCAGATCAAACTAAAAAATATGCTTTGATTTGGGCTGCTGAGAATGTTAGCAAAACCCGTTCCCGTCTAGGTTAATCTGAATTCAATAAAATTGTTCCAATATTTTTCTCAGCAGACATGATAAATGCAACTAATTGAATCACAATGGAACATAAGAATAATGTGAGGTTCATAATGATTGTTGTTGTTTTTGTTGTTGATTGAATGGCAATAATGAACAAATTACTAAAAGTTCGAATTAATCGAGTCTAATCTTTAGAAACTTGACTACACAAGCAACGAATATTTACACATGAATCTATTAATCATTTATCATTATGGTAATTATTCGTACATTGTTTCAAATTGAAAAAAGGGATCGACGCGGTATTAATGGACGATACAAAGTGAACCAATTAAAAGTTTCCCCGAATGTCCGAGCGAAAAGTTCAGAATGATAGCACTGTCAATTATGCCTGCCTGCCTCGCAGCCTGTTCTGCCAATTACCAACCAGCCCACGATTGATAAAAAGAGTTCCGAAAAATTCGTCCAAACAAATTCTCCTTATCTGGTGCACGGCGAGGCCGCTTTCCAAAGGCCAATTTCAGCCGCACCACTTAACGGCCGATAATGTTAATTATAAAGAGCTCAAAATAATAAGTCGATCAGCCTCTCGAAACGACCACGGCACCAAAAGCACCGACGTAAAAAATTGCACGACGCGGTAAAAATGGAACATTTCACCGTGGATTTTATTTACGAGCGGAGGACGGCAGGAACCTCGAAAAAACTAGTTCGCGCTTCATGTATGAACCATGACGTGGTCGCAAGAACAATCACCGAGAGAATAATTCATATTCCGAGTGCGCTGCAAATATCCAGTGTCGATTTACGGCTCGCTTCTGTGGCTTGGACCGAGAACCGACCTGAGGTACTGTAAGTATAATTGTACTTCGATTGTGTGAGAAAATGGTACGTCATTACCGCTGCCCTTTTACAGACTGTATAAATCGTAATTGGGGATGTGTTGGGAGCGCTATCGCCGCATCGGTCGTGTCTAACGCTTCAGCGGTGGAGCTTAAGGATCCCCTTGCCTATTTAAGTTCCTATTCGGCGGCTATTTGAAGGGGCGCGGAGCCGGGCGACACCTGTATGCGTTATTTTGTCGCATAAATTCTCGTCGATCCAGCCGCGAGGCCCCGTCCCATGGTTTATTGAACCCGGCTTCCAGATAAGGAGCTGCCTCGAACCGGTGAAAATATCCAATAATCTCTCGTGAATTTTCCTTAGCTCATTTGCATTTCCTGCTGAAGTTCGTGAGCGAGTCCCGCTTCTCATAATTAATTCAATTTAAATCAAATCACCTACGATTCTTCCAATTAACCGCTGCGCCTTATACGGTTTGTGCTCGCTGGGATCCTTCCCAAGATACAACTACGTGTACTCTAACAAATCGAAATAAGTAGAGTTATAGTGAATTATCACGTATGAAAGAATCTTGTGCATTTGCAGCTGCAGTTTTTAATGTCTATTTCCGTGCAGACGATGGAAATGTCGTCGGGTCTGGATAAACGGGTGCGCCGGCGCAGGCAATGGGAGGGGGGGAGCTTCTTGTAAAGCCTACCCGGACGCTGCACTCACACACGCCCGCTAAACCTTTATATATTTAGGTATGAAACGAATACATACGCCCATTTCAATGGGATGCGGTTCTATCTCAAAATTAGAAAAGCTTTTTAAATTTATAGGCGAAACGTTAGTTGTTTTTAAATAAACACCGTGACAACTATAAATTAAGATTACCGAGAGTTTCCAAACATCGGTGATGCATCGCAGACGAAAATAGACTGAGTCATTCGAAAAAACATTACATTTTGTACAGAAACAGAGAATTTATTTACCACCTATTCCCATAAAATTTTCTTACTCTTTCTCTCGTAAAGCAACCCTTGAAGGTACTTTGGCTTAATAAATATTAGCAAATAGGCACTTCATATGTACTGCCGTAACGCACTAGCTTTTAAACGAATTGCTTCGCATAACAATAAAAAGCGTATAGGCCCTTTCACACATTCTAATGTTCCCAATGCTCCTTCATTTGTCGGGGGCAAGCACGCAGAGGAAATATTTCTCCAAATCCATACAGCCTTAAGGATCCCATAAAGCAGTCGTTTTCCCCACGCGAAAGTATGGAAGTGAGATTTATTTCGGGGACTTCGGTCTAGAGCTCGGGCTTTGCTATGATGAATTGATACTTTTTCAGCGGTACGCCTACAAATTTCAACTCCAATATACGCACTCGGAATGAACAATGAGAGGAGCTTTCCCGCAGTTATGGCTGAAACTTTTAATGTCTCCAATGAGGTAATGCGCTCATAAATATAACCATTTACGAGATTAGTGGCCCTTTTTGGGAGTTACGTAATGCAGCATAAAGCTAATTATCTAGCAGGAAAGAAAAGTCTTGGCGTTTTATGTAAGGAACCGCTGATAAAGCTTTATCTTGATGTGGTCTATTAATGTTTTAATATCAGCTCATTAAGCGTAAAGACATGCTCACGTGTACGGGTCAGCAAAAAGTATCAACATTAAACATGAGGGCGCCGCCATGGCTTCGCGTCACGAAATCTTCGCTTACATTTTTGCATAACAAATGAAAGTGTTTGATTTGTTGTTTCGCGTTATCGCGTTGGTAAAGCCTTAAATTCTTTCTCTGATTTAATCACTTATTTAATATCCGTATAACATTCTTTATTGACAAAGAAAATTACAATTCAATAATAAAAACCTATTAGGAACTAGTATTTACAATTGAAACAATTAACCTAACTGCAGACTGTTGCAAACAATCTACAGGTAGCTCAACTGATCCATATCAATACTAGTCGGAAGCGTTCCGAACACGCTGGCTGCATTGCCCCGCTGTATGGCAATGCTGATGCGCTGCGCCAGATACCCACCAGCTCTCGGGTCACGCGTCGCGTCGACGGCTCAGATAACTTTTTAAAGACTAACATTTATCTAACTCCATATAACTAAAACTGCTATGAAAAGCAGGTCGAATCAAATTTGAAATTGAATAAAATCAGAGATACGATTACGATAAAACTGTTCCTAAATATTATACTGATGACTTCATTCCAAGGCTTTCGGCAAACGGCTATATTATAATAATAAGCGGGTGTGAGTTCACCGGATAGCTTGACTTAATAAAGCCATTATAAATATCTGATACCTCGATGTAAGTCCGCTCGATGCTAAATGCCAAAGGGTTACTGGTCATATATTGCTTGATGCCACAATAATTTAAATTTAATATTTATATATTTTTATTTACCGGCAGTCGTAGATATATTGACAGGTAATTATATAGTTAATACGGTTTGATAATATCTTTTAAAAAGCAGTGTCTTTCATAAAGTTAAAAAAATCGTGGACGTGAATGTCATTATATTATTTTGCGTTGACCGAACATTCATTGACCTTGCATTGTTTTGCATATGACTCGTTTTGTGATCTTCATTAATTTGAGCCAAGAATTTGTTCGTATGTTACCTCTAAAAATTTATAACATTACAAAAAGTAAATTAAACCTTTTTTCTTATAATACGAATTAAAACAACAGACAATGCTAATTAAGAAGCTTATCAAGATATAGAAGCTAGTATCGATTTAAGTAGACCGGCAACTAACAATAGTGGTCTCGGCCATATGAATACAACACAAATTTAATCAAAGAGAAATCTATTAGTAAAATGAGAAGTACGGTAGGGAGCGTACCTATACATATTCAACAAGGTACTGCATCACGAACGAACCAATTTATGCGGCGACTCTTGAGAGTATCTTACTTTTACCTCGGTCATATGTAAAACTGGACTATTTCTCCTTCTACATCGCGTTTTTTAGGTATTTATCTACCTGGCTTTTTTGTTTGATGCTAATTTACTGCAATAAATACAGATATATGGATAAAATGCGCGGTAAATGCTAAAACTTTACATCCTTGTAAGGGAATTTCTCATGTATCATACGATTTTATAAGAATAATTTATGGATACGCTATATAAGACTGCAAATAAATTTGGCATTTTTTTTTTGGTGTACTTAAACGTCATTGTCACTATCTTTCTAAATGTGTACGACTAACATATTTCATATAATCATATAACGTATGTATAGGCGAGTCCGCCCGTCTGTCTAGTTCCATTCAGCGCATGTTTCCTTAGTACCTATTAATCAAGAGGCATGTTTATTATCAAATGTTAAATAACAAATATCAAATTATTATGATGCTGTGTGGGTTGTCCAGCAATATTTATTAATATTATCAGTCATCAAATTTTGATATCAAATGTTTTTTTGTCTACGCTATATACGAATGCAAATAAATTGATCATTTTATTGTTTTTCGTGTAAAGTAATTGTCACTAAAGTTCTACGTATGTACGATTAACATTTTTCATATAACGTGTAGAAGTACGAGTAGGAGTACGAGTCCGCCCGCCTGCCTAGTTCGGTCGCAGCGCAAGTTTCCTTTAAAGTATTAATCAAGAGGCATGTCGCGTTTGCTATTCTTTTTTTATATCGCAAGTGCATCTGCCCTTATGCACTTTTACAACGTACTATTTTATTTTTCATTACCTTACACTTTTATACAATGAAGTTTAGAAGTTAGTTACCTCAGTTTTTTTTATGAAAATCAGTTTTTGTGGCGTTATCTTCGGCTATAGATTATGTATTTGTAGGTAATTAAAGTCAATAAATCATTAAAGCAATTTATGTTTTTGTTTTGTGAAGGTTAGTCTTCGAAATCAAATAAATAAACTGATAAATCAATTATTCACTGTATGGACGGTATTAATGGTCTTAAAAAGTGTACAACAAGGACCACCCATGGTACCCGAATTGTAGAAGATACACGATCCAAGGGAATATAGAAGGACTGTACTACAAAGCGTATCGTTAGTTGAACCATAAAAGGTACTTCAGCAGATGCTATCGCTTTCAAAACGACTTTATCTAGTCACGTTGCGATGTACAGTTAGTTTGGGAAAACCAAGCGCTCTGAAAGGTTTCCAATTTGTTATATGTGCTTTCTATTTAGATCGGAATTAGAGCACTTTAACCAATAATAAGGTACAATACTCGATGCACTTTAATTTTTAATTGTAAAAGTAATCTGAAGAACGATAACTTTATTAGAATTTATAAACAACTTTGATGTGACCATGTTCTTTTAAACTTAAAACCGAACCACCGGAACACAAATAGAACTCACATCCTATAAACAAATTCACAATTGTTACAAAAAGCTTCCTTCTAGAAGTAGCGCCAGACAGACGGTACACTCGGGATCGATGTCCCATTTGGGATCCCGGGCCAGTGACGACAGAGTTGTAATATCTTTTGAAACATTTATTGCTGGTAGTTTATAAGGAAAGTTATAGTTCTTGTATGCAGTATGTGTTTTGTGTTACACTAAAATATTTTTTTATTTATATCGAGCTGAGAATAGTGTATGGTAGTGTTGAGAGAAAATAGTAGTAAATAGGTGTATTAGGAGAGGTACTTACTTGGTTTAGTATACATAAGTTATATAACTAATATCATAAAGGTGAGTTACTAAATATGGATTTATAGTGTAAAAAGTTATTGCACATCCTAGAAATAAATCTAAACCTAAATCAAAAATAACTAATCATTCGTAAACACTACGGATAAATTGTAACTGATAAATGCTACCAATATACGGCTTTGGACATATTTGAATATCTACTCGCGCATCGGCGAGCCATTGTTAGCCCGGTATGGAGTTAATTAAAGGGGGTAGAAAGATCTACAGGTATTTAGAGTGTAGCCGGGAATAGGTAAGATTATTGAAGCTGAGGTGTTGAATAGTGAATTGGAGGAGAATTTCTGTGGAGCTCATTAAATTGAATACCCTGTTTGGTTAATAGTGAACTGCTTTTATTTATTGAAAGTATAGAAAATTCAGTTTGTTATATGCATGCACTCGTACAAGTCGATAAACGATGCTTATGTATAAAATTTATCAATGAATGTTAAACTATTTTTTTACCCTGAGTAGTGTAGTGTAGGTAAATTAGCTTATATAAAAAAATAAAAGAAAAAGGAGTTTATTAAACAAATCACACTTATTGTTTATGTTATAAATGAGACTTAAACCTCATAAGTATTAGACACTACTAAGATAATTTACTAATACTACTAAAATATACTAGTTAAAGGTTGGCACTAAAATTAAATAAAGTAAGACTTTACGGTTCTACCTATATGGCCGTCATCGAAATATATAACGGCTTACCTTTTATGTAAGGTTTAAACACAATAATGTAAGCAATCCCTTTGTGGAAAATGTATTTCATTCCTCAAATTTGGCTTCTGGGAAATCAAGATGGTAAACTTGTGCCAGTGGTCACAACTAAGACCTTTGGGAATAACAAACTATATTTCCAGAACCACGCTTGTAAAGTTCTGCGGTTGCAGTGGTTAGGGTAATACTCTATCATAGTTATTCAGACACACAATGACTCAACATCATCATCAACATACTATAGATTTTCACCTCTTTATTTCATCAAAGCATTATTTACATTTCCAAAACAGCTTCAATGTTATGAATTCGAAATTCATACTATTTGTAATTTTATATATCGATTAAATCAATAATCTCATCATGCATCGATTCAACGCTGAACATTATATCTTAATTAGAATAGTTAATTCCAATACAGGACCTACCTACTAGAGCTAGTTTTTGTATGGATATACAAAACCAGGGTTTGTTAAGGGAGAAGTGAGTAGCGATTTGAATTTGTAGACTGACCTGAATACATAACAAAACTATAACTGAAGATGGGCTCCATAACATCCTAAAATAAACTCTAAGCTTTTCGGAAATGATAGATATCACATACCTATAATTCGTTACCTTATTTGCGAGCTTTACGATAACAACTAGCCAATCAACGCAGCAAACTTCAGCTTTTATGTTTCATTACTAAATACATATTATACATTATATATATATATACATTTTATTATATTATTATTATATTACATATTTACTGTTTTAGTGATGCTGATAAAAAAATCTCATATTCCAAAACTTCGAGTATGAGGTTTTCATTGTGATACCTAAATGGCTGTTGTTAGATTCAGGTGTATGCGTGACTTGTCCTCCATAGTATTTTCACCGCTCATTAGCTGCATTTCCATAACGAATAAAAAAAAATTGAACCCATGAGCGGCGTAAATTTTACGACTGTTACGTTCACGAATACATCAGAGTTGGCTTGCTTCTCTTGTTATTTACCTTCAATGCAATGACAATTGTCGCTTAGTTTTTAATTTGTCTTGTTGTAAATAGTTCTGTTTATATTTAAGTGTGCAATAAAGTATATTCTATCTATCTATCTTCTATCTTTCCCTTCTTTCCCAGTAGATAAATATGCTATGTGCTATATGCTGCGTAGCATGACCTACGATGCTACACCGGACCGCAGTAGTTGCAATATGATGACCATTTTAAGCTACTGGGAAGTAAGGAGGTAGTAACTAAAACTCAGTACGTTGACAGCAAAGAACAATAGATTTTCGCCATCATAATGAAAACCGTAACTCTACTAATTTTTTTAATGTGAGGAACTTTTTTTGGATCAAAACGCCGGATGCTCGTTGAAGTCTTTTGTATCCTACGTCGGTATGGAGTAGCTGTAGCACATGCTACGAAGATCTTCGATAAGATATGTTTATTGTTATGGGAGGAAATGAGAGTGATATATCTCATCTTGCCCCAGATGAGATATATCATGGTAAATAATTTAAAAAAATATTAGACAATGGCTAAATCCACATTTTTCTACGACGCAGAGTTCGAAAGATATTAAATTAAGAATTTAGTGATTCTTTGCACTAAAAACCGCTCGCGCAAAAGTCCAATCACGCAAATGGCCATTTACGCAATGAATGCTAGAGCAATGTCTATTCGCGTAAGAGTCTTTCGCGAAAATGTCCTTTATACTAAATACGTGATGGAGTGCCGCTCGCTTGGCTCGCCACGCTATATGAGGTTTACGGCTGGCGTATAAAATCTGTTTATAATTATAACTACTGTATGACAGCTATTAACAACTTTTATCATGACTAATATTTTTACTAAAAGCAACAAAAACCATTTTTGCGCTTGATTTGAACTGAACTGCCATAAATTGATATAAAGTACGCTCCAAGAGCATTCAAATGACGTATATTCCATCACTGTCGGAAAAACTTTTAAATGTGCAAAGTGCCGGTGGTCGGCACCCATTGCCACACATTGCTTTAGAGGTATATCGCTTCGCTTATGAACTCACAGTTGTACAGAAGCGGCCGCGGAGTTACTGCAGGGATATAAATTAAATGCTTACGTTTCGCTTGCCCCGCTCGCTAGTTTAATTAAGCGTACTCCTTTGTCTGTATGTGCGTAGACATTCAACATGTTCTGTTTGTACTGAGACGCATTGTCCCAAGCGTGGTTGAGACCGCGAGACCGCCAACTATTGTTGTTCGAGAAGTTTTGCTAGCAAACCCGAGGTTCTATCAAGCACTATCCAATATTTTGCTGTACGTGTAGGATTTATTTCGTTTCTAGTTCTGGTATAGTAATATGCCTATGGTATAGATAATACGAACGGTATATATTGTAGGTACCTACAATTAATCTAAACGCACGTTTTAAATTTGGTTATACATATTTTATCATGAAATATCAAACCGGTATGCTTTATTATGAAAAAGCGCATAAATTTTACAGGAGAAAATTTAAGCCAAATAAATTTCGCACATGAATAATTTAGGGCAGCAAACTAAAAACCTTGTCACATAAATTGCCTAAAACAAATTGCCTAAAAACTGCTCCGTTAATTTGCCCAACATTGTACACGAGCAACATGACCATGAGATTAAATTTTCAAACGTGTCACACTCGATTACCCCTTTTTTTGGAGAAAACTCCATTTCATCATGTCCGAGCCATGTACTTTAATCTGGTGGCATTAGATACGGTAAAAATATTTATGTATACCTGGTTTGGTGGCTGTCGCGCCCGCTTGCGTCACTTTCAAACATGCAACACACTCGTCCTATAGCGGAGCTTATAGAATACTAAAAAATACTTGTAAACCTTGCGCGACCCCTATCCCCGCAGGTATAACCGCTTTTTAAGGGAACAATGGCGACTTTCTCCCGAACAATAACTCAAAAAACTTACTTTTTTATCCTCGGAGCACACGGAACTCTCTCTGCACTCGCATAACACTCAATAACAATAATTTCTATTAATTTACGTTAGTTTAGACTCAACACCGATCGAGCTATCCGATCTTCATCACAATCGTGACGATACTGAAAAACGGTACTCTTTTATCCAGAAATCTCCTAACGAGGTTAGTTAGGCAAATCTTTGTGACGAGATTTTTTAGTTGGTCTTATTGTGGGTCCATATGAAAATTCTATATTGCCCCTGAGGGACCCGAGAGAAAAGGGTTGTGCCGTTCTCTCAACGGCACTATGCGCAGGAGTGAGCGTGATGAAGTGATTTTATTAATTCCTCTTATGTTAGAAGCAGGAACCCGTTTGGATAATAATTTGAATACCGAAATGCAGATGGCTTCTTTTATCCAAGGGACTTGGGACCGCCGAACTACAAGTTAATTAAGGTATGCCCATCAATTAAATATTGGTTTTGATTGTTTTCATTCTGCATTATTGAGCTGAATGGTTGATTTATGAATTAATTGTGTTTTAATTAAGAGATACAATACAATGCTTTTAGACCTTGTTGAGTCTTAATGGATCTGCTGCTTAGTAGGTATGCAGTGTTTCAATAGGTAAGTACTTAATAAATCTTTATTTTTATAAGAACCAATATTTTTTTAAGGGATGGTATCTAAATCTGTATCTACCACAAAGTTGAAGATTGGGTATGTGATTTGTACCGGTATCTGTTGAAATTTTCTCTATAACTTTCGGCATAGAGATAAATCTTCGCAGTCAAATCCCGCACATTCGTATCTGGGACGATGCATTCGTTCAGCGAATGGATTCACTGAGCGAAACACCAAAATTTATTGGGTTAGTAGTTGCCGTAGGTCGATAAAACTACGCATCGACATCAGAAGGACGTAACTAAATAAATCCTTTTAAGATACTTACGACCATGCGTCGCGCGTTATAGAATAAACTTTTCTGTGACGTCACGAGACGGCTGTATGACTGAAAACTGCGCAGTGCAATTTTGATATCTTTTAGACTCTTTGAATGGCGTTACTGCTGGGTATGGAAGCCATAGTGTTAAATTAGCATATTTATTGCTAGTATACGACAGAGTAAAGCCTGTTGGGTCTTGGCCATATTTGCGATTTTTGTGTAAATTATACGAACTTCCGGCTGTTTGATATCGCGCTTTGAGATCGAGACTGTGTTACGGGTTGGCTTTAAGAGAAAATATAATTCTTATTCGTGTAGCTATCATGAAATAAATTCTTGATTACCGTATCGATTTTATCATTTTCTGTAAGTAATTCATTTCATAAAGGAACCTATTAAAATAAAAGTATCTTTTGCAAGTGATAAGAACATTTTAAAATTTAGGTAGTAGGTACCTATTTGAATGCCAGAGAGAGTATTTTGGATTTTATTTTATTATTTCACCAATACTTAAGCTTTTTCGTTCCTTAATCGAAGCATCTTTTACAATTGATACCAATAATTATGATAAAATCGATATTTGAAAGCTCCTCAAACACATCAGCATTGCCATACAGCGGGACAATGCAGCCAGCGTCTTGCGGACGCTTCCGACAGGTAGGTATTGATATGGATTAGTTGAGCTACGTGTTGATTGTTAGCAACAGTCTACAGTTAGCTTAATTGTTTCAGCTGTAAACACTACTTCTAATTCGTTTGTATTATTTGATTGTAATTTTCTTTATTAACACAAAGTGATTTTCAATTGTTTTTAATAATTTTTATGAAATGTAAAGCTCTAGCGTTGGGTATAAATACCTGCCAGATGAAAAATAAACTCAAAAAACATTCGAAACCTTGTTTTTCAGTTTCAAACTATTTCCAGCGCGTAGCAACTCAGGGTCACATAGCAGTCCCTCGTCCGGGATGTTTAAATAACCCACCTTTATGCTATAGGAATAAGGTTTAATTTTACAGTTTTGAATTTTCTATAGCTCTTACTCACGATTCTGATATACTAACGTTATTGTTGTCTGAGTTTCGGTTCTATACTGAAATCATTGAGTTTCGTAACTCGTACAAACCTGGAACAATAGAAAAAATAAATTAGATAAGTAGGCAGGTAAAAATCACTTTAAAAATATAGGAAAAAAATAAGTATATGTAATTATTCTAGTAGAGAGTTTAAACAATAAAACATTTAATTCAGTAATTCTTGGTACAATAATGTAGAGCGCGACCGCTTGCTACCTGCGCCCAGCACATAGAGCGCACATACACGCCTCTGAAGAAACCGGTCCGAAACGCCGACCGCATACAAAATACTCCCGTTCCAACACATTCTCCGTCTTTCATCGACGCCAAAACATCACATAAATCTAACTCGCTCTCTCACCCGAGCCAACTTCACAGCAGTCAGCCGGATCGACCAATCAGCGCGCGGCAAGCCATCGCCATATTGAATGACGCGACTTAACTGCCCTCTCGCTGAACTAATGCACAACGCGTTTGTTGTTTTCACATTGTTTTGCAAGTTTTTCATTGTTTTTAACAGTATTTACAGGTATTTTTGCATTGAAATGGTGTATTTTCAATAGTGTTTGAGTTCCCAGACGTGTTTTAAAAGTTTCTCGGTGAATTTCGTGATATTATGTGGTTTGTGAACAAAAGGACGCTACCATCAAGTAACTAGGGCTAAGTTCAAGCGGTGTTTCTATGCTTGGATATTTATATTTATGAAAGAAATATTATTCAAATCGAATTTAAAAAATAGAGTTTGTGTTTCGATATTATAATAACACATTGAGAGATGTACATGAACATCAAGAAGATGAAATAAAACCTACTAAATAGGAATCTCATTTGCAAAATCTACTATATGTTTATTTTATCTTTATCTTCTAAGTATTTTTGCAGCGCAAGATTTTGATAGAAAGTTAGTTTAATTTTTACAGAACTAAATTTATCATATTTTAAAGGTATAAATTATTGTTCCTACTTACAGCTGTTTGTGAACATATATATTCCTGAATAGAAGTTGATTTATGGTTTAAAATAACCAACCTGCTAGTTTTGTAGTTTTCTCGATTCTACGAAATAGATAAATGGCTCCATATTTAGTTTAAAAAATCACTATGGTATTATTTATGATACAACCTATTAAAACCATGTTGACTCGCGACCCGACGGAGGGCCGACGGCGCATGCGCGAACAAAAATGGAGGTTTGCAAAACATTCGTCACTGTGTTATTTAGTAGAAATATTGATTTATTTGTATCATACTATTCAGGATCTACTAGATATGTTTAGTTATGACTTAGTAAGCAATTTTTGATTGGGTAGACATTAATCTGATGTTGATAAAAAAAAAATACATCAATAAAAAAGGTAGTTTCCTGAAATACTTTCTATATGATTAATCGATGCATTTAATACTTTTAGATGATTATTATACCTGCATTTAAAAGTTTAAGGTACAATTTTGAATAGAATAATTACAGATCATCTTATTTAAATAAACACAACTCGCCTCACTTCATATTGCTGAAAATACGAACATATCTTTAGATTCTAAGCCGAAGATTCTAGATAAAACTTGCAGGAACCCGAAGTTTCAGTCGGTGCAATATTGTGAAAGTTGGGCGTAAGCGTACGATTCAGAATTCTAAATAGATCTGATGAATACACTTTGAGAGTTTAAAGGTTCAGACAAAATCTTTGCCTAACTAAAATAATAGTAATAGGCACTATTAAAAAAATACCTTTAGACTTTAGAAAATACAACTAAAGCTAATATAGAGTTAAGCATCAACGATGCTTTTATTTTAGAAATTATTATTTAATATTGTTTAACTAAGGAGGTAGAGTAGAGGTAGGTTATACAATATTGAAAATTAATAAAAATTAGGTAGGTACCAATGACGTAGGTATACTTATTACTAATTGTTGGGTACATTCTCGTAGGAAGTTGGAAACTGTAGTCAAACCCTTCACAAGTAAGAAAACGTTTATTCTGAAGCTAATCCGTTTGAATTTATTCTGTTTGTTGCCAGAACGTATAATTACTAATGAATAAAACTAATGTTTATAAAGTAGGTACGAATCTATAGGGGATAGTAAGTTGTACTAGATTTAGAGGCCATTGAATAAACTAAGTAGTAAATTTTAGCAAGAACAGAACAATTTCTTAAGTTTTAAGAATGTTGACATAAAATTTTTAGTTATTAAAACCTTAGATCAATAAAGTGAATTTGAATTTAAAACAACCTAATTAATCAACTTCATTGACAAAGAAAATTACAATTCAATAATAAAAATAAATTAGAACTAATATTTACAATTGAAACAATTAAGCTAACTGCAGACTGTTGCAAACAATCTACAGGTAGCTCAACTGATCCATATCAATACCAGTCGGAAGCGTCCCCAAGACGCTGGCTGCATTGCCCCGCTGTATGGCAATGCTGATGCGCAACCACCTTAATTTAGGACAAGACGGATTTATGAAAAGTTTTATGACAAAAACTAGGGTAATAGGAAGGTACTAATAATATTGACAAAATATAAAAGCAAAAATTGCCCCTAATTAAATACCCAAACCAAATTTTCCATGCTTGCAGACCTACTTAAAGGCATTATATCTTCTTTATGCCTTCCTTGACTCCTTAAGACTAGTCTATGTTCGGTATTTACCAAGCTACAGAGCAACGTTTGCATTACAGAGATAATATACGGTGCCAAGTCTTCCCCGGGCAAAAGAAGCGATGCGAATGGAGAGATTTACTGTGGAAATTTTGGAAGTCCGCCGGGAATGCTATGTGGTCGATTACATTAATCACAGAATGGAAAAATACCACCCACTCCTCACTTCCGGGCTAGAGTTTTGGTAACGGTCTATAGGAGTTTTATTACCTTCAAACTTTGTAAATTTATTTTTCCCAGCCTAAAAACACAAATTAATCAAATTATCCTAATGCATCTGTTCTAATTTAAACAAACGCGCCAGACCTAAGCCTACTTAAACAAATTTACAGCGATCGTTTCTTCCGAAGGTGACCCAAATTACCATGAAAAAAGTTTAACAGCCCTTTATTTCAGAACAAACAGAGGTTGCTGGCAGAATCCCGTGTAATCCCGGCCACTTATCACGCGTGCAAAATGCAAATTGGCCGGTGCCGGCACACGCAGAATTAACGAAAACCGAACCGGACTACACCTAGCTACGTCACTAAAATTGTCAAAGTTTCCAACCATTATTATCAAGGGATAAACAAGGTAATCTACGCGAGCTCACAGCCGTTTACGAACTCACTATAAATTCAAAGTAATTCGCCTATTTTAACCCGTGACACGTTCCGCAATTTATTTTTCAGTTATTTATTACTCCTCTTGAGATCTCGAGAACCTATATTTATGTTTAGAACAATTTCTACATTGAACCGTTAAATGCAATTAAAACAAAACAACCTGTTTTTTGAAAAAATAACAAATGACTGTGCAGAAGTTTTTTAAAATAATTAATGATATCCTAACGCGGTACACGATTTCTGCATTTTTCAATAGAATTAAAAGGGTTTTTAATAAAAATTAAAAAATAATGGCAGGTTGCGTGCAAGAATGCTACCCTTAACAGACTGGACGACTAGACTGGTGCGATTTTCTACTTTTAAAAAATTTGATGCCTCAGTTCAAAAATACCCTAGCCAGTTTTCTTTTAAAACGAATAACAACAGTTATTTGTATGATGTCGTTAAAACATGGAATAAAATCAAAGCTCATTCGGATTATTTAAGCTCGTAATATTTAACAAAACATTTCTAACCACGGAAACAGTTGTAACTTTTACTTTTCGACACTCCGTTATGCAAATGTTAGAGTCCCAATTACAGGGTATAATGATGACGTAGAGCTAACATTTGATATTTAGCCCCCAACATTAATACGAGTCCGGCTAATCTGAAGCCGTTTTACCCGATTTTGACGCATTTACACAGAAAGCGAGTAGCTCCGTTGCACTTCGAACCCCGTTAGTAAACCTGTTTACTACTAGCTAGGTCCTCGAATTCTGGAACGCCATATAAGCAGCTTTCAAATCAAGTTTTTTGAGCGATTTTCTTTTAAATGGTCAAAGTATTGACATGTCTTGCTTAAAACTAAATCACTTTTCAAGCTGCTGTGGAAGGTATAATATGCCAAGTTAGGTTTAAATTATTATAGCTGATAACACCCAAAGTAGTTTTCTTCACAGTGCTTTTGAGATTTATTTGTTGATTCGAATTTTTAAATCGAGTAGGTACCTACCGACGTGGTTATCTAACTTTTGCCTTCATCAGGTAGGTAAGGTAGGTGTCACACCTGTGACAAAAATATCACTAGGTAAGCGCCATATAAGCGCGACTAAATCTGCTTTCGTAGTAAATGTGCCCGTGTGAACGAAGCCACGAGCTTAGCGCTTGTTTGTGCCTCTAATAAGATTTTAACACCTGCGTTTCTAAATTATGATGCGGATGAACGTGGTATGAGATGATTTTGTGTCAGAAACAAACCAAATTAGGGAAACAGCAAATAGATAATTAAACCTTGTTTTTTTTTTCTTCTATAAACGTTTGTAAACATAATGTAGGTATTGTTGTGTTAGGTAGATATGTAGATACTTAAGAACAAGATAGATACAAAAGTGTTGAGAGATATAACGGAGTTCGTAATAAATCGTTTCAAATGATCGATAGATGCTTATCCAACTTACACAATAAATGGTAGTACATTTGCGTAATTTATGACAACATTAAATTAGAAACATTACTCGTTCGTTGGTTGGTTTTAAAAATATGTAATATGTGAATGTTTGAGTGAAATACTAGGTCGAGGAACAAGGAAAAATAACATGAAAATAAAACGTACCAAATACGAAATGCTGAATTTTGCGATTTTTATCTTCCAGGTTCTTGTTTTGCTTCTAGATTTACAGCTCTATAGCGTAAAAAGTATAATTAACAAGTACCTTGATGTACGTATAGAGTTTTTGGATAGGAATCTTTTTATTGGCATGATCTTTTGAAAAAAGCCTTCAGAAAAAACGTATGTAGCTTCAACTGGTTTCTTTTTGTAATATATATAAATTACCTATTGTAAACCTATTGATTAGTATTTCTCAATATTCTAATATCCTTTTGCACTTTATAAATTAGAGACTTAAACAGAAATTGCTCCCTTTTAAATTAATTTCGACGCGATATTACAAAAGGCGCACCAAAACAAGAGCTACTTATGCAAAAGCACGCGACACCATTTATCTAAACACGCAGAGTATACGTATTTACAATATTTCTATTGCCACGATAAATTGCTTGTGGTAAATTTCGTGGATTTACCCAGGTGAGGGCATATCTGCATATTTATGAAAGCCTCCTTAAGGGGAGCGTCTTAAAGCGACGGAAAATGTAAGAGTTTTTTTATCCAGCAAGTTTTAACAAGATCCTCTTTATTTATTCTTCACTAGGGCGGGTATCTCGAGATATTTATGGGGGGGAAGCGTGACTGATCGGAAAAACGAAGGTTTTGGATTTGAATAAGTTGGCTACGAATTTCCCTTTTCGAAAATCATTGCTGCACATGTAAAGTCTTTTCTTAACTATACGTTACTCTAAAGATATTTTTAGTACATTATAGGTATACTTTACCCCAAAATTATTTGCTTTTAGCTTGATTTGAATTACTTGTTGCTGATAGAATTTTATTTTAAAGAATGCCTTTTATTTAAAGCCGGCCTAATACTTTAATAATAATTCTAATAAAACAAATAATGATATCACCACAATCGGTCGGTTAACGAATGTCACTAAGACACCTGTCAAACTTAACGCAAAACATTACAAAACAGCCGCAATAATAATCATTATAATTTATCGATTAGGTACGTAACAAGCAATTAAAATTCTTATAATAATTGCACTTGTAAACATTGCATAAATCAACGCAATCAACTAAACAATAAAACGTCAGTCATGACAAAACTGTCACAAAACACACAACCAAATGAAAGAGAACTCCTACAACTATTAAAATGTATAAAGATAAGGGACATCTCAAACTGGCAACATTAACCAAGTGCAAATCAAATAAAGGTCAAAGTGTCAACAATGTTATTTGATAAGAAGATGAGTGGACAGTGGACGAAGAAGCATTTTGAGTGTCTGAGTTCTTTGATATCTGAGTTCACAAGAGACAAAAAGCCAGTTATAAAGCCATAATCAGAGTATTGCTTTGACTACAGATGTCATCTTTATGCACACACAAGAAAAAAATACACCTACTTGCTTTTGTGAGTGCAAAAGATAGTTATGTATCTGGATGATTTTTTATACTATAGTGATAATTAAATGATCTTCTGTTATATTACGTACAAATGAGTCGTTCTTGAAGTTAAAATTTAAATGAACTCTAACTTAGACGCAATTCTTATAAAACTTCATAAGTTATTTGTTTAACACCTAGGGAGATATCCAACAAAAGAATTCATCCGAACAAAGAACCCTCATTAAAACTGCAAGAAGCGACTAACTAATTACCGGTTGTAACTAACTAAAGTTTTGACCACGAAGATATAAAAATTTAATGCAGCGACAAGGTAAAATAGTAACTTCTTCTTGAGGTAAAAAGAAAAGGCAATGTAACTTAAAATTAAGCAATTTAAGTAAACAGAAGCATACGTAAAGATTTTTAAAAGGTCTATGATAATCAGTGATGGTTCTAAAACAAAATATGACAATGATGATGAAAATGAAGTATAAAATCATAATAATACAAAACAAAAGAAAACTCAAGGTAGTTTTGTTATGTGGTATATAACTTTCACTAAAAGCTTTTCGAATAAACATATTATTATAAACATATTCTTAATAACAAAGAAAATTACAATCAAATAATAGAAACATATTAGAACTAGTATTTACAATTGAAAAAAATTATAAACATTTCATTTTATGAACATATTATACTTATTAGATAGGCTAATAATTTAGCTTAAGTAAATTATGCATGTCTTAAGGTGCCTAATGATTTCATTTACTCATTATTTCGTTACACTAAAAAGTTCAGCAAAAAGCCAGGATAAAAGAGCCAGAATACATTCAAAAGTTAGGCCAAGTAATGAGTCCTCATAAATAAACTCATGTATTATTTATAGTCAGTTGCATTTTTTGGCTTAGCACGAACTTTAGACTATTTATTGAGCTTAAGTTAGAGCTGAATAAGCCTTTCAGAGAACCAGTTAGGATTTATAAAAATATTTGTATAACATGAAACTTAAAAAATATCTATTCCGAAGAATTTTCGCGTAGGTAGCCTAGATTATCATTAGCAGGTTAGGAACTGTTATATGGCCTAACTAAACTATAATAACTCATATTATTTAAGAGGATCAAATATATAAATAAAAGTCAATGATGGATTGTCTGAAACAAAATTAAAAATAACAAAGATGCAGATCGCTTAGCTAATAATAAACCAGTTTAATCAAAGAATATCTTAAATAAGTTTGTGCAGAACGTCAATAATTTAAAAGAATACTTACATAGAATTTTTTTCGTAGTTTATATTTTTTATCAATTACATTTATTCTGTATGTTCATATTTTGTTCAAATGTTGTAGGCATGTGAATAATAAAATTAATGAATAGCAAGTAATGTCATCATTTTGATTGGTAATTTGAATTTCGTGCCATAAAACATATCATTAGCACGGTCCGTTTACGTGCACGGAATCTGTTTGTAGATAAACTAGTTTAGTGCTACCGATCGTGCTTTGAGCTTATCGATAGTTGGTCGAAATGAGTCATAAAATAAGTCTCATAATTCAAATCACATCTAAACAGATTTCATTCACAATAACTATTTTACAAAAGTCAAATCGAACACTAACTTCTTCTATTATGTGGTATGTTTTTATATACAATGTAAACCTATGTGTTTTACGAAAAGTTCTTATATAAAGTTATTAAAATGTATAAATGTAAAAACCAAGCTCCAGTTTTTACCTTTTTCATCAAAAAAGTCGGACGAACATCACTTGAATCAGCAAATGCATGCAAAATGCAACACATGCCACTTTATGTCGATATGCAAAACACATTATGTATGAATTATGTAAAGACCCACAGCTGCCGGTATTAGTTACAAACAAACTGAGAGAAGAACCAGATCTGTAACATAAGTGTGCAATTGATATGTTCAATCTATCAAAATATTTTAAAAAGTGAATTTAAACTTTAAAGTTTCAACGTTTGAAACTTTTACAATTTTAAAGTAATGCTAAAAGTATAAATGCGTTATGTCTACGATTTGTTAGTTATAAATAATTGTAAGTTATATTAAGAAAAGACAACTTCTAACGTTAACATTTTAACATAAACTTTTATTTATTTCTTTAAAGATTTAATTAACTATGTAGGTATAATATAATATCATGGTAAACATAGGTAGGATATGACTAAAATAATAAGAAAACAACACGAATTACTTAATCTCTGTCTACGACTATTTTGAACAGATATCTACTTTGATTTACAAAAGCGACGAGTATTTAGTACATAAATTATTTTTTTGCAATGCTTCCAGTCATAGTTCTGTAAAGTAAATTAAAAGTTACCGGGATTATTTTCAGTTTCAAACACTAGACGCTTAGAAATTCTAATTTAAATTTTAATATAGCACATGTTCGTGTATTCATACGTCACATCAATGCTTGTTTCCATGGGTTGAGCTCGCAATTTACGTCTCCCGGGAGACGAAGAGTAATGTTGGCGCGGGGATAAAAGGTACAAAAAAATTCGCAACGACTCGGTCGACAAGTTCAGGACCAGCCAATTATAACTGACAACCAGCGCAGACGCGGCCGCCCCCTCAATTTCAAGCCTTCAAGTGACTTTCTTTATTCTAATCTAGTTAGTCTAAGTATTCCCGATTCTTGCCTCGTACATTTTGTTTACTACTGGTGGGTATCAGATCCCTTTTACTATATACTATATTTTAAGCTACATGTGTAGTTATTTTAATTGAAACAATTTATTACCCACCCACCCAATAAACATAAATTTGCAGGCGTACGGACTGGTTAAGCAAAATCAAAAAACTTTGGCACATTTTATCATACACCGACCGCTCTGAACTGTTTATTCTTTGACTCAGTTCCAAAAACAAAATTAACAATTCCTAATTCTCTTTTTAAATTTTTATCAACCGCCATCCGAGTTCATTACATACGTTTGTAAAAGTTAAAAAGTGGTTTGGAATGATTCACGGCGTGCGATCCCAATGATATATTACAGAAGAGCTGGCACCATAAAGCAAAGCCTGTGGCAGAGCCGATACAACGATAGCGACACCGGCAACAGACAGACACCAGAGAACTGGACTCTCTTGGGTTAAACAGGGTGATGCTTCAAGACCAGTTTTATTTAACTAGTCGACTATTTAATAGAGTTAACACATATTTTTGTATATGTGTTAACTCTATTAAATAGTCGACTAGTTGTATTTTCCCGTTCCTTTTGTTTATCCTATGTTATGCATTTTTGTGTGTAATAAAGAGTTATTTATATACATAACACTAATATTATAAATGCCAAAGTTTGGATGTTTTTTACCTCTTCACGACAAACTACTAACGGATCAGGCTGAAATTTTGTATTGCATTAACATGTAGGCTACTTTTCTAACGGAAAAACGCGCGCGAAGATACAAGCAGAAGTTAGCACAAAATAATTATAGGCGAACCTGTGTAATGTCTATTATTTTTGTTAAATGTAAAATAAATAGCACGAAACATTTTATCTGGTTCATAAATATGATAAATAATAAAACTGTCAACTTCAAAATATTTTTGACTCAATAGCTTTAATAGTGTAATGTTATCGTAACAAATTACAAAACAATTGAAAGCAGCATCAAACATTTAGTTTATGATAATGGCCACGATGTTTATAAATATTTTAGAGAAAACAGTATATAAAATTAAATAAACAATAGCACATGAATACTAAAGAACTAGGAACATAGAATATTTTAAGAATGCGAAATTTACTTGTGAAGATAATTAGAGTATTGGGAGAACTGCCAAGCGAATGATAAATTAAACAGTTGTAAGGTAGACGTCGTATTAAATTAACTAGACAAGAACATAAAAGTAGGTTTTGTACTAAAAAAACATTTCATTCAAAATTAAAATAATTAAAAAACAACAAATGCCCCCCCTTGTACTACTGTTAGATAGTCTGCTATTGTAAGCATCTTATTGGTAAAATGTAAAATGTACAACTTAAAAATTAAAGAAAAATAAAACACGCTGTATACAACTCCCACATATTTTACTCACCAACACAGGGACGTAATGAAGCAATTATATATCGATATTTTTATGCATAAAATCCTTCGCGGATATCTGGTCGGTTTGGTTCAGAAATAAAACAAAGCGAGGGGTTATTGTTGGCGCGAGGTGTGCTCGGTTATCGAGCTTTTAACCCGACGCGCGACACGTCGCGACATCGACAAGATTTATCGCCTCACTAGCCCACTACTCATTCGTATATCCCGGGGAATAAAATTTGAATATACAACCAAAATGATCGAATGATAGTTATCTTTTACTGCAGCACCTACACTAGCACTAGCTGATTGCTGGTAGCAATGCCGTACAAATAAAATTTCTACTAAAATATTAACTACTACCCCTGTCCAACTGTGACTTGGCTGTACACAATTTTTGAGCCCAGTTTGCCTCAAAATTACTTATGACCATGAATGGACTAACCAAACAAAAACACGTGTTATTCAAAGCATTACACAGCTCTATATCGTTATACCGTCTGGCTTTCCTGGAAAATGCGATGTCGCACTTCTTTAGCGTGTGTTGAAGCCCGCTGCATACAATTACTGTTTCCCTGTCTTTTTCCACGGCAAGTGTTGATAACAAGAGAGATAAGGATGGCTTGTTGGATGGAGACGTTCGCGGGAGTGGTTTATGCCCGGCGCAGATACCTTGACGTATGAAATGGACTGAGCTGTTTTGTCCATTCGCTTTCTAGGTTGGAATTTATTTGTATGAGATGTCGACAATTCAGGCTTTGATATATGGCACATTTTGGTATGTAGCGTGAATAAAAATATTATTAAAATATTAAGTCCAATTTTTCGCAAGTGAGCGTATACATTTCCCAAGTTTTCACGCCATATAAAATTTTCATTACCTTAAAACTAAAAATTATGAAACTAAAATATTTACTCCAGCAAACTAAATACCCTACCTTTTTCATACACATACTTTAAACGGAGCTGGTTAAAAAATTCTTGGGTTGTGTGCGTGTAGCCAGTTCCTTGGCCGAGTTTGTTCAACCCGGGACTTCAGTTAACTCGTTCGCATGGATTTATGTCAGGAACTTTCAGCTCACAGTTCCTTGCGACACTGACTTCCTTTTTGCGATTGTTTCTAGAAAAAGGATCATTCTTTTTTAATCACCTTCGCCCTAAGTTGACTCTATGTGAGTTATTCCGACGCGTTTTTTGACTCGTGACGTGACTTTATTACTGATGATTTTCAACATTGATTATATGGCGACGACCGTCTATTGTTTGTTTCGGATTATTCTAGTAGGTACTCGAATAACATATTACTCTGAAACTGATTTACGAGTTGAATTGTTAAAACTCTATCAGCTTGATAAATAAATAATTGATGAGCGTTCAATTTTATTCTGCACATGTCAAGTTAGTACAAAAATATAGTTATATAGTTTGTACAAGATTTTCTACTGCTTTTATCAGATTAATTCCAATAACGGAATTGCTTCTAAAATACTATTTTACCTATAAAGCGGGCACACGTCGATAGAGTTCCGTAAATGTTCGTGATATAAGCGATAAAAAATCTTAGGTACCAAATATCCACACTTCCATTCATTCTGCTGATAAGATGGGCCGAATAGTGGCTGAACATTTATCTTAAAGATTAATGAGCCAATTTTCTTAGTTGGCTATAAAAAGAATCGCTAGGCCGACCTCGAAAGCCATCTCAGCCACTTAGGGGTTAACTTTTGATAGTGATGCTTGAGTTCTTTGGCGAATATCGAAATCTATAATCTATAGCCGGATGGAGAGGGAAGTTATCGGTAGTTCGACGATGAACAATACTATACCTCTACAAACCTTCAGTCGATGCCACACACTTTGTTGTTCTACCGTAAACATAAAATAGAGATGCGTATCCTCATGAGACATCAAAAATTAAAGACGACAAAATAAAAATACTTCATCCAAAAGGGAGGTCCAACACGGAAGGAAATTTAAAATTCAAAATAACAATTATATGGACAAAATATTCTTCCCCCATCCCAAGGGCGGGATACAAAGAAAACAAATTGGATTAAGGTGTCAAAGGTGAAATAAAAAACACGCATATACTTTATCTTTCGCGATGTCTGCGTTACATCAGCTGGGAGTTGCTTGGGTATCGATAAGACTATTCTTTACAAACCAGCCGTATTTTTAAGAGGATAGGGTTCGAAATCCCTTGATATTGTAGCTCTGCAGCAGAAAATGTCACAAAACTGTTGTGTAATCGTATTTGCATTTAAAACGGTAAGTAAACATAGAGTTGAGTATTTTGTGAATGGACGAGCCGGTGTTTATGAGTCGTTTTATGACCTGTTAAGCGTAAAGATCGCTCGTAAAATAAATTGTTTGATGGTTTGTGGCGTTTTAGTTGTTTTGTTCTTGTAAACTTGGTTTTTTCATTCATTCTCAAGATACAACAATTCGCTTTGATGTTAATTTTTACTTCAATGTTCGTTCGAACTGCTTAATTTTTGAACTCATTTTATCACTGGTATTTTCGATAAATACGTTAAAAAATTAAGGTAATCCATCTAGCGGTGCTATGTTAGCTGTCCTTTTTTTTTTTTTAAACGATATAGCCTTGCCTGTATCCAATAAATAGTTACTTTTGTTTTCGCCCACATAAATCCGTAGCACGGCCCGCGCTAACTTATTTTTGTTCAGAGGTTGGTACAGGATATATGGATCCAATTCCAAATTATGTCTATCTTGGGAATTAACGGTGGGGAATCCATTTTATAAAAAAAAAGTGAGGGGAGTGCAGGGGAGGTTGGAGTTATTTTGGTCGGAATTATGATTCCGGATGCGTTCAGGCACCGCGTGTTTCGCGCCTCGTTTGGGTGTATTCCGGTGCATTTGGTCTTGATTTACGGCAGTAAAACTTTAGTTATATTGGTTATTGAATTTTGATACAATTTTATTGAAACATGCTAGCGTTTCGAATCGTAACGTCCATGGAGAGAAGGAGCAATACACCCAACAATAAGTAATATTATTTTCCAATATCGTTACGACTAGAACAAAAAAACATTCTTGCTTATCAGCAAACCTGCAACTTAACCCCAAATCTAAAGCCAATTTCGCAACGCCTCACAATCTAATTCACGTTTCGCGAAATTAAAACGTCTAGCCAAAAATGCGGTATATGTGTTTTAATGGGGTGTCACCAGGGATCTTAAGTATTCCACCGGCCCACCCCATAATACCCAGTCTCCTTAGCCTGGTATGTCCTCCCCTTGATATATTGGTCCCAGTTCGTCGTACATAATTTTGCAGAGGGTGGTGCCAGTGCCACCCTCACTCCCCCTTGCTAGTGAAGCTATCTTTACAATACTAAGGTTTTGTTTATTGAGTTATAATGGGTTCGCAACAACCCAATAATTTTTTTAAAACGCACTTCATTTTTTTTGATTTTATAGTGCCGTCAAAGCTCTAACATTTTAAATCAATAAAATTTCTATAGAAATGAAGGTAACGTACATAATTATGTTATGTACGTTATTTTTTTTAAATGACAAATGAAATAGTTGAACTTTTATCGATTATTTAGTGCATATATAATTATATTATTTTATTCGATTTTTTTTTTCGCCCGGTATTTGGCGCAGCGCGTCAGCATTGCCATATAGCGGGGCAATGCAGCCAGCGTCTTGGGGATAATTCCGACTTGGTATTGGTATGGACCAGTTGAGCTACCTGTAGATTGTTTGCAACAGTCTGCAGTGAGTTTAATTGTTTCAATCCTAAATACTAGTTCTAATTTGTTTTTATTTTTTGATTGTAATTTTCTCTGTTATTAAAGGAATCTGGCGTTTAAAAAAATAAAATAATATAAATTTCAACAATCACATGAACAATTACACTACCTCCCTAGTAAGCACACAATGTAATTACTTATTATGTTCTGTGCCAAATTTATACGTGTGTGTTCTCGCTTAATCAATTTATTGACACACATGAGGACAATCTATCACGTCATGGCACGTGCTTTATAAGTACCTACCTAAAGCCCATATTGGATTGGATGGAGTAAATTTGATTGGAATAGGGAACAAATTGAAAAATATACAACAATATACTACCTGTCTAACTGAATTTACACGTTATGGTGCCCATCGTCAAACATATTTTTCTGTTTTGTGCATTACGTCACACTAATGTTATAAATGCGAAAGATTGGAAGTTTGATACCTCATCACGCCATAACTACCGAACGGATTGGGCTGAAATTTAGCATTGATGGCACTAGCCCGGGAATCACATATTATAGGCTACTTTTACTTATCCCGGGAAAACACATGCGAGCTCGCAATATAATATATACCTCTATTTAAGTGTTTTGTGTGATATTCGTAGGTATTTGAGTATAGATAGTATAGAGTTATATGTAACCTTTGGCCATACCTAAACATTTTCTCTGTTCTGCTAGGTTATTTGATGATCATACAAAAAAGCAAATAATATGCAAAACCACAGTGAGTTATGAAGCCTGGAGTAATTTCAACTTTGAGTAATTTTGTAGGAAATATAGAGGTTTCTTCGCACAGAAGGGCACAACAAATTATGAGGAGAAATATTATATTAGACCATTAGTTAAATTAGCCAAGATTTCTCTCCCTATCTTCGTAAGATATATCTCATGTGTACCTACTTGCTGGGGAGCCGTAATACCTCGCAATACATTGTGGTTAGAACATTTAATTCTGTGTGAGTTATGAATCTCCATTTAAGTAATGTGTATGAGAAATATTTTAGCTAATATCATTAGGTTTGATTTTAACTGTTTCTGTTACACCTTTTGCTTATTTTTTAAATGCTTCTGCCAGTAGCTTTGGCGGCGGTTTTTTGTTTCTTTAGTTAAAAGTATTTTCCTAAGATATCTAGTTTATTTATCTATGAATTTAATTAATTTCCCTTACAGCCGTTGAAAAGGTTACAGGTATACCTACAAAAAACATACAGAATTATAGATCATTAGTATTATGTATTCTATAAATTCCATATTTAAATTTGTAGTAGTGAGAAATTCATTTATATTTTTTATCCCTATAAACTTTTTGAAAAGCCCGCCATGCCATATATCTTTGTATTTTTAGATTTTATGTTTATATTTTTTGAGATCTGTTCAACTGACAAATATTTACAAAATGGGCTCCACGAACTATTGAGTCATTAGAAAACAATATGGCTGCTGCATTGTAGATCACTGCCCACGCGCCGTCACCGCAACCCAAGTTTGTTTATAGTGACTACAAGAACTACAAAAGCTAATTTTTTCAGAAATAGTTTTAGAAGGATAATAATTAATTGGTAAATGAAATGGTCAATCGTTTAGTTGGTACCATAGAGTTTCTTGAACTTTAATTATAAAACCACTTAGAGGTTTTTTTCACTTCTTTACTATTACATTACAAATTTTTCTGTTTCCTGTATCTTAATGATTATTCTGATTTTGATCCTAGACCTGATTATAGAGACCAGATAGAGGAAAACTCCATATCACATACTTTATTTACTTAATATCAAAATGTTTAGAAATTATTCTCGAGTATTTGATATTTTCAAAGTCAAATACAAAACTTCAACACACCCTAAGTGAAGTAACTCCTCTGGCAAAGTTTAAGCACCAATTTGCGTCGGTAATTGCATTGTTACTGTGACACAACTTTGGTCTCAGTATAATGAGTTATTATGACGGCTATGATTAATTTAGTAGGCTTTATATCAGAAAATAAATTTGCTATTTTAGATTACCTTCTAAATTTTTGATACCTTGATTTTATTTACCTACACACAGAATACATTAAAATTATTGTCGCTACAAAAGCTACGGATACATATAAAAAAGTATAGATTACATGTTCGTTCATTTGTTAAATATCTTATTTAAGGTTCAATAACCAACCTCCATAAAGAATAAAGAATTTATTTATAGCCACACACATGTTATATAAAAATAAAGGAAATACAAAAAAAATACAGGTACGCAATAAACAAAAACATAGGCCTTAATAATAATTAGGTATAATAATTAATAATGATTCAAATTAATTTGCGTAATTTATTGTAAGATAAACAAAATAATTAATACATAGAACGGTCCTTTGATTATTGAACGGTCATGGTGTTGCAATAAATAAGAAAAAGAAGTGCTAGAAACCCTCTTGAGAATGTCAGAGGTTTCTTACAATTATATGTATAAACTGGTAGAAAGGTATGATGTTGATAGAGTACTGAGAAAATTCATGATTACTTCAACCGTTTGTCTTGTTATTGTTACTTTATTGACGACTTGTGTGGAGCAGTGGTCGAAGGTCCGCCTGCGACGCAGGAGGTTGTTGGTTTGATTCTCACCCCGGGCCAAATGTTTGTACGATCTACAGATATTTGTTCTGGGTGTTTTCTATGTATAATAAAAAATATCAATCCATGTAATGTATCGTATTAATTATATCAGTTATCTGATAAAGTAAACCCATAACACAAGCTCTGCTTAGCTTGGGGCTAGATGATGCTGTGTGAATTGTCCAGCATTATTTATTTAATTTCCTTCCCTTTTCAAAGAATTTGAAATGTATATTTGAAATGTAAAAGCAGAAAACATTTTAAAGAGCTTTTAAATTTTTGTTTCAGTTACAAACTAAATAGAGGGCAGACGAGAAGGGCAAGATATGAAGAACACACGAAATTGTATATAAAACCAACCATAATAAATATTAATAAGCTAAAAAGGTTTCCCTGAAAAACGATGAAACTTTTACATTTACGCAACTTTAAGTTCAAACCGTAAGGAGGTACGTTAGAATTATTATTATATTCTCTGCCGTATTTCAAAAAATTATGTTAATAACATAGTATGTTATTTTATAGTAAACTAGCTGATGTCCGTGGCTTCACAGGTGCTTTATAGTATGTAGTCATGTACGTCCCCGGAATACCATTTACCTCCCTGCCAAATTTTATTGAGATCCGTTCAGCCGTTTAGGCGTGAAAAGTTAACAGACAGACAGAGATAATTACTTTCGAATTTATAATATTTGTGTGGAATTATATGGATGTATTATCTGTATTTACTTACGTCGCCCAGAATTACTATAGAAAGCTCAATACTATTTAAAACTTTTTTTATATTTATTTATTTATTCCGTGATCATGGCGCATGTAACTTTGCCGAAATATTAAAAAGTTTAAAACTCAAAACATGGTAAATATTCTGTTGTAAATTACTTCAATGCTATGTTTTGATTGTGAACGTAAGCGGGTTAACTTCAAACGTTGATTGTGTTTGAAGAACACCAAAGTTTTATCCCTTAAAGCGGTTGTATGCCTCAAACTGGCGCCACCGCCTATTTTTTCTTATAAATTACGTCAAGCAAAAGAATTTCTAAAAGTACATTGTACAGTTTATGATACCTATCACAATGTAGCCTATCTAATGTGTGGTTTAATTTTAATCTATTTCTGTGTGTTAGGTAATAATGTATTATTATTTTTATTAATTCTTATGGTGTGACATTTCATTACCTTTTACTATTTTTAAGATTTTATTATTTATATGATTTTTATGATTTTATAGAATTAATTTATTTTTTGTAAATATTCCGACGCAAGTTTACTTGTTTGTGAATAAATAATGAAACTGGAGCTAAGATTTTTTTTGAATGCTCTTAGAATAGTTTTCTTTTTACTTTAGGCAGAGACACGAAGTTGCTCTTGGTGGCCAACAAACTGTGTTTCTCTGTCTAAATTATACGAATCCATAATATTTCAGAGGGATTAAAAAAAGCTTAAGAAAACGTACAAAATTTTTTTGAAAATTCCAGTGTAATATTAATTAAATATAGGTGGTGGCGCTGGTGTGCGGCAAACAACCGTCTTAATAAGGGACTTTGAGACGCTAGGGCGCGCGACTAGAACCGTACTCACCCTGAAGAAGTCCCTCGTTAGGGGATAAAACTTTTGTGCTTCCAACACAAACAAGGTTACTATTTAACCCGCTTGCATTCATAATGAATTTGTCAAACTATTTACGATAGTTTTATACTATGTTTTGTTTGGTCCGTGGCTGTACAAAAAACGCTACGCACAGATAATTACTCGTAATTATACCTATAAATGCATGTAAAGATAACTCATTTAGGCTTAGAACTGGTTCGTTAGCGTGCATAAACCAGGCAACTATCCGATTAAATTATTAAACATCTTCTTTCCCCGTGGTGCTTGGCATACGTACACGCAGACGGACTGAACATGACCTTAGCATGTTCATTCGGTTAAGCTTTAGATAGCTACTTTTGAATATACATACATACTTTTGAGGATACTGTTTGTGAAGCACTGATTTCTTACCCTATAAAATACGTCGTTTAACTTTTGTATCAGTAGAAAATTGTTCTGAGGACTATGTACTTGCAAATTATAGGTTATAGGTATTATATATTTATTTTAAATGCCACCCAATAAAGCATTCTTGAACGGTAAATCTAAGGCTTTGACTGTATATTTAATATTAAAGATCTTAAGGTAAACGGGCGAGTGCCTGCAGTTCCGCGATAAGACGCCCCGCCACCCCCCTTTTGGGGGTGGAAGACTTAAGAGGCCGCCATACTTCAAATTGCGTTTAAGTTAGATAGCTAGTTTGATAAATTGCTCCCCATTATTGCATATCAAATGGGGTCCCGATAAAATTGTCTTGGTGATAAAGTTTGGAGTTTTTTATTACGGTAAGTTCTACTTACTTTAAATTCATGGTGCGAGTTTCGGGTGTGGCGTATAATTAGGTGGGTCTTACCTGGAACAGAAATTTCAACATTGAAAAATGAACATAAAAACTGATACCTACAGTTTAAAAACTGTAACGAGAGAAATAAAATGTAATTTCATCTTTGTAAGCAGCGTGAATTTTGGAACAGTTAATAAAGCACAAATATCAAAATGAAATACAAACTCATAAACAATGAACGGAACGAAATGCGAACGCTGCTACATCAGGGCAACGTTGCAAATATAGTGATGGAACACGTTCATTTCATTCGAAACTGCTCGATTATTCGATGTTACTCGTAAGTGATGTGACATAACTGAACCATCAGGTAAAATAACTGCAAATATAGTGCAAGCTTTGGTTAAATGGTAGCCATCTAAGTGATTTTTATTGCCCTTAACTGCTTCAACTTTAACACAAATGCTAAGATATTTCGAAAGTTTTTTTATACTCACTACTAACATAGATAATTTGTCAATATAAGTGCGATAATCCTTAAACCTTCAATGAATATAAACAATCGATACAATCACTATCGAGTATCGTAAGATTCTCCAACCCGATACACCGATTCAAAACGCATAATCGCCCGAAGCCGAACAGTATCGCCGCGTATAGATTAAACATTGGAGGCCAAATGAACGCACGATAATTTATCTCGCATACCCCCGTGTGTATTAGCTGTATCCGACTAATGCCGGCTTTCGATATTCGGCGTTCGGTCGCGATTCCATATTTACGATCGAACGAGTCGCATTAGACTGTCCGCCCGTAGGTAAATTAGCACAGATGCTCGCCACTGTACAGTGATTCATTCCAAATTGGCTTTTCAGCGGGGAAAAAACGGACCGGATGGGGGCTGCGGTAGTCGCTATCTAGGGACCGGCTAAATAGCTTTTAAAGCGGTCTGCCTTTTGTTGTCTTTTAAAAAGATAAACTTTGTTAGCTTACCGTAAGGCAACGAGGTTCATGACTTCATGACTCTACTACATAGCTTATCCAAAAACCTTTACACCAGTGTGAAGGTTAGTCGGTCTTCAAAATAAATAGGCAAAACTTTTAGCTGAGCGTAAAACAGAGCTCAATAGACTCCACTTCATAGCTCATCTGGAATTCGGAAATCTTTAAACGAGGTGTGAAAACGCAGTTGAGATTGAAAACGATAACTAATGAATGCAGGCAATAAATAAATCACAATAAGCAATTAAACGTCGTGTAATGGTGAGGGCGTTGCCTCAGGTCGGTGGTAGCAACGCCTGCAAGTGCGATTGCTATCGCAAAGCCTCAGCGCGTGCTAGACTATCACATAAAGTAGACAGCGAAATTGTATGATTTACAAAGTGCTAAGTGGTCGTTTTAACTTGTCCGCGTAATCTTGCAAAGGGTTTTGTAATAGATTGTTGGTTTGTTTCATTGAATGTAGAGGTAATAAACAACACTCACTTTGAATAGAAAATCAATAAATTGAAAGTCAAAGATGCCAAAAGTAGTTCGTTTTGATTTGAACGATAAAGCATACCTATCCAGATTTAAATAAACGTCGGTTATTGTTCACTTTTAATGAACTGCAAATGATTGTGATATACAAATGCAACATTTCCCAATAATGAACCGGTGAAATTACCTTTAGTATAAATAATCGGTGCCAAAGGGTGGTATCGATGCGCTACTACTGCAAATCAACCCCCACCACCCCACCGCGGACTGTCGACTATAAATAAAATTCACGTTTTAACAATAAAATGCATTTTCCGCAAATGCTCCCCGTGAATTATTATTCGGGCTTTACGAGCTTAAAATTATATGACCACGTGAAATTTTCGATCTCGATAATGCATCGGCCAACACTATTTTCGAGTATCCTACCTTTTAAATGACTCCAATTTCAATTTTAACGATGCCGCAATTCAAGTTCCCTTCAAAAACCAATAATAAAATATTTATTTTATTATTACGAAGAAACTGGACTTTGGTCTCCTAGGATTATGATAACCATGTGAGAGGGTTGCATTTTCTATGCATTATCTACTAAACCAATGCACCCTAAGACCATCACGATTCTGCCATAAAATATCATATAAAACAAATTCCATTGGGAAAGTATGTTTTATTTGCAACAAAAAATACATCAACCGACCACTTGATGTAGAACCAATGTCGTCCCTCCGGCACAGATGGCGACACAAGCGGAGATAGCAGAAAAATATGAATTGTAGCATTCGATATTTGTCACTTGAATTACAACTCCCGGTGGACGGACGCTGGAATGGCCGAATTGTGAGTCGCACCTCGTTTTATGGTGATCTATTTTTCGGGATTTCAGGCAATGATTTACGAAATAAACTGTGATAGCTTCATAAACGGTTGTATTATCGTCTTTAATCCTTGATATAACAATAATAATCAGTTTATTGAGCAACAGACAAGCAAAATCACAGTAGAGTTACCTACATTATTTACAATTAGAGACATTTTGTTCTGCAATATCGACACTACTCTAATTTAGAAACTTGTGCTGTACCTCTAGATAGCATCTTTTATCTCATTTCAAGGCTGCATTTGAAAACATCTTCGAAGACGCAACTGGTTTATAATATTTGTGGAAAATAATGGAGTGAAATTTGAAACCAAATTGAGTTGAACCATTTTAAATGCAACGCCAAAAGCTCCGTGGATAAGCTTACAACCGTCCCAATGAAAATGCAATGAACAAACAATGGCAAGCCTAAGTTCAAACATTGGACATTTTTGCCGAATCTCTTAATCAGCAAACAGCATCCAACCTTTCAGTAGCTAGCAATAAGTAAACAAAATAAGTAATAACGGTCAGTCACGCCAAGGAAACCAATTTGGGAGGTATTTGTAAACGTCAAATATGTTTGTGCGCACCTATTTATTGCGAGCATCCCTCACGTACGAGTAAATAACGGAGACACTGCGATAAAGTGAAAAGAGATACCAGAAATCTACGACCAACTTCGCCTTAAATCCCACCAAAGCTCAAACCGAATTGCCCTTTAATAGTGTACGATAAAGTTGCTTTTTGTTCGGAAAATTTACGAGCTAAGGCAGCTCCCGTTAAGGGTGATGCGTATACAAGTGGAAAACTCAGTGCGCCACGTGCGAATGATGCACGATCGTCCCTTAATTAAAGAAGATTTTAATTGTATCGGATGTCTGTGAAAGCGAAAATAATGCACTTCTAAATTGGGGTTGGAGTTTGGAAATTTATTTTAGTTTGTTCAAGGTATTGCTTTGCGTGTTTTACGTCGGTAACTAATCTTTTTGGAAAAGGCTCGGACTAAATGACAAAACATGAACCGATGAAAATCTAAATTTCATCAAATTGATTATGACCACATTTATTCTATCTAAAACCTTTCGAGATATTTAGGTATCGTTTTTTAAGAATCGTTGTTTGTAAAATTATAGGCGGGTTTGACCAAGCTTTACGTAAATTAACTCATAACTAAATTGAATAATACCACCGACAACCTAAAACCCGTAAATAAACCGAGCAGAAACTCAAAACACCATTAAATAAAGTAAATTCATTTTGCGTATAAAGTCAAGCTGCCGCCGACTTAAAATATCTTTCTTAATTACAAAAGCCTTTGTTGAACGTATCTGATCTATGTAAGTCGGGGGAATGTTTTAAATAGCAACCCAACAAATAGGTTCAGGTACAGCGGAATTGCGAAATTCAACACTCAAATACTTGCAGCTGTCAATGTTATATAAAATCCGTAGTCGTACCCTATAGAATACTTGCAAAAAATATAATACTTATCTGAACCTTCTAAGCAGGGCAGCATGATAGAGATTTTAATCCCAATCCTTATCTACGCGACCTATATCTACTATGTGTCTAATGTAAGTGGCTTATCGAATTCAGAAATATGGCAATGCAGACCGCGTCTTGGGTACGCTTCCAAATAGAAGTGATGATTAGCTCAAGTACCTCTGGATTGTTTACAGCAGTCTGCAGTTAGCCCAACGGCTTAAATTATAAATACTAGTTTACATTTGTTTTTATCACTTAGATGTAATTTTCTGTGTTAGTAAAGTATTTATTCCTATAAATCATTTACTTATAGTTATGTCTATAAGTGCTATATTTGTTGTGTTAAAAAAGTGTCTACTGTTATGTACAATTTACTAACAGGCAATGAAGTTTATTCTAATACTACAACGATCTGTATAAAAATGTTCATAGTGCATGAAAATGTGTACGTAAACAACCGTAAAAATTTGAAGGAAGCTGTAGCGCTTCAGCCTGGTAGTTCATTTGGCGAACAATAGAGCGCGGTCCCAGCCCCCCAGAGCGACACAGTATAAATTGACTTCCCTTAACTTGCGCCCGCCCGCGGAAAATTGGGCGAAATCGATTTAAATATCTTAAATGTGACGGCTTATCTTGATCACAACCCTTACGAATGAAGGCTAGTAGCTTTTCCGGGAATTTAAAGCAACATTTACCGAACAAAATGCGTAAATGCTCTACCGTACTATACATTATAGTAAATTTACTTCAAGACGGATTTATTATTGATTGAACCTATAGGAAGTGTTATTTTGTCCATGCAAGTTCTCCATTTGTCCCAAGTACGTTTTTGCAACACAGTTAAAAATGACAAACATATCTCCCTCACAAGACTAATTACTAACGTAATGAATGAAAACTATTCCAACGTTTAAAAGCATGCATGTTCCGGATAATCAAAAGATGCCAATTAAATGTATGGAAAAGTACTAAGGGTAAGGCGAGATCTAGATAACTGGCCTGTCCCGTGTGCTGATGAATCTCGACTTGCACGCGAGCAATTCTTGACTTGATTGGCGAGCGTACCTTTCACAAACGAATAAAATAAAACATACTTTTGGAATATATTGGTCTTACAGAAGGTCTGTTTTTTTTCAATTTAGTTTATGGGCTTGATTTATTAAAATTTTACGTAGTCTACCTCACTCATATTCAAGATAGAGCGACTCTTCATTGAATATCTGATGCAGAGTCCTAGAACACAGTTGCACTTTTTAATATTTAAACCAATCCTTGAAGGGTACAAGCCTAACTCTTTTAAGGTAATGAATACCACAATATTAATCATAAAAATTGCATTTTCCAATGTTCTATTAATATTCACAATTATCAATTAAAAATTACCGCAAGTCGGATAGGTGTATTAGATTAAGTAACAAAACTCATCCAAATTCCCGACTTGTTTTCTGATTTTTCACCTCGTGTTGCTATTCGGGAAACCCCAAAAGAGGCGTGCACGTTACGGTAATACCCTGTAGGTTCGAGAGAGCATAACCTTCGTAATTAATCTGGACAGTCTATGAGGTGAAAGAGAGTTATTGGACAAGTTCATCCCCTGGACACAGTGTGAGCAATCATGTCCATTCTCTACTCATGTTTATTAGGGTTTTCTTAATCGTCTGTTTTATCAAACTCGTGTTCTTAGCTAGATTTAGCAATTGAAAAGATATCGTTTCAATAGTTTAATAAATAACACAGGTTGGTTGAACCAGTACGTTCTTAACGTATCTCTGTTGCCAGTATTGAGTCAGAAGTTTTTAATCAAATGAAGGAACAACCTAATTCCATGTCACAAAGTTCATTGAACAATGCAGTTGACTTATGAGTTATTATGCTCAATGCGACACAAGAACCGATTCCGATATTCAGAAGCAGTAACTTTATTGAATTGATCATGCGCAAATATTTATAGTTGGGGACGTAAGAAGATAGGGTCACAATTTAAGGAATAGATACATAGGTAAGTCACATAAATTGACATCGGTAGCAATCAGACAAATTGGCTCCAACCCCTACAGAATTAATCTGATTGTAGGTTTTCTTAGCCAACCACTTGGAGAAATTATAGGCGAGGGAGGGAGAATTCGCAATCTAAATTGTATTGTTTATTACTGGAGAATTATTTATGCAATGTTTTTTTATTCAATAGCGACGCAAAAAGCTAAACTTATCATTTTCCACAGAGACCACGTACATGCGTTTTTCACGAATTTAGGTAATCTTCATAAAAAAGTACCAGGAATGACCTCGGATAATCATAGTACCTACCTAGTTCCAGGAACCAGTGATTTTTTTATAAATGTTGAACTGTAGATTTCACAATAACTTGTCTACTTGAGTAACGTATACCATTTTTCATGAGCAGCTGCTTATCCGAGATTTTGTTCGCACGAAACTAAACCCTTGTATTCATGTAGTGGGTACGTGAATAAATATCCTACAAATCCACCTTTAAAATAAACAGTTCGGAGACATTTTTGCCTCATTCCGAGTAAACGATGCTTGAGATATTTATTGGGGGATGAATTGAGTTTCAAGGTATTGCTTCGTATTTGTCTCCGTTTTTTAGGGAGACAATAGAGCTGTTTTTCAAAAATATTGTCAGCTTTTTACTTCCTTATTTTTCAAAAAGTATCACAAATAATATCTCTGTATTTGCGTTTATAGTTGGCACTTACAGTTTTTTTTCCATTAGGCCGTAGCACCTTTAGATTTTAAATGCGAAAGTTTGGATAAATGTATGAATGGATATTTGTTACTTCTTCACGCCAAATCTACAGAACGGATCGGGCTGAATCTTTTCATAGACTTAGATCTAGACCTGGAATAAAACTTACTCTAAATGTTCCCATAGGATAGAAATAACCTCTAAAAGTTGTCATAGAAACAATGTGTGCCTAACCGCAGGCAGACACTAGTTAATATAAACGAAATACAAATCCCTTTTTCAATCCAGTTTCAACAAAAGTTAAATGCCACCCAAAATGTATCAAAGACTTACAAAGTTACAAAGTATTGAAACCGAATAAACTTACAAGGAAAGCCCATTATGAATAACAAACTCCTCCATCCACCAAACATTAATTACAACTGCTCAAGACTTAAATTCCTCTCGGAAAAACTGATTATCTAATTAGAAGAAAGCCTCTGTAAGAGTTTCCTGCAGGCTAATCACAAATTAATGGGGGCCGTGTCGTGGTGATAATAACTCCACACACCACCCCGCTGTGTCAACCCTGAATCTTTCTTGTGGTGTTTTATTCTGAAATGAGTTCTAGATCGGGTATTTTAGAGCATAAATTGCTTGCTATTTTGTATTGTTTTAGGGTTACAGTGTTTTGTCGGATAATTAACGGAAATAAAACTGACCGTCTTGTTACATAATACCCATGGAAGAGACCAATATCCACATATGTGAGTGACCTATTGCAAGTATGGGTCGCTCTTTCGAAATATTGCATAATATGTAATTCGTTAAATTTTACTTACGAATGTTAAAGGCCCAACTTTCATGTGAAACTTTGTAGCGTTGTACTATAACGCATTCTGTGTCATCGCTCCGCCGCGTTAAGAATCTCATCAATTATGACGCAGCCACCCTCGCCAGGCTCAGCCTAGGTTTTGGCAGCAAAACTGTTGCTGAATGTGTTTTGTAGATGGAAAATTCTAGGCTTTTGTTGTATTCTTTATTGTATCTTTGCATTTTATAGGGGGGTTTAGAGTAGTCTGAAGGCTTGAATGCAGATTCAGGCTTTATATTATCAGCTAAAGTTTAAAATACATATTTTAAAAAGCTTAAAATATCGTCTGAACTTTTATGCCGTTAAATACAAATCTCATTGATTTATTTAGTTTTGAGAAGCCAAAATATGCTATGAAAATGTAGCCCGAGAATGATAATGACTATAAAATGGCTTATAAAGTTGCCAGCTAAAACAATAAACTGTAATCTCACAAAAGGGGAGTTTACGCATAAATACAAAACTGGAGCAATTAATTCGAAACTAACATAATTATGTTACTTTACAAACATGCGAGACGAATTTGAATTAGAGTAATTAAACGTTGGATTTAATTTAAATAATTTAGATTTTTGAATTTATTTATTATTTTAATGTACGGAACACTGACTAATGGTCTCTACATAGCAACGCTTCCGGTTCCAAACCGCAGTTGATTTGTTGTTCCGTCGCGGAGAGTTACTGGCCTAATGTTTGTATGTAGCGTTTGTCGCCATGTGGCATCCTCACACCGAGTTTAGTAAATATAGAATGACTAATGCCGGCGTGTAGGTCTACTCTTAGATGGGACGCGGTTACTTGTGTTTTATTCTTGGATAATTTCTTCGTTAAGACGGGATTTTTCTTAGGATAGTATTTTGATCAAACTACGTTTGTTGAATTTTCGAGTAGAAACTCTCCGAAACTAGCTCTGAAGATTGTAATTAGTAAAAATTTATCATAATCATCATCATCAACGTATATTAGTCCACTTCTCGACATAGACCTCCCCTAATGAGCACCATAGCGCCCTGTCTTCAGCTTGACGCATCCAGCATATGTCTGCAGTCTTTCGCAGGGGGTCCCACCGGACCGGAGGGCTTCCTAAGTGTAGGACGCCTAACGGCCGTAATGTAGGACGGTAAACGTAGTTATGTTTGCTGAGTCGCAGTCTCCACCGCTGGGGGAACACGTTTACCCCAGCGGTTGTCGGTTCTGCTCAGAGGGTTTTCTTTTTGCCAAAAATAAACCAGAAAGTTTAAGCCGCTCTAAAATTGAACGGATTTTATTTAGCAGTCTGCAATCCGAATGGTATCACCCTAAAGCGGGTCTTGTTGTTATGCCATGAATATAAATCGTGATGAATTCGTGGGAGGGAGAGCCAGGGAGAGAAGGCCTCAAGGGCTTTTTTCTTTAAAATAACTTTTGTCAGTGTAATTCGAAGGAGCCGCGAGATTTACGGAAAGGTGGTGTCACTCCGGTAATTAGTTTTTAACTAGTTCTGATAAGGGTCTGCGTGGTTTATGCGAGCTTTGTAATAACTTGAAACAAATGACTGCGGAACAAATGACGGCTTGAAATAAAATTCAAATCCTCGCAAAAAAACAAAACACAAGACCTGGCAACAAAACAAAAGCGTCCGGTATTTCTCCTCACGTCACAATATTTTCATTGTTACCATATTTAGCGCCTTGCGTCCCATCATAAAACAGGAATAAAGTTTGATTTATGTCAGCACAAAAAGAAAGTTCTTCTACGAAACTTCTTTTATTCTCGAAGAAAGTTTCGTAAAAAACTAGAGGCGCTTAGAAAAATAAAGCAATTTTCTAGCTCAGGTGTGTGAGATGTTCTTTATCTAACTTTGCATCCGAACCGCTTTGTTTATGAGGGCATAATTTTAGAAGTTTTTTTTACATTTTATTACATCTTACAGCGAACATCTTTTTACCTGTCAAGGCTTTTAACCGACAACGGCACAATTGTTGTTTTAAAAACTCCTAAAAAACTATGTCGATGCTACCTGTTTTTATTCACAAAAATTGTGTCACGGCCGTTAAAAGTTTAAAAAGGCTTTTGTAATTGTTAAAAAGAAACGAGAGAAAGCTACATCGCATTTTAATGGACACGGAAAATATAATTTGAAATACTCTTTACGGTTACCATAATGTAGCCAAGTGGGCCAAAAAATGGTTGTCACCGTCTGGCATAGTACATTAGCATGAAGGGTGTGAGGCAAGGAGGCTTTATCAGGAGGGCCTTTCTTGAGGGAGGGCCAAATAATGCGATATTGCTCGTTTGTGCGAGGCCCTATTTATCTATTAAAAAACGTGAGATTTATGACCGCGTATAGGAACTTCAGGAAGTTGTATGTTGTTCTTTTGAGGTCGGAGCAAGTATAAGAAATTGATTCTTGCTATTTTCCCGCGCTGTATAGGTCTAATATTTTTTTTCTGAATCCATTGTGTTTTATCAGAAAACCTTTAACGCGTTGATGGTCTAATAACTGTGGTGGTCTAGGAATGGCCGCTTTTCCCTCTTTATTTTACTTCTAAGTACCAACCTAAATCGTCGTGTTACAAACATGAGAAACATGTGCTGTAGGAAGTTCGAAATAGCTTTTCAGCTACTTCTAACAGTGTCCGTTTCTTCGTTAATTCGAGCTGGGCTCACGGAAAGTCGTGAGGCACGTGGCTCCTCAATGAGCCCTTGATCTGACAACATGTCATTATGACGGTTAACAGAACGGAATTTAATAAATAGACACAAATTGCTATAATACAGATCCTTTAGAGAAGACTTGGGGGCTTCCTTAACACAGGTCACTAGGTAGAGATCAATACCTACCTACACACCATCATTGGTTACGAAGCTATTCGAGGTTGTCTTTCAAAAGGTTTTTCTTATACCAGTTTACATTACGTTAATAAAAAGCGACAAGTAATTTACCCTAATTACTTTAATTTACAGCCAGATCTGACCTTTTAATTGCTTTTTTCCCTCCAAATGGCTAGGAAATTGAGGAAGATAGGTAGTTATGTGGCGCATTGTTGTTCCAATGACAAATAATGTCAGATAATACCACAGTATCGGGTGTTGCCCGCTTTAGCGCTATGTTTCGAGCCAATATTCTGAGTTGATAATAAACATACATCATGTAGGTATGCAGTGAACGGGATTATTTGGTGCGGTAGATTTATTTGTGGTGGCCATAGTGCTGATTATCATAAGTAGATTTTGTTAGTCTAGTTAAGTATCGCGCAGAACTTCAATAGCAAATAACCTTAAATTGGGTCTGTGTCCAGCCAAGGGGATGGCTGGACTACTAAAATATTTTTTGTGGCATTTTATGGCAAACAAGCATGTGGCCTGCCTGATGGAAAATGGTTACCACATCCTATGAATGCCTGCAACATCAGGGACATTACACGCGTGTTGTCGACCCTGTATGATATCTCGTTAGTACCTACCTTGTCGCATTAAAGTTGTATTGCTCGACAACCACGTCTAGTAGTGAGTCAGTCTGGTAGTGATCTTTCTTCTAACAAGCTACTATAAAATGTATATCTACCACTTAGTCCACTGTACAGCACAATGTTTCGCACCGAGAGTAACCCGTGACAGATGTTCAACTCCAGCTACTGTACTCCGTCGGGTTACATAATAAATAATACTCTGTGAGTTAAGACCCCCAGCGAGGAAGCAAGAGCTTGTTTACTGCTCAACCCCAGCAGTATTGTGGCCACCTACGCTATATATTTTGCTTAGCAAATTGCTCAGTTCGCTCGGTGTCTAATAACCCTTTAATGAAGGTACTACGATGTTAATATTGTTTGTGTTGGTACAGGGAGGGCGTCGTCGGTGCAAATTTTACAAAAAACTGACTTGAGTTTATTTTGAAGAGACCGTCTGACTTAATTGTAACACTCTGTTAAAAGTTTTTTTTTGCAAAGTAATCTTTAGTAACCTTTAATTGTTTCCGTAGCGGAGTTGGGTCAAAATATTACCTGGAACAACAAAAATGTAAATTAAAAACAAATTTTACAGCATTTTAACACACTAGTGATGGGAATAGGTGAGGCTCTGCTGAGTATCGATAAATATCTGATCAATGCTCGTTTTGACATAATATCAAATTAATATAATTTCTCTGCAAGTACCTAATTAATTATATCAGTAATATTTTATTCAGTAAAATATGTACCTATATTTTAGCGTGCTTTGCGGAGATACATTTAATTTATTTCAAACATGCAACTAATACAACATTCATGTTAGTATGGCTATTTCTATCAAAACTAATATCAGCTCATTTGAGAACAAATTAAGTTTATTGTCAATTAGATAATAATTATTATTATGTTTTCGTAACTGGGATGTATTCTTAAACTCTTGACTTTCTATCAGATGAATGTAATTTTAATACTAATAAAACACACATAAAGTTAGGACTTTGGCATACTGTTATAAATCAAGGGGCGTTATACGCCATGTTTCACGTGTTCAATATCTCTCAGTCACGCTTGTGTAATTCGTTATCATCTGTCCCGTTTTAACGCTGAGTTGGAGCTTTCGAAGACTCAAGGGAGGGGGAACCTGTCTTGTCGTGACGTATTACTGTGCCAGCGGTCGGTAGGGTCAGACCTATTCTTGTTCCATCTTATTAATAATAAACTTATTTTGTGGAAAATGCTTGGACTTTCCACAGTTTCTATAAATTACATCAGAGTATGGAGGATATAAATATGTAAAGGATAGAAGCAGCTACTAATGAAGTACTCGATGTGAATATCGATATCGACACAAGTGCTAATTACTTAGCCGCGACACCGCACTAATTTATGCCAAGTAGGTTCTCAATGCAAATCGCAAGTTCGATTCTGGAATAGACAATGTGAGCTAAAGTTTATTGGACCACCCGCAAAATTCTCAATGGATCCTTGTTAGACATAAGTAGTTACCTACTCAAAATACCTATTTTCTTATAACGGTTCTTTATTATACTTATAAGGTTTTTGTGAAATATAGATTCTTTTTGTAGGTTTTAAGAATAACTGTTCTAACAAATTGGGTAGTACTGAAAATAAACGTTGGCAACATTGATGCATAATGGATTATCTTACTCCAGAGATTTTATATTTGCACATAAATTACCTGTGGCGAGGCGAGCAGTCAATTGTAAAAGTGAATCACGTTTCGCACATGATAGAATTATTAATAAATTTCTTAGTAGCTCATCATTAAAGATGGATAAATCACTATCAACGTTCACTTTCGTTGATCATATAAATATGAGTCTAAAGTCAAGTTGAAAATGTGTCGATGAGTTTTAAAGTATTATTTTTGTTTCACCATCAAACACAAATCAATTGGTTGAAGCATGTGGAATCAATAAGTTCTCTTAGTTATTTGTAGTGACTAATTCCTCGGCCATTAAAAGTATTCCGTCCTTGTAGGACATCTCATTGGTCGGCAATAAATAGCGCGTTATCTCTCGATATCGAGCGCAGTCCGCACTGCGACCTACCCCCACTCTAATGAATTACACAATGAACTCTCGTCTAAATACAGAAAAAAGCTTTTAAAGGCACATATCAAAAATGCCCACAAAAGCCTACTAAGACAGGACTGTGAGATTTATAGCACTCCCTTTGTTAAATCACGTAATCTCCACGTGGAGCCGCGATATAAATGGAGGTAAATGAAAATAAATGTAGTTCCTCATTCTGTTGCTTACCTATTTACATTGTGCCCACGCATAAATCAGGCTGTATTTAATGGTAATCTATTTTGAAAATTACCTGTTAAATCACATTAGGACAGATAAGGCATTGTTTAGGGTATGTTTTGTTAAAAAAAATGTTTGTCGGTCGTCGCGGTCGAGGATATAATGCCTTCAGGGTGGCATTTACATCACCGGGTCCTCTCATATATAATGCGACACACGGCGCGGAATATATTAAACTGGTGCAGATTCGATAAAACAGATTTCGAAGTTTTTAATTAAAGGTATATGTTTAGTAAGATGACAAAAAGTAATTTAACGACTTAAATCATCGATATTGCTAGTGCGTGGGCAAGCATCGAATTTAAATTAACAAGAATTTATGTTCTCCGTTTCGGCTTTCCGATAGGACGTGTCTGCCAGACACGCCATAGGCTCATTTCAAACTGCTTTCGGTTATCGGAAACTCATTAGCTACACTCATTAGCTACCTCAGTGAGAATCAAAGAAAAATTAACCGTATTTAAAATATTAATGAGCGCCACTGAAATCTTAAAACACAAAGCAAATAATAAAAATAATTAGTGACAAGATATCCCGCAGTCACCGACCGGGCGGACACCACGTAAGTTTCGCCTACATACGAAAAGCGTCATGCAAACGCAATAAGAAATAAGAGGTAAACAAAACGAACTGGCCCGCAGCGATAAATCACAGGCAGATTTACCCAAAAGATGCTGATGCTGTGAGAACTGTGACAGCAAGCGTTGGGAATTCTCAATAAAGTTTGTTTACTAAATCCTAAACTTATAAAAACTGGTCCGTTGTCAAAATATGCATGTTGTTTTGAATTGTAACGTTTTTGATCGTTTGACTAAATCAATAAAAATCCTAATTAGGTCAACTTTATTTTCATAAAAAAAAACAAATTCCAATCTATTAATTTTTATAAACGTAAACGCCTTCCAACCCACAATCGATAGTTAACACAGGTAGGTAGGTAACCATTTTACCGTATCAAAAAGCGTGCAGTGGTGGGTCCATTTATTCGGTTTATCGATACGTGACGCTGCAATTAGCACATCACTAGACAAAGCGCTCTCGGGTATGCGAGCCCACAAATCATACAGATAGCATCTTCTACAAATTTGAATCGGATCTTATTTATGATTTGCCTTTTTCACGGCTACGTTTTGGGGAAAACTCCAATATAAATCACTGATAAATGGTTATTGGGTTTTGTACCTACCTAATTTAAACTTTGTTTCCGTTACCGCCCACCATATTTTGAACGTTTTCCAAGCAAAGTCATGTTTAGTACTTTCCAATGGGCAGTTTGTTTACTCTGTTCATTGACATAGTCCCTCCCTAAACATTTCCAATTAGACAACACTACGGTGAAATCTAATTGGTGAAAAAAGTTGAGGAAAATAAATAAATTGGGGAGAATTCCCACGAACCTTCTCATTATACGAAACAACATAATAATCATAACAAAAGCATGTACAAACATCGTACTTGGTTAAACAGCAATCGCATAAACAAACCCCAACAATAAAGAGAAATAAACGGTCGAGCACGCCATCCAATCGCACCTTGAATCGCACATAAACCGATGAACACCGGTAGAATTGAATACACCTCTCTCAACAAGAGCATCCAAATATTGCATTCCCCACCGTACTCGGTCGGGTAATATCGGGCACAAGAGTAGACTTCGTTAGTGCCCATAAAATCGTTTACGACCTGCCGAAGAACCCTCTTCAATAAACGTGCGATAAAAGTTCGGTTATACGGAGCTAGATGGCGGCACTAGTGGTCGCTTGAACGTTGCAACGATTTTACTGCCATCTATGGAGCTTTTTAAGCGTTTTAGTATGGAGGGACAGAGACAGACTGAGCTTCGTCAGCTTGCTATTTCTTTTGTTTGGCGCCGTTTCTGAAATTCGGGAATTTTATTTACGCTGAGCTTGCTATTTTTCTTTGGTTTTCATTCAATGTGAATCTACTCTTGATTATCCTTATTTATTTTTGGGTAGAATTTAAAAGAAATAATTTAGAGTATAGCTTTTAGGAAAGCATGCTGAAAAATGTATTAAAGGATATTTTTTTTAGTACTCTAATACCAATAATAATTACTTAGTTAACTTATATTGGTCACTTATCTATCTCAATGTTCAATCTAGGTAATGAGGTAACTATTTTGAGGATTTTCCAAGGTCAGCACATTGTGCCAAGCAGTAAGGGCTTCTACATAGCGAAGTTTAAAATTCGATTTGATGTGATGAACGGTTTCACGCGCATTACGCCCGCCGGTCGCGGTAGGGTTGCCACCGAGTTGGAAAATTTTTATTCGGCGCCATTTGTAGTACCTGACAGCAAGGAATTTTCACAATTGAAGTAATGCGATTCTTAGGTCCAATTTATCCGTTTGCTGCCACTAAGATCAACAAAAGTATGTTCAGCTTGATTGAGTTCAAATTCGTAATACCTATTTGTGTGACATGACATGAAAGCTCTTGAACTCGGTTTAGCGCTTGAACCGGATCAACTTTATGTCGGTAAAATGCGCTGAACTCGTTTAAAGCGCTAAACTGAGTTTATCTTATAATGAACGCGTTCAATTGCAACGGTAAAATTGGACCTTAGTCTTGGAGATTTAAAGTTTGTGAAGAAAATTATACCTAGACCTAGGTAAACGCTTATGACGTGGCTCGTCGATTATGTAGGTTGGTAGGTTTGCATTAGAGCCGTACCTAAATGGTTCACGCAAGTAGACAGACAACCTGGTTTCAGATGTCTATTTGCGTGAACGTTTTATGGCTGCAGTTGTTTTGGCAGTAGGTAGGTAGTTGTTTTAATTTTTTAATTAGAAAAGACTTAAAATTTACATATTTTGAGTGCTCGCAAAACATTTAATAGCGTTCATAATTATGAAAACAAACCATTAATTTATGCTTTTCAAAGAAATAAGCATTTAAATAATTAGTCAGCCCTAACCTCGTTCGATGGTGGTCTCATTTGATCACGCCCTTATATGATGTTTTGCTTTGTTCTCATATAAATTACATGAATTGCTCAAGGAACCAACCTTGGACCTCTTCCTTTTAACTTATACGTACATACTGTTAAGCGCTATTAAATTATCTAGATAGCTAAAATGACGCTTAGAAAATCGCTTTACTTCAGCGTGCCCACCATTAAAAGTTTTTAAATTGGGTATAAAAGCAACTCAGCAATCAATTACCTTCAAAGCTCATTATTTTACATCCGCTTCGCAAAACAGGCCCTTGGACTGTTGTATGCAACTAGTATGCCAAGATAAAAAATTAACCTATATGAATTGTATTTTAAATCTCGTAAAACCAAAAATGTGTTGCACTTGGATATTGAGGTACTGTCTGTCATCTATTTATCTACTTTTATTTAAAAAAAAAAACTCATTTCTACTGTCAATGTTCTTGGAACCATTCAAATTTTTAAAGCAACGATAAACAAATGCTTAAAGGCTTGTACACATTAGGCGCTCGGCGTTGCGTTCAGCGCGCGTTAGTAGCGTACATACAGCGCGCTAAGTACGGCGTTTAACGAGCTTTACCAAGGTGTCCATACTCGGCTCAGTTAGGAAATGGACGTCGAAGTGATTGCTTGTATGGCTCCTATACCGTCGCTACAAAAGACGACGGCAGAGACAAAGAGCATTTTGGGTGCACTTAATACTACGAGATAGGCTGACGCATGGAATATTTGTAACATTGTATCCCAAATTAAAACAGTATGAACCTAAGTTTTTCTAATTATTTTAGAATGTCCATAAAATTATTTGATGGCTTACTCCATGTTATAAAAGCGGGTATTACTGGTGATTCAACAATTTTAAGAGAATCAATTTCCAAAGCGCGCGTTAGACGCACGCTTGATCAGAAACGCGCGCTTGCATGTGTGCACCTCAATAAGAAGAACTGATTCTCAAAACGCGCGTTACCAAAGCGCGCGCTTCAAAACGCCTAATGTGTACTCGCGTGAATGAGTGCAATTAATCAATTGCCAAAATCAAAATAGATAAAAATAAAATTAAAACAAAATGTGTTCACAGAATAAATCTCAATAAAATTGATCTCATCTTGAATAAAATCATCTTCCTGAGATTTGGAGTACGGTTTGCAGAATAATAATTATCATTTTGAAAGTATGGCATCCAATCTTAGCAGCAAAATACCAGAATACAAAATACCTATGGTGTTTATTTTTTAAATTATTCTGGGATTAGTAAATAAGTAAATATTACCCAGTAAGTAGACTCTCAAGCTATCACCTTGAGCTAGGATTTTATACGTTGTACAAATATGAAGTTTAATACCTGTTTATTTACAGTAGGAATATTTAAAGTAAGATTTTCGTAGTAAGGTTTTTACACGAAAATTCAATAAAAATCTACATCAAACCCTTTTTCTGCTAACCTTATAAACAGGTTCTCCCATGGCATTTTATTTATACCTACTAACATCTGAACGCTAAACGCAGCGTTATCTACCTTTTCATCAAAATATTTCAAATTGTTTTACCAATAAATTGGTTTTGTTTTTTTATTGAAACAATTGAAGGATTTACGAACCGACACGATGTTCGTTCATTCTCGCTCCGGGGTTCGACAAATTATCAATATTTAAATTTATAATGAGGTACCTTAAACTGCTATATTGTTTCATTGTTTAACTTTCCAGTCTTTGATAATAAGTCTAAAAATGTTGTTAAAACTACGAATTTTTTAAATGTTTTATCAAGGTATTTTCCATGATTGATATAATGACTGCTTTCAAGGTTATAATTATTTTATCAAACCAATTAAATCCAAGCTAAGCCCCGGCTTAAACTTACGGGAGCCTAACAAAAGATTTTATTATCTGTATATCTTTGTACAGAGTGGTGTTTTGCGCAATTATAACGATAGTGATCGGAAGCAACTGATATGAAGCATGCATTTCGTTTCGCCTCGTGGTGCCTACTTTATGATTTATTTACTCAGGTTCGTATTTGACAGTAGATATTTAAGCGCGAATAACGAGAGATCAAACTTTACTTTTCAGCTTGCTTTTGTGTTGTATGTTTCTTCCTTGTTTATGTCAAATTTCCTGAATTTATTGTTTCCAAAAAGTTTAATCAATATTACCTTCATTCTTGCAAGTTTCTAATAGCAAATTTTATTATTGGTATTCTTCTAGGTAGGCAGTGCGTAAAGTACTTATTGAGTCATTAATTATCTACACCTAGCTTTATAGCTTCATTAATGTTAATAATGCATCATTTATTTTTACGATTAATTCCTCAGATGTAGAGCATACTTTGTTGTGACTATAGCGTATCGCGAAAAACTTTATGCTGGGTTCTGTTTAACTTTGAAGGATGATACCACAGAGTCACAGGTCTACCTGATACTTTGGTGTAAAAAAATATTTTATTATGAACTTACATTACCTACCTTAACCTTCCTCAATTTTAATTGGTTTTATAACATAAAACGTACCTATTTCTATAGTTTTGCATAATTTAAATTTAAATTTGTTAATATCGAACCGTTAAATGGCATTGCAGAGAGGAAGTGCTGTTTAAAAAAACAGCGTTTTTGTAGACTGATAATAATCTCTGATCATTATTATTTTATCGGAACATAAAGGTATGTAATACTTTAGCAAAATCACGAGCTTTCGAGAACCGTACACAATGTACCGCAAAATCCAAAACGTCTAATCAGTAAAAATCCCGTAAAACCAAATTAAACCAATTGGCAACACCTTAAAGTCCATACTCCTATAAATAACGCCTGATTTATGAAAATTTATCATACTCTTGAGGCTTAATTTTGAAATGATCCATTCTTACTTCCAGAAGGTACCAAATTCATTTTTGATGACACAGGAATTCCAACCTTTTAGGTCAGTAAGTAAGATGAAATTCATTTAGTCGATTCGTGTGAAGCAGACAGATTTCTATGGAAGGTTGGAAGTGTGTCTGCGTATTGTTTTGATAAGCTGCAGAACGGGTTTGCTTGATTTATTCGTGGTATGATTTAAAGCGAAGAATCTACTCACTTTGGTATTGATGGTTCTATTTTTAGCTCTTTCTCTTTAAACTTTTAGACAATGCACGAGTCTAACTGTGTCAAGGCTACTACGCCGTTTTAATTCGGAACAAAAGGTTTATATAAATAAGTCCTCTCTGTTTTCCTAGACTAAAATAGTTCAAGACAAAGCAGGTGACCAACTGAGCAAGTCAAAAATTAGGCTACGTGCACACCATTTTTAATGGTAGCGATACATCCGCCGGCGAGCAGTAATTATGGAAGTGCTCAATTAAATTATAATGGCAGGGTTGTCTGTGCATTCGTTATTCTTAGATTGGCAGCCCTGTCGCTCCGGGCCAATAGGGACGCTGTACTGCGGCGCCTGAGTATGATCGCCCGCTGAGCTTGCGGTGTTGCCAACTTGTAGAAATGTTGTTTATCAATTTATAGCCAAATAGAGTAGAATGCGGTTCTATGTCGACATTAATTTGTAGTTCACTTAATATTGTGCATGTAACATAATAACATGTATCTGAACTCTTTTACTTACTTTACCGGTCAGGTTTCATCGGTACTTTAACTACTTGGTCCAGACAGAAAGCCAAAAAAGTATTATTTATGTAAGTTAAGTGCCTAATCAATAAATTCGGTCGCATACGGAATTTGGTCTTTGAATTTTTTTATAAATATTTTGTTAGATTAAAAATTAACACATAACTTACGTATGCCAACACCACAGTCATCTATCTATATAGCAGTCATCAGTATGACGCAACGCTAAATCTATATCAAATCGCGTGGACTTCGTACCCAATTTACGGAAATAACCTATTTTACTTTACAAATCGAAGCAAATTTGCTTCCCAATCGGAATACCATTAGGAAAAACAAGTCGCAATTTTCCTACTAAAACATTCACACACTATATGAGCTGAATATATATAGGTACGTAATATGAAGTAAGCATTGTAAACATAAAGGGATGTATAGAGACAGCTTTTTGATTTCATAGGTATGGTGAAAGAAAACTCTTTTAGGCAACTATTTTTCAGGGTTAAGCTCGCCTGGTTTATAATTTTTGTCATATTAGATAAGTAAGAGCAGTGGTCCAATAGGTATAGGCTGTGGAGGTGGAGGAGATAGGTAAGAGCTGTAGTGGATTTTTTGTGTACGTTAAATAATTACAGAATTCACAGTACCTATCAATGTCCTGTCATACAATATTGTCATAAATATTACTAGTCCTAATGGTACTAGGTGTACAATATTTGTAATAAATATAAGTATAGTATAAGCCCTCACACTCAGGGTAATCTAAGAAAACTAACAATATCTCAAAAATCGGTTCGGTTTCAACGGGATTTGAACCTTCCTTCAGGTGGCGCAATTGGTAGGTACGCATTCTCATACGTATTCTTAGAAATTGCCCGAGTGCGAGCGCTTACGCACTATATAAAAAAACCTTAGAATAAAGCATGGAAAAGCACATTTCAGGACCTTGAGTTTTCAATACTAGCTGTTTTACTTTTCGTTAGTCTTTTACCTACACTTATTTCAGTCTTGCGTCAGTATAAGTTAGTATTTAAATTATTACACATATTTATATTCAATCTAGGACGCTCTATGTCGCTCAACGCTAGTCTCTACGTCAGCTATAAATCCACGTAAAAATTTGCTAATATATTGCAAGGTCGAATAGGCTATACTCTAGTATAACAGGTTGATATCTGTTCATACAATTTGTATGATCAATGTGATGTCTACTAATGTCTTAAATATAAATGCTTTGTAAAAAAAAACTGGTTAAACATACTACATACCTAATTTTTTATTACCATACCATAAAATTATTGTCTTGTTTACTGATGGCATGATTGTTTGATTTCGACAGTCTTTATTGTAAATGGTGCCTGATTTATATATATATATCATATATATATATATTGCATTTCGTTTGAAACCATAAAACTGTTTATTTCATATAAAAGATCCTTTAACATCGTTGACAAACCTCACTCACGGTCGTTTTTTACTATCTAGAGTTATTAACAGACTGCGATCGAATGGTAGGTAGTATTTTTTTAACCTCATTCATGATCTGTTATTATTATTGTTCTTGGAATCAATTAGAGTGACCAGACCACAAAGTCACAGTTGCGATCAATTCAAATACGTTATTTTCAATTTTCTTTTATATATGTGACACTTCTAGTGTTTGATCTCCAAATTTGTGTGTCTTCTGGTTCTAGTTGGTACTTAGCAATACCTCAAAATAACATAATACAAAATAATAATAATAATATAATACTAAGAACGCACTAGTTTTTCTCAAAATTTAAATTTACAAAGTTTTTAAAAGTATTATAGTTTTTTCAGTTTCTTGACTCATTCTAAGTTCCTCTGTCCACCTTTGCCATATTTATGCTAATCGTACCTCATTAAAAACCTATAGGTAGGTACAGTTAAAAATAATAAACCCTTCATATAGAAAAGTACTAGTACGTACTGCAAATGCCCAGTGTGAACACTGAACAGGTTCACTAACCTGCAATGATTAGTAGATCAACATCGTAATGCCACACACAATTACCTATCGACCAGTTATTTGTTTTATGTAAAAAATATAGGACCTTACTGCACCGTGATAGAGTTTAATATCTAAAGGGTTTTTCCTGCTTTTGTGCTATCCTACTCAACATAATATTTTATTATTTAGAATTGTTGTTTGCGCCTACTAAAATAACTCAGTCGCACTTAATATATCCATAGTAATGCAATAATTCATAGAGATAACCCTTCACTCACCTTCCGTATTAGTTAGCAAATCGTAAATAGCCCTGTTACACGCAACGCTATCATCATCCTTTGAAATTGTGTATGCCTTCTTGCAAATCTCAGATTGTGGCAAAGAATTTAGGTTACAGAGTAGGTAACTTTTGGCCATCTCATTCTAGGTTCAGGTTTCAGGAGAGTCTACTATCTACGATATTTTGTTATTCTATCTTGTTGCTATGTTTATTAATTTCTCATTCACATGTAAAGAGGTCCTAATTAACCTATATCTGCCGTAATAGGCCCATTTCCACATAAAAATCATAATTGATAAGAGCATGCGGTACTATGAAGCATGAGACACGTAGATCCATACTGTTATTACTCACGCGATCTCGATATAAAGACATAAAATATCCTAGCTCCCACTAGCCGAATTATCGTAGTGTTTTGTCTGGTAAAAAGCGTGGAAAAATTGCTGTGAACTAAAGCATAAATTGTGTTCGAGGGATCCAGAGTGATTAGAAAAGCTGTTATGCATTTCTCTCCTTCTAAATTCGAATTGAGTTCCATCACAAAAACGTTTATAAAACGGAAATGTTTGTGGTCGTTCGGCCAATTTCATAAATTGAATCTTAAACGCGGTTAACTTTGTATAAATATTCAATTGAAATATTTATACAAAGTTAATAATAATATTCTTACTGTTTTTAATTTTGAAATATTTTATTTTCGTAAGTCAAGTTTAAGACAATACCAAATTATTATTTTCTAATAATTTCATAATTTCGTCGTTAAAATATGTGTAAAATAAAAAGACTATTAGATCAATATTTTATTAAAAAATTACAAGATATTATGAACACAAAATTGTAGTAAGAATATAATAAAACCAATAGGTCTTAAGAATTGTACGCTATTTTGTTTTGAATTCGTCGCCCCGGATGCCTAGGGAAACCTACCAGCTGTTACATTCTTCAAAGAGTACGTGTTTTATCTCAATATTATATATCATCCAGTCTAGACGCTTAATAGCTTGGTCACAGGAAAATATAAACACAGAACTTTAATATCAGGCCGGATTAGTAGTGTGAAACATAATATTTATTTTTAACAATGTTTTGGATATTTCCGTTATAGATCTCAATGTCAATATACATAGATACAATTCATCAGGTGCTCTCATTTTAATTATTAATTAGGTATATAATTGAAGACTCAACTCACAAAGTTATGTCACACCCAAAAAGCTATATAAATTGGGAGTCACCCAAAAAGCTATATAAATTGGGATAGGAATAACTTAACAGGTTAAAAAACTTAGAACTCAGAATAGCTTATTAATTCTTTGGATTTTGTCTCAGCTAAGTATACTCTGCACTCACCATAATAAACTAATGAGTAATAAATAATAATAAGTGTGGTTTCGCATCCACAAAATGTTATAAAATCTATAGTTAGTAGAATAACTTAATTTTATGAGAACTTAAAACAATAGCAATAAACTAGTAACAGTACCTACATACACATTTTGCGAGGTGTGAATTATTTACTTAATTATACAAAATAAACGGGATTAATTATCAAACCTTTAACTTTTATTTGCATATTAAATACATTAAGTTGGTAATTATTAGTTTTTCTATTGTATGATCTATCGATAAGAGCTATAATGAGAGTAAACTTTAAAAATAAACAGGGAACAATGGATCAAAACCTAAAAAACATGTTAATTAAAAAACACAGAGTAGGGGAAAATTCGGAGCATAACTGAGTAGACAAGTCCTACATGACCCACAATGCCAGCGCTACCGGTAGGTAGAACTAAAAGCTCTAGAATAGACATTTGTAAAATATTACCGAACATCGCCAATGTTTACTAAATAACATTTTTCACTCGGTTTATTGCAACAGTAGCGTAGACAGATTCTTGTTTTGAAATAGTTTGGTGTTTAGCTGAGTCACTTTTTTAAATTTAAATCAGATTATATAGACCCACACTCCAGCCTAATTCAGCGAACAAAATTGATCCACAATCTTTAAAAAAAAGAGAACTTAACCTACAAATTTGATTTTTATACATACTTGCATTACTTGACGTAAAAAGATTACGAAGACGTCAAAACATTTTATGCATCCCATAATCAGTATCGTTAATTACCTGTGAAGTATGTATTGTATGGTGTCTAGGTTTGGGAAATAATCATTAAAACTTCAGTAATTCAAAAGAAACGCTATGAAAACGATATAAAACACCAAATTCATCACGTTTATTGTCTGCGCAGCGTACGTTGCTGGTAATTTTTATTGAGGCCTTGAACTTGTACACAGTTTTGTCGGTCGATAATTCTACTGCTTTATTACCTTTCGCATTACTCGCTCTTGTTATATAATTTATTTTTTGACTCTCTATTAATAGAACTGTTTGCTTATTTAGTCTATATTTTGTAGTTCATACAGTTCAATCTTAAAAGAGGTTTGGGTAGAGTTGATATTTTGTTTGCATTCATCATTGTAGGAGTAGGAATATAAATATTATTTTGTTATTAAATGTAGTAGTTTCTTATAATTAAAAACCCAGTTTCGATGTAGGTATGTTAGGGTTATATTCTTAGAAACAAAATAATTACGGGCACTACCTATTATTTTGTTATAATCTGAAGTCACTTTTATTCGACATCTGTTTTAAAACTACTCTGTGTTACTTTTAAACGACGAAAACCTACAAACCATTGTTTATATGCCAGCTAACATAGTAATGAAATCAATAACGAGTGACTATTAATAGGTATCGTAATTAGCATCATGTTATAAACGGATGTTTGACCAATTAGTTATATTTTAATTATTGACCCTTCCACTTGGCTTTATTTTTGCCCTCCTGCTGGCCTTTTAGTTTTACTTCGAAGATAAATAAAATGGGATACAAAACATTATTATTAAATTTAAAAAACAAGCCGTTTACTTTTATAAAGTAGTATATGGATAAATCTATACTTTTATTCATTATATTATCATAATCACTCGGTGCGCAAGAGCATAACAAGGAATTTGTACCGAGCTCTACCAAGCCCTACGGCTGGTAACGGCAGTCTGTCTTCGTGCTTTTCAATAGTTCGGCGCTGATTTATTGTTGAACTTTATTCGAATTTAATTTAATTTACTTACTTTTTTAATATCTTGTCGCTGCATGTTTTCATATTTTTTGATCTTCAATTACTTGTGGCCTCAAAATTTTTATAGAGCAGTGATTTGAGCCGTCATAACCACTTTACATAAAAAAAACTTGACTCGGTACCGACCACAAATTATGTAGATTTAAATTTAGTTGTTTTGTGATGCTTTGAGTCCTTAACGTATAGGTACTAAGTCACAGATATTTCAAAATTAACAAAATATATTGGCAAAGCGGGTTATTTTGCGTGAATATGGCCTACAGGATTTTGACCAACCACTATACGTTGTCTTTCTGTTTCGCATCATTTCCGTCCAATTTCGTGTTCTAAAAATTATAAAAAAATAACCCAAAGTACCGACCTTACCTATCTTAGTAAACATTAATGATTAAAACTTTCAACAAAAGGAATGCCAATAAGTCATAGGTACGTATGTCGTTCTTTGCTCGGCTGTCACTCGATCGTGGGCCGATGCGTGTACGCATTATTGAATCTGCGACAGTACCGACACACAATAAATAAATGGATGAGTTTGCTCTACAGGGGGAGTTTTATGTGTAGGTATTTTAGTGATGCTAATGTTCCTCATATTGGAATATTTAGGAGCCATATGTATGTGTATAATGTTTTATTTCAGTGATGAATTTCAAGTAAAAGAAAGCTTTCTTTTGTATTGTACCTACCTACCGTTCCTACGACTGTGTTTAAATAAATATTAATAATAAAATAAATAAATAATGCTGGACAATCCACACAGCATCATCTAAGCCCTAAGCTAAGAAAGTATATATTAAATAAAATAAAAATTAAATATCAAGTATAAAGATGATTAAGATGTCTTATGATATGATAGCTTTAATTATCTAAAGGCAAACCCGGAGTTATAACACGATTTATAAAACCATAACAATTATCATAATTACCATCTAAGATACAATTATTACCAACACAATTTGCAAATACATAACATTGTCACCTATTAAACAAGTCTTATCTGTTAATTGTCGCATAATCTAATCTATGGGATTACCATCACATAATAAATCTCCGATTTGCGTTTACCCATTGTTCTGCGATGTCAAAGATCAGTAATTTGTATTGTGAATCCAAGGGTCTTACCATATACATACTGCGTAGTGCGTTGGTACTTTTTTGTTGCTGCTACTTTGATACAATATAAACCGCATAAAACCGATGTTGAGCAAAAAACAAGATTTATGCGTCTGAGGCTTAGTTGTTATTTTTGCTGAGATCACGTTTTTCAACTATTAATTGTCCCAACAGAGTTGATATCACGTTTTGGATAAGCAACTAGATTAACTGGACTTGTACAGCAGCATACTTCGACATACCTTTTAAGTTATTTATTATTAATTTTAGTTTGACCAATTTTATTTAATTTGCTTTGTGGAAGAGTCCTTAACTGTCTGTTTTTATTTTCTATGAACAACCCTTATGGTGTTTCCTTTGTTAAAAATTTATGCGAGATTGTTACAATATAAATTATTTAAAAAGTGTAACGACATCAAGTGTAACATGTGTACCTACGGTGGAATAAATAAATACAAATACAAAACTTACTTACCTAGCATTTTTTTAAATGTTAAAGTTACATGGTTAAATTTTTCGACCTGTAATATTTGTTTCTATCAATTTGTGACTACCTGTTATATTAAACAAAAAGAACTTGTAGGTACCTACCTCCGTGGGTTACGAATTAACGTTCAATGTTGCGGTAAAACCACAAAACACAACAAACGCAAAATATGGCACCAAAAATCTTGACTAATTAAGATCACTTCGAAAAACTAACACCGTAACCGTTCCGAAATTCCATAAACCATTAGACAATAGTTACAGAGATTCCATTCATTCCCACAATCATGTGGTCGTAAAAATTATGCAATTTTTCGTGCGTCCATAACCGTAAAACAGTTAGAAGTAACTCAATAGTTTTTACCTGACTGTCATAAAATCTTTATTAGATTTGGTAATAACAGTTACCGACCAACTGGGTTGTGACTTGCGCAACGAAAAGGTACTGTTAATTTCTAGTTTATTCTCTTGAGTTGAGAATTGCTTTTTAAGAAGAAAAAAAATTGTGGGAAATAAGATTATTGCCACCTCTTGCACGGGGCTACGAGAACATAACTTTAAGAAGACAGAACATATTATTAAGACAAATAAAATGATATTTGCGATGAAATTCTTGCAAACATAGGAATTTAATAACTTTTTAATAACAAAAAAAAACAATCAAAGAATAGAAATAAATTAAAACTAGTATATACAATTGAAAGAATTGAGCTAACTGCAGACTGTTGCAAACAATCTACGAGTAGCTCATAGCTTAAGTTTTCTCTTGAGTTGAGAATGGATTTTGGAGTTTAAAATATATTTTTTGTACCTTGCAGGTAATTAGACTATTGCTACATTTGCCACTCTTTCACAGGGTTCCACACATTTGACACAATATTTTATAGGTATATAAGTTTTTTTTACCCCTTTGTACTGCGTATTTATTTATTTACTCTTAAGTATGTTAGATCTGCTCTGATCTGTAAGCATAGTGGATTTAGTACTGATCTTTTTAAAACATAAAAAAACTAAAAAAAAAATATCTAATAATATTTTTTTATATAAAATAATTTTATGACAAACTATAATACCAGGATGCACTCGATCTTAATGATGTTCTCCTACCAGCACTTTTACTTTTACGGTTCTGCCAAGTGAAGGTAGATATTAAATGCAAGTTAAATTGGTAATTCGCGTAGAAATAATAAGTAATAAACATTATCTGCCTATAAAGAGGACAATTTTAAACACTTCATGAATATAAACTCAGTTTTAACTGCTTTACGGCAGTCAAGCAGCTGATGCTAACGGGTGGCAGAGAATCTCAATATCAATTAGAGAAAAAGATTTGCATATTTGCTTTCTTTTTCTTGCAATGAAATTATTTCAAAAAGGTGATTTTCAGTATATAAATGTCACTTTACATCGCGATATGGCTACCTCGCGCGAGCGATCAAGCTGGCGTAGCTTAGTAAGGAATGGCTAGGTTTATTTTAATCATTTCGAATGGAATGTCAAGTATGTGATTTAATGTGGCAAAACCAAACCGGCTTTGCCACACTAAAATCACATACAACAAGATTGTGTTCTTCAATTTAACAGAATAATGAATTATTCATCATGTACATACATAAATTAATGACTGATGAATCTATAAACGGTAAAACACTAGTTGTACTTATTTAGAGACCATATTGTTTGTTTTAATTTCGACATCACTACAATAGGTAAAGCTGTATATTATTTCAATCAGAGAGCCGTTCACTCGTCACTCAAGGGTTCTAAGAGAGAGAGAGAGCAAGCTGACGCTTGTAACTAAGCCGTCAATTATAACCAGAGCCCCTTCTTAAGACAAGAACAGTACAATATATAAATGAGATAGACGAATAAATAATGTATGTGAGAGTGTATTTTTTGTTATTCCAACACAAACAAGGTTCATAGTTAACCCGCTCACATTATTAATGAAGAATAGATTATAATTGTATTCTAGATCCTCGGGATACAACATCCGCCACATTGATGATTTATTTTAAACAAGCCGTCAAGCCATTTTGTTCTATTTTATAGATAACTAGCTGCTTTCAAGTAGCTCCGGATACTATTTACCTCCCTGCGAAATTTCATTGAGATCCGTTCAGCCGTTTAGGCGTGAAAAGGTAACAGACAGACAGAAAGAGTTACTTTCGAATTTATATTATTATGGATTTTGGGGTTGTTTCATCTGTGAATTAGCAAAGTGGTTCAGAGTGGAATGGAACTGTATTTACATTGTCATCAGATGAGATTGTGGTAAAACGATTAACTGCTCTAGCCGTTCCGTTCATAAGCTGTGGCTGGGGCTAACTCATAAAATGTTCATCGAAACTGCGCCCGCCTTACAATGTGACGGTTATACAGACTCGCGCAGGTGTGAACATTATCTTAATTCAGTGCTACCGGTGTGTACGGACCTTTATTTTGTAAATTGAAATCTGGAAACAACTTGATTTTTCGAGGATGTTGCTTTTGGGAAGTATTTTTTGCAATAATATACGATGAGTTTATACTTTTACTTTTTGACATTTTATGGTTACAAAGGGAGGCCTCTCTCCCTTTGTAACCATAAAATGTCGCGAGCGCGGTACGGAACCGTTAGTGTGCGAGTCCGACTCGCTCTTGTTCGGTTTATTATTTGACCATTATTTTGGGTATGTTTATACAATTTATCAAGAACTTTATAGTTTGTTCCCTAAGCTTATTTAAAAACATTTAGTCGAAACACAATTTTATAACGTAATTAATGAGCGTTGTTTGCATAATTTTTGGTTAATTTATGAAAGAAATTATACATTTTGCATATTAATATGAAATAAAATTAATTAAATTGATTAGTCTTCAATACTTGATATATATTTTAGAAAATAGTCAGACAAACGGAGCCAAACTTTGTTTAGAAATAAATTACTAATTTATTCAAATTGGAGACAATCAATTTAAACTGGTTCGGCTTAATGTTTATTTTACTGTAGCGTCAATATTTATGTCTTGGTATTCATCTGTTAAGAGCTAGCAATGCTTCACGGGAAGATGTACAGTCAACGAAAAAAATTTATGTCTTACAATTACCAAAAAGTAATACCGTCTTTATAAGCTTACTTAAAACTGGTGTTGCAAGATTGACCTGCTTTTGTCTACAACGTAAATCAAAAAATCACAAGTTAAATAGAAATTAAGTAGACCTAGTCCATACAGCGTAGATAGGTATTAAAAGTGTAGGTAGTAGTAAATAATTGACTGACACACATAGGAACACGTATTTTCTAGATCGATCAACTACGTGATTAGATTCTGCACTACAGTGTGATTAACGTACAAAATAAATCAAGTAAACTTATGGGTACATTGACATAATTTTATATTCAATAGGTATATAGCTCGTGCTTGACCCTGAATGTCTCCATAGAGTTAAAATTATCAATTGAGTATCAGGTAATGTGTACCTATAGGTCCCAAGACTGTCTCCCTATCCAGGGCCAGTTGTTTCCTATGCACACTACGCCATGATTAACACGGGCAAATATTATAGTTAGTTATTTAGCATTGAAATGAGTTAAATTCTACCGTTCTCTACTTGAAACCCAAAACTCGCAGCCAATCTTCAAGGTAGCTCATATTTCACCCTGAACATCTCTACCTCTATAGAGCTAAAATTATCAATAGGGTAATAAACCCGCTGGCTCTATCCAGGGCAAGCGGGCGGCGACCTCCGCCCTTCCGGCCTGCTGACCCCACTGAAACTGAAACTAAAGCCTGCTTTAGACGGCTGGTGTTCACTGAAGACACGCTAATTTCAAATACTGGTATGAGGAAATATGTTTGGTAGTTTCTTACTCTAGTGATGTGTGAAATAAATAATGCTGGACAATTCACTTCATTATCTAGCCTCAAGCTAAGCAGAACTTGTGTTATGGGTACTAGATGGCTGATAATATACTAAATACAATACCCTACATAGATAGATATTGGTATGAGGAAATTTATTTGATGACGTTACTTAGGTTTGTGCTTTGGAGCAACAAGAGGTGTTTAATCCTGTATACATATCCTTACTAATATTATAAATTTTAAGGTAACTCTGTCTGTCTGCCTGTTACCTTTTCACGCCTAAACGGCTGAACGGATCTGAATGCAATTTGGCAGGGAGGTAAATGGTATATCGGGCACAGACATAGGCTACTTTTAAAGCAGGTGCGAAGCCGCGGGCAGCAGCTTGTTATAAATATTACCTATCAACACTCATACGACTACTGCTGAACGTGTCTCCCCCAAACGACGGGGGTTTTGCTATCACCACGCTATGGAGACGGGTTGCTGATCGTATTAAAGGTGGTAAAATGCACAGAAGTACGCATACAGTTTTTATTTATTATGATCCATTTAGGTCATAAAAAATAAAATGGTAGGTACTTGGAGAAATGCTTGTATAGAAGTTAGGTCCTACATACACAATACCGCGAAAAGTGGAATGAAGATAATGGGGCGCCCTATAATCTGCAGTGGTACGACCACATGAGAAATACTAATAATACCTCTAAAATGTGAAATTATTTTTATAAAATTAATTTTAATTAAGAAACAATGTGACTTTTACCTTTGTCTATTTAACCTCTTCACTGCCCAGTCTCTGCTCTGTATTTTTACTCGCAAAACGACCGACCTTGTAAGCTATCATGCTGCCACGAGAAGCATATTTTTCAATAACTGCTATAAAATCAATTAAAACATAGTAATATGATGCAATGAAATAATCGATGCAACCAACAGTTAAGTCTATAAAAACCTTGCCTGACCTATAGAAAAACGCTTTAAATAACCTAAGCACCTACTAAATTATTCATTATATTCATAAAGCAATTACTTTTATATACAAAATTGAATTTTCATAATTACTAATATGCTTTTTCGCAAGTGCAGGGTTTGTGCACTTATCCACAAGGTAAATCGGAGCCCGTTGCCGCCCGTTTTACTAACAATTTTCGTCTATTTTCCCCTGTTTAGCTTTTGTAAAGACATATTTTTGGCGCGCCGTGCCTCCGCATTTATAGCCCGGTGTCTGACCTCTGTAAATTACTAACTGACAATAAAGAAGCTTCGAGAGCTAGATCACGTGAAAATAGTAGGTGCTTTGGTTTAAGAGTTGCAAAATGTGCAGTTAAGTCGTATTAAAAGACAAACCCCCTTATTCCTATTAGTCTGCTAACTTAAAACCGTTGCTAGGCAGTGTTATTTCTCACTCTGACATATGTCAATAGAAGAAGACAGAGTGAGAACTATTATATTTATAATAGGGGGAAAGTCATAAACAAAAGATGTCTATTTGTAGGCATGTAAAATAGTCGCATTTTGTTAATATCCTGTCTAAGGTAATTTTTACAATAAGTAACCTGTAGGTGGTTATAGTCTTCAAAAGGGTAGCTAGGCTCTGCACATTTATAAAGAACCTTATCGAAAACAAACCACAATGTACACTAACACACACACACACACACAAATAAGTCTTTGTCACATTCTCATTCACTGATTTCCAGATGATTTTATTGTCTTTAAAACGCAGCTAGTGATTTTATTTTCCGTTGTTAACATGATTGGTATTGTTCTACGCACTATGAGAGTGCGCTGAAGGAAACCCTCATCGGAATTCTGCGCTTGCGCCGATGATCCAGTGTTCGTGCGTTGCAAACTAAATTGTCTTGTCTGCATCGTGTGGAAATATTGTGTTCTTAAAAATTCGCAAAATTAGGCGTTGTTGAAGATTTTAAAGGATATCCGATTATTTTTATTTATTTTCTTTTCATCCTGATCCTGGAATTTCTGTCTGCGGCGGGCGACGTCTTTTGCTTTACTCCTTTTGGGTGGGATAAGACCTCATCCGTTGCTTTGCTTACTTCTGCATCTTTGAAGAGATAAATTTTATGAGCTTTGAACTATAATGTAATTTCAAAATCAGTCACGTGGTCAAGATACAGTTTGGCACAACACGTCTAAATCGGTGATACGTGCATCGAATTTCCTGTACACTGGCGAATCCGACAAAGTACAGTAGGTCACTTCACAGGTCTAGCAACTCAGTCACAAGTCTCTCTCGTATTTGGTGAACGTCTACATTATTCGGTTACTAAACTTACACTAACAAGTCAAAAGGATACCGCCATAGTTTATTCGATATCTTAATTCCGAAGGGTATCCAAATTATAATTTATGTTGTTTCTATCATGCTATGCGGTAAAAAAGCGGTCTCTATAATAGAAACGTTGATTTTTTGCCCGCATGTAGGTACCATTTTTTGGAGCTTTGCAGCCACAGACCTTGGCTGGTCAGTCATTATTGTACAGAACTGACGCAACATTGTTATCTCTTTCTTTTAACAATGTTATTGTTACTGATATGAAGTTATAAATTAAAATAATAGCGGTTACTTGTGGGAAATTCTACACAGGTAAAGTGATAAATAATGAGGTTTTCTCTTTTTAATAACTTCACGTAAAATTAAATTTACCTACTTGCAATGGCAATTAAAAACAATGTCCGTTGACTTAGCCGTTTTCAATTCGGGAACCTCTGAACGGTAGAATCAATTTTAAAACAGGCTATTTTTATAAAACTGCGAAAAATGTCGCATGGTGTAAGTTAACTTTATTATAAGTATTATTTAATGGGTATTTATGGCGTTTTTTTTTCAGGGTCATCCCGTGACCACGACAGTGTGTAAACCAGTAGAAACGTCGGGAAAAATAGATAAATAAACGCTATAAATATCCGTTAAATAATACTAATAACAATGTGTTCAGATCGCGTAAGTTTAAAAATATTTATAACTTAACTTTATAACTGTTCAATAACTGGTATTTTTAGGGTTCCGTACCCGAAGGGTGAAAACGGAACCCTATTACTAAACCTCCGCTGTCCGTCCGTCTGTCACGTTGAAATTTTCAGTTAATGTGTATTTCTCTTGCCGCTATATAAACAAATATTAAAAATAAAATAAATATCAAAATTAAAGGGGCTCCCATACAAACAATGTGATTTTTTTGGCTATTTTTGCTCTTAATTTGTCAAGGTTATCTCTTGAACTATGAACAAATGGGTAGACACATGAAACTTTCTATAATTAAGTAACACTTCAACTGTATAACAAATACTTAAAATAAAATAAAATTGAATATTTAAAGGGGTCTCCGAACAAATAAAAATTTGATGTTCTTTGTAAAAGTTGCCTGATTTTTACAGTACGGAATCCTTCGTGTGCGAGTCGACTCGCACTTGGCGGTTTATTTATAAAAACGGTGACTACCGAAACTAGTATTCAATGTGTGTGTCCTATCGAAGAGTTTATTAGTTTTGTAGAGGTCCATACATCAACATCTGGGCGCCGGCGCACCTTATACGGTCCCTGCCGCGAATACCTTAATTTTATTACAATGACTCATAGAACTCTATCATTTTACATTATAAGTAAATATTTTATTTATAATTTGATTATTTTAAAAAACTTAAAACATACTTCATTCCTTAGTTTTACACTGTTTTTGCGGGACAAATACTAATTAGTTAATAAATAATAACACTGGAATAAGATAATATGGTACCACTTCAGGATCATTCTCTATACAAAAACGAAATACTTTTCAATATCGGTCCATAACGAAGGAGAAACCGACAAACACACATAAAAAACATACATACAGCCGAACGTTGTACCAGGAGGTACCTGCTATGTTCGGCTGTATTCGGGGTTTTTGCGAAGACGGTTATATAATGTGCCTACGATAAATAAGCTGTATGTAATCATCTTTACTATTTGCATCTTTTTGGTTGCCTAGAAGAAATCGCTGTAAGCGATAAGGCCGCCAATTCTGTTACCTTCTGTACCATACTGTTTTATATATAAGTTTCTGTGAATAAAGTATTATCTAAGTATTATATTGGACGACCGATGTGGCGCGGCGGGCGAAGGTCCGCCTGCGACGCAGAAGGTTGCGGGTTCGATTCCCGCCTTGGGACAAATGTTTGTACGATCTGCAAATATTTGTTCCGGGTGTTCTGGGTATTTTCTATATATAATAAAAAATATCTATCTATGTTATGTACTGTATTAAGTTTATCAGTCATCTAGTACCCATAACACAAGCTCTGCTTACTTTGGGGCTAGATGATGCTGTGTGAATTGTCCAGCATTATTTATTTATTTATTTATTTATCTATCTATCTTTTTACCAAAATCTGATCTGATGGTAAGTAAGGAATGTGACGATGTGACCGACGACGCGACAATTGCAGTTAGTCTAATCTAGACTTTGCTAGGCGAACGATAGAGCGTCAGCTTAGTTCTAAATCGTCTTTACCTTTCGCATTTAATTTGAAACAAAAGTTAAACATAAAAACTATTACTTTCACTGGTAAAATACGTAGTAAATTTTAATGGTCGGTCAATTTTAGATTCCTACTGAAATGGTGTGATAAAATTTATTGATGGCTTCAATGAGAACCGGTCATAATCTGAGATCGGTGAGTCGAATCAACAGATTGGTTGGCTTAGCTATGATTGTAATTGACCATAGATAATTAAAAAGTAGCAAGTCTTCCATAAAACTAAGTAACGAGGCGAAATTATCGATTTTAGTTTTGGTTTGATACATGTGTTGGGAAAGCTTTCGGGAGTTAGGTATTGATTAATTTGGTTGCTTTTTTTAATTTAATTAGTGCAACCAAATATTATTAAATGATAATTAAATACTGTAAAAAAAAGCAGCGAACTTTTTCGATAGGCATCTAATAGAACTGGGTTCTTACCGGGTTCAGCAAATAACCTCAAGGAAAATTTTACAAACGCTGATAAAAAAAATGTGAGCAAATCGAGTTTAAATTAATAACTAAATTACTGACAAAAAACATACCAACAATCTGTTACCATGCAACAATTAGCCTAGCAATACATTATACGAATTTTAGGGCAGTCTTCCACCCAAAGCTATGGTAGGTATAATTCCCACGGATAATGCCCGAAGCTGCTTTTCTCTAACTGCTACCGGTTGTGATCTAGATAACGTAATTAATTGCTCGCGTTCTGCCATGTTTCTGAAGAGTTATGCAACAGCAATAATTCCAACGGCGCGTGAAGATAATTCCCGTCTATGAAAATGCAAAAACTACAATGCAAAAGTGTGAAGCTGTAGATCCATCATTGTGCTTTGCTCTTCGTCCATATAGAATGAGTGTACCTACACGCGTTGAGTAGTATAATATTTGTGTTATGTTTGTGTTACCTATGCCTTTTTAAGATCATAAATTAGGCGACATAAATAAATTAGACCAGATTTTGATAACCCAACTTAGGTTATCAATTCAATTCGATTTTTGTTTATAGACCTTGGGATTGTGTAGGTACAATTAATAAGATTTTTATTCAGAATCAGAACAATCTCATGTATCAGAAATATTTCAACACTTAATAACAATTTGGATATATAAGTACGTGCCGTTTAATTTTCCTCACTATTTGAACCTACTATTTGAGCTATTTGAAGGTCTCAAGATCTAATCGCTCACTATTCTTTTAACTCTTTAGCTTATCTTTGATATTATACCTACTATAATTTAGTGGAAAGCTATCTTTATTCACGTTCTGGGTAGATACCTGTTTGGTGAATCGATCGGCCAGCATTGTAACGTCCAAGTTTAACATGTAATGAAGTAGAGTCAAGATTTATTGTTGGACCTTTAGCCAGTGGTTTGACCAAGTTTTAGTAACAGTAGGTCACAAAGCAATTTGTCTAATGAAAAACAATTGAAATTCTTAATCATTTTAAAAATGAAGATACCTAGATAGTAATATAGAATAATAATTGTATATAATAATATAGAATTATGTTTATTTTATAGAAAGTTAAGACCTAAAGAGAACGGGTAGAAATACTTTTATAGAACGACAATTAAAATAATAAAATTCATAAACTTAATTAAGTATCTACGAGAACCAAACTTGAAGAACATCTTATTTTGTTTTCTATTTCAGATTTTTCAATATCAGCATCACCATCATCACAGTCCAGTTCACTTTCAATTTTGATAAGATCGATCATAGGTGTGCGCGCAACATTATCACAATAATGTTGCGCGCACACCTATGATCGATCTTATCCAAGATGGCCGACGGGGCGCGAGCGCAGGCGGGAAACGAGCCCCGCGCCCACCTCCTTGCTTCAGACCCGTCAATCATTTCAAATTTAGAACACTCGTCCCATCCGCATACAAACTTTTTAGAAGGATATTCTAATGCTGTTGATTTGACTATTGCACTTGATGTAACTCTACTATATCAATACACTTGTGATTATTACAATATGGTTGGTAGATATGTATTTTTTTTTTTTTTTATATTTTTTCACAAGTTCAAAAAGCAAAACGTGCTAACTCTCAGAACGTTTGCGGTGCACTGAACAAAAACATATTTTAAACGTATTCAAAACTGGAAACCCATAAAACATCTCCCCCAATATTAGTTTATGGTTTGACCGACTGTAAGTTGGGCTATTATGTTATTTTGCTTGTGTTGGTTTGGTGATTGTGTGCGGATGTTACTAAACAATACGGCTGTCAAATAATAGGTTTATTATTGCACCTTTTAAAACAGGTACCTAGTAATAATTTGATTACAAACTACGTTACTCTAATAACTGTTTTTTTTTATATTAGCCTCTACCCATGGCCTCGCTCACGTAGGTAGTAACTGCATAAAAAGTAGCTTATGGTACTCTGGAATAAAGTTCTATTAGTAAAATATTTTGTAATCAGACCAGTAGTTCGGAGGTTATCACTTCAAATAAACTTACTATATTCTCTTGCTCTTTAGAATATTAGTTAGATGCAAGCATATTCAACCCAAGAAATCCGTTTATTAGGTATAAGAAGGTATTATTTGGTTTATAAATAATAAAAAAGTTTATTATTTATATGGAATAAAATGGTTTTAATATGGAATACACATTAAATCTTGTTATTAAAAGAAACTACATTATGCTACATATAGGTAGTTTACCTACTATAACACGTACCTTCATTCGTAGCATATCAGTTAGTTAATTAAAAGTAAAACCTATTTTCTCTCAAAAGAAGTAGAGCCACATGTGTAGCGTTTCCAACGTGTATAGAGGACACGACGCGCGCCCGCATTCTATACGTACGACATGGGTACTCGCGCCATACTCACTACAATGTATCGAGAAGGATAAATAGATAATTCATTAACCTCCTAAAACGGTATTTATCCGTGTGTTTTTGTTGACAGTTTCCTATGGTGGTTTTCTAGGAATCAAATGTTGTCAACGCTTTTTATAAAGGTAGGTTCTAAAGGAAAAAAATCACCTACATAGTTGAAATAGAAGTAGATTTAAAGTCAAACACATAGAACGCTACAAAAGAGATTTTTTAGAGTGAGTGTTTATTAATTAAGAAGTAACCTACATCTCAGTTATCATCAAATAGTACTTACATTTATACAGAAACCTAAAATTTTCTAAATAATTTTTATTTTATATAAAAGAAATATCTGTAAAGCCACAAATAACTTAAAATTTGGTAACGGTTAGTCATAATATTAAACCTTGCCATTTTATTTAATTTTCTACATATTCAGTATAAGTATGGACTTATTATTGATTACAAATCTAATTTCCCTTCAAGTCTGTACCTATCAATTTATAAGGTTTTTAGCCCTGGAGCAGTGGAGTCGCCAATTTTGGAACCCGTTTAGAAATTATAGGGTCAAGTCTTTTGCGGTTTGGTACCGGCGTACTCAGGATCGAGTTAAAGTGAAATTAACTGCAGTTGTTGGGTTTGTTTTATTCAATTATAAAATTATGATTTTCTTATAAGTATTTTTAGTAAGTAGGACTTTCCAAAGTTTCATAGGCACCTAGAAAATATTCATAAAATTTAATTCATAACATAGTCAACATTGTTATTAATTGCCGTCAATTTTATTGTTTTAAAAACTTCAGTATGAAATAAATAAATATTATGACAAAAAGTGCAATACACCTTTATCTAAAGGGGCGTATTCAACTTCAACTTCAACTTCTTTATTTTTGGCGCAGTTTGCTTTTCACTACGACTCTGCCAGTGTCAGTAAGGAGTGTCATAAACTTCAAAAATAATATGATCGGTTCAAAACTATTGTGATCGGTATAGTGAAAGCAGAGAAAAATTTAAATTTTGCATCAAAATGAAATGCATGCCTCTGCGGGCCACAGAATATAAACTTGAAAGATAATAATATAACACTTCTTACCATCTCCTTGGAAATTGCGTTCGGATATTATTCAATTCAAACTTGCATTTTATTCGGATGTTACCGATTTATTTAATGTTTTTAAACTTTATTCAGGCATTTTTGAATATTCGGACATTTCCGAATTTTTAATTCATCCCATATCCCGCGTCCTTGTATTGTTTCGCGAGCCGTGTTGCGTGAACTCAAGAGTGAAATATAGCCGACAGAACGACTACTTAGTTTTCTTTTTTTCAGCCCGTGTTACTTAATTTTATCAAGTCTCATGAGTTATGAGAGGTAGACCACACGCGTTGGTTTAATTACGCGTAACTAATTCTTCAAAAATATTTAATCTTATTTATATTCATGTATGTTTTTACGACTTAATTTTTTGTCAGTTTATTTCTGTCTTGGGTACATAGTGCAGTCCAATTGGCTCTAAAAATCTTATTTGTCTTTGCTTACAATATTTAAAACCAACTAGATTTTAAACCTAATTTTTATCTAATAGGTTTTCATTTAAGATTCATTGATGTTGCTTAAAATAGAACATCGTGGTCATAATATTTATCGAAAATAGTTTTATTGCCGCTGATCACAATAAGTCAAAGTCAAAGTCAAAAACTCTTTATTTCCATAAATACAATAAATGTAGGTAGGTACACTTAGAAAATGTCAAATTCTTAATAATTAAACACTGACACGGAAATAAAGTGATATTTTTGATTACAGTCGCTTCGGTATGTAGTTTAAAGTAAAGAAGCGACGAAGAACCCTTTAGCCTGTTAGTTGTTATTTTTCGAGTTGGAGCAAATCCCGTCCCAAGCTTTTTATCCTCTAGATAATCTGATATTTTATAGTAGGCCTTTTCACACAAGAAGGTTTTGACAATTTGTTTGAATTTATTTACTGATAATTTTTGCAACTCACTAGGAGTTTTGTTGTAGAAGCGTATACATTGCCCTTTAAAAGATACATTGATTTAATAATAGTAGGTAACTAGATTTTAAACCTAATTTTTATCTAATAGGTATTCATTTAAGATTCATTGATGTTATTTAAAATAGAACATCGTGGTCATAATATTTATCGAACACAGTTTTATTGCCGCTGATCACAATAACAGTAGGTAACTTGCTTGAGTCATCAATAACGAACCGTTGAGACTTGAGTTTTAGATTTGATCGTTAATGTGCTCTATTTTTGAATCAAATAAAACCCTACACTGCAAAATCCAACTAAGTAAATAGTTTTTTTTCCATTGTTTTAAAAGCAGAAAGAGCCAGCGTGATCCAAACCAAGATAAACCTAGAACATGTAGATGGTCTAAGAAAAAATTATAGGGCACTATCTGTTGCCCTCGGCTTCGCACGCGCTTTTCAGTTAGCCTATGTCCGTTTCCGGGATACTATTTAGGAACGGATCTTAATAAAATTTCGCAGGGACACCTCCCTGCGTTCAGCCGTTTAGGCGGCGTGAAAAGGTAACAGACACAGATGGACAGACATAGTTACTTTTGAATTTAGAATATTAAGTATGGATTGATTAGATATATCAATAATTTGGATGATGAAGTGGCTTTTTTTAAAAGTGTTTTGTTCTAATCTATGTTCACGTAGATTTTTAATAAATAATAATTTGTATATCAGATTTTTTTCGTATTCTATGCGTTATAAGTGGACAATGCCATGATAAGTTTGGTTAACGTTCTTCAAGCTAATAATAATGCGCCCAAACTAGATCGGGCCGTTGACCTGGCTGCGCGGGCGCGCGTCCCATCGACGGCAGATGGAGCGCTAAAATGCTACTGAACCTCGTTCGGACTTTCGTTGTGATTTTTTGCTTGAGGACTTCAGATAAATTGATTTTTGATATTGCTTTCAGTTTTTTAATAAAATGATACAGATTTTAATTTTAAGTCTTTGAACGTTACTTAAAATAGCTAAATATTTAAAATGGAAGAACATTGTATATAAAAGAAACTTGCAAATTTGGCATTTCCGTATCAGTTCTGAACATAAAATTTGATCTGATTATTTTGTTTCATTGTTTATTTGTTTCTTCAGGAATCTAAAAAAAAAAATATTGACATGAGACATTGCTTTATAATTTAATTTCCTTTTTAATATTATTATTGGTTCCTGCGCAATCGTTCAAAATCAAAACGATATTGATAGGCGCTATAAAATGATAACGCAACCAGCTATAAAGTTTACTGCCTCAATATTATCAAAGTAATTAATATAAAGGAAGTAAAGTGTTAAAAATGAAATCAATGATGATAGATCAGTCAGTTACGCTTTTATATTATCAAATGTATTATTTATTGCTCCATTTTATGATAAGCGGCCATTACAATTTTACGATGTTTTTATTGTCTCAAATTGATTATTTAGTGAAGTTTCCGAGATTTGATGACCGCAATAAAATAATGAATGGCACTCAAATCTGTTCTCACTAATAAGGTGCTAACGAGGGTCGTTCATTTTATGTGTTTTTTATTGACACTTGAGTTGTCGGTTCTTCTTTACTTGCTACCTAAGCCTTGCCACCGGTTCTTATTGGGCCCTCTAGATTATCAGTGGATTTGGCAAGTCTTATTGGACAGCAGCATTTTAGTGCAATTATGTGGAGTTGAGATGGAACAACCAGCAATCAAATTTTGATCTTGAAGCACAGGTGGTACCTACCTACTTATAATTTGGTATTGTATGATGATAATAATGCTTTATGTTTTTCTATTTAAAACCTTTTTATACACTTAAATAATTAAACTGACGGAATTAACTAAGTACTTCTAAGTACTAGGTACTTATACAAGATAACGATGCAAATTTTTAGATGAAGTAGAGACAGGTAATAAAGGTTACTGACCTGCTATAGCCATCCATGGGTAGAACGTGTGATTGCTGGGCTGGTGCTGGACCGGCTGCGCTGCTGCGGCCGCGGAGCCGGGCAAGGTGCACTGGTTCCCCCACGGTAGAGCTCTTCCAGGACTCGAAGACTCGCTGTATCTGGCTTCCGGGGTGCAAGCGGCTGGTCTCACGAGGGCGCCTAATCCAGAACCCCAGGCTTCTTTCCCTCCGTAGCCGTTCTGTTGCTCACCTCCAGGTTTTGTACAATCTGCCTTCGCGTATTGTTGCTCTCCGGCATAGAGTTTACACGCGGCCGCGACAGAAGCATCGTACGGCGAGTCTTGCGGCCGCGGCTGATGCAGTCCGTGAGGCTGGGCATACCCCAGCCCTAGAGGAAACCCTCTGTACTGGTCGGCTCCTGCACCACCCTGGTGCACCCCATGCGCCCCGTAGAACCCACCCTGCTCAAAGTAAGAGTTCATTCTGTCCAATCACAAGCACTAACGTCACTCAGTTAGAAAACTAGGAAGCACTTATGTCATCGCGGTCTCACGCGCCGTGATAACGCGACCTCCGCCAATGTCACTCCGAATACGGCCAATTTAATTTAATTTTATTAATTTTATTGCCTCTTAAACGTCACTCGAGCGTCATAATGGGTTTCGTTGGCGATAAAGGCCAGTTGACGTGTGTTTACTTTTTACGATTATTTTACGACTCGGGAGCGCGTGCCGCGGGTTTTACGACTTTTTAAGCGGTTTCGTCTGCGGCGCCAGTTTGTCTCAGTGTGCCGGGTTAGGTGCGGGCGTATGTGTTTATATTTTATTCTGTTTTCAGGACGTCGAAGCTGGGATGGGAGCGTGCGTCGCGAGCGAAGTTTTGTGTCGCGTGTGGCGAGAGCGCGCGGCTGTATGCCGTATGCGACCGGCGCGACTCGGCTCACGCAATCTACTGTCGGCGGCGCGAGGTCGAGACACGCGCGCCGCCCCGCGCCGACTCTCAGAGCTACACCACCGATTGTTCCGTCCCCCTTTTCGCTAATCACTATAAATATTATCAGTTACGCTCTCTTTTCCCTTTCTTATCACTCCTACGGAAGCACGTGGTGCTCGTTAATTAGGAGACTGAAAACTCATCTATCTTAGCAACCTTCTATGGTTTGTCTTCCGCAACATCAAACGTCAATTGGCGTTACATCTAATTGTGCAACTTAAACCTATAAATCATAAAAGGTTTCGTTTTTTCGTTAATTCTGTACACTGATACAAAACTTGTACTTAAAAAGGCAACAAAAGCCTAATAAACGACAGCAACTGAAAAGTTAAACCACAAAAGTCGTAAACTCATAAACGTACAATTAGTGAAACGGGCCAGTAAAGAAAAGATTTTACAACCGCTCCTCGACCGTGCCACAATGAGCGCGGAGTATCGTAACAAGGTGCTGAATAGAGTGAGAAGTCGTAAAGATGATTATTATTTCTTCTACTACCTGTTTTTACGGGTGATGTTGCTGTTACACTCGCTCGTTTGCATTTTACGTTGGCTTGAAAGTGATAGGCTGTGATTCGTGGCGGCGATGCGGCGGGACGGAGCTCTAAGAGATCTTGCTATCTCTGTCTAGCGCAGTGTGGCGCGTGCAGTGGATACCGCACTATCGAAGGGTAAACAATAGCGCATTATCGCAAGAGCACTCAGTTCGCGCGTCCAAATGAAGTCATCAAACGAATGAATGGCTTTTAGTGCGGCCTACCAGACGTTCACATTTTTATTGTAACCTCTTTAAACAAATATTTGCCGATAAAGGGACGGGTTTTGACTGAGACTGGTTTTTTTTTAAATTGGACCGACTTAGAGTGGTAGTACCTTGTGTACATTATAATTTAATGACAAACTGCTTTATTTAAAACTTGGCCATTTGTCATGTCCGATGATCAACATGTTTGGTAAAAGCTTGTAGAGCAAGTTCCAAAGGCTATTTTGAATCGTCAGTCTATGATGTTGCCCACCTATACAATGATTAGAAACAGTTTTAAAGTTTGTTATTAATATTGTATTTTTTGTTACCTAACTAGGTAGGTTAGGTAACATTGAATAAAACATATGTAAACATAAAAAAATCTCTACATTTAGAAATTTGATGCAAACATTTGTTTATAAGTATAAATTGGCACGGAACATCAACATAAAAAAAAAATTAAATCTAAGACACTTGAATATGTGCATTTCCACCTAAGTTTACTCAATTTTCTTCATTTTCCTAATGACTAATAGACGACTTATATATTACAAAAAATCTTACTAGCAAATTCCGGGAATAACTTTTCAAATCAGAATTAAATAAGATTTTTTACAGTAAAGCTTAATCTAAGTCTCGCTAGAGCTCAGCTCTTTGCTACCGGTCTCTTATCATCACATTCATCATACAAGTCTCAAAAACCTTATTCACATTCATGTGACATTTTATAGTGATTTGCATCGAAATAAGTTGAATGCAGGCTTTTTCCGGCTTTATCTGAGAGTCCGGCTAACTGCGTACATTTGATGACCTCTTTGTCGTAGCGAGTGAAAGTCTGACTGTGGCGCAGGAGGTTGCGGGTTCGATTCCTGCCTCGGGACAAATATTTGTAAGATCTGCAGATACTTGTTTCGGGGTGTCCTCTATGTTTAATAAAAATCTAAGCACGCAGTATAATGTATTAAGTAGGTAGGTTATATCAGTATTAGTACCCTTAAGACAAGCCCTGATTGTTTTGGGGCTAGATGGTGGTATGCTGTGTGGTGCTGGCGTAGAATTTTCACCACCTTTTGTCTGACTGACACCTCTACCCGCGGGTGTCGTAAGAGGCGATTGAGGGATATCCACCGGGAGCCGGCAGCTGCGCCCTCTGCAGAACAATTTCACCACTGAACTGAGATTCTCAACCCGCACGCACAGAGTGGGGATTATGGGCATTACCCGCGTGAGATAAGCCAATAAGGCGTTTATCAGGGGAGGCCTGCGTCCAGCAGTGGACCAATATGGGCTGTTGAGGTTGAGGATGAGGATGCCGTGTAAATTGTGTACCTTAGATTTGACTATGCATGAATAATGACATCGAATGTCCAAAATTAAGATACTGAGCGATTTTATTCTGGGTAATTTGTTTCACTGCAAGCAGTGCAAAAGAATGTTTGCAAACGGGGTACCTACTGAAAAACTGCTTCAAAAAGCGTTTATAGTTTTTATAGGTTACTGTGTTAAATGTCTTCCTTAATATGGGCAAAACTCACAAGCCAGGGTGAACCGACTTTCTAAAATGGTAAAACAACCAACTGCTCTATAACCCTCATGTCCAAAATAATTTTATTTTATTAATTACACAAAATCCACAGCTCTCTTAAATAAAGGTAACTAAACCTAAAAATATCACTTACAGCCAATAACAGGAATTTTATTAACTTTGAAAAATTAAATACGACAGTCACCAATATTTTCGGTATGACATTAAAGAAAATAGAAAAACAAACCATGAGACAAACTACTACCTATTTAGACATACCTAGGTAATATAATAACAGGTATCTACTAAAAAATATAGTTACAATACTTATTATTTCAACTTCAAGAGCATATATTACGTACTATGTGGTATAATATGATACAATTAAGTAGAATTAATCTACTTATATTACTTATATTATCTACTTATTATATTAACCTAATAGAATAGATTGGATTAAGCTTACTGATAGCGCGATTAAAAGTCCATCTTAGACTTCAGAATGTTTCTATTTAGGTACAAACATTTGAACTGTCAGATTGTCAATTTTTCGTAGGTCAATTCAGATGTATTTGCGAGTACTCATATACTGTTTTCGCCGCTCATAGGCTGCATTATGATTACGAATAAAAAACGAACGAAAATTAACCAATGAGCGGCGAGAATAGCGTGAGCGATAATCTCACGAATACAACCGAATCGACCAGCTGGGAAAGCCAAAAATATAGCCGGAAGCCCACATTTTCATTTTCTGTCTTTCAAAATCCGATTCCCAACATCATATCGGGCTGCGTCTGCGCATGGCACGCTTTGCCCAGGCGCATCGTAAACACGATTTTTACAACCACTTGAATGCTCATAAACGTCACGTGAATTGTGCCGTTTGTAGAACTCCCAGAGAACGCCACTGGAATATTGTGTTGCCATATTTTATTTGTTTGCGTAATTTTGTGACGATTTAGTTTGACGTCGTGAAGAAGGAAATGTTGGTGCAATTTGTTTGTAGATTAACCGCATCTTACGACAAAAATTCTGTAAATAATTTGTGATACGTTTACGTCTTAATGTACGTGTACATTATACTCCGATAGTCTCTGTCTTGTAGTCTTCTCTCCAACTCAGAGTGGATGTTGTAAAAGTTGACGAGAGGAACATACCACAATAATTAATGATTGATCAAGCTTATAATTTTATTATATTTATTACTTGAGTTGAAAATCGACAACAAAAATATTTTTTGATAAAACCGACAATTTTTCGATTGTACTGGATGTAAGATTTTGAACGAATCGTGTGAAATGATTGAAAAACAAATCACGGGGCATAAACAACTAGTCGTATGGCGTACAGAATACCATTTTTCGATTCCACACCAAGGCACGCTTAGAATGTGTTTGTGTTTAGATCACGGTGTGACGTCATCATGGTTAGGGCAAGGAATATCTTAGGTCATAGTGAATCACCCCCCAGAGGAAGGAAGAGCTTTCTTTGTATTTTTAACATCTCCACTGCGATCACCAATCTGCCTGCCAAGGGCGGTGATTAATGCAAAACTTTGGTTGTTTGTAGGAGGCATGTTTACCAGTGAACTTATGTGTGCTAAAATGGAGGACGCTTTGTGAAAATGCCCAGCATGTTAAAACTGTAAAAGCTGGCGATGTGTGACGCATTTATTATGAATGTGGTGGAAACGTTGACAAGTTCTCCCAACACAAACAATGTTCGTAGTTAACGCATTCACTGCCCAGCCGCCAGCACGCAGTGCTGCAGGCGGACATGTGCCTCGTGGGCCATGAAAGTGTTACCCGCTCATTCTTAATACCACGCATTAATATTTTTGTTTATATATGTATAATATATGTAATTAAGAGTAATAGATTCATAGCAAAGAAACAAATTTCTATTCAGTCACAAAACTGTAGGAAGCCTTACAATAAACCAAATTTTTACGAACTTATTCAATGTTAGCTCGACAAAATCTGCAAATCTCGAGAACATCCTAATTCTCGTGAATGGTCAATTCCCGCCGTTTTGGGTAGATCGTACAAAATTGAGACCTCTGGCAACATTGTTTCTTAACCGCCTGTGGGGCTAAGCCTTTATATAAATTCGAAACTTTATGGACGGAGGCGGCCGAAGGACCAAATCACTTCACACTGAGAGCAATGGAAAATAAGCTCTAGCAGCTTTCACTGAGGATTTGAAATTACCTACGAGAAAGGTGGTGGAATCCTGGGAAATTCGGTTGTATGCACACTGCAAGTTTGTAAAGCATTTAGTGAAATTGAGCTGTTTCTCATTGACTGAAGTTTCAATGTCGCACGATGTTATTCTGCTCATTACGTAAAATCAGTTTCGTGCTGTTGAAGTGAGCTTAGTTATAGGCACGTGGTTTCTTATTATGCAGTTCTATAGACATTTATTGAACGATTATTGACTTGTTTAAAATATCACCCATTTAATAGAGATAAAGGAGTAGTTGATAGTTTATGGCTTAATTGTGTGAGGATACAATGATTGGACGATTTGTACGCGTCTAGATGTCTGGTCTTACTCCGTGCTTCGGTTTTATGACTGTAATTTTCCTTTTTATTGAGCTGAGATCTGAGATGCTTGGATTGATACAATCACAGGTTTGTATGGATAATTTTATGATTGCTGATGTCTATGAGGTGGCTAAGTGAATATTTACAATTTATGAACTCCGTTTATGCTACTGTATCATTGTGAGTTGTTGAGAGATTGAAGTGGAGGAATCAATTTTAAGTTATCTGCTTTTATCATTAATAAAAATTAGTTGCCTATGTTTTGACTTAAGTAGATATTTATTAATTTAAAAAAATATGCATTCAATAGATATTGAATATGTTATTGGCATTCATAAAAATAACCATTTTGCCACATTTTATTTGATTTGATCTAGTGATCAAAGTATGTCGAAGTAGTACTCGACTGGGTTGATTTAAAATATACCAGTGTATATTTATATTAATATTTATATATTAATATTTTAATTTCGAGACCCCAGAAAAACAAACTTATTAGGTAGGTACATAATTGTGACACGTTCCGAGCTTTTGGCAGTCACATAACATAACAAAAAGAGACGTTTTAAGTTTTTTTAATAATCGTTACAGTGTACCTAATCCTACTAATATTAAAAAGCCGAAAGTTTGTGAATTTTATTTTGGATAAGAATTTAAGATCTCCAAAACTATTGAACAGATCAAGATGAAATTTAAAGTATGTTCCTACATTTAGAATATAGGTAGCCTAACTTAGATAATGGCTACCTATTATACCGAAAATAAGCGTGCGAAGCCGCGGGCAGATGGTAGTTAGTTGTATTTTAACCATTGCGGCTTGGAATTTAAGATGGGTCGAAATGCTGAATGATAAAGCACCACCTGCCGTTAAAATTAGGAACGAGTAAGAAGCCTCGTTTAGAGACTCGATTACATAAGCACAACAACAATAATTGAATTGAAAAAGTTTTCATTCAATGTAAAAATTATGGAACGCATTTATACACTTCTATCTAATATGCCTGTCTTTTTAGTGTATGAATGACTAAACTGATAAAATTCAATCTTCTTATGAACCTTGAAATCTACAATCAGCGCCACCTCTTTAAAAGCTTTTGAAGCTTATAGCAAAAGCTCGGGTTCCTAGAGCGTACGGCCATCGCAATACCTTACGTGGATCATCCAAAATGCTATTCAATGTTTTTTTTTTAAATTTATTAAGGAAAGCTTAGAAAATATTGTTGTAAAAGTAGAACAAACCCAATCATATTCCTATCTAACTTATGAAGGAAGTTAGACAAAGGTAGGTAAACCGTGAGTACCTGAAACTTACTGTAGGTAGCTAGGTACAGATTAGGCTTTTATTGCTAGTTCTAAATAATCAATCATGGAAGTAGGTACCATTCAAGAATTTCGCTTTTTTAGAGTTCGAAATATTTAATTTAAAGCTTTCAGAAAAACATTAAATGACCAACAGTGGCTACTTAAATTTTATTATCAAAACACAGTGAGTCAAGAAGTCAAACGGTAAGGTTATCAAATTTAATCAGCTGTTTTATTACAGTCATAATTATAACATTATACATAGTTTCACACCTATTTGTATGAAAATGTGACACCAAACAACATAAACGTGCCAATAGAAAAGCGATAACAAAAACATAAAAGCGAATTTTATAGCTTTATTCATCACCCGAGTAATACGAATTCATCAAGACACTTGTTAATCGTAAAATAAATCTTATTGAACGTAAAATTATGTTTAAATTGACGACAAGCGTTTTATTTTCGTCATAACAATAAAATTTATTTTTATGGCCGTTTTGATGTTTGGTTAAGCGCCACCTAGTAGTAGTGAAGTGAACCACGTCGTGACGCCACTTGGGAACGTCAGCCAGTGATTCTGTTTTTACGAGTTCACAACCCTCAACTGAATGGATCCGTCGTAAATGTGGAATTGGTGATTTACCAAATTGTTATCACTACATTTTTGTAGAGATTCAAGGGGTTTCGTTTTATAAGTTCCTGGTTAGGTATTTATAAATACAGAATTTACAATAGGTTAATATTTTTAAAGAGGAAAGAAATTGAATCAACATTACTGTTTACAAAACTTAGTCTTACAAACAATGTACGTAGGTATTAAGTACTTCTTTTGCCTAATTATAATGTAAAATACCTACGATACTAAAATAACTTAATGTAGGTAAGTAAGTCTAGGCATACCTATTACAAAGACTATATAGGTACACAAAGACTAAAAATTCTACATGGTAACCAGCTAAAAATATTTTTTCTCAGAAATATTCTACAGAATGAATTCACTAAACTAAAATATTTTAGGAAAGCTCCCTTGTTTCTGAAGCGAAATGAATGAATACCGGATGGCTTTCTACGCCACACACACACAAAAATAAATGTCCCCACGCACTCTACAATGACATTAAAACTAAACAATCTTTGCATAATCGTCTCATTCACGCACGCTGTGTCGTAACGACCGTGCAATATAGCCCTCCTTTTCTAGCGCGATCGTCAAAATGGCCTCCAAACGAGATATTTTGAAGGAACGACGCCAACTTTTGTTGTTGTAATGGGCGGAGCGTGCATGGACAGGGATGGATTCAAAGTGACACTGAATATTTTTGAGTTACATTATATCGGATAACATTTTGATTAAAAATGCTTAAATGTCATTTCTAATGCATGTAAGTATGTTTAATAAATTCCAAACTGTATTGCAATAATACTTTAAATAAGAATATTAGAGATGCACCGAATATTCGGCAACTATTCGGTATTTGGCCTATTTGACCATATTTTCAGTACCTAACATCAGAATATCTTATTTAAGAAAATTAAATAAAAGCGTGATAAATAAATAGTATGTTATTGATTACAATAACATACTATTTATTTATCAAATTACATGAAAGTATTTATTGGTTTTGTTATTTAGTATGGTGGTGTTTTAAATTCAATATCTTAAATTAAATCGGAGGCAGATTATGGTGAATTAAATAAATTTTTTCGGCATTTTGATTTTTGATGTTTGTTTATGTGATATTAAAAATATAAGTTGTATGCGGAACCTTAAATTAAATTTAATTAAAAAAATCATTTAATATAAAAAATATAAATTTTATTAGATTAAATATAATAAAAGTAAAAGTAAAATGTTTAACAGATAGTAAAAAGTACAAATTATAATTACATAAAAAAAGGTATCTAACAATGAGAATAATTATAAAAATGACAACAAGAAAATAGAAGTAGCATTTTTTATAAGTTATAGTTCCATAATGGAGTAGATACTCGTACATATATTTGTTGGTAACAGACACCAGTTATACCTAAGGATCTGCCATACGGTTGAGACGAGCACTGTTCAAATAAAACGTTCTAATTTTGATTCTCAATTTTGTCTATTCCCGCTGCTTAATTTTCAGCAGCGAATTCGTCATAACTGTTCCAGAAACTTTCGTGTATTTCAGATGTTGTATCACCCGCTCCGTCACCCACACACCACACCCACCGCACGACCTAAACTTCTGATGTTATCCTATCTACAAGAATAAGCGTTGTAATATTTTTAAACTAATCTTTTAAATTAAAAACGATAATTTGTTTTATCGTGTGTATTATTTTTGTCGTACGCGCTACGACGTAGCGCTACGCGAACGCTCTACCACGTAGTGCTACGGCTACGGCGTAGTAAAATGCTACGATATTGCTAAGACCATAAATTAAAATTTTTGTTGCTCAAATGATTAGTCTTTTCGATAACATACAAATAGACACACATAATGTAGATTAAAAAAAGTAGAGGAAATACCTACAAAACTAACATCAAGTATAATATTCGTAAGAAAGGTCAAATCTAATTATTTACTGTTCTCACCTCTAATTTTTAGCATTATGGGTAGCGTTCAATGCATACCAATCCATCTCTGTATCAACGAATTCGGATATGGCGTCCAATGCGTTTCGCAGCGAGGAGAGAAAAATGTGTTTTAACTATTTATAAACGTTTTATTTCACCAGTTTCCATCAAAATTTTGTGAAAAAGTGCAAAATCTATAAGTGATCGTTAGACAAAGTGTTATTTTATGTAGTGATTGTCCAAAAATTGGTAGTAAACGATTGCTTCTCGCACCGACTATTCCGGTTCTAAGCTAGCATCGCTCCGCAGTTGTGCAAGTGAAAGCGATAGTCATTCCATCTCTTTCGCTCTCGCGTGAATAAGATTGCTTGAATTCGGGTGAGATACATAATGTTATAAATTATAATTCAAAATTGTTATCTTTTACTTTGTTATTAAATAAAAATTTTAAAGGGACTTGTTTAGTTATTTTTATATTTTTATATTATTATTTTTACGTGCTTAAGATAGAAGAAATTGATCAAGATCATACTGCGTACACTGACTTTTTATACGTAGTAGAATATAATAGAATATAATAGAATATAAATATATTTTAAAACAACTACATATACAAACAGTTAAAAAGAGAAGTCACACTTATGGGATAGGTAGATATAGAAAGCTGTTATTTAAAGATCCCAACTCAGCATAATGCTGGCTAAGCTCTTGTAGGAGGCCTAGCCAGCGCTGATCTTCCGTTGGAACCCGTATAATTGACGTCACAGACCTGCGCTATACTTATGTAAAGTACAAAAATAAAAAAAAAACTAAATAATTATAAAAAGGACCAATTTAAAACAACATTAAATACAATTTACAAAAACTAAAAACATACATTAAAGAAAGGTAATTATTTACTATAATAAGCCAACGTCATGGTAACAAAAGAAAATATTATAGACAAAAAAAAACTACTGATACACAAAATGCAAACATTAAACATAACCAAAACAATAACATTTATATTTTAATTTTATTAGGAAACATACTTCCGGCTTTAGTGCTTAGTATTTTGATTAATTTATTTAGGTATTTTGTCACGTTTTTATTTCTATAATTTGATTTTTAATTAGTAGGTACAAGGAACCCATAATTTTAGTTAGACTTTCAAACTTTCAATTAAGTAGGTAGTACTTATTAACAAAAAACATTACAATTAAAGAATAAAAATAAATAACTAGAGTAGTATAGGTATATAAATATATAATAAGTAAATAATTATGTAGACCTACTTAAGTACAAAGATCGCTTCGAAGCGATAAGGCCGCCATTGTAGGTACTTGTCTTATGTAATGTCTCTTTGTAATGTTGTCTTTTTGGTGTACAATAAAGCATTTTGTATTGTACCTACCTATTTAAGTACCATACTGTTAAATTATAATAAGTACCTATCTACTAGTCCTTTGGTTTTAAAATCATACCTGTATTATTTTAAAACCAAAGGACTTAGCTGTGTGGATTGTCCAGCATTATTTATTTATGGATGGCCCTCAAATAGCTATTCTAATTTGCAGATAATATCTGCAGAACAAAGGTTAAGTTGAGCTCTCAGATTTATATCATAACCTTACAATGTCTATTTCAACATTTTAAGCTTGATAGCTTAATATGTTGAATAGTGGTGGGTAGGCAACACATTGAATCCACAATCAATAATTTAAATAAAACAATTTACAGAAGAGCGGGAAGGTGTCTCAAACTGCCCACGGGCAATCTCGCACTCCAAATTAAAAATTGATTGGGCAATTTAAATTCGGAACCACGTTCACCGTTTCCCGGCAGATTACATACCAACCTAACAGTTGTTAGAAAGCAGATTACATCATAATATAACTTTGGTATAGTAATAAGTCGATTATTGTAAATATATTTTAGGATTAGGAAAGAGCTTGATGGAAGTTTTTTTGTTATTGTTGATGGTCAAGAGTTTTGATACCAACTTACAAAGATGTGGTCTAAGATGAAACACGCTTTCCCAGAACGAAGATGGAAGTTAATTGTGAATGCGAAGTGTAAATAATTTTTTTGCTGTTATTTGTCTTGTAAAAATGGTTCCGGAAAAATTCAGTAAGAAACTTAATAAAAAGCGGGGACAAAATCTGCTTTAATTTAAGAAACAACCAATATTTATTATAATTATTACCTTAGCTTAGTTTAACCTTTTAACTGTATTTGAAATCTAGCATTTGATATCCATTTCATAAAATTTTATAAACTATTCATTTACAAGGTCCTAAGATTTAATGTGCTCACAAATGTGTCAACATGTGCTCTAAAAAAATAAAAAGTTCATCCATAGTTCCAAACAAGGAAATACCAAACATTCATTCAATTCAGTTCTGAAGTAAAACAACACTGCAAGTCGCGCTTCTATTTGAATTTGTTTTACATACACTAGCAGAAAAGCTATCTCAAGCACAGAAATAAACTTAATACATATCTAGATATGTATATGCACCTTTGTAGTGTCACAAAGTCACAATAGAATCGTGGCCATGTGATAATTTTCTTCGGACCACCGCCATTGTTTAGTTTGTATGCTTTATGCTACTCGAATTTGTATTGTATGAGTATTTCTTATTCGTCTTCCTTATTCAAATTTCCATTATAAATTGGTGGTAGTTGTGAGCTGGTTTATTTATACAGTTTAGTTTAATTGTATTTTAATTTAAACATAGAGATTTATAATTTCCATTTTATGTAACGGCATGGGCGTTAGTCTCGCCGCTTGTAAATTATATATCTAGAAAGGTATTTAGCTTTCTATTATTGATACAAAATTATTAAATGTACTTAATTGCTATAGTGTGCTAGTACCATAAAACAATAACATTTAGATTCATGATTTTTACAGGGTATATAATCTATATTCTTAAGCGTTTAATTTTTTATAATCAACAAATAAATCGAACGTTATCGCTGTAATAGAGCATAAATATAGAGTTAGTGGGTTCAACGTACAAAGGCTCACATGACACAAAAACTTTAATGTGACCTGGACATTAGACGGAATTGTAAAATTTTTAGGTATAACTGACTTTACATTATAGCAATTTGGCAAGGTGTTATCACAGAAAATACAAGAGGTTACAGATTAAATAGAATAGTATCATATAATCATTATAATGTGAAATTATTCTACATTTTTTTTTTTTAAGTTTATGTGGTTATATTACTAAGATAAAACTAAGAAGCTTAAAATAAGTGGGTACTAATTTTTACAACATAAAATATATTGAGCATGGCTTTCAAGCTTTATCAGCAGATACGAAGTAAAACTAGAAGAAAGTAAAAAATTCAACTGCGCATCCCACTTTTGATTGAGCTTTGAAGCATTTATGCCGTCGACCAATATCTACCCTCCTTCTCTACTTTATTAACATGATAGTACAGAACCAAAATTAAGGTTTTCCAACTTACTGTATCCTACAGACAACTTATTGTTTTCTGAGAAACATTAATTATACAGATAAACATTTCATTGATAACTTAATCAAATATAAATTCTTTATTAAAAAAATACAATCAAAGAAAAACACTGTAAACGCATTGTAAGAACCAACTCGTTCTTATTTTAATTATACTCAACGAAATATGTAGGTACACATGATACAACTCTCCGACCAAGTTAGAAAACTATAATTGAAAAATCCTCTAAATCAAATAAATTATTTCTAAACTCGACTCCTAACCACGGTTCATTAAAAAGCCTCCTTCGTTCCATAAAACAATCACGCAGCGAGCCCCCATGGTGTGAACACATAGAAATGCGCGGGAGTTGAATGCTAAACCACCACGCAAGCACGTGCTTCGTCGATATCCGTGGAGGTATTTATATGTAGATAGGTACCTAAAGATTTAATTAATGGCGCGTTGAAAGACTTAGATTCGTTTTTAATTAGAAATGTTACCTTTGGTGTTAGGATATATAGGTAAATTACGTAAAGTTATTGTAGATTCTTACAAAGACGTAGGTACATTATACGGCCAGCGTGGCCGATTTTCGGGGAGGCGTCATCATCATCAGCATTCTGTGTGTGTGTTAAGTGTTTTATATACAAGCTACTGGCCGCGGTTTCACACTCGCTTACCAGGATAAAAAGTAGTGTATTATGTTATTCCAGGTAGGACCTACCTACAAAACTTCAAGCGTGTAAAAATTCACCACGATCCGTACCTACAGTTTTGACGTGGTCTCGTGAAAAACACATACATAATCTTCTGATTTTTTCCTTTTTTATGTATCTACTAAGTAAGATAGAGAGACTTTCTTATCTCTTGCTGTTTCCTGACGCTGTATCTCGGTTGCATTTTTATTTCACCAACAAAGTGAAAAAAAAAATGCTGAACAATGACAACTTACAAAAACTGAAATCGGGCTCGGCCTTAGAATAAGATAGAATAAAAGTTGGATAAGTAACTATTCTGATAATAAGTCTTAAGAGAAAAGAAAAGAAAGAAAGTCCGTCGGCGCCACACGGGAAGTGTCGTGTTGGCTGAAAATATCCACCCTCAACACAGAATAGGAGGTAGTCGCTATGGTACCGTTTTACAGTTGGTTTACATGCGTCGGTTGACGACGGTATTTTTTTTTGCTTTGGATATGTTTTGGAACATGATAAGTTGTTGGATTTTGGAAGTTTTTTTTTATTTGCTTTAGGTGGCTTTCGTGTCACTGCGGCCATGATAGGCCTATTGTGATCGCCACTCGAGTGTTCAGCCCTGAAGCTGCGACGTTCATAGTTCGCCACTAACCCTTGCAGGATTTTCTTCGGGGTGATGGCTCGTAGCTCGTCTGGGCTGTGCAGGTGCTTGCCCAGATGGATGCTACGTTTTTGCATCAGTGCTCCGCACTCTCCAAGCAGATGAAGAGGCGTTTCCTCCGCCTCGTTTTGGAAGTTAGTGGTAGACCAAGATTTTCGTTTGATTCTGGTTTTGTTATTTTAGAGCTGAAATATTCTGAACAGATAACCGGTCGAAAAATTATAAAATAAGAAAAACTAATAATATTGGTAGATATCTTGGTCTTGTGTTTGAAAGCACAAGACTAAGGTAGGTAATTACGTAATCATGAAAAACCCAAAATATTTGAACATTAGAGCGTTTTAAATAATAAACTCACGATAAGCATTTTAAATAACAAACGAAAAAACACAAAATTATTTTTTTCTCCACAATAAACGCGTCCTACCACAAAAACATTCGCTTAAAAAAAGACGGCCATTTTGTATCTGTGTGAGCCGTCCTTGCGGGGCCCCTCCCGCCGACAGAGAGAGGGGGGTTATCCAATCTTAGACCAGCGTTAGCAAGCCCGCGCGGCGTTGGAATATCACCCGTATGCCGCTGTAATAAAGGTGATGGAAAGTTTGAGGTACACTGGTTGGGTAGTATACGGGCTGTTTATGTAGCCGAAACTGCCGCTTCATACACCGACGGCGACACTGCCATCACTTTCATTATTATTGGGCGATTCACGACGTTTACTCTGCACTCGCTGAATCTCGGTTCCCGTTCAATTAAAACCTTGGTGATTGTTATTTTCTTTTTCCCGTATTATGAATTAGGGAAATTATGCGAATATTCGATATACAATATACAATAATTGCCTTTTATGTGGTAAACACAGACTAATTTATTCGTGGTATGCAAAAAAAACTTATTCAGCGGCATTTAAAACGCGGATTAATTTGTAAAGGTTGGTAAGGTAATAATAATAATACTTGAGATACCTACGCAGACAAAAGGAAATCAAAAACTTGAACCGCAAGACCCCTTAGCGATTTCTTAAGATGTGTTAGGTAATTTCCATAAACACATTCATAAAATGCATGAAAATACTTGACCGTTGATGACCACCGCATTACGAGCTAAACTTACGCGTCCAAACAATTTTGGTTTTTGGCCAAAGCGAAACATTTACCCCATTTACAGTGTAAATGGCCCATCCTTATTAAATTTATACAGGGTACTGTTAAAATTTCAGTTGTTTAATTACTCGGAATTTCGGCCCTGGGAAACCGTAATGGACGCGGCGGCGGACGCAGTGGAATTAGGTGGTCGCGCCGTTGAGGTAGGAAATAAGCTCACGGAGCTTGCATTATGAATGCAGTGTGTAGAGCCCCCGCATTATCTCTAATGGTCAACATGGAACGGCAGATTAGACGACGTATTTTGTTGGATAAATAAACGACCAATATAAAAAAAAACTTCAAGTGTGAGTCGGACTTGTGCACCAACGGTTCCATATAGTTGTAAGTTTCTTGCCCAATATTATGATTCTAGGTCAACGGGAAGTAAACCGGCCGGTATAGAGAATATTTTTTTATGTGAATAAACTAAAAGTTTACGGTTTTCGGATTTTTCCCTCTGTTTGTGCTATAAGATCTTGCTTCTTGCCAAATTGTATGATTCTAGGGAAGTACCTTATAGGTTTTGTGTGCATGTGATTTCTTTGGAAATTTCAAAATATTCGGACATAATATTCGGCTGTTACTTTAGATTGCGTTCACTTAGAAGTTTTATATATATCACGGCTCCAATAGGTTACAGATTTGAGTATTTGATGTTAATTTCAACTTGATACCTCCACGCGTTCCTGAGAAAAGGGTGTTCACAAATGGACAACAAAGTGATCCTATAAGAGTTTCTTTTTTCGTTTTGAGGTACGGAACCCTAAAAATAAGTACAAGAGGGATATTTACAAAACCCTGAAGACAGTATTAATGATTTTATACTTATACCTGAGATTCATTTAAAAAAAAGCTCTACTAATTAATAACGAATAGCATTCTTCTATCCTCAGAAATTAGGTATAAATTTAAATAAATGGGTACCTACAGTCCAAGTCTAGTCCATATACAAAAAATTAAATACCTAGCAACTTAGATTAGATATAGAGTAAGTTAATAATAAAATTAGTACATTTAACTAGTCTTCAATCAAATATTTATAAATTTAAACATATGAACGATGTGGCGCAGCGAGCGACGGTCCACCTGCGACACAGGAGGTTTCGGGTTCGATTCCCGTCTTGGGACAAATGTTTGAACGATCGGATAATATTTGTTCCGGGTATTCTGGGTATTTTCTATGTACAATAAAAAATATATAGCTATCTAAGTAATGTATTGTATTAAGTATATCAGTCATAAGATTGGGTACTAGACCCATAACTCATGCTCTGCTTGCATTTCGGACTAGATGATGCTGTGTGGATTGTTCAGCGCTATTTATTTACGTAAATTAAATAAAGTGTGAATATAGGTTACTTTTTTTGATGCTATATTGGTAATTAAAGGTCCTACGTAGCGGCATAAGACAGTTTGCACAATGAGCTTGCCGCATCCATGTGTTCTATGATCTACGGTACTCAACGAAGCCAACAGGGTGTATCGTTCTGTGCTCAGGACAATTTATTCTGGTTACTTCTGCAGCTTAACAAGGTGCCTTTATTATGCATACCGTAGGCTCTCTATTTATTTACATACTAATTATAATAAAAATAAGTTCTGTCCATTTTTGTGAGACTTGAAAGCCAACAATACCTACTATGACGAATGTATGTAGAGAACACAAACATTTTGAAAACCTTAAAGACAAAACTCGAGAATCTAGATGATAGATATATATAATTTAAGTTTTTTTTGGAGTAATTTAGTAGTAGTTAAAATGGTTTCCAGCTAGCCCAGAATTTTAGAAAACACTTCATCACCACGTCAACTAGCGTCCAACTAAGTCACCCCGTCCCGTTTCCTCAAATGTCCCCTTAACTGTTATGTTGTTGAGACGTTCAGCGTTTTATGTTATGAGATCCTCGTAAAATAAAAGTGCATCAATGCGAGCCTCCCGTTTGCATCGTCCGCGATTATAAACCGACAAATTGAAGAGACCCGAGTCTCCCTACCTTCGACCAACAGAACAAGTCTCCCCAACTTTGTACCATTGGCAGGGTTCCTTTACGATTATTTAGTCGTAAAAATCAAAGTTATAGCCTATTTACAACCGTAAATGTATGTTAATCTTTGTTTAACGAGTACGGTGGCTTATTATTTCATCGTTAATCAATTATCGCTTTAGGTGGCGGTATACAGGTTTACGCTTTTGTAAGCACTTTACCGAATTGTTGTTTGATTGTTTTCATTATTTTACAAATAAAACTTTAAATAAGCATATATATGTATATGTTTTATATTTTTTATAACTAAGGCCGCCCTTTGTACTTCCTAGTTTCTCAGCATTTTCTTCTGTATTATATTTTGTGTTTACAATAAAAAGTTATCTATCTATCTTTCTACCAATCTTTAATAGCTTAGCGAGTATCACATTACGACTTAAAAAGGTATGGGCAAAGTATGCAGTAGTGGGTAGGTAAAGTATTTTGGCATCGTCTCGCTGAAAATTTGGCCTAATTATGCACCGCTATTTTTAAACAAGAAATCATAACAAGTCAATGCAACATTCCCCATGAATTTCATATCCAACTGATCCTATAAATAAGAAACGGAATGCAATTGGAACAAAGACATTACACACGAATGTCAGGACCTCGGCAATATTCTACAAGACATGTTGTCTTTTATAAATCTGTTCAAAACCATACTACAGTACACACCGATACAAATTATCAAAGGAATTTCAACTCTATTAAGAATGGAATAAGATAGTCCTTGTGAAAGCGGTGATATTTTGTAATGTCGTAGAATTAACTGCGCCAACGCATCAAGTGGCGACGTAATTGATGTTCTTAATTTCCTTGAAGGGCTACACGATTCAGTTTCTGGATTCTCAAAATTACTTTATTCTATCGTGAAATAAGTCGGCCACGTGCGAGTTGGACTCGCTCACTAAGGGTTCCGATCATACTACAATTTTTTTATTGTTACTTGTCCTGATATCCCCGTGGGCTTTTGTAACTTTTTTAATTAGGTTATTATTTGTCGTAGTAATAGAGGCGTCGAGTAAGCCATAGTAACATGAATTTTGAGTATTTTTTTCGCTGCCTAGGCTCGACGGTCCGGGCTGGCGCGCCGCCCCGCAACGAGGCGGTGCATACAGACATGAGCGGCTATGAAAGTGTTAGACTAGCCGACTACATAATAATATGTAATAATTATGGTTACAGAGAGATCGGCGTAGGCTTTAACAAGGTCCCGTTAACACCCTTGAGTTTGTAACCCTAAAAACTAACCTACTGCTTACTCACTACGGAACCACAAAGTAAAGGGTCAAAGTAAAGTCAGTAATCCAACACTAAGTTGCTCTAAAGTATTCCTAAGCGCACTTGGACTAGCTTTACGGTGTACTCTAGTGGTTTATTGTATCTTTTGGGTCGTGTAATGTTTCCCATAAATTCTCTTACTGAGATACTGTGGCATTATTTTATTTGGGAAGGGTTTTTCTTGTGAGATATTTGGATGGAACTGCAAATAAACAATGACAAGGGTTAAGTAGGTATAAACCATGAAAAACATATTTTTTACATTTTTGTTTAGTCCATTTTAGTCTTACCTACTGGTGGAAAACAACATCTGCAAATAATTTACCGTGTAATATGCGTTTAAATGATTAAAGATGGCTGGAGCTAAAAGTAGGTAAGTAAACAGCAAGAAATGTCTTCACTCAACCGTCAAATTCATAACAAATAATTTTCTCTATTAACTTTGCCATTAATAACTTAAAAAAAAGCAATTTCATACTAAAAAGTAGAATTCCCAGTGACAAATCAAAACAAAGAATTTAAAGTTGGAATATAAATCGGATTGCATTTCGGTCACGTACGTGCAGTCGTGACACACTGCGTGTCACGAGATAAAACGAGAGAGCAACTACATTTACCGATACGACTTTCAATACATAAAAACTACATTATTTGCAAAAAATACTTGTAAAAACCCTATTACCAAAACTTATCAGTAAAAAACAATACGCAAAAAACTGGGTAGGCTGCTTGTATAAGTTACAAGATCAACCTAACAATATTTTTAAAATGTCTGACCCTTTTAGGATAGTTAGCGGCCATGTTTTAAAAGAAATACTTTTTCATGAACTCTACAAATCTTTTGACAGTCTTCTTCTGTAGGTAACCTGGTCGGAAAATATAAAACAACCCATTTAATTAATTGCATTTCCAGCTCACACTGTAGGCATTACTTATTTCATAAAACTTAGGTTAGGCATGCAAATAAATCTAATGCTCTACATAAATTATAACTTGGATCAGAAATTACCTTTTTGTAAACCTATTATAGAAAAAGTAGGTAATACTACATAATTAAGCCATCTTATGAAAATCCATGTATTAAAAGTAAAAACTATTATTTATATTATTGATTAATTGATTATGCCTATTTTAAATTTATTCTCTGGCGCTTAAGAAAAATAAAAGTGACCAATGGCTCATTCACTGATATGCACAATATAGATAAGCGTAAGTATAAATAACAAAATAAATTCTTATCATCATAAAGAAACGCATAAACAAGGAGCACTAGACACAATAAGAAGAAAAAATAAATTGCAGTGTTTTATTCTTGTGAGTTATTCTTCTCTAAAGAGTGGGGGCGCTGTAACTATAGTAACTGTCAAATAGTCTATGGACTTAAGGGGCAAAGTTACCATGAATAATTCTGAACGTGTAAGTTCTACGGAACTTGTGACGTATCTAGGATCTTGGCTCGTATATCCCACCTGCTTACTGAATACTACTTATTTAAGCACCCAATAGGAAATTTAAACAAGGCAATGAAAATTGGCCTTATACATATTTTTTATTGCAGCCCTGAGTTTTCTCACATGTTGTTCTCGTATCAAAGCTATAATTAACAAGGTTACCTGCTACTATACTATTTAATTATAAAAACTATCGTAGTTTGACGAATTCATGATATACTGCTACTTAGTGCCCATTACTTATCCGGAATATGCAATCTAGAGAGGATTTAATTATATTTTAATACTTAATACTAAAAACTAGGTTAATACTACTTTTTATTTATATTTTCTTTATACGAGTTACTAACACCCTATGGATTCCAAATGATCCGAAATATACGATGTTTTTATTTATTTTTATTTCTTGGTTTAACAGAAATATTTATATAGCTCAAAATTAAATAAATTTGATGGTAGAGCAGATATTGGTATTGAGTAGCTACCTAATTGATCTTACCTACTGCTGAATATAGAATGCATTGGGCACGTAAATATAAAAATAATAAACAGAAGTCTTTATTTAGGAACAAAATTATGATGCAAATAACAAAAATAGGAAGCGATGCGACCTGCAGAAGGTAAATACTGTGTCGCAGGTCGTAACGCCCAAAATAGTGATTTGCAGTTATTTTTTTCACTAGATCTAAGCATATTCAGAAAAAAATGTTTTTATAGCTTACTTGCTATTAACATGGAACAAAAAAAAGAGTGGAGTAAGAGCATACAAACTACGCAATGACCTGTGACTCTGGAGTTTGAAGTAACTATTGTTTATTCTACCCCTGAGTTATTGCTAGAGAGTTCATATTGCTGGAAGTTGGGCGTACACCTATCTTGGAATGTGTGTACGTGGCCGTAGATAGGAATTACTTTTACTGTGTATGCGTGAACTGAACGATGATTTATTGTATTTTATCTTTGGAACTAGCAAGTAGACTTAAATTAATATTTACTGGGAAGTCATTTTGCATAAGAAGTTTGATCTACTGGATATTCCACCATGTTGACCACAAGACTTATAAGGCCTACGTTATAACTGCCAAACGAGCAATACATAAACTATCCTTTGAAGATATAAATACCAAATTAATTTAATTAAATTATTTTCTTTTTATTAAATAGTTTTGTAAGTACCTATTATATATATAATATATATATATATATATATTATATATATTTAGATATTATATGTATTATTATAAAGTGCCAGTATTATTATTAATTGCTGCGGTTTATCTAGCTTAGTTTAATTATAGCACGTCTTCTTGTTTTATTTCTACCATGTGTGGTTGGCAGGTAGAAAATGCCATCGGCATTAAGCCCACATTTTGTATACTTTTGTTAAATGTGTGCAATAAAGTATTAAAATAAATAAATAAATAACAACAAACCAACATAAAATAACCAAAACAACATAGAATAAGTATAGAGATCAGTGTACTCACATGTAAAATTTCTGTATTCACCAATTTTGCATATTTTTCACTAGAAATCAACATTATCACTATTTTAAGGACCACTAGTTCAAAAACCATGCGAACAGTAGAACGATTTTTTCAAGACTAAAATAAACCGACAAAAATTTCTCAAAAACAATAGCCCGAACGTAAACGTATACTTAAGTCCGATAAAACAAAACAAAAACTTGGGATACAAAACGTTCCAGCTTTTATTTGAACCGCGTTCGAAGAACAACCTCACAAAAACTTTAAATATTGTTTAAAAAAACATAACCCTTCTGACAAAAGCGGCCAGTATTTTTGACGTTTAAAAAGAACTATAAAGTTTAAAAAGGTTTTGCTCAAAGTCCCGCAATGTTTTCGCATGTTCTTTCTCATTTTATTACACCGTAAACCACTAAAAAGTACGTTGTTACAACACAAACAAAGGGGATAGTGTTCGGCCATTACACTTTGTTACAAAACAAAGGTAAAATAATTACACCTTCAACAAAATTAAAAAGAAAGTCTTTCTCTCGTTATCGGCTGTCAAAATTGCGCAAATTTCAAAATTATTAGTTTTGTTACGGTGATTATGATTACGCAGGTGAAATATTTGACAATTGATTATTGCGACGAATATGAAATGTTTACAAAAGATTATTCTGACAAAGAAAGCAACATTCTCAAATTTTACAGCTCAGTTTTGATTCTTCCGTTGTGTGTCAAGATTGTCTTCAAATTAATAGAACAAAGTTTTGAAATGTTTGTGTAAATAAGTGATTTTCGATGATTTTCCTGTTGTGTTATTAACTAGTGTAATAAAATACAGGAAAAATAATATTGGTGTGAATACAGAATTTCCTTATCAAAATTCTATGATTGGACGAAATAATTATCAATAAAATTCTCAATAAACTGTGGTAAGTTATCACCTGCTTACGAATGTTCATCTGTTAACATAATATCCAATAACACTTAAAAAAATCCCATGCCACCAGAAAAGTTATCGCTTCGCCGAAGTTCAGAGACCTTGATAAAAATAAATCCGGCACAGTGTCTGTCTACCAACTGAATATACAGCCGAATATACATACATACAATATACATTTGCATTATCTACAAACTGGTACGTATAGGCACTGCCACAAAGCCCTCTAATGTGTGGACAATTAATGCTACATTTCATAATTATCGCCTATTTTGACCGGCCTATATCGGAAGCCTACAGCCTGCCTACTCCACAACTGCTCCGTTTACGTTCACCAGATTAGATGCCGACACCAAATTCTACTATCAAAATTCCACGTTTTCGATTTAAATATTAGGAATATAAAATAAAAATGTTATTAGCATACCAAAATATAAAAACACGCAAGTAATTTATAGGAAAAATATTAATAAGAGATGACATTTCTAACGTGTTTCTAAATGGGTCTGGGTTGGCCAATTAATATACCTACGTATTTGCTGGATTATCTGTGATTTGTGACTGGTCTAATAAGTTGAAAGTTGCAATATATTTTAATTTCGTGTTTTTTTTTAATATAGCATCGTAGGTGTGCCGTGCCACCTAAGAATAAAAATAAAGTTTTATTTTTATTTAGTAAGTAAGTAAATCATTTATTTGTTAAATAAAACACACACATACAATTGGTTTACTCATTACAAAGTGGCAAAATTTATACATAACATATAAAAAATTTGGAGTAAAAACAAAAGTAGAGGCACCTAAGCTTTTATATAGAGGTATAGGTACCTGTGCTAACCTTGCTGCTAGGTTCCTTTTACTTACCTAGGTACATCAAACATCTCGCATTTTGCTGCGAAAATTTGAGTTTTCGACATTTTAACGATTTTACAGTAGTTTAAAGGAAACGGACTATATCTAATCCTGTTTTGATCTCTGTTAACTGGTTTTGTTACATAACACGTATTAATTGATTTTAAACAGTGGCATGTTTTAGTTAACTAACCCATCAGTTAAGTACAACATGATAATTGAAAAACATATCTGGATAGGTACACAAAGTATTGTTTTAAAACATTTGAACCTTAAAATATGTGACAAAGAAATAGGTTTGGACCTCATATTCTCTGCAGCACTACCTACTACACTACCTACTATTTGAAGATCAATAAATGTGTGGTGGAAGAAGGTATTTTCTATCGCAAAGGACCAAACGCATAATCCCTACAGCGAGTACACTGGAACATCATTACCACGCGTTTGTTCGACGTATCAGGATCACAATACCGCTGCCAAATGCGATCGGAATTATGATGGGAGTCACTTTTAATGCTCCATTACGGACCTCTAATAGAGTATAATGGATGGCGCTGAAATATTTGCTGGCTTCCGTATTTGTACACTGAATGTTGGCTGTATAGATCTACAGCTGATGGATGTATGCATGCTCATTGACCTGGATCTTGGCGGACGTGCCAAATATACTGGTCTTTGAGATGTCTATGTATTGGATGGGTAGGTATTTTGATGGAACGTGAGTTTTGCTCACGTCCGTAGCAAATCATAATATGAAAATGCTGAAGATTCTAATTCTCTACTAAGTATTTAGCTATTAAATGATTCAATTAAAAAATTTTAGTTATGACTTCTCATAATGCTCTGAACAGAAACAATTAAGTAAGTATACTTACTTAAAATAAAAAAAATATCTATTTCATGTTTATCTTGTAGACTAGTTAACACAAGCTCTGCTACACTAGCTTAGGGCTAGATGATGATGTGATGTGTGTGTGTGTGAATAATAATTGTCCACAATTATTTTTTGTATTAGTATTCTTAAGTTAGGACAATAACTATACAACACAATATAATACAACTCAGATGGAGGAAAACTTTTAACAATAAAAATAGCAAAACTCTTGCTAAGAAATCTTTATACAAAAAACACCATAGGTTAAACACTAGGTTTAAACATCCAGCCTAACAGGTTAACATACCATAACTTTACCTAAGAGGTCTACATACAGAGCTAAGCAGCTATTAGGCAGATACCTATGTAAATTTGCTACCATAGGTAGGTTCTATGGGTCGGCTCATTACACTTAATTGGAGGGCCATTCGCGGACGGGTTTTAGGACTTTGATGGGTGGTTTTGGGCTAAAATGTCCGCATAAATGGTACTACAAAAACTTAGGGCTGGATGTAAAAATTACACTAAATTGCTTGGCAATTTCGTTATGGGTTTAATTGGGTAATCTTGGTTTGAATCTTTTCTTACCATAGTTAAAGATCTGAGGCCCTATTTTGCTTAACTAATCGCTTTACTATGACAATGGTATAGCAGAATCGGCAGCATAGACACGTTTTAGTATTCTACTATATAAGAAAGAAACTATAGATAGAACGACGCACGACAAAAGTGTCGAGGCTGAAACCAATCTAGAACCATTCTATCAATCTCTTCTTGCAAATAGCACCACACGCGTTTCTGCGACGATAGGTACAATCTTTTCTTGCCATTGTTGATGAGTCATTGTTACAAAATGCTAGAATCTGACTAGATAAATAAAGACGAGACTATGCAGCAGTAGTAGTCGACTATACCCATAATTGTATGAACTGAAACACTCAATTCCACGATGTTACAGATAGTCGAAAAATGTGGGCACTTCGAACAATAGTTTATAAATATTTCAACTAACCTTTGTAAGGAAAACAATTTCTCGCTTACTTTGCGTTCAAGCGACAAGGGAAATATGTATGTGAGGCATAATAGATAAGGATGTATAGGAAGTCGACTTAACCGCTTTTGTTTCAGAGAAAATATACATTTTTCATACGCGTTTGTTGCGATGGAAAATTACCTGTAATATATAAGGAATAATGGTCATTATTGTATGTATTATATTCCCAAGGGTTGTACAGGAGGTTAATTGATCCCTTTCTGTGCAATTTCCACGATTTATAACACATTTGAGCCTCTGAGATGACTGTGGCCCGTACTTAGATGTAAAAGGTGTGTGTAGAACAAGCGTAAAATGAGGTTTAAATTATGATACGGTATGGCAACACCTTTGAGGCTTTACGATTGAAACCAGTAGGTACGAGTACCTATATATTGTTCTCTAGGGTTTTCATTACGAATAGAAATTAATTCTTAAAGAGATATATTGTCTGTTGGCGAGTAAGCGTGGAAATATGGAGATAAAAAGAATGTGCATGGAGAATATTTTTTAATATGAATATAAGACATAAGAGCTGCAAGAGGGTGAAGATAACAGAACATCTTCTGGTGTTTAGGGATCTTAAGTTTTTTTTTTTAATTTTTCAATGTTCATTGAAAATATTCACAACAAATCCAAGGGGAATATGTCAGGTTCTTGTCAAAACTAAAGCTAGGTTTAAGTAGTTTTTCTTGTCAAGACTAAAGTTAAATGTAAGATGTTTTATAGGTTTTTATAAGAAAAAGTGGTATACATAGGGCAGTTAACACGTTATAGGCCAGTGTACCCATGGACAATTAAACAGAAGCTTGCTACCGGTATTGTTATGGCCTATCCATTTTATTTATATGTGTCGGGTAAGCTGCAAACAAACGACCCAAAACCAATCAGCCCAGCGAATGAAATTAAAACCTGCCTCGCTACAATTCGCAATAACCAATCTCTTATCTCCACATATCTCTATAGACCTTTTAACATAAACGAAACGGGCCGCGGGGCGGCGAACTAATCTCCATAAGTTTAATCCTTTAACCCTCGCCGTACCAGGAATCCAATCAAACAGTACAAGCTACCCCCCTTTCCCCCGAGTTTTCATTCCCCCTCCGCACCCCCGTGTTCGCCTACGCAGCCTGTCCCGAGTAATTATCAAAGCTTTAATGACGTCATAAATCGAGTGTATAATCTAATCTGGAAAAGCCCCGGGCTCCAGTGCGCGGCTTAATGGTGTGAAAGCTACCTTATCTCCTGCCATGTGTGAATAGAGCTTTATACGCGGCCGCCTGAAAGCGCTCGGGAAACTTTGGAAAAATATGTCGTAGAACATTCCAGATAAGAATGTGGGACGTGGAGCGCTTTCGAGTTTAATAGAAAATCGAACATTATCGTAAAGGAGATGTCTTTGCTAACAAATTCCGTGGAAGTGTATCTTGTAGAGTTGCTTAAGTGCACAGTAGATTAATATGACGATGGAGCTTACACATTACTTTTAAAACTTTTATCTTTCTAGAAAGTTTTGATCCTTCACGTTTACCGTTAGAAGCTTTCAAAGGTTTACAGACAATTTTCTAACAACCGAACAGCTAGGAAATAGAATCCATAATCTCAATCATTTTTGAAAGTTTCTAAGAATCCCACGATTTGCCATTTTGATGCAGTCTGAGGTCAATCTCTCTGTCGAATCGCTACATAACTCTACTGGTGTTCTGAAGAAATTATTGAATTTCACGCCAAATTGAACCTAACACTATTTAAAATTAAACTGTTTTACAACCGTCGATTCGAAACAAACCTATTACTTCAATCAGCTTTTGAGCATGCTACTCGTTTAAGGGCATTACACACTGGTCTAGTGCAATTGTAGGCTTGCTCAAGTGAGTTGATATATGGATATATTTGAAAAGAAGATATCCATGGCAGAACAAGAAAGCACAAGTTTTAAACAGAGGGAGAAAACTACTGAAGATCTAGTCAAACTTCAGAGACAATACAATGATCTACAAGAAAATATGGACAAACAATTGGAAATTATGAAATATAATAGAGAAGAGCTAGTAGAAAAGATCATCATCACCTCTTGCAGCTCTTATGTCTTATATTCATATTAAAAAATATTCTCCATGCACATTCTTTTTATCTCCATATTTCCACGCTTACTCTTACTTACTTGAAGAAATATATTGCCAACAGACAATATATTTCTTCAAGAATTAATTTCTATTCGTAATGAAAACCCTAGAGAACAATATATAGTTACTCGTACCTACTGGTTTCAACCGTAAAGAATAATAATGATAAAAATTACTCTATCAAATTAAAAATAGATAACAAAGTAGTTCACAGGCCACAGGAAATTGCAGCACATTTATGAAAAAGTTTGACCTTGGTAAAGATCGGGATTACACTACCCATGCTAGAGAATTTTCTTACTAATAGCACTGCTCGTATAGAAACGGACATGCAATTCAATTCAGTGAACAAAAAAGAAATTTGCAAAATAGTCAACACCATGCCTAGGAAAAGCTCATACGGTTATGATGAAATCCCTATAACACTTAGATAATATTGAGATAATGTCGGATCCCTTGTCATATTTCTACAATCTATGCATTGAGGGAGATGTATTTCCGGACTAACCAAAAATAGCAAAGATAATTCCAATATAAAAAGGAAAAAGCACCAAAACTGACCCAAAAAATTATCGACCTATCTTTCAATATTATCCAAAATCTATGAAAAAAATATAAGGATTAGACTAAATAGACATTTAGTTATAAATAATATAATCAATAGAAGACAATTCTGCTATTAGCATGGAGTAAGTGCAAATGATGCAATTGACAGGCTACAGGATGACGCTATATGTAAACTAAATGAAAATCAGAGATCAGGTGGTCTGTTCTTAGATTTAACCTCTGCGTTTGATACAGTAGACCACGCTATCTTACTTGGAAAACTGAAACATTATGGAATAAGGGAAAAACAGTTACATTTGTTCAACTCGTACCTAAGTAATCGACATCAATATATAGAAGTAAGAACAGCTGACAGTAGCAAAGAAGTTATTTACAATTCAGTCTTGACTAAAATTACTAGGGGGTACCGCAAGGATCCATATTAGGACCAATTTTATTCTTAATATTTACAAATGATCTCATACATTTCATGAAATATCAATTAGCTGATCTCCATTTGGTTGTTTTTGCTGACGATACTGACGCAATTGTTTCAGCTGGTTCAATCTCAGAGCTTACAGTTAAGCTAAACAAAGCTCTAATTGGCTTCAACAGATGGTTCAAAATTAATAATTTAATTTTGAATATGAAAAAGACGAATTTATTGCTATTTAAGACCACTTCCAGAAATGATGAAAAGCTGCTTGTTAACTTTAATGACACAATTATTGATTCAATTGACATAGTTAAATTCTAAGGTATTAATATTGACATGCTTCTAAATTGGAAATCTGAATTAAAATATATTGAAAATTATTTAAGCTCTGCGTGTTAAGTATAAGAAATCTGAGAGATGAGGTGACGCTGAAGCAGTTAAAAATAGTTTATTTGGCTCTAGTTGAGTCCAAACTTCGATATAGCATATTATTTTGGGGCAACAGCTATAACTATATAATGTAAATTCAGCTTTTTTTATGCAAAAGAGAGCCTTCAGGAAGATGTTATGCATTTCCCAAACGGAATCATATAGGGAACATTTTATGAGTCTACGCATACTCAACGTCCCTTGTTTATATCTTTTAGTTTTACTAGCTCACCTAGTAAAGCATTTAAATTCCTTCGAAACCCCTGAAGCAAGGGCACTTAGAGAAACTACTAGAAGAAGGGATATAGTTAAGGAGTAACCTCGGCTTAATATTTCATAGCACAGTGTAAAGTACGAGGCTTTAAAGCTGTACAATAAATTACCTTTATCTTATAAAAGTGTATATAATGCAGGCATTTTTCAAAATAATTTGAAAGAATTCTTGTTAAAGAAGTGCTACTCTGCAGAGGAATTCAGCGCTGACAAATCTGACCCTGAGAATTTGTGATAGTTTGTAATAATTTTGACATTTAATATTATATTACTTTTAGTTTTGACAATTATCATAAATTATTCAATATTTTAATTTTTTTTTTGACATTTTGCATATTCTATATTTTTAACATTCTGCTTATTGTACAATAATTATATTTCATGTTTTACATTCCATAAAATTGTTTTTCTTTTATACTATTTATTTAATACTTTTTTAAGTATTTTAATGTTTTTATTTTATATAAATGTACTGTAAGTCTCATCGATTGTATGTAACAATGAGTAAATTATAAAAAATAATATAAGAAAAATACCGACACAATTTATTTTGTTTGTTTGCGAATAAATAAATGAAGTGCTTTCAAGTCAAAACTTCTAATTTGAAATTTTGCATTGATTTCGTCGTGTTTTCGATTCGCATCAGGTAACAAAGAAGCAGTTTTTTAATTAAAATGGTTAATATGTATGTTTCCTGTTACCAACTTTTTAAGAAATGCGAATAAATTTCTGAGACGTCGTATGCTGCAGCGATCAAATATTGTGTGTCCGAACCTTAACGTTCAAATCAAGTGTAGATAATAGGAATTTACTACGATTTGTTTAATTCGGTTTAACTATTTCCGATTCGATCAATTAATCGATAAAATAGTTTTGTTTCTCACGTTTTAGTTTTATTATATTCTGTGAAATTGATCCATCATAGTTGATGGCTTTTTGTGTGAATAAGTTGAATTGCAATTCACAGAACATGTTTTGAATTCGAATTAGGTATTTTCTCTATAGCTACTAATAAGCACCTAGACTTTAACTCTGGTAATTTTAGAAAAAGCTTAATGTTGGAGGATAAAATAAATGAGGTTGTTACATTTTACTGGATGTTAAGTCTTTTAAGCCTAGATATTATAAGCGAACCCGTAATCACCGCGGGCCATTATCCCAAAATTCGTCTCTTGCTGGGATCTCCTGTGCCGCAGTATAATGAATGAATAAATAAACTCAGCCTTAATGTTACCCCACCCTTAAGTCGATCTAATAAGGCTCAAAACAGACAGGATAGTTTTTCTCGCACGCACTTCCATGGGCCCTGCAAGGGGTAAGTGGATTTCTGTGTACGCCGAATCTGTGCTTCAGTGTACCAACATTATCTATACTGTTGTTTCGTATCGTTTTACTATAAATCTGTGCACGTCTGTACATAAAGTGCGTGTGGTACTTATTCAGGGTAAGAAAGTCGACGATCACGTTGTTAATAAATCTGTAGGGCATTGTACGGAGGTGAATCACTGTGAACTATTTGGTAAGGATTGGAATCTTTAACGTCAATTAAGATAGATAGAACGTTAGAATGGTGAAATTAGGTTGTAACGTTGATTATGGCATTCTAAAATATATTTCTGAAATTGAAAAATTCTGAAAGAGTCAAAATTAGGAGCAATGTCGCCTACATTTTACTACATTTTACTGCTACAATTTTTGTATCAAAATAGGCATTCAAATTCAGACAGCAAGATTTCGCAATACTTTTAAACATTGCCAACTACAAGTTGTTTAATTAATAAATCTGAAATCTAACGTCTTCCATATTTTTATCATAATAATTATGGTAACCTTAACCGTAGGTTGATGGTATTTTGGGTAACTTCACTAATGTTAATTCCATCCTAGTTATTTTGAAGAAAGGTGTACTTTACACAACAACAAAGTTATAAATATCAACAAAATGTGACCCAAAAAGGTTTAACATTTCCTGAAAATTTTCGTGAGTCCATTCATCTTGATAAAATATGTATTTTTTCGTTATAAATAACATTCGATGTCGTAAATAAACGCGATAACACCGGCAATGTTCCGACTTACCTTGAGTAAGCCCTCACTGCGTAAAAGAATTGCAGACTAGTTTTGTTTTTTTATAACTCTGTGACGGAAAAATATTATGGTGTCGCTCATCTTGAGCGATAGTCATCTCCTTATTTAAATATATAACTTCATGCTCGTTAATCAAGTGTCTATTCAATGTAAACTATATAAAGCTAAACCTTATTTATTCGTTTCATTACATTATCATCTCACTCTTTATTTACCAAACTTTGTCTTAACACTTTCACATCATGTGCCTGTTATTTTACTGAGGATCCTCTATTCAGTCCTTCTTGGCACACACACAACTGTCAGCAGCTCTTCGGTAGTTCTAATCCGGGTGCGTATTCACAAAATGCTTATCTAAGCATTTTATAGGTTACCTAAGAATTTCTTGCTTATGAATTAACAGTAATTATTTGCTTATTTAGTGTGATTCTCTTTGGCAGTGCATTTATGTTCGTATTTTAGTAACAAAGTGCCTCTCAAGGCTGTTTAAATTCGAGAGTCATTAATTGCGCAGTGTTCCGTATTCCTACAAAATGTTTTGACATTGGCTCCTTTGCATAATTTATGGGTATATTTTTACTTATATCCAAAACATTGAATAAAATATGTCTACTTATACTATATCTACTTATTATATACTATACAAATAATGATGCTTGTGCTGGAAACAAACCACTTACAATGAAAATAGTAAGTCTACTCATGTTTTCATTTTTAACTGGACACATAACATCGAAAAAACATTAATTTTGTTGTAAGCTTGGTATCAAACCTACCTACCTATCTATTACTCACACAGCGTGGTAGCCATCTTGGCTGCTATCCACGATATATTATCTTTATTAAATAAAACGGAACTCCGACAGTTGGTCCGTTGTTCCATATACATATAACCTTGAATAACTATACTATATATCAAAAAGTTTTAATTTTTGTATTACTTATACATAATAAGAACAATCCATTTATGAATTATGTCGTGATTATTGCCGTGATTAAGAATAACGAAGTAAAACAACAGTTGAACTGAATACTGAAACACTTCAAATTTAGAAGTAATTTGAACCTAAAACATATCAGGATGGTCCTTTTGCATATCTATTACCCAGTTGCATACTGTATGGACGAAGCTGTGAGCAGAAAGCTAGTAAGATATATATCCAAAAGCACACTACGTAGACGCATTACTCAAGATTAGCCGGTGGTAAAGGTCACGCCTTAAAAGCTAAGATTACGTAAACCAATATAAACAAGGCTCAAGTGTAAGGCTAGGTTCATATTGAAGAAAAGCAATCGATATAAGAATTTGTAAGAGATTATGCAAAGAGTAAAGAAGCGATCATAATGGATTAAGAAAACACTAATTAAACCGTAGATGCGTAGGTAGATGACACAAACTCTGTTCTAAAACTAAAGCCCTTCGACCTTCGTTTGATGTTATATGTCACCAACAATGGATCTCGAAGAAAAGAGATTTTATTTAAAAACGTGGCTACAGTTCGTAGTGTAGAGAAGCAATTGATACAAACAGTTGTTCTCCGTTGTTTAATTTGACACAGTTTGATGCTGTTTTGTTTATCGACGCTTCTCCGTTTGTAAGGCTCGTTCGGTACCATGTTTTAGTAACACCCACTTTTGTCGCCTTAAGAATCTAGCCTAAGATACCGTGAGGCGAGGTATTTAGTCATCTATTTAGAGAAAGCGCACCATAAATTTAGGTTCGGCATTATTTACAGGGACTTATTCCTTACGAAGCAACGCGGAACGGGTTCCGAGCGATAAATCCGATCGAATGCCCTCAATAAATCTTTCGAATACCCGATAAGAATCAACGTCTCACGCGACTTTTGTATATAACTCCCTATATATTTATATAAGTAGGTTATTTATATACAGAACCAGGAAGAGTGTGTGTCAACGAACTTTATTTCGAATGTCTCGGAAATAAATCTGTTGCTTTTCCCATTATAAATTCGAGTCTCAAATTAATGCTCAGACAAGTCCGGCTGTGATTTGTTGGGACCACATTGTATTTGTTTATGTTTAAAAGTAAACTATGATTTTTTATTCCATTTTCTAGAATTTTGTTTCTGTGTCAAGAGATGCGTAATAAAAATATATATTTCAAAAGATTATTATTAGTCTGCAGATAAAAATAGCCAAATAAAGAAATAAAAGAAACAGCCATTTGGTATCTAACAAACTGGGGTCGACCTTGTCACCCACAGCTCTAAACTATTAAATATAAAGTAAATTCATTGTATAATTAAACGATTTAAACCTTTTAACAGATTAACAACAGTCACTAAACCTAAAACAGATTTTGATAAGCCAAAACACATTCCAATACCTACCGCTTGAGTGGTTTGTATGTATTTAAATAAAATAAACATAAATTTGCCGAGATAAAATGCCAGTTATTTATTTACCTACACTGAATAATATTATGTACATGTTTATTATACCTACCTATTAGGTATTATATTACCTATCTCGTTACAAGCGTAACGAGATAGGTTTGTTTGTAGGGGTTGTAGGTTTCGCATCAGTTTCAAATCTAGGTTTTATATTTTATGTTCTATATATTATATTTTATTTTTTGGATCAGTTGAGCTACCTGTAGATTGTTTGCAACAGTCTATAGTTAGCTTAATTGTTTCAATTGTAAATACTAGTTCTAATTTGTTTTTATTATTGAATTGTAATTTTCTTTGTCATTAAAGATGTTTACTTTTATGTTCTTATAAAATTTTGTTTTAAAAAAGATACTTGAGGCGGTCTCAACGGCAAATCGTATCTATGTACACTAATACTATACGATCACCTGTTTGGGGAAGTCTCTTCCATACAAGTTTATACTAACCATTTGGAAACTTGTTCGACGGTGAGAGTGTTTCCACCTCTTGAACATTTTCGAGCATTTCAACAGGAAGTCTTTTTCAGTTTATGTATTTTATATTATGTATTTTGAAAACCAAATTAGTTAAAATTCGCGCTTTGCCACTTTTAGCAAGTTGGACACTATAAAGCACAAATATGTTAGAAAGTATACTTTTAGTGTCCTTCTTTATGATACCCGAATACCTACATACATACATACCCATCAGAAAAAGTTGTAGTTGCAAATTATCTATAAGAGTATCTTTAAGTAATGTTCAATATATACTAATCCGAATAACTGTATGCAAAATAGATACTTTAGACTAAGGCGTATCACTATTCAGTTAAACATGTGTTTCATAACCGAATTTAAGGTCAATGGCCCCACCGGGAGTGTGTCGGTTGGTCGAGGCCAATCGTTTATCATTGCGATGTAGTTCATAAGTAGGTAGATCTAAATTGGTTTGATTACTACCGAACCACCAATGGGGAGCATCAAATTAATGCGCAACAGTTGTGAAAACTCGACTGAAGAAATAATGGTCTTTGTTAGGTTATATATCTTCCGCCAGCGGCTTCGCACGCGTTATTCCAGGATAAAAAGTAGCCTTCGTATAATTCGTATAGTTCGTATAATGTTGTTCTAGGCTTAAAGCTACAAATCTGCATCTATGCATAATTACAGCCCGATCCGTTCAATAGTTGGCGTTTTCTTCGGCCAGACATCTCACTACTTCAAATCGTTTCGCCTTTATAATATTAGTAAGATAGTATAATTATTATCCTTTCATAAAAGAGTTACAGACACTCCTGGTATGGGAATACCAGGCATCGTGTATAAAAATGTTTTTTTTTTACATCGCGTCATCATTTTAGTCAAGTATCTAGTATGTACTTGGCTTTTTGCCATTGTCAGTGCGTGAGGTGAGATGGGGGATGGGACGACTGGAAATCAATACTAACTGCATACACTGCATTGCTTCAATATTAAATCAGCCCCTCAGTTCACTGCTTGCCAAACAGGCTCATGTTCCAATTTGAAATTTAAAATCGTTGCATATACTCGTAGGTTTGTTTTTGGGCAGTTGTGTTGAGAAAATCGAATACGTTCAAAAAGGTTTCATTCCAAGTGCACTTTAAATGAGCGGATTAATTACGAAAGAGGATGAATATTATTGTTCTGACATTCCATGGAGTTTGTAACCTATTCACGGATTGCCCCAAAGTCGGCAGTCGTGTTCTAAATTTGTATTTTAAAATGGACTGCGAGATGGGCGATTGTATAGAGGTTGCATTAATTTTAGGGTATACTTCGATCAACTAGGTATGCAAACTGTTTATTAAAAAATTTTAAAAGATGGAATTCGACGTCTTTTAGATTGGTAAAATGCCTATTATTTTACACACCAACAATTTTCAGTAAAACAAACTAAAACCAGTTTCAAAAGGTACTTAGCAAGGAAAACGATCCTTTTCTTAGTCAGATAAGGAACAAAGCTTTAATTCTTCCCCCCTTTATTTATTACGCGCTAAAGCCTCGAGCTTGCGATCCGGCACCATATTTCTCCGATCTTGAGTTATTATTCAGGCCATTTTGAACCTTATTGCATTAGAATAAAATATATCTGTGATTTATTAGCTTTGGGCTAGGATAATGCGATTTATTACGGGCTTAGTTCGTGATAGCATGGTGAATAAGCGTGGTGGTACTCTTTTAAAAATAGACAAATGTCAAGCAACAATTTATGACCATTCTAGTCTCGTCTTTGTAGATACTTACCCTCTTCTATTTCGATGGCTGAAAAGGTCACACAGTGATACCGGTTAGGCTTGTGCATTTAGGTAAGTAGGTTCTATTTAAAATACATAATAATGTACATACAAGTGAAAAATACTTACAATTTAAATGTTTTTAATTTCAAGGACCACAATTAGTCAAAAATACAAGCAGCTCATTGAATCAATTTATTTATTTCCTACTTGCAACATAAGAAATCGACGCCATGCAAATTAGTTCGACGACGGCGAGCAATTACCAATACCTTGGCTGCGAGTGATCGAAGACTGTTTTATGTAGCCGTAACAAGTTAAGAAATAAATAACTGGTTTCGGCATCCGTCCTGCCCCAACACATTTCAAACTTACGTGTGAGAATGAGACAGACAAGACGAATTGCCTGTTCGAAAACCTGTTTATCATCAGGCCAAAAGTTTCTGTCTTTTTTGCGGAGCGGTAGGCGTCGATGGCTTTTTATATTGTTCCTTGAATTTTGAGGGCAGGAATGCCATACTTGGTTGATTTAATACCTACTATTATTAAAACGTAGATATTCCGCAAAACGAAAGCGTAAAACGCTCAGCTCAAGATGACCGGTAGGAGGTACCATAATATAACGCGCGCAACTTGCATTAAACACAACTCCATAGGTTGTCACAATTACTTAGTGTTTTATATCCATAAGATGGTACAGGACATTATGATTAGTTTCGACTAAGTTTCTGTTGCAATTTCGCTCACTTTTTTATGAACTTCTTGTCGAAGATCCTGACCTAACTAAAGTAAAGTAGGTGAGCATGTTATGGGCTCCATCGATGAAATGTCAGGTACAGCATGCCATTGTTCGGAGGGACCTTTAAGCTGGCATACTTGTCCCTAAATTATCCATCTTTATGCGTAAAGGTCGACTAGTTTTTAATTTTCTATATCCTAGGACCAGTCTAGACATTAGAACATCGATGTAGTTATTTTACCGTTTCTTGGTATGTTAAGTAGGTATGTTGATTTTGGCATCACTGGATACGAGAATGAGACCTATTAAATACTTTTTAAATGGTCTTAGCTCAATGTTAATACAAGCAACTGTTTTTTGCAATTACTTAACTTCTAAGCAGATGATGAAACTAGCCCTATACATATGTGTGTCCTTATCAGTTTACCACAAATCGGTGGATCAGAATGGAACCTGAAGTCGAAACTAATCCTTCGGTGGATCAAAGTGGAATAGGGTTGTTGTTCCCCGATATTTTATTTTTTATTGCATAAATATTTATTATGCCAACTTGACATAATTAAACAATATAAAACCTTTTTAAAACTGATAATAACCGACCGCCTGGTAGCTTAGCAGGTCGGAACAATAAACACTGCACCCGGTGCAATTTACAATCTTTCAAAACTTGGCGCGCTTCGCTTCGCTCCCAATAACTCTTCATGAACTAACAAAGTCATTAAAGGCAAACTTTTAGTATTTTAAGGATTGAAATGAATTTTAAAGTATACATAATAAACTAGTCCATTATTTTGTTAAATCTAAAACTTTACATAAGTTTGTATTTTCTGATTTGGTAAATCAAGAGATTGGATAATTTAAAAAATATTTTTAGGAGATGTTTTGAAAAGTTAAGACAAACTTAGATCCAATTTCGCCGTTGCAATTGAACGCGTTCAATATAAGATAAACTCAGTGTAGCACTTTAAACGAGTTCAGCGCATTTTACCGACATAAAGTTGATCCGGTTCAAGCGTTAAACCGAGTTCATCTCACACAATAAGTATTACGAATATAAACTCGATCAAGCTGAACTTAGTTTTGTTAATCCTAGTTTTAGCAGCAAACGGTGAAATTGGACCTTAGAATTTAAAATTAAGGTACATAGTACTAACTTACTCCTGTGGCTCAGTGACTCAAAGACAATCTTTGCCTAACAATTTTTCGGAATATGTCTTGCGCATATGGCTGCCGCACAGCATCTGCAGCCGTGTCCGAAATTTGTCTAGGAGGAAAACATCACCATTTTCATGCATCTCGGTTTTGTCTGTAAATAACGTCTTCCACTTATAAAGACTTATTGGTTACGCCCATCGAAGCATATTTTGCATTATTTCGTACGGTCTTTTCAAAACTTACAAACCGTTACCTTTTTCAGGACATGGCTAACACATAACATCTGGATATCCGTTTGCTACCGCTTCGTCTTAAAGTCGCTGTTTTAATCTAGTAGATATAGATAGATATTAATTGTTGTGAATTCGAAGAACGCGTCAATCTTGATACACTTAATAATACCTGCAAAAAAAAATTTAGTCAGGTCTAGTCAAAGCTGCAGATGGTAGGTTTTATAACGTTTTAGACACATCGTAACAATTACCTCCTTGAAACAAGAGCCACATCTATAATTCAAGACATGTCGTCTATGCCAAACGGATGTCTCATTTTTCTCGCGATAACTCACCTTGGCGAGAACAAGACAGGTAATTTATTTTAACTGCTAACTGTCGTTATAAAGTAATGAAATTAAAATTGTATTTTCCCTGATACATTATTGATTTCATGATGGGGTATTATAATGGACGAAAAAAAGTGTTGTCTCTACGAGGCCTAAGACCGTGGTTCGGGCCATGTTCGGTTTTTGAACTACAAGTACGTACTGTAGTTGTGTTCATTCAAACGAAAAAGAATAAGGATGGACGTAAAAATAAGGTACTTACTACTCACGCTATCAGGATTTTAGCAAATCTAAAAAAACACTTGAACGTTGAAGTAACTTAACCCTAAATTCACATTAGTTGCATTGGTCCCAGGCTCAGTGGCCCAGTCATCTGTTACCAGCCTAAAGGTTACGAAATATACCTATATTTCAGAAGAGTATTTATTGGCAAATCATTGAGATGCCAACACAACAGATGCGTCCATGTAAGGAGGTTGGGATTTATACGTTGCTTTTTTGTTGATGGTATGTTACAACTGCAGACAAATATTTAAAGAGCTAATCGAAGAAAAAATGAAGTAAGTTTATCGCCTAGAATTACAGGTGGCTGTAAATTATGATAACCAAAGTACATAAATAACTATCAATAAAGAAGTGAAATATTTTGCAGTAAAAAGTAGAAGCACAAAAAATAAAGTAGGTACATACCATATTTACTTCAATGATATCCTGCGGCTTCAAAAAGAACAGTTAATTACATTTAATTTGATGTTTCTGATAGAAGTTTTCATACCTTTTACGTCAAAGTTAACCGACAAAGCTGCTAATTGTACGAATATCTTTCGAAGAACACCATCCTAAGGTCATCAATTTAAATCTGTTAAACATTTAGAAAATTCTAAAAATTATTTCAGGTTAAAACCTAATCAGGTAGAAAAATCCAATGCAGTAGGCAGCATATGAGTAGGGGATGTAATAGCGGCATTGTTAGAAAGATACAGGTACTTATATTTATTTTGGTAAAAATGTTAGAAATCAATAAATTTTATATTTTTATTTAGGCTTACAAAATAAGCTCTTAGACCCATCAAATTTTTAACTATAAATAATATTAAAAAAAAATATTATATTAAATATGAATTATGGTATAAATTGATTTTCTCTTTATTATTTTATTTTCCACAAGTGGATGAAGAAGATATCTTTACATACCTAATTCGGTTAGTAGTGCCAGAAAGCTTACATCTATACACAGGGTTAATTTGAAAGAAAATAGTTTTATTGAGCAAACGTTTTTTAGGATTTTTCCCGTAGTCCAACTCCTAGATATTCCCACTGGGTACCTCTTTTTTATGAAGAAAAATAAGACTAAGTATTTTTTTTTTGGCTTCTTAAGTAGCCTCATGGATACAGCCATGGCTTGATGAGCACAACACGCTACGTTCGATTCCTTGAATATTTATTATCTTCTGAAACAGCCGCTTCCAGTTTGAAGAAATAACGGAATGGTATGAGCTTTTTAAAGAAGCGGCTATGCGGTGCGTTAAACTGCTTTGATAACACTTAGTTTCGGCCTTTGGGTTGCTCAGTTTTTGTCGGGGTTTATGGGATATCTAAAACTAAATATTTGGTTTAATTTATTAGTAAAACTAACATAACCGGTCAGCTCAGATTTTTCTGAGCTAACCGGGTTCAGAAGCAGACCAACTCTGTAATATAAACAAATAATATCGAAAAAAACCACACCATTCATTTTGTCCTAAAGTAAGCAAAAAAATGTGTAATTCGGGAATCAGTTAACTGATATTGAGCTTAAATTTATGTCGGGAATTCATAAATCTGTAACTTGATTTTTGACAAAAATAAAGACTTTCGAAACTCTACAATTTCGACAATTTAAGATTTAAGCTGGCCTCCTCAGTCGTCAAAGTTGCCATACTGGTTTCGAAAACATGACTCGCTCTCAGCACTTAATGGGCGATTAATGTGTTTTGATTGACCGTATAATGATCGAGTTTTATGGAATATTGAGTGATAACTGTAACGAATGGTTAAGCAACCATTAAGTTAATTGGGAGCTTGTCACTAATTACCAGTAGGAACAATTTCAAGTCAGGTCATGTAGACTTTGCGCGAGGATTAAATCTATGGATATGGGAGTCGAGGTTTTGCTACTCGGAACTAATGTCTGTAGCTTGTTTTGTGTCCTTTTTTGGTCAGAAATTGTAATGTTTCGTAGGTAGTATTAATTTAATTTCTCGAGGGTGAAGATGTTTAGATTTTATTTAAAAATAAAAAAAAAATAATGACTCATTTAAACAATAAATTGCATATAAATATAATTTTGCTTGAAGTTTTTGCAGCGCATTTAGCATTCCAACAGGGTCCTTATTTCAAACTAATGTGACGAGAAAAATTGTTTTCCACGTGTAAAATTTACGAGGTGCTATTTAAAAACTTTTACTTATAACTTTAGTCGCATGCAGCGCTCCCATTTAAGCGCTTTTTAAAAATAAAAAGTGTAATTTTTACTTATAAACTCTCGAAATACGACCACATGATTAAAATAATATGTTAATTCCTTATTTGTGTCGGCTATTACAGTAGGCAGGTGTAATTTAGTGGTTTCTATTAAGGGCCAAAATAACCTCGAAAAGGTTTGATTAAGGCAACACATTTACAAAATTAGATATGCATTGGGCTCGACGAATAGGAATGGTTTCCAACGCTTGTTTAATAATTTGATTATATTATGCTATTGTTTTTAGCACCGTTAATTTTACTTCCTATTAGCAGTTTATTTAAGTACCTATTAGCGGTTATTTAAGTACCTACCCAACTATATTCTTTAGGAAAATCAATGGGCTGGAGTTAAGAAATATTTTAAAGAAGCCTTCGTATATATTATATTATATTTTATTATAAGAGAAAGAAATTAAAGAGATAAATCTTAATAAATTTAACACTAAACCAATTCACAAAAAAATTGTTTTACGAAGTTTAATCATATTCAGACATTTCTACATTCTTTCTAACTGTACTTCTGCATATTAATGCTTCGCATCATTATTTTACAATATCCACCAATTTTCTCAAACCCAATTTAACACCCTCGGCGCCACGGGTTTGTCTACAAGAACTGCAAAAAGGAGGTTGATACCTTCTATGATCATTCCACGTTCAGTGAAACCAACAAAACTATGTAACCATTTTCATACATGCTTACGTGGATATCAGAGCTATGGGTTTATACGAAAATTATTCATAGAACGACTGGCTACAGCCGCGAAAGCCTCTCTGCATGACGCCCGGATAAACTTGGATGAATACATTTAAATAGAGAACGCGACACTACAGTAGATTTACAGCGGCATAATGCGTAGGGATGGGATGCAGCACGCAGTCTTAGTCTTGTTTTTGTCTCCAAGCGTCTGCGTTGGTTGTAACGCGTAGAATTTACATTGAAAATTCAAACCGACTGATATTTTTGTAATTTTCCGCGTTAACGCATGTAATGACAGCTCGTCCCTGTGCTAAATTTAAATATTTTATTAAAAGCCAACTATTTTATTAAAACCGCTTACGGATTTACCGTTTCTAAACGTCTTATGAAATTTTTGCTTAGTACTTTCTTAATTGATGTTAGTATTTCCATTGTAGTTAGCAGGCTTACCTGAAACAAAATATACATATTACGATTAATTAGAGCTGTTAATTAGTTAATTAGAGCGGTTGGTAGGCCTAGGTATCTATTTAAAAACAAGATTAGGTCTACCAGCGCTGTTAATTCTGGGACCTTAGCATTCCTATTATTTTAATGGTGGACCGATTACCAATAAGTTACGAGGAAAACTCCTCGTGCAGTTAAAAAACTATTAACCAAGATCGAGACTGCTTCAGTCTTGCTTCTGTAATCAACAAAAATACATAAGTTCCATTACTCACGGATATAACTCGTTTTAGATATAAATAGCGTCGGACATGGTTTAGTGTGGACTGGAACATTAATCCACTGGACAAAAGGGTTTGTTAGTAGATGTAGCTATTTGCTACGCTGTGGTGAGGAATCTATGAAAATAGTGTTGGGACTTAGGTTGCGGGTCTGGAACGCCGGATTTCGGTTTTTTGTCGTACCTTAAAGGACGTGAAATCATGACATCAATGATTAGAAATAAAAACATACAATTTTAATGATAAGAAGCTATATCTTGTTATGATTTTCTTAGAAAACGTATTTTGTAATTAAATATTTTATATATGTATAACACAAATAAAACTTAAAAACTAAAGTTAAATGTAATTCAGCTAGGCTTTGGTTCGCGAGGCGGATGTGAGGCCGCAGTACATTCCCTTCGTACATTTTTAGACCAAAATTATGGGGAGGTAGTTCTGAAGGTAGACGTCGAAACGCCTTTAATTCCGTAGACAGGGGCGCCTTGCTAAAAGAAACTAAAGACAAAATTCCAGAAATTTACCCTTTTCTCTGGCAATGATACGGTTCACGTTCAAAATTAATTTACAGGAATAAAGTAATTTTGTCCGCTGTTGGATGTCAGCAGGGCAACCCTCTTGGTCCGACCATATTTAGCCTTGCCATCCAACCGATAATTAAACGTCTCCGATCCAAGCTCAATGTTTGGTATTTGGATGACGGAACATTAGGTGGAGAGGTAAACACAGTTTTTGATGATCTAAAAATCATCGTCATCACAGATGAATTTCGAAAAATAGGTTTGGAATAAAATTCTCAATGTGCGAGCTTTTTATTTCGACTTGGGGACGCTTCCGACTGGTATTGATATGGATCAGTTGAGCCACCTGTAGATTGTTTGCAACAGTCTGCAGTTAGCTTAATTGTTTCAATTGTAAATACTAGTTCTAATTTGTTTTTTATTATTCAATTGTAATTTTCTTTGTCAATAAAGTTTTTCTATGTACTAAAGTTCATATGGGTTTATTTGACATGATTTTAACTCAAAATAACACAAATCTTGGTAAATACCACGTTATTAATGGATTTAGTGTTAATATGATAGTTTTAAAAGATTTAACTCATTTTGATCGGGTAGAGACATACAATCTGGATACAATCTGGATCCCAGGCATCCGAATTCTCCGACTATTAGCCACTAGACCGAAGCTGTGGCCCCACTGTACTATTTAGTATGTACTTCGTAGGTACCGAAGTACCTTGGCTTCGGTTACCCACGCGCAAAAGCTATCAGAAGTAAATAACCAGGGGTATTTATTTATATTGTTGTAAATAAGAGATGGACTAATGGGCTATGTATTTTCAAGGTTTGGGTTTTCCGTTCGTAAATTTTTAACAAAATGTATTTCTTACACTTTTTTCCTTCCTTAATTTAAAGTATATTTTTTTAGAAACTACGTGGTATAAAGAATGGAATTAAATGTAATGTATAAAAGAGGTGTGTTAGTAGGTACTACCTACCCTATAACCCATGTTAGTACGTACGTAATTAGGTAAGATTACCAGTAGGTACTGGATGAATTTGGTCTGTGTTAGATTTTATGTAGTTGTTCATCAAATATAGGTACATTTAGGTACTCTATTTTTACAGGCGTAGGTACCCAATGCAATAGAGTACCTAGTCTTCACATTATTTAACATTTAATAATTCATAAACATACAAAAAAAATATTTGTTAGGTACCACAATTTAATTTAAAAAAAACTACATTTAATAAAAGAAACCTGTCAAAGTTATAGTGATTTAAAAACATAAATGCTACCAAGCACTTAATTATGTATATATCTATCAACAAGCAGTAATATACCTACATTAATTGCCATCCAATGACCTAGATAGACTAATTTACCCTGATTTTGGCACCTACATCAAGCAACATCAGGCTGGTACTTGGCACCGAAAACTCATTATGTAACTATTCGTATTTTACACTGAATATTCATTGGTAAATTTATGCACTTAGTTATAATTCAATACCAACTGAATAAATACCGGCAAAACATTAGGTATCACATCACCATTCATCATATAAATACGTGGTGTAAGAATCGGCTCTTTAGTCGACTGGCCCCGGGAAAAACTGGCCCTAAGGGGCCAGTTGACCGACCCGTCCACCTCAGCAGTGGATGTCATAAAAGCCGACTAAGGGAATCTACCAGAGTAAGGGCAGCAATTCCTTATTTGTATTTATAACACCTCTACTGCGATCACCAATCTGCCTTACAAGCGTGGTGATTGTGGCAAAACGCCCTTGTTTGGGGAAGGCATGTTCAGTAAGAAAGAAAGAACTACACAGCGCACTAACTTATGACACTAATTAATCATATGTATCCACCTACATATAGGTGCTTATTTTTCATGCGCAGCTGAGCTTAGGATGTACATACATGGCATCCACTCAGCATTGTGCTGGATGAAAATTGGTGTGTCCACTCAGCGCTGGTTTTTAGTGAACGCCATAATATGCGTGTTACGTCACGCACGACCGTCTGGGGTGGTGCGTTTATAAAATAATATAAAATAAAACAGGAAAATAGATGCATACAGAAAAAACAAAACAAAAGCAAAATTACATATTTTAACATGAGACACAAATAATGAATACTGTGCAAATCATAATAAGTAACACATTAAATAAAATTATTTACCGAATAAAAAACAGTCAAAATACAGCTCAGGCTGCAACATCGTCGTCCGGTCGGGTTTGAGGTGCGGTTAGTTAGCCAGTCAATTTATAAATTAATTGATAAAATAAAACTACGTACGTATTTTTGAGCATTCATTTCCTAGCATCATATTATCACATATGTACCTATCGTTATTCTTAAGATACTCATCCTCTTTCTGGGCGTTTAAAAGGAACCTTTTTAATTTTAGTTTAGACGTGTTAATGTTTTTCATGTCCCTAATGGGAGAAGGAATAATAATATTCCAGCATTTTGTTGCTGCATAACGGAAACTACCCCTAAAAGCTGCGGACGACCTTTGAGTCGTTGCTAGAGCAGAACAACACCTTCTCCTCGTTCCTTTCTTCTTTGGCCAAATCAGTTTGTCATAGAGATAACGAAGAAGGCACGCCAAATAGTAGAGTGGCTAAGTGGACTTTTCTGCGTGACTTCATTTTGAGGATATAGTTTTGGTTCAAGGATGGAATAACATGCCCACGGGGTGGTATATTGAAACAAAATCGGGCGCAAGCATTTTGTACTCTTTGGATGAGACACAGCATACGCTTCAGACGTATGTGTGCGATGCGTAAGATAAGCACGGACTAAAACATTCGGTAATTTTTTAAACAAACTTCTTTTATTGGCTGGTTACATTGATAATCTACAAATATTAATATCAAAGCCAAAAAAACTACATAACTTTTATAGAATCCTTGTTCCAATCAATAAGTCCAGTTAAGTGTGATATTCACAGGATATAATTAAATTCAGAGCCCTTTGATCTGCATACCAAAACGAGTGAATGTATGGCGGCCATGCGTTCAACATGTTTGCGGCTCAAGAGAAAAGCAAATGCGGGCTGCTGAAAAAAACTAATATCAAGGCGTGAAATAGTTACTATACCGAAAGTGTATATTATCTACAAAGGACAAGTATTCAAGACCATCATTTAAGACAAGCAGAATTGCAAAATCAAAATCGTTCTAGATTCGAATTTGAGTATTTTTACTGATATGAGAAAGTAGATTCTCCGATCATGTAAATAACTTATCTTTTTTTTTTTTTTTTTTTATTTATATTAAACATTATTTACATTCTTATGCTACAGCTAACATAAACCGTTGATCGGTTTGTCCGTCAGCCTCAGTCTCTATGGTAAGTATATTATCTAATGAACACAACAACTCGTACACTTATCAATATCATAGGCTAATAAATACAATATTCACCCACCGCAGCGCAGGTAAGAAACTGAATGTAGGTACCTAGTTATAAATAGTTGTGGATGGCATCTGGAAGCCAAGAAAGACGGGGTACAATGATCGGCTGTCGGATCTAGTTATAACATACCAAACAAATACATAAATAATAATAATAATGTGATATATTTTCGAACCTTCAGAAGAACTCTAAGTAAGTTTTTCCTAGTTTCAGACTAAAGCTTTGTTGATTTTTTAAAGAATTGCCTCAAAAAATAGAGAAAACACTTAAACCAATAGTTCCCAAACTATCTTAAAGCCCCTGTTTAGCCTTTTACTTGAACCAAATAATGCACAGAACAAATGAAACTCGCGGAATTTATACGAGCTCGATTCCAGCACGTGTTTCGCGTATATTTCTAACTGCATGTGCGATACTGTGAATGTCTATTTCAGTTGGAACTTTGGAAGCGACTATGACACTATTGGTTGTGTCAAATAGTTGTGTCACGGGGGATTAACGGATTCCTTCACAATTATACGTAAGTTGTACATTGTATCCAGTTAACCCGGCTGAATTCCACAGATTAAGGTGCCAACGACCTTGAGAACACAAAATAATTATCTGTAGCCGTAGGTATATATAATTTGTTTGATTCGTGAAATGTTAAATTTGTGTAAAATACTTTGATTAATATTTGAGTGAAATAAAAATACTCAAACTCAATAGCGTTTAGAAGAAATATCCAAATTTGTAATAAAAAATTTAGGGAAATTTGGATATTTCTTCTTAACGCTCAATTATCGTAAGTTTACAATTACCTATAAAATATATATACTATAAAGTATCCAAGTGTGTCTCACAGACAAAGGGCGGCAGGGCAAAAGCCTCCTCTTGTAGGATTAGCATGGATAACCTAGACATGACCAGGGTTTGTCTAGAGTAGAATAGACAAAAACGACATCAAATCGTCATTATTCCTTTTTTCCAAAATGAATTTCTTCAACGCTCGTTCAAGCATTGTATGACATTTTCTCAGTTATGTTCTAAACAAGCTTGTCTAGGCTGTCCGTGGTAGGGAGGTGGTCCCTCAAGGTACGGTTGTCAAGGAATATTCTTTTACGTTGTTGTTGCCATGATTATTATATTACGCGCTGATTATTGATGACAATCAATAATCAGCGCGTGCTTTTTCACTGGTGGTGTCTATCGCCTTAATTTTAAAGATATTTATTCAATAAGACTCGAACGAAATTCTTTGATTAAATATAATTATTATGTCTTTAAAACGGCTTATTTCAGTTTTTACCTTCCTACTCAACAAAAATTATTTCTAAGCTTGCATTAAGCTCACTTGTACCATTTCCGTATTTACATTTACTGAAAAATGCCCGAATACCTATACAAACTGTCTTTACAATAAAATTTGTTTTTAAGGAAGAAAAAGTTTTTAGCACAACATTACTGAAATGTGTATAACCAGCTACACTGCACATAAAACTACCCATCACGTATTCTAGTGCCACGACATGACCCATCAAGCGTCGTCAAAATGACCGTTTCGGCCTGTGTGTTCCCAAGTTATCATAGATCTGACCTTGAGAACTCGGTAGCAGCACGTGAGAAAATTCTTAAAAAGATTTATGTTTACCTACATACGTTGTTTGTTTTCAAAGCCTTGATCTTGACTGTTTGTGTTGTGTTACTCATACGGTAGTTGCTTTGTCCAACATTCTATATTTTTAGGGTTCCTTGCCCGAATGGTGAAATCGGAACACTATTACTAAGCCTCCGCTGTCCGTCTGTCCGTCCGTCTGTCACAGGGATCTATCTCATGAACCGTAAGAGGTATAGACAGGTGAAAATTTAAGAAAATGTGTATTTCCCTTGGCCTAGCGGCAACAAATAATAAGCATAACATAAATATCCAAATTAAAGGGGGCTTCCATAAAAAAAAAAACATGTATTTTTTTTTGGCTCTTCGTATCTCTTGAACCGCAATAGGTAGACTCATGAAACTTTCTATAAATAAGTAACACTTCAACTGTAATAACAAAAATTACTAAAAACACAATAAAGTTCAAACTTTAAAGGGGTCTCCACGTAAGTGGAAATTTGAAGTTCTTTGAAAAAGTTGCCTGATTCATACGGTATGGAACACTTTGTGTGCGAGTCCGCCAAGTGTGAGCCACACTTGGCGGTTTATTTTTATGCATGACAGTCCTGAATAATTTTTTTTTCTAAATGGGTCATTTATGACCTTATGATGCATTTTTAGTTCCTATCTATCAGCCGATACCGAAAAAACTTATAAACAGGATACTAAACAATCACCTACCACACCACCTAATTAAGTTCTAAGGGTGCATGAGGCCTACAACTTTGCCCAAAAAGGGACCGTATTTTTTACTCATCAATAAGGGTATAGGAGGTTAAAAATGAGTCCTTACCTCATTGAGCATTCGGATTTGCCCAATACTTTGCTTTTTTTCAACCAGGTAGGTACATATCTAGTTGAAAAAAAGCAAGTCTAAGCAATATCTTAAAATAGGACAAAAGCAATACCGAATGTTTTGTTCAGATTTTTGTATTCCAGTAAGCATCTGCTTGACATATCGTTAAATTTTATTTCTAGCTTGATTCAAATTCAAACGAGCTCTGCGCAAAGCGTCTCGATTTTCTTTTAATATTTATATTTACTTGGAAAGTGGAAAAATGTAGTTTACTTCTCAGTCATGTTAACATGTAAAGTATTTTAGCTTAAGCTGTGTAAACCCTAATATAAATCATACGTCCATGTCGTCCATAGTTATAAGCTAGTATTCACATAAAATTGCAAGAACATTCATCAATTTAATATATATGATTAATAAATTAATGGTTTTAAACCATCTATGTGTAAGGAGGTGGTAACTAAACGTAATCTCCACCTTATTTTAATCACGTTATTTAAAATGATTACCAAAATAATTGGATCTACTTAACGAGTTAAATGTAAACGAAAGTCATTTACAACGGGATATTTAGCATGATTTGAGTTTTCCAAAACTTCGGCACAGTTACATGCGCCATGATCACGGAACTGAAGGCACTGCGATTGAGTTTTTATCGGCAGACATACCGATCTACCTCATCATCATAATTTTTTGTCTTTTCCTACGAACGTTACCACTACTACCGGTTTTATTATCGAACGTAACTCGATCACGACACATAACACTGATGGTATCAGAAAAACGGGAGAGAAACGGAACAGTTTTGAAATTAGATTCATTGGTGTTAGTTACACAGTTAGATTTCATAACAGCCCACACATGTTCACTGCTGGCCATACCTAGGCCTCCTCTTTACGACGCCACAAATAGCGGATCATAATAGCGGGTAGATTTAGAGCTATTGATATAGATTAAAATATTAGTTCTGGGAATTCATATGTTTTAAAATTAGGAAATTAATGAGACCACCGTCTGTGAAGTCTATAATGAAACGCTCAAACATTGTACTTTTGGAACCTCTAAAAATCCAGTCAAGGTTTCTTTTACGGTTAAATAATTAGGTAACAATTACCTGGTGGGTATTGTTTTTACACTGTAAATAGGTAAACAAATTATAGTCTATGAGTATTTAAGGCTCTTTTGACACAACGATATCTACTAATTAATATTTGTTGTATTTTAGCAAGACGATTTATTTGCCAGTGCTCAAATCACAAAGCTGGAAATCCTGAACGCTTTCGTAACGTATACTCGTACCAGTAGGTACGAGTGTTGTTGTAACATAAACATGCTGTATAATTTAACGTTCTCGTTACAACTGCCGCGTGAAGTCATAATTTTCAATTTGTGTCCACAACCCTCGTAAATAGTTCGAGCATACATCAGTGTTAGCTCGAATCAAAAGATCGCGGTAATTTAGCTTTTTGGTTTGACTATCGCACTATTGCTGCGCAATTACGTAGCTATAGCTACCTATTGATGAATCATCATCGTCAACCTATACTTTAATGTTGGGCAAAGGTCTGATGGTGTACAGCTTGACTCAACCGTACATCGTGGTTACTCTGTGTGTTATCAACTCCATAATAATGTAACATCATGGCTAGAAGTGATAAACTATTGTTAGGTACTGCCATGCTCGCACTTATTCTGACATAACTTGATTACTATACAGGATGGACTAAAAAGCGAAGTAATAAAAAAAAATCCCTGTGGTACGCGAAAATACCCCATGTATGTTCCTCGATTTTTCGTAGTTTTTGAGTTATGATTTTCGGATACCCCCGGGGTTGAGGAATTATTTTTTTTATGACGTCACTGTTTGGTGCACCCTGTAGAAACCTCAGTTTCAACTCTCAGTACTTGTACAGACACAACCAAGTAGCCAAAATTATACACCAGCAACTTGCTCTCCGATATGGCCTTACTGGCCCTGAAGTTCCGTACTATAAGTACACACCAGCGCCAGTTCTTGAAAATAGCCGTGCCACGCTCTATTGGGACCGATCTATCATTACAGACAGGACTATTCTTTCGAATAAGCATATTGTACTGATAGATCGGTTAGAACGGAGGTCGGTGCTCGCTGATGGCACCATACCACATGATGTTAACCTCGTTAAAGCTGAGAAAGATAAACTTAGCAAATATCTTGACTTGGCAAACGAGGTTGTCAGCATGTGGGATGTTGATTCAGCGGTCGTCATCCCGATAGTCGTTTCGGTTAACGGCGTAATAGCGAAGCGCCTCGATCAACATCTCAAGAGACTCTCGCTAGGAAGTTGGATTAAGGGTCAGATCCAAAAGGCGGTACTTCTAGACTCGGCGCGCATCGTCAGGAATCTCCTCTCTCCGCAGCCCTAGTCACCGGCCGCTTGAGGTTAGCTTCGCGGCCGGTGATTCACCGTTTCGATATATATTTTACTGTAGAATAGTTGTATAATATTTTATAACGAGATTTGAAATAAATAAATATGTGAATAATAATAATGTACATTTATTTCAGGCACCATAAGAAAAGTAAAAAGTAACTTAATATTTATGTATTTTTATACTATAGAAACCTACTAACATTTTTACGTTAGCATAATAAATACTTAATTTAAAATTGTCTATTACCTTTTCACGTCTAAACGGCTGAACATATCTCAATTAAATTTGGCAGGGAGTTAAATGGTATCTCTAAGACGGACGTAGGCTACTTAAAAAGTGCGTGCGAAGCCGCAAGCAGCAGCTAGTTTTATACAAATTAAGGTAGATGCCGTTTAATTTAAAAGAACTATCTACCACCCTAGGAGACCGACCGCTAAGTTTTCTCAAAACTTTTCTTATTAGACACTTAAGTCTACATCTGAAAGTTTAAAGCACTTACTTTAATTAAACTTAGCCCTGAAGCGCAACGCAATTACTTGGCCCGTGTAAATGCAAATAAGTTTAGAACACCCTGTTGTTTATTATACCCACTGTGACCGGTTGCTCCTCAGCTGATGTGATCGCACCCTGTATACGCATAGAACATTTTCAGCTATTCTTCATCTTTATATGTTAGGTGACTTTGCCATCCGCTGATTGATATGATATCATATTATCGCTCATACTTCTGTCGCCGCTCACTTGCAGGATTTTGATCTAATTATCTGGTCAAATGATCCGTGCCATTGCTGACCGAAGTATTGTGTTCCAAGTTTGCGCCATAGGTGCCGGCTTAGAATTTGCACCATCCCAACTCTTCCCGCGGGTGTCGTAAGAGGCGACTAAGGGATATCCACCGGGGGCGGGCATCAATGCAGAACAATTCTACCACCGAACTGCGATCCTCAAGCCGCATGCCAGCATTATACGTCTAAAAAAGTATAATGTCAATACCTTATAGGTCTAAAAATTTTTTAATTTTTACGATACCTACAATTATCGTAAAAATACAAAAAAAATAAACACGCGCCAACAAGAAACGCTTAACCTTAATTCAAACACTCACCGATTGCATACCTTAGAACTCGCGCGGGATCTCATTACTATGTAATTTGTGCTGTTTCCAAAGACGACTGTCTGTTAGAAAGACGCACAGACAACACTGGCGCCATAATTCCTGTGACCGTCACTAAACTCCCAAATTAATGTACGTCCGCAAACTTGCTAAGTTATGGCGTACGTCCCGCAAGTTTCACCACAACATTACTTCAAAGTTGGCGGTAGTCAAAAGTTTGGACAAAGTTAGGAGACTTACATGCTTCCGTTGTAATTAATGGCCAAAGTAGTCGGCCTAAATTAAAAAGTTTATCATAAACCTTTTTTTTGATAAAACGTGTTTAATGCAGAATTTGGGTTTTAAAATATTAAAACCAAGTAACAATGTTTCTGTATGCTATCAGTAAGTACAGTACATAAGTGTTGAACTAAAGAAAAAGTTTTAGAAATTCATTCTTTTAACATTATTATAAGTATAAAATATCCCATTTCTACCAGCGACGGAACGGAGACGCTTTAAATAATTAAGTTATGTGAAACTATATAAAGTCTACAAAACAATGTTAAATAAACAAAGTTAAATAAATAAATCCACCCAAAGACATCCAATAGGAGGATCAGCATTTAATTAGTCCCCTTTAATCTTGTATTCTAAGCACAGGGTACCCCAGACTATACATATAGTTGCTATATCGATGCTGCGTTTAAACGAGCTAGTTTAAGTTTTTTTTAGTTTAGTTAGTGAATGCTATCGTGTAAATATTTCATATATTCAAATAATAGTTAAAATTTGTTACACTAAAACTATTTAAATAAAACAATAAACGTTATATTTAATGGGAAGTTTTTTTTTAAGAATTTTTATGACTTTACGATATGTTACCTTGTAACCTAACCTTTATTTTTCTATATTATGAACAAATGTTTTGTAATCTTATGAAGAAAAAAACGTGAACATCTATCATAAAGACTCCTCTTGAGGGTTCAAAGCCCTCAAGACTGCGTGATCAAAAAGCAGTACTTTAACAAGACTGCACAATCCATAACACTTGAGATACTGCTCAAGCTTCCTTTTAATTTTGAATACACGGTGTGTATAGTCGATCTTGATCGACTCAACACTTATGGGCCTAAACTAACTATTGTATGGCAGAGTAAGAGTATTGCAAGTGAGTTAGATGTCATACAATACAGAATGAATAGTTTGGATACGTTGCCAGCGCCGCACCGTGGAGTCCCGGTGACGTAGGATCTTTATATTTTGGCTCGGAAAGTGTCAAAGTCGCGCTGAAACTATGAATAGATAATGGCAGCTCGATGTTCCTCATTTGCACTCGCTACTCACAAAGACTGTAAAGTGGCTTTTTGTACAAGCCACGTTTACTACACTGCAGTAAAAGCTTACCTTCTTTATGATTTTGAGTAACCATGTTTTTCAAGGAATGGTATGAAATGCTACAATAATCCCGCGATCTAGAGTTGCTTTTATAGTAGAACTTTCAGTACAATCAACGTCCGACGTACGGTGGATAAAAGCATTAAAGAATTCCATAAATGAATTTAGATACGTACAAACAAGTCGATTTAATTTTTTTGTTTAATTTGAGCAGTCTTTGAACTCCAGCATAGCAAAGATGGCTGAAAAGAAAAAATACTAAATAAATGATTTTGTGTTTTATTTATTTTATACCATTGCTGCTCATAAGTTATTGAAAGGCATTTGGCTTACAGTATCACAACAAAATAAATTGCACCGGTTGTATATTTTCAACCGTGTATGGTGTACTTTAATTTGCACCACCAGCTGACGATTTATCTGCCAGAGTACCTAAATGAATCAGGGCGGGCAGTTATTTTTGTATCAGTGTGTTTTTAATGAGATAGAAAAACAAAGAGTTTGTTAAAACACCCGGAGGTCTTTGACGTTATTGTTTTTTATTGACACTTTTACAAAGTTGCCTTTAATATTTATGAATCTTCCTTTGAATTTATTTAATTACCATTCGACCTAAAGCCGGGTACTGGCCGGTGTTACGGGGCGTAATGTAACATTCGCAGCAAGCATGATACATTACGCCGCGCCGTGTGCTAAATTATGTATCTTTGCTCGTTGCGAGCGCCATCTTTCCCCGTATCTACTGACTGGATGAACGCTTGCTGTGTATCACGTGACAATAAGTCACGTAACGCCGGTCAGTACCCTCCATTAGAGTTCTATCATTTTGAACCTTTTCAAATCTAATTTTTTTTCCTCGGTTTCTTGATCAGAATCAGAATAATCTTTATTTCCATACCAGCTTCCGCCCGCGGCTTTGCAGGTGTTTTTTCCTGGGATAAAAAGTAGTCTATATTTTATTCCAGGTCTAAAAAAAAACATAACAGACCTTTATGCAAAATGCCTGATCTATCAGCAGTTTTGTCGTGAAGCGTCACCTAACTAACATCCAACTTTCGCATTTATAATTACCTATAGTGTGAAACTGTCCAATAAATTTGTATATCAAAATGAGATACAGATATTTGGCTACTGGAACCAGGGACTAAACGAGTCAAAACACGACACTTCGTTAGAGCTACCTCTCTTCTATGACTACTACAATTATATTCTCACGTCACAAATGTTAATTTTAGACTGAAAGCGTTTCACGCTGTATTTTTTTGCGAGCTACCTACCTTAATAAATCAATTTGATACATTTTACATATTTTTTTTCTTCTCTCATAAAACCGATCATATTATTTTATAAGTTTATTTGACACTCCTTGCTCACACTGGCAGATTCGTAGCGAAAAGCAAGCGGTGCCAGAAGTTGAAGTTGTAGTACCTTGGCGAACGTCAGCGGTATGTGGAGTAGAGGTACCAATAGTTAAGTCAAGGCCCCCAATTAGGCCGGTTGCTTACTGGCAAACTGGCGACCTGGTCGGCAAAAAGTACGAGACTGTCTCGTACTTTTTGCCGAACTTAAGGTGTTTTTAACGCGGGGGCCATCGACTAAGTCATGGGTGCGCAGATAAAGTGAAATAAATGAATAATGTTGGACAATTTACACAGCATTATCTGGCTCAAAACAAATAATATTATATAATAATAATAATAATATATAATAATTTATCGTCCTTTGTCTGACTAAGTTAACGTAACTGAAATTATTGTCAAGATACAGATACGCCGATAAGACAGATCGGTTCATCTTCAAAAGAAGATAAAAGCAACATAACATAATAATGTCAGTTACGCCAAAATGTCGGTTAGTCAGACGAGCGACGATACATATATTATATATGTGTTTAAATGGTTAGCGCCAGCGCAAACAAAACCCCTGTGGAATCAATCTCTGAATGTTTTTTTTTTTTAGTTTTTAGTGAAGATAAATAAATAATGTTGGGCAATTCACACATCATTATCTAGCCCAAAGCAAAAAAATATATACATCATAATGGTTAGCGCAGGTTCAATCAAACCCCTGTGGAATCGATCTCTTGATGATGTTTTTTTTTTATTTTTTTATTTTGTTTTTAGTGAAGATAAATAAATATTGTTGGGCAATTCACACATCATTATCTAGCCCAAAGCAAAGAATATATTATATATCATAAAATAAATCATGGTAAGCGCAGGTTCAATCAAACCCCTGCGGAATCGATCTATGGACAATGTATTTTTTTTATTTTATTTTTTTGTTTTTAGTAAAGATAAACAATGTTTGGCAATTGACACAACGTTATCTAGCCCAAAACTAAAAAATAAAAAATATTGTTTGCGCAGGTTCAATCAAATCCTTGCGGAATCGATCTATGGACGATGCTTTTTTTTTGTTTTAACTATAACAAGAAAGTAAAACTAAAGGCAGAAGCTACATAGTTAGCGCATAAACAAAAGGCGTCATCGTATTGAAAGATTTACTTGCATGATCGATTACTACAAACTGGGCTCAAAGATAAGTTGACCTCTCGGACGGGACAGGCCAATTAATAAGTTATGATTATGAGTGCAATAAATTACCTAGTATACTAAGTCAATGCTCCTTTGCAATTCATCGATCTAAGTAAAAAAGGGGAGATAAGGTACTAGCGTCTTGAAAGTGGAAGGCTCAAACTAGGTGCAATTAGGTCCACCCACCTCAGTCATAGTCGGACCGGCCGGCGCGGCGGCATTCGTGATTCGCGTGCTTGCTAACGACGTACTTTTGTGTGATTTAATGACTAAAACACGCAGCAATACCCTCGTGTTTGTTCATTTATTGCACATTATTGGAAATGTAACTGTGAGCGAGTGTTTGCGTGTAGTTGTAAGACAGGCCATTTTTTGAGTAAGCGCTAGGAGAACGTAGTATTATACTTAGATCTATGTTACAATTGTTTTTCTTGTTTAATTTACCTAACAATTTAACCCACATATTAGGTATGTTAAACGGTGTTATTACAATTATGGTCCAATTTCATCGTCTGTTAAACTAAGATCAGCTTGAACCGGATCAACGTGCGCTATCTGCTGAACTCGTTCATAATGCTGAACTGAGTTTATCTTAAGTTGATCGCGTTCAATTGAAACGTTGAAATTGGACAAGTGCATATCGTGAAGGTAATAAACAACTTACCTCATCAGCACAAATACGTCTATTATGCTGAACATGCTTGTTCCAAACAAGGGGGGATTTTAGATGATCACCACGCTTGGAAGGTGGGTCGGTGATCGCAGTGAAGTTGTTAAAAATACGAGCACACAGAAGGAAGATGTTGGCCTTCCTCTGGTAGGTTTCCTTAGTCGGCTCTTACGACAACTACGGGCTGAGTTTGAGGTATCGATTCTTAAGCTTGTCGCACACCTGGAAAGCATCTCTGCAGCACTATGTTTATGGGCTGTAATACGTAACATTCAGATGAATTTTATATTGACGGCATCAGATGACAGGCAGCGAAATGACCACTCGTTTGGAGTTTAGAAGCCATTTTGTCACTCTACAATGTATTTAAAAATAACGAGTTTTAGCCCTTTATTTGAATGCACGTATTTGCGCTGTGTGGTAGCGGTATTGGATTAAAGAACGCAGAGCTCCGTCACCGCAAGTAGATGTTATAATAGCTTTAACTTTGTAAATTATACTTATTCAGTAACTCTTACATGGGTAGCATTTTGGTCTACATATGAGCTCAAGCAAATTTTTACATATGCGAAAGAGTTTTTGTTTTAAGAAAACAGTCAAAAATCAATCATGTCCATCTTAAACGCATGATCTAATCAAACATGGTGCCTGCTACTAACAAATTTATTCTGATGATGATGGTGCTGGTGATGATATCAATCTTATCTGCAATTTTTCGTAGCTGTTCATAAAATTGTACCTTATCTCAGTGCAAAAAATTATTTTAATAAATACAATCGTAAACGAACACTGTATGTGGCTGAGAAATGGTCTTCCATTCAATAAATTGCTCCAGGGTAGGCCTGTTCCAAACAAATTGAATGCGTGAGTTGAAATTAACGACCTGTTCCGACTACCATACGGTACATTTTTAATTATTTGATCAGTTCAACTGATAAATCTTCTCTGTAATTGACCGGCCACTTGCCTTGTAATTACTATTTTATTTCACGCCTTTTGGAAACGCGGTTTATATTTTTGGATTACTGAAAATATAGTACCTAGATAGTTTCCTATTGTGTAATACTCCTATGTTTTACCGTCTTACTTGAATCAATAGGACTAGATATATAAAAGTTTAAAATAAAACGCTCTTTCCACGATGCAAAATATGTAACGATAAAGATAAAATAAAAAGTTTATATCATTTTATGTTTATCTTTATATCATCAACATTTCTAAATATAAGTACTGGGTACATAGTCTTAAAATACATTTATAGGTACCTGGTGTGTGAAAAAGACGTATTTTATGGCCTCGCTAATGATTTTCTCACTTTTGCTAAATCTAAACGGCTAATTTAGTTTTTTTTTACTCATCATTGGTGTACTAACGAAATGGTAAAAAATATACTCAAACTATACTATAATATTTCTTTAAATAACACAAAAAAACATATAATTTAATTTATACAGAAATAAAACTACTGGTCAGCCTAAAAATCTAAAAAAGGTACCTATATTCAGACACTTAAGTTACCTACTAGGTAGATAATAAGTGTATATGAATTAAGTGGTAATTTTAAGTTATACTTAAACAAAGTATGTACCTACCTACCTGACCAATTGCCAACACAAAAATAGTTACATTTATTTTTCTAACAAAAAAAATCACCTCATCATAATTTACTTTCAATTTTGGTCTATGCGCCTAAAACAATACATAGCTATAACCAAATAGATATAAATCCTTTAGCTTCATTTCTGATTGACCTCTGCAAATAAATCCCAATCATCTTCTAGCCATAACTTAGAGATAGACTGTAGATGGCGATAGGACGACGTCGACGTTTTACAGCAGACGATATCGCTAGCTATAAATTACGGGAACCCGCTAGCGAGTAGTGTGGCCAGGTGTGCTCTTTTACGCGGGATAATTTGTTAACCAATGTGACTGATACGACCAGCTAGAGATGTAACGCGGAAGGGGTATTGTTTTGAAATTAAACAAAAGATTCTTCAGGGATTTCCATAAACTGTAGATTGTATACCAATCTACGAAGTTTTATTAACGATGAGTTGTAGATAGGTGTTGGTGCTGGCTTAGGATTTGCACCACCCGAGTCTTCCCGCGGGTGTCATAAGAAGCGACTAAGGGATGTCTACCGCGGTATTGGCAGCAGCCAATACCGCGGTAGACATGCCCAACGTGGGAATTATAACATGGGCAATGTACTACTGTGAACATAAGATAAGATCCAATAGAGAGACCAAAAGCCAAGGCCAAAAGTCAAATAAAAATACAAGTGGTTTATTGGTACCAGGTACAAAATATTTAACAAAAAGAATTTAGCCTACGTTATCCTTAATTAATTAGGTAATTAGGTAGTTGTTATACACATTGAAAACTACATAAGATTAATAAATATTATTCAACTTTGCTGTGATGTGTGGTGAAAATAAATAAAATTATTATAAAAGTGAGAAATTAGGTAGGTACTTTTGGGGACACCTGTCTGGCCAATAGCTTATCAGGGTAGCCCTATGTCTATATAGTGGACTGGTAAAGGCTGTTGATTTGGTGTGTGCAGGTAGGTTATTTTATGATATACTGTTTCGAAAACCTGAAACAACCATGACTTTTTTTGATGATACAAACCGCAACGCAACTCGCAAAAGTCATCAAGGTTTCATGCATTTTCATGAACGTCATTTACACAAATAATTTATGAGCATGGCACCTGCAAATTATTTTTAAAACGAGACATCCGTTCATAATTCATGAGGTGAATTTAATTTTCCTTTCATCTGACTGTGTAAAAAGCTGAATGATTACTGCGCAGGAATTCCATTGTTTATTATTATCTTCATAGTTTAAACCAGGTGAAAAAATACTAACATGTGCTATAGATATGATACGAAAATAAATCAGTTCATCTACGGAAGTATTTAGCGATAATTAATATTTTTTTGTAACTTATTGCATTTTAGTATAATTTTTATATGCTTTCTAAAATCAACTGATGTGGGACCTTCCGTAGTTACTCAGGAACTACGGAACTCAGGTCATATAAGAAGATAATTATGTGTTACGTGAAGCAGGTTATTAATGTTTTGCAATTACCTTTTTCAATTTATAGACATAAAACTTTATGATCTACTTTTAAACACATTCATAATTGGCACCTACACAGCGAACAACTAACCTACTTGCCTAGTTAGCTATTTTCAAGGGATAATGATATGAAATTATTATTATTATAATGCTATTAATAGCATATTATGCCTATACTTGTCAAAAACGTTAAGTTAAACTTTGATTAAAACATTTAACTCGTAAAAAAACCTTGATTTTTTTTGGGCAAATCCTGTTATTTATCTGAACTCGAACCGGTTTTAAAAAATAAGGTATCAAAAAACCAAATTATTATAGTATTTTTCTTCAAAAACTGCCATCTCTCACCCCACCCGCGTGCCCGTGACACGGTGTAGGGTATCAACAAAGTGTGCAATGGCGCGGAAATATCGCAACCTCTCCCGAGCAGACATTTCGTTCCTCTCCGCTAGCCACGCTCATTATCTGACGTTCGGAATGTTCCTTTGTTGGCTTTAAGTTGCTTTATTTACTCGGGGATGTGCTAGTGAAGGGGGAAAAGTACTGCCTAGTATACCTAGTTGGACTGTTTATTTTCATCGGTTTGTTTCCAATAAAAATGTTTTTAAAACGGTTTTCTCCTTTCGGTTTTTCAGTTGCTTTAAATTATTAAGACTTGCTTTGAGGTATCTAGTTAGCGTAGAGGTGGTATACCAATACAATTTATTTTCGTGTACCTATCACACAATACAGCAATTAACTTTTATGACCTACAAAAATTATCTATGCATCTTGCAAACATACAAATAAGTGACCATCAAATATAATGTCTCTATTCAAAATCATATTATTGCGCATAAAATGAATCATTGACACAATGATAGGTTAATTTTATAGTATGCCATTTTATTTAAATTCGGAAAGCACGAGCCGGACAAACTACAATTCCACAGAACATTAACGTGTCATCAAAATTGGGGAATAAAATAAATAAATGATGACGTGATCATAATTCACTCCCCGCACTTCCGAGCGGAGACGCGCAAACATCCGGTAGGGGAGACACCCTAGTCCTAGCGCCGCCATTTTGGATTCGATTTTTGAATTAGTGTTGCATTATTTGGATGATATTATGATAATGGTGGAGTTTAAAGTGTTTGATGGTTTCATTTGGTTGATGAATTTGATTTGAAGAGTTTACAAAATAGGAGGTTCGTTGTTCAGTAAAAAAAATATTTTTGCATTTTCCATTGGAATAGGTACCTGCATACTAGATACATATTACCATATTATTATTTCACCTACATTGTGGTGGGTAGGTAATGAAGCATAGAACAACTATGCTTCATTACCCACCACAATGTCATTGTTCAAAATAATTGAGATTAAAGAGTATGTCATTTCAGGTGCAGGCACCTATTGCAGAATAATGATGTCTTCCTAGCCGATTTCGGCTACGGCGCAGCGGCGGCCAGTCTCCACCTCATCGGAAACTAGCCATGTGCTGTATTGCAGAAGAATAATAAAAGAAATAATAAAGAAATGCAGGTATGTAATAATGTAGATATTCATTAAATTATTTGTAAGATAATAACAGTTTTTAACAATTTTAATGCATCTCAAAATGTGTTATTCTTCCAAAAACAACATCCTTCTTGGGCCCTTATCTTGATCTAATTTAATTTTCACCCTTGTTAGGAGCATTCACAAGCGCGTGGGCTCCCACATTATTTAAAATTATGGGCATCCTACCAACCACTATAGCTCGAGCTATTTCGAGTAAACTATCCTCCAGTTTCCTATGGGAGAGATTTTTACAATGGGGAAGAGGGGTCATGTTGCATTGGTCAAGTTGTAAATAAATAAATGAAGAACGCTGCTGTTGATTAAATTAAAGGGAAGGATTTATGTTTTGTACCAATTTAGCGACGATGTGAAATGGCGAGTGTATAGGGGTTCAAAGAACTAAGTGCTTTATTGCATGTTTTGATGGTTAAGTACTGATTGTTGGATGATTACGAAAGTATTTTAGAGGAAGTGTGTGAAAATTGCCGGAGCATTTCGTTACTTATCTACCTATCATTAAAAATACGAATAACTCATGCATGCGATTAAAATTACTATTAATAAAGTTTTCAGTAGTTAGGTGCCGACTCTACCTCACTAAATACCATTTTACTATCATACAAATTATTCCATTTATCTTTCGATAAATTAAATAATCACCTACCAGTACTAAATATGGTAACTACAGCATTTTAAAATTGAAATCGGTTCTCCTTTTCGTTACAGGTGCTTCCATCTTTGCAAGAGGCCGGGAACTAAATTGTCCGGAGGCTTCCACGCAATCAAATTGATATTACACACGAACCTTCGCGGCGCTGTAACCGATTCGCCAAAGGGTTATTATTATGAAGCGCTGAATGACATGACGTAAGTTGAAAATTTGCTGGTTTTCTGTTTGTTGGTAGATGCCTAGCTAGGTAGGTATATTTGTTTGCTGCGAGCAAAAAATATAAGTACCTCTAGCTAGAGCCAGTCAGAAATATGAGTCCAGAAATTACTGGCCAACTTTGTCATGCATTGACGTCATTCAAAATGTAGGGTAGGTATTTCAGAACCGGATAGTTTTCGAAGAACCGAGAATCTCGGGAAATTTCGAAAGCAGAACCGGAAATTCCCGGTTCCTACCGACCTAGGCTTTTTTTTATATTATTCTTCAGCAAGAATGGTTGTTTACTTTAGGTACCTATTTAGTTAGGTACGTACCTAATATAAACCACCATAAAGAAAAACAGAAACAGAATAAGTTTATTATAAAATTCCAAATTTTGCTATATATAAAGATCGTACTTAGGTAGGTATAGTTCAATAGAACATTCGATTTTAGTAAGCAAAGAAAAAGACAGATTTCAAGTGTTGGTATGATGTCAACATTTTAATACAATAAAAATAATAATCTAAATTGCCATAGACGGATGTAAATATCAATAAAAGTATAAACTTGGTACTGATCTTACCTACGTAGTTTATTCTTCTGTTTCTGATCCAAACGTTTTTCAGTAGGTATCATTTTTCGGATCCCAAAAGAAACTTCAAAACAAATTATCTTATCAAGCCGAGACCACAAAATATCGGACTATCCCCCAGGATAGAGTGGCAGCATTGATAAGCGCAACCCTCAGGTCAGGTCGCGAACAGTTCCACAGATAAGTTCCGATTTAATACGTTAAAAGGTGCTCTGTAATGGGGTCATTCCCATTCGTTATGGGCCGACTGTACTGTAGGAATTTACAGAATAGTAAGGTCCTAAGCTTTATGGATGGAAAGAGGAATGGAGGCGGGGTGGGGGCTGTGGATTTTTTTAATGAAAAAAGACTTGACCGTTTGAAAAATGGCATTGGATTCGTTAATTCCAAAACACAACGTTCAACGTTTCTGTTCTAAAACAGGCAAAAAAACTCTGTATAAGTTTAAAGTCTCTTTATTGGCTTATGTTAGAACGTGTATAATAATGTGTGTGTATAATAATGTGTATGAAAGCATTGGTAAACCTAATTTACTATGTATATAATTAAAATGCTCCCAGCATTCTGGGCGCTCTGCCTTCTGGTGACGGCTTAGATTTTTAATATATAAGTGTAAATACTACATAGTTTTAATTGTTGTATTCTGTTAATGTAGTTTTCTATTAAAATACTACATAGTTTTAATTGTTGTATTCTGTTAATGTAGTTTTCTATTAAAATTATATACAAGGTGAAATTCAGTTTCGAATTCAGTAAAGTGAAAATAAATTTCTACAATTTACTTTTTCTTAGTTTAAGATTCTAAAAGCTTAAGTAATGAATGATAGATAACTTTTTGGTACTTACTTACGGCTACCTACTTAAGTAGGTATTTCAAAAACTTTAAAATCGTAGGCCCATTTAAGTTAAAAGCTTGTGAGCAAAACTTTGAACGGAAAGAGGTAAATTAAACCAATATTTTCCCAAGAAACACAGCATTATGAAGCGGTATACACTCGGCTAATCTTTACGACTCAACTTGTGTCAACTTTACGGCTAAACAGTTGCTAATGGCAAATGGCGGACGACCACCTTGCCTTAACGCTTTTAAAATGGCCGATTAACTATCAAGCCCCGGTTATGTGTAGTTTTACTTTCAATAATTATTATATTTTGACCGTATTCTGTGTTTACTTGTAGGCATTTTTTAAACAATTTAATTGCCTTGCCAACGACGGCGCATAGCCAAATTGACTACACAAATGGCGGACTAAAAGTAACCTTAGTATATCGAATTAAATGCCGCGCCGCAGCTACATATTATGTAGCTGCTAGTAGTGAAAGAATAATACTCAAACTCAATAGCGTTTAGAAGATGTATCCAAATTTAGAATTTTAAAAAAATATTTGAAATTTGTATATGTCTTCTAAACGCTGTTGATTTTGAGTATTTTTCTTTCACTCAAATATTAGTCCAAGTATTTTACACAAATGATACGTTTCACGGATAAAACAAATTATTTATACGGCTACAGATAATTATTTTGTATTCTCAAGGCCGTTGGGGCATAGGCCAGCCTTAATAGTATAAACCGCCTTATGGCCAATTAACTATCGAACCCCGGAATTGTGTTAGTTTTACTTACAATAATTATTATCTTTTGATTTATTTTCTGTATTTACCTACCTGTTTAAGACGGTTTGTTTGTTAAACTAGGCCTAGATCGTAGGTGTGGTGGTAAAAAGCTCAAATTGCATAAAAATCAACGTTATTTCTGTCGTTCCTCTAAAATGATAATAAAGTACGATAAAAAAACATGAAAGTGCACTGTCTCACAAAGTATTTGGTCGAGGTCTCAGGAACCCTGTGGTCTATAGAAATGACTTACGTTTTGATTCGTAACCTACGAAATTAGTAATTATTGAGTTTCTTTAAGCGAGTTTCTTATTTAGTGGTGTAGTTTTCTTGTAATAAACAATAGTTAGAATTTTTGCGCCTACGGTATTTCAAAAAGGTATGCTCTGTCTCGCTTTTATGAAGGTGAAATCCTATTCCTATCCTATTCGCAAAAATGGCTGTAAGGTGCCCTCTTAACTACTTAAGAGGGCACCTTACAGCCATTTTTTTTTTACTTAATTCCTACGAATTAAGTAGGTACACAGTTTTAAAACATCTACACACCAATTCTCCTGCCAAGCGTTTTGAGTGCTGAATGATGAACATCTGTAGGTACCTACAGATGTTCATCATTCAGCATCTTACATTTCATTATGTAACCTTGTAGGTAATCTTTGTTATTTCCAAATAAATGATTATTTGATAGTGTTATTAAAAATTGCGTTTATGGTTATTTTTAATAAGTAACAGGAATTCATAGCTAGAGTTACTAGGAACTAGATACTGGTTCTGGATTTGAAATCGCAGAATATTTGTCCATTATTACACTATTATTTATTTAATATTAAGATTTATTTTTTATTTATTCAAGTGATTACATAATTTAATTAATAAATACCTGTATAATTCAGTAAGAAAGCACTCAATTAAAGCGCCAAATTAGTAGAATCAGTTTATCAAAAAGTAGGTAAATGAATAAATAAATTACATTTCTCTTGAAATTTATTTGGCAGGTTAAAAATTAACTGGTTTTTTGTTAATTATAAGCATTGTTATCATTTTGGTGATCTATACAGCAACACTTATGGTAATTATTTTAAATTAACGTTACTAGCCTACACATATTAAATTTACTTATCTACTAAGTAATTGTAAACCATACAAGTAGATGAAATAATTTATTTCCGTGGGATATATAGATGTATGTAAAACTTATTTGTCTGTTTTTTTGGGAAAGTTCTAAATGCATAAAAATGAGTTGAAAATTTAAAAGACACTTTTTCACGTAAAATAAATTTTAAAATAACATAAAATTCTAGACTTTCGTGATACACCGTCGGTCACATTGTCTATTTACACCAGGTGAGATTGTGGTCAAACGAATTAAAAAAACACCACAAACAAAAATGTACTTGCAGTCAATAAGCTTTATATCTTCTTTGTTACTTCTTTGCTTGCTGCTAATAAAAGGAAAATGTCAAAAAAATCTATAGATAGATTGATACTACTTTATTGCACACTTAACATAGGAATAATTTACATAAGAATAATTATGAAATAAGCGACAATTGGCGGTCTTATCGCTCAAGAGCTAGCTACTGTATTAAAAAATAACATCATAAAAATTTATTTATCAAACAAAATAATTATTTGGCAGTGTAAAGAGACCGTCCGTGCCGTTTATGGTCGCGGCAGCGTATTTTAATTAGCGATACACGAGAATGCTCTGGAACTCGGAATGGCTACTGGGAAATATCATTTGAAACAGTATTACAACTACAAAGATAATAGATAAATAATAGTAAATAATATTATGTATGTACCTAATATTATTAATTTATTATCTTTCTATCCTGGTAAATTCACACAGCATCATCTAGCACCAAGCTAAGCAGAGCTCGTGTTATAGTTATAGGTAATATATGAACCTAAGTACAATACATTACATAGATAGTTTTCTTTTAATACATAGAAAACCTCCGCAACACCCTGACGCAGACCTGCAGATCGTACAAATATTTGCAACCTCCTACGTCACGACATGTCTAGATACTTTTCAAAAAAATGTGTAAGTAGTAGGTAAATAAATTATCTTCTTTGTTACAGCCAGTTCTTCTTACACTGATTAACTAATCGATGATCAAATCTGTTATCAAATAGTTCTTATCTCGCCGAATAGACATTAATATGATAAGAGATTTATTAATTGTTTAGTTATTAAACAAAGAGATGACCAGCGTACGTTCAACCGGCTGTTAAATTTAGAAGTTGTATCTACGCAGGTACACCTATAGTTTTGATGCTGCAAGAAAGTGCTATAGTATTAAGAATACTTTATAGCTGGCTCAATGTTTTTTGCAGTTTGCAGGAATCTGCATAGAGAAGAGTAGAACAAAATAGTGACTTTTTCGTCGGATGCAAAGACACACTTTGAGTCGCTAAGCCATTAGAAGTTAGTAACTTTAAACTATAAAACGGCATTATCAAAGACATTGCACGTCATTTCATGTTGAACGAGCATTTAATTCCATAAGTCGATTGTCATAACTGTTTGCAATAAGTCCTTATACTGTGCACCGGCTTTGGGTGGGCCCATTTTGCAAAATTATAATCGCATTTACACACTCCTGTGTTTAGTTGACGACGTATGCGCTACTTAGAAATTAAAAGTTAAAAAGCTTGCTCGTGTTTCAGGTATTTGGTTTTTTTTTTACTGGAAAATGTAGGGTTTCCTTGCTAAGCTTATTAGGTACTGTACACTTGATGATAAAATTTTTTTTTTTTATTCTCTGACGATAGTCTAATGATAGCCGAATTTTGGCCACGGCGGCGGCGGCCAGACTCAATGGAGACTAGCCATGTGCGCAAGAAATATTATAGTGCAAAATGTGCAAATCTATAAGCATAATAGAGTAGAGACAACACTAAACTTTGAGACAAAGTTTTATTCTCCAAAAATAAAATACAAAACGTTCATCGCATTATGCTAATTAAAATTACAAACTGTAGTTCAGCGTTTAATTTGGAACTCGACAACCCTTTACAGGAGACCGAAAACTAATAAAAGATAACTTGAAAGTCGTACCTAAGCCTAAAACTTTTGCGATTAAAATTTCTAAAACAAGTACGAAACATCCAGCTTTAATAAATATAGGCCGACTAAGTGCTATATTATGCCCAAGAATTTCTTAAGCCGGATAATCTTGAATAAATGTTTAAGTTTTACGCAGACAATTATTAAGGAACAGATGTATTCTTGAGTGCATCACTCTATGTTCTCCGCTCACTAGCTATTTCGAATAATTATGAATAAAATATAAAAGAGAATGAACCAATGAGCGTCGAATACAGTTTGAGACACGAATAGATCGGAATCGACCAGTGATTTAAGCCTTATAGATATTTGGCAAAAAAAAACATACGGAAGTACGAGTACCTTACTAAAAAGTATGTTTATATGGTATGAATGGAAAAAATGTGAAATAAAACCGTAGGTACTGCCACTAGAAGACAAATATCACACAAACTCTAACCCCTGCAATTTTCCTTGGAGAGATTTAAGCGTTATAAATTCCTTAGGCTGAAAAGAAACTTCGAGAAAGAAGTGCTTCTACATTTTTACGGCCGAATCTCATTCGCCCCGAGTTGTCTCCTTTAAATTAAATTTTCACTCCTAATTTGAAAGTATAATGTCATTTCACTAGGATTTCGTTATTAAAACTTTTAAATCATTCGGAAGTTTCCTTTTGTTAAGGCTGCTGTTAGCAGTTAGGGTGGGTACTTTTGATTTTTTAATCAAAATGGGATCATTTCTAGTGATTTTTTACGAGCGCGCCATTCCAACGGCATCAAACTGTCATTAGCCACTTGCGTCTTCGATATTACTTTACTTTCGGAACTGTGATTTTGAGAAATATTTAATTTGGCCTCTCCCCATCTTTGCAATTTTTATGATCGTGATGTTGCCTCACCATCAGCAGCGGTGGAAAACACTTAGCTCATTTGAGTGAAAAAAGTAGGATCGGTCAAACGCATGCATGTTTTTTTTTATGTTGTTAAAAGTTTTTTATTACAAATAAGTTTTATTTTAAATCTACAAAAAAGGGTGCTTTAACAAGTATTGTCTCAGCTATTATTCTCTTTTTACTGAATGAAATAGTAGCAAAACATTGCACATCTGTTGAAACAACCGTCAAGAATCCCTTGAACATCCAACTCGCCGCTCAATCTTGACGAAACATCCAAGAAACAACATCTGCCAATAAAATAAAAGGGAGTGACGTTTGACAGTTGTAAAACGTCTCGTCATGTCACAGAATGGTCAATAAAATTCGTCTGGAGTCCTTGACACACAGACACACTGCAGACGGTTCTTTTATAGACCATAAACATTTTACTAGCACGACCTTGGATAGGGTCTGCAATGAGGTCGTTGCACTCGTGTTTATCGCTGTTTCGGAGTTATGATGAGAGGATACACGTGGTGGGTTTATCTGCTTGATAACATTATGGCAGTAGAGTTCATTTTTGAGCTCGTATGGTGTACCTATTATGATGTTTTCATATGTTTATGTGCGGAATCAGATGAGTACCTACCTGCTAGCACTGAGATAAAAATGAAATAGGTAAATAATGTAAAAACTAATACTACAAGGTAAAAAAACGCACGAGTTTTTTCGTAACAAAAGATAGTTAATGTCTCAGTAAAATACTTTAGAAAGCGGCAGTAAGCTATTTCTCCAAAAGAAAGCACCTTTACAAAATGTAATTGTCTCATAAACGCTTTAAACCCCAAAGTCAAAATACCTGCTTATTGTTACTCGTTGCGAAAAGTCGAACCCTTTTATAGCCAACGAAGTACCTGGTCAGTAAAAAAAAAATGCAATTCTATGGTCAAGGATATCAATAAAACATAGCTTATGCAAGTTCTGCCGTGAATGCTTTCCTAGAAATTGTAAAAAGTGTTGCGTCGAAATAACGGACCTTTGGAGACAAAAGTTGTTCTCAACGACAAAAGAAGGGTTGTTTTTCTTTCGAAAGCCAATAAAGGGTTCGAGGGCCAGAATCTTTACCCTTTTGTCCATTGTCCTTTTTAGGCAATTTATTGCGCAAGTTCCGTTGTATGGAATAATTGTTGAAATGCCATCGGCGATTGTTTTGGTCGTAACAATATTTTATTTTTGGTTGTATTTTCAAAACCCTTTTCAGTTTGGTGATTTTACTCGACCTAAGCAGACTTAAATTCTGTGTACATTTTATTTATTTGAGTACTAAGTACTTTTTAGCAAGTTATTATTAAATCCACATATCACAAGGTAAGACTAATTCCTCTATCTACATACGGATAGTGCTTTTTTGAAACGCGTCTTAAGAAAATATCAAAAAGATGTATTTGTCGTTCCATTCATATATTAATGAGCAAGGTTGTCTCCATCCATAAGTCTGTCACACTGTAATTAACCTCTTCCAAAAGAAAACAAACCATCACATCTAAATTAAAAAACCCAATCTTCCTTCGGAATCGGATCTGGATCCCGGCATTCCTTTATCCGTTCCTTAACCGAAATATAAATCCCACCGACCCATATAACTCTGTCGGACCATTAAAAAGATAAACAACTTAATATAGGCATAATAATAAACAACAAGCCTTACCGTTCATAATTTTATTTATTCACGAAACCGTAAATATCTTCGGGAATAATTTCAGAGGTTCTTCGCGGGATTAAGGGGGAGGTTTCAGAAAATTATATTCGACTATAACAGTAACCATGTATCACCTGGAGGAAGCTTAATGTGCCTTTTCGCAATCTCGAGGGCGAGGAGAGGCGGCGAGTTGAAATTACTTTTTCAAAGTATTTACATGTAAATAGATGGCGTTAGTAGTGGAGTTTGCGGCTAGACCTTCGGGTTGGTGCATGATATTTTTTTGAGATTAGGTTGCTTATAAAAATATGTTTAATCTTACAACCTTTTTTTGGATAGATAAAAAAATGTAGGGCTTGCAATGGTAGAACATGGTCTACCATAGCTCTAGCTAATGGTAGAGCAAGTTGGTCGACCTAAGTTGAAATTCCATATGTCACTCATAGCCACTTGTATAATTTCCATATAAGGTAGGTACACTTAAGTTAGGGTATACTTATTCCTAGCTTAGTAATAGCATAGATTTGAATACATTTTTAAACTTATTGACCTTTTATTATTTTCCCCACAATGTTAGAAAAGTACATACCTACATATTTTGAATTTGCAGTAGATAGCTAACCTAACCTAACTAATTTTAGTAACTGACAATTCATTGTTTCTAATTTACGATGAACCTTGAAAAAACATAGGTAGTTCGAATTCCGTCGGCGGATGTTATGCTATAAAAATGCAAGATAAAAGTTTTTATTAACAATTTTATGAATAAGGTCATGTTGCTAAAGTTTATATCTATATAAGTTTAATTAGTTTAAACATATTATATGCCCCATGTTGTACACCTATATGCAGTTAGAAATTTTGCTAGAATCATTATCCAAATTCGCGATTCTCCAAACTCTTGAGCTGATATTGCTGAAAAAGCACGCCTGAGCGATAAACCTGATAATTATCATCCATTCTACTTATAAACTTTCATAACGGCCTATACGTCGACTTAGCCGTAGCCTACGAACCCTCTGGTGAAAGAGACAGTGGTAGATATGTAACTTCATGCCTCTAAGATTTGTATTCATGAAAAAATTTCGTTCTCTAAAGAATTCTTAGTTTCTACAATGAATGCAATATGACACTCATCACATTGCTTGAAGCCATACTTGTCGAAATCAATACTTTATTAATTATCATATCAACATAAGGTACATTATAGTAAATTTATAATACCTACTTATAGTATATTAACAGTTACTATCATGCAGAAACAGAGCTAAAACCAAAACACCAAATGAACTAAACACGAGCCGTGATGTGGTGTTTTGGTTTGAGGTCATGCTTTCGTCTATCTATAGGTACTAACTAGGTCAGTATGCATTCAAGTAAGACTTAGCGCATTCACTACTCAATGCACTGCAAAATCAAGACAGGCATTTGCAAAGAAACTGTTTGTTTAAACTCTGTTATAGGATTCGGTATAACTAATATTTTCTAAGTCAATGTTACCAACACCTGAGGCCCTAAATGCCAAAAAAAAACCACCACCGCCTCTCTAACTTCTTCTTTCGGCGCTACCTCCCTGAGGGGGAACACACCCTCCGTCTTATAATGGGTGTCTAAGAAAAACGGGTGCACGGCTCGGAATAGAAAACGCTCCTTTGGAAATAGCTTTCGAGGAAAGCCAGGGATTTATGTCCGCTACGGGATCCGGGGAAATATCCCGGGAGCGGATTTTTAATGGCGCAGTTGTTTCTGTTTTAAGTGCTACGCGCGGATGGAATGCTAAGAAGACGTGTGTTTTGTTTGCAGGTTTAAAGGTTTTGAAGGTGCCTGAGTTTCGATTAGGTATTTTTGTGTGAATTTTCTGCCAAATAGGTAGAACCTAGATTTAGATTAGGTATTCTTGTGCGAATTTTCTGCCAAATAGGTAGAGAAGAGACAAGTTTGGATTTGGTATTTAGTGCGAATTTATTGTCGAATAGGTAGAGCCAGGGAAAATACCTAAGAGAATAATTTACCAAATACAAAAAAAAATTACGTACACATATCTTAAATTAATTACTTAAATGAAATCGAAATATTTCAAGCCAAAATTTAACTAATGTCACTAAAAATTATAAATGTGAAAGTTTGGATGTGTAGATGTTTGTTACCAACTTCACACTAAAACTACTTTACGGATCGGGCAGAAATTTTGCATAATTGTAGTTCTAGACCTAGAATAACACGCTACTTTTTATCCCATAAAAACGCGTACGAAGCCGCGAACAAAAGCTATCCTTATAATATGCCAGAAAGTAGGTTAGATATTTTGGGGGAATTATGTCCAAAAATTACTTGAAAAATTGCGGAGTAGGTAGTCCAAAAAAAACTACAATTATGTAAATGGTATTATGACCATAATATATGAATTAGTTGAGCTACCTGTAGATTGTTTGCAACAGTCTGCAGTTAGCTTAATTGCTTCAATTGTAAATACTAGTTCTAATTTGTTTTTATTATTTGGTTGTAATTTTCTTTTGTAATGACCATAATCTAATGTCTATAATAATAAATAATAGAATAAAAAAAATCTATCTTCTCCACAAAATAACTAAACTCCAAAATCAACGCTAAATTCGCAAACAAAACTCAGCTCTCCAAGCCCCCGCATAAAATTAAATAATTACGCCAAAAAGGTGACAATAACTGCGTTTAAACCACATAACCTCTCATTACCATAAAGCAAGCTAAACATGGGCATAGCCGCGTATCTCGCGGCTCCACGCGCTGCGTTTTTACTGCGTATTATGAGCTTATACAGGGTGCGGTGGGATCTGCTTGCGCAATATTACATCTACGAAGTTATTATAACGGTATAAAACTATTTGAATGCTCTTTGTGCTTATTTCTATATTTATATAAATGTAACAATAATAACAAGCCAAAGTTTTCTTCGTTGCTTCTTTACTTTATTTTATTACAAATACCGAAGCGACAGAAATCAAAAATATTACCTACTTTATTTCCGTGTCAATGTTTAATAATAATGATTGTGTGACGAACAACCTGCAATCTAAATCTCTACTTAGATAATTTAAAAAACATATATTGTGTCTTGTTTTTTTCTGTAGGGAGTTATTAGTAAAAAACTAAAGGCAATGCCGCCTAATTGTAAGTCACAGTAAACAATACTACTACCTACTATTCTTGGACAACGCCCATAATCAGAAACGTCATCTTTTATCGCCGGAAGAGATAAAAACGTCCAAAATAATGAACTAATAACATCGTCGGCGCTTAGGCCTAAGCGAAATATATTAGTAGGCAAGTAACACATCGTTTCGTCGGTATAATGAACATGGCTCCCTCTAGCGGGGTCATTAATCACCCCCTTCCACCCCATTCCCCTTAAAAAACCTCGCCCCCCGCTCAGAATGTTTCCAATTCATCACGAAACTCCGCCCTTGACAACTCTATATGAAGCCGCTCCGTCCCGAAAGTCCCCTACCGACGTTGCATACAAACGTGCATCCAAACTGACCAGGGACTTTAAAAACAGCTGCGTCCACAAAGTTCGTGGACGAGTTGTAACGGAGTTTCTTTAAGAAGCGGTCGGGGACTTCCTGGACGTAGAGTGTATTTTCTTGTAATGCCGCCTCAGTTGTATGGCGGCCATTACAAATAAATTTCACCTTACCTTTATTTTTTAAAGCAGATTCAATGTTGTTTCGTTTCCACGAGTACTGTTTACTGCTATTGTGTGTTTAGTAGATTAGTAGGTAGATACAATTTTTATCGAACTGGCTACCTATATCATCAAATTTAATTTTTATTGTGAAAGCTTGCTCATTTATAGATCTAATGCTTGAGTGACGTTTATTCCATAGAAAAGCGTTACTCAAACATAGATAGATGACTGAGCAAACTTTCATAACACGGACCTAAAATTTTCAGATGTAATTTTGATTTACTTAGTCATTTATTTAGTATTAATAGATCATTATATACAAAGAATAAAAAACTATTATTAATGTATTAAATGTATTATATTTTTTTATTTTATCAAGAATTACACAATCTGCTAATATTAATTTATTTATTGACTTTTTGATATAAAAAAAACCTCAGAGATATCTGACCCTGTAAGTATAGGTTTCCGTAGTAAATTAGGTAATAATTTTCGGGCCAATTTTTTAATGAAATGTTATGGCGCTCATTAGGGGAGGCCTATGTCTAGCAGTGGACTAAGATAGGTTGATGATGATGATGATGTCTAACCCTGTATAAACTCTTCGGAGTACCTACTCCAAAGAGTTTATACAGGGTTACCCCTGGGGGGGACCTAATTGTCGCATTTAATTCAAATCAAAACTGCCTATTCCGAATTCCGTAATTATTTTAACTACATGGCTCATAAATTTAACATAAGCGTTCTAATAGCGCACATTAAACGCACATAAATTAGTATTCATTGGACCATTAACAATGTTCTAGCCAGAACTGTTTAACTAAACATGTACTATAATAGCACTAAAGTTTTTATTATTATAGAACGTAAGCATCACACTGGGTTAATTTATAAGAAAACGAATAATATCCCAAAAAAAATGCTACTTCGACGGGACTTGAACTCACATCTTTCCCTCAGTACGGGAACGTGCTAACCAACTACACCACGAGGTCAAGTGACGTAGAAGACGAAAAACTTTGGAACATTCATCCCAAAGACACGAGGTCACTTCACCTGGTAGTGTAGTTGGTTAGCACTTTCCCGTACTGAGGGAAAGATGCGGACCCAAGTCCCGTCGAAGTCGAAAATTTTTTGGGATATTATTTGATTTCTTATAACAGTACTGCCTTCCATTGCATTAATTAATTACATTTTGTGGCATTTCTGTTCAAATCTCAGTTTAAAGAAAATATTGAGCTTTTGTAAATGAGGTTACAGCTTCTAGACAGACATACTGACAGACTAAATTCTAAAGGAGGTCTGATAGGTTTCGTTATTATTAAGTGCATTGTGGTAAATATTTTTCTACTGCATTGTGTTATTGTAAGGTTTTAGATTGAACTCTCAAAAGTAAAGTTCTTTTAAGTCTATTTCGAAAAACAGACCGACACGCGACGGGGAGACTGCTAATACCTACGCTTCGTTTTTAATTAATTTAATGATAGTTTAGTATATGTTTGTGTGTTTTTTCTGATGATTGAGTTGAACTCATAAACCCAAGCAAAATTTTATAATTTAAAGCTAATTATTATATTCTTGGCGAAATGGAACACATCCTGTATGATTGTTTTTTTCCTTTTCAGGCATAATTCACTGCTGCACATTAAAGGAGGTCATACTTCTTCGCAAATGGAGTGCCAGTGAGATATGGCAACACAAGTGACAAAACAAAGGAATGGAAGAATGAGAGGAAGACAAAATTATAGACGCTTTTCTCTTTAAACGTGAGTTACAATCCTTAAAAGTTCGGACAGTGAAAATAATTAACTTATGAATCATAATAATGTTATATTAAAGTCAATAATGACTAAATTTGTGTTAATAAAACGATGAATCTGTGGCTCAGCAGAGATCCGCCTGTGACGCAGGAGGTTGCGGGTTCGATTCTCGCCTCGGGACAAATCATTGTACGATGTGCAGTTATTTTTTCGGGGTGTTCTAGGTATTTTCTATATAAAATTAAAAATATATATCTTTGTAATGAATTGTAGGTATATCAGCTACCTAGTACCCACAACACAAGTTCCGCTTAGCATGGAGCTGTTGAATTGTCCAGAATTATGTATTTATGATTATTTATTACTTGCAGGAACTGAATTATGTTATTTAACGTCCAAAACAAACTAAAAATATCAACTTGAGGTCACATTTTCTCTAAAACAACAGATATAATTTTCCGTACACTTATATAATTTCGTTCCATTTCTAAAATATTTGACACTGACTGAAAATAAAATAAATCGCAAAAACAAACAAAAGAATTTCGTAAATAGAACAAGCAAAATAAAACAGGAAAGGAAGTTATCGCAATTATTCAGTCTTGGCGAAAGCCGACGGCAAGTGTGGACAGATAATATAAGTTTGTAAGGAAATAGGAAGCGAAATGGAATTTTTATTTTGTCTTTTCCGTAAAAATAACTTTGGGGATGTGAGGGAAGATAATATTCAAATTGCTATTTTGTTTGAGTTTAAAGGATACGTACTACGAATGCCAAGCATAATCAGTCTTTCCATAGAAAGTACATAGTTAATTAATGTTATTAATTATGCAGTTTCGTTAAACCATATCATGTTATACATTTACTAGTAGAATTATTGCTTAACACCCGGAACACCCGGAATAAATATCTGAAGATCGTACAAGTATTTGTCCCGAGCCGGGAATCGAACCCGCAACCCACTGCGTCGCAGGCGGACTTTCTCCCGCCGTGCCATATTTTGCTCTGTGTGTACTTAAAAAGAATTGTTTGACAAAAATATTTATGTTTGGTACCTATTTCTTAGCCACTTCAAGTAGGTAATGTTTTGAGCAGATTAAGACAGACACACGTAGACTTGTTAGAAATAATTCAAAGTCAAAGTCAAAGTCAAAAACTCTTTATTTCCATATATACAATAAATGTACACTTAGAAAAGGTCAAATTCTTAATAATTAAACACTGACACGGAAATAAATTGATATTTTTGATTTCAGTCGGTTCGGTATGTAGACTAAAGTAAAGAAGCGACGAAGAAACCTTTAGCCTGTTAGTTGTTATTTTTCGAGTTGGAGCAAATCCCGTCCCAAGCTTTTTTATCCTCTAGAAATACGGCAATGGCCTTTATTAACAAAGAAAATTACAATCAAATTATAACTAGTATTTACAATTGAAACAATTAAGCTAACTGCAGACTGTTGCAAACAATCTACAGGTAGCTCAACTGATCCATATCAATACCAGTCGGAAGCGTCCCCAAGACGCTGGCTGCATTGCCCCGCTGTATGGCAATGCTGATGCGCTGCGCCAGATATCCTCCAGCTCTCGGGTCACGCGTCGCGTCGACCAGACGCTCAGATAACTTTTTAAAAACCCGGAGAGCCTCGGTACCCCACGGACCTAGGGTCTCGACCCCAAAGGGAGCAAATATGTAGGCTCTGTCGAGACCTGCATATTTGCGTCTCTTGAGATCCTCGGCCAAATCTGCCGCCGCACCAGATAATAATCCTCTAGATAATCTGATATTTTATAGTAGTTACACAAGAAGGTTTTGACAATTTGTTTGAATTTATTTACTGATAATTTTTGCAACTCACTAGGAATTATGTACATCGCTATTTTTAGGAAAGCGATTGATTTGAGTGTACAATAGGTTTTTATAAATATATTGACATGGTACTGTCATTATGTTTATTTCTATGAATTTATCACGCAATTTTAACGTTATAGCTCAAATTAGAGGTTAAATATTTAATTATTTCTACTTATCTCCTCCCTTCACATCTATGAAAACTACCTTGACGGTGAATTCGAAAGCCTCCGCGATGTAGCCTTCTGAAATAAAATGGGACATTAAGAATCGTTCCGAAAACACTTCCAGTAATGAGGCCGATCGTAAGTTCAACCGGTAAATTACATAAACGCTATCTAGAGATTGTGTGGTGTGAGTAAGAAGAGAAGAAAGAGTTAAGGTGAAATTCACCTTAACGTGACATTTCGCCTTAACTCTTTCTTAAGAAAGTTGCAAAGATCTCGGGGATCCCCGTGATAAAAAAGAACGAATTAGATAAAATTCAAATTTTTTTCTTTGGTTCCTCGAATGTGAAAACACAACAGAGAGAAAAAATACTATAAAAAAGTTATGAAAGTGCACTGTTTCGCACATAATTTGGTCGAGATCTCAGGAACCCTGCGGTCTATTGAAATGAATTATGTTTTGATTCGTAGGTTAATACTAGTTATTTAGTTTTTTGCACCAACTTCTTCATAAGTTGCATAGTTTTCTTGTAAATAAACAATAACTTGATTTTTGTGCTTACGCCGTTCCAATAACGTATTATGATATGTCCTGCTCCTATGAACGCAAAATCTTAAGCCTATCCTTTTCACAAAATGGCGCGAACCCTGTAGAAACTCTTCTGCAGCCTCAGCGCTCGCAGCCATTTTTAAAAACAGATAAATAACTACTTTGGATAAGCTTTGGTAGTGATGCACTTTCTTAGCAGGGGATGTCAGACTTACAGAAAATGAAGATTATCTGTCCAAGAATAGTTGACTTAAGTTAGATAATTTGTAGTTAACCAATTGAGCTACTTCTAGATTGTTTACAACAATCTGCAGTTAGCTTTCGATTCAATTTTAAGGAAAAACTAATTCTACTTTTATTATTAATTCTATTTCTATCAGTTGAGCTACCTGTAGATTGTTTGCAACAGTCTGCAGTTAGCTTAATTGTTTCAATTGTAAATACTAGTTCTAATTTGTTTTTATTATTGAATTGTAATTTTCTTTGTCAATTAAAAAAAAAAATCTACTTTTATTTATATTCTTAAATTAGACAACTAATACAGTGACCATTATTATCAAAGAAAATTACAAACAAATAATAAAAACAAATAATAAAAACTAATTAGAACTATTGATTACAAATGAAACAAATTGTTAATAATAATAATGCTTTAATTGTCCAAGAATTATTTGCATTCTAATATTTTTATCACAATTTCAGACAGAATAGCCTGATAACCTGGCTTAACTCTCTACTGGTTATAGACCTTTAAGTTCTTCTATCACTTCCTACAGCACTCTAAAGCCTACTAAGTCTGGTGTTATTTATGGGTAGGTTCACTTTAAAATGCTAGCAATATCATTTTCAGTAGGCTTCTCCTATCTCCGCTAACATATTCCAACTTCCACCACCAGTTAAAACAGCAACACAGCTAGAGTAGTTTATTCGCAATAAAGAAAGTGGAATCCTGGGTTTCGGTCCAATTACCGGGATATACGCGGCAGTCCCGGTGACGTGGTACCCACCGGGAACGCAGGTCCCTGGTACCCGAGCAATTATACATATTGCAGCCTACGCGATTGTAGTAAATATCCGGAACGGCGAAAAATATAGTTTGTTTTTGCGATGCGAATTGAACTGGATGGTGCTGATTGGGAGTTCGGGTATTTACAGTTTCGATAGGTTTTTTGTGAAAGGAAGTTTAAACGATCACGACAATAACAAATGCTTTGTTTAAACATAAACCTAGCCAAAAATAAAGCTTTCATAGATTTCTGTAGGTACATTGGCTTTCTAGCGCTTTCTAGCGCGTTTGTTAGTGTTGTCTGTTCAAATAGAAGTTCGTTATCTCCTACTTTCTTCTAGAAAATTATTCTTACGAGTAAAACTCCCCTCATCTATATTCTTATTACGAAAACTACTATTATATGGAGCCCTCAAGACTCCTACTGCGTCAAAACAGCTTACTTTAACCGAAAAACAAATGAAAATCAATCCGATATCACCCACAAACGTCGTCGGGGCAATTCCGATCGTCATTTACTCGATCCGAAGAGTGTAACCCCCCGACTGCTATGGGGATAGGAAGGCCCATGACACCCGCGGGACGAATACTCTAGTTCCTCCAAGCATATCTTATTGCCCTTTTGTTGATGCCCGGGGCCGTTAGTTTCATCGCCGACGGGCCTGGCAGACCCGGGCAGCCGTGAAGCGAGTTATGCTAAGATGGTGAATTTGAAATGTTATTTTCGGTAGTTGGTCAATGTCTCTCGCAATGTTCTGATAGTAAATAAGTAATTCTTTGTAATCTCGCATACTGCATCTTTGAAATGATATCTCTCTATATTTTTTTATTAAAATAGGCCAGAAAATGTATCATTAACAACACAGTTTCATTTAATTTAATAAATAAGTCATGCATTTAGTACTAAACTGATAATATTTAGAAATATACAAAAGCTACTAAGGTTTTGAAAGGTAGTAATACAAGTCAGCAATGGTGTCAAGGCAATTTAGCAAGCTTGAATTATTTAGAGCTTAATTTCCAAATGTACTGATAAATAAACATAATCCCAATTACGTAGCAAGTTTCCATCTGAGTCCAAGATTGCTAAAGGATTAAAACATGCAAATCAAACAAGGAGGGTTGCTCCCTCTTATTTATTCATCCGTAGGAAAAATGTTGTTTTGTTTACTCCCCTCCGGGGTCAGAGATACCCGTAGAAGTAAGATACCTAGTGAGATAGTTTTGTTTTGCTACAAGCATTTGGGTAATGTAAAGCCAAATGACTTTAGGGATTTTTTTTATCCTTTTGGCTACCTAACCATAGTTAGTGTTAGTTTGTCAAATTTCGTTTAGATGGGTCTTAGTAAAAATTTCAAAAAATACTGTGCTTTCTTTTTCTTATACAAATTAAGTTGGTAATTATTTAATTACCAACATGGTGCATGTTGTGATAGTCTTTTTAGTATTAAATTTTCAAATCATTGTTTTCTATAAAAAAAGAACTAGCTTTATCTTAAATATAGAGAAGCTTTCTAAAAACGCTAACATCAAGCTAGATCAAGCTGGTTCAGCTAAAATCAAGCGTAATTCGCCGCGCATTTCCTAATTTTCTCTAGAGTTTGAGTGCCACGGCGCTCTCTCGCTACCCTTTTTAAGGGGATTTCTTTATGTTGTGAGAGCTCATTGAAAGCGTCCATCAAAGCTATTCGGTGGATCGTTACGGTTGGCGTAAATGTACCGAAATCATCGCTTCACTGCTGCGCAGTACCGACATATTGTATACCTAGATGTAAGAAGTTTTATTCAATTTAGATGTAAGAAGTTTTTTCTAGGGCTAGGAAGTGTTCAGAGTTTTTATGGAATTATGTGTGGCATGTTAAAACTCTCCATCGCAGTGACTCATTAATTTGGTCTCTTTAATTAAGACAAACCAGTAAATAGGTGTCTTGTAGCTTCGTGATACGAGTACATCGTCACTTATCATCAGATTAGATTGTGGGGTTCGCGAGTTTAATAAAATATGGAAGTAATTTATTTGTGTTAAATATTTTAAATACATTATACATTATTATATTGTTATTTAATTGAATTTGCTAATAAGCCTATTGGATTAATTGGGAATAAAATTAAGATTGTACCTTCTGAATGCACAATCATAATAGCTTAGGTTTCTACGAATACCTAATTAATATAAGTTTAGAACCATTACTTTGCATTGGTTAAATCAAGCAGTGAAAATTATATTTATCTTTTTATATATCGTTACAGAAAACTTCCTGAAATAAAGAAGCTGGAATACATTTTACTTATTAAAATCGAGCATTGAATATTCCGCAGCCTCGAACAATGCTTGTGGACATTTTGTGGGGAGAAATTTTGTTTTAATAAAGGACCACCACAGCCGCCGCCGTCTGCGATATTACGAGAACACCCACTAACGCTCTCTGATATTACACTGAAGCATTATTATGTGCTTAGGGTCGACAATCTCTGGCTTATACTGTGTTAAGATTAAACTGAGATATTTGTTTCGAGATTTTTAAACGGGAGGAAAGAATTTACACTAAATTCTTTAGGACATTTTCGTTAATTTTCTGTAAATATTGTACAAACAGAAAACGTACTAAAAGTTTTGAAATAAACCAAAATTTATTTTATTCTACTTCTCTATATGAATAATAATTTTCTAAGGCTGAAACTGAAAAGAAAAAAAGGTTTTTTATGTTTAGTTACTTCCTGCTACATTTAGAGTCCATTATTTCTGATCAAATTCAAAATATCTTTTGTCAGGTAATAGTGTCATGTTTAATAAATTTATATATGAGAATGCCTGCGTAGTGTTTTAAGCAGTAAAATAGAGGCTTACGGTTTGCATAACGCATTTAAATACATACTCGCAGAGCCTTTGTAATACACTACTTCTTTTGAAAGCTATTTTTGCTTGAATCAGATGTCAATAGCATTTCTTTCTTTAGGCTCTCAAAATAAACTCACAGACCAGTCACACTTTTTATTCAACGAAGATTAGTCAGCCATTTTTATCTTAATTTATCAAATAAATAGTTAAGTTTTAAACTTAATTATAATCAGGTAAGAGATAATTTCATCATTGATTCTCATCACTTCAATGATCAAAACATGAATCTCAAAAAATAAGACAATATTTTTTCCCAATTCGAGATTAAGTCAAAGGTCAAAGTCATTTACAACGGAATATTTACTATGATTTGAGTTTTTATCTTTAATGTTAATAACGATGATGGATTTGAAAAATTAAGTCAAAGCATATTGAGCCTAACCAATAATTCTACCAATAAAACAACATCTCACCCTAAACGCATTATTACGACGGAACGGAGACGTTCCGTCGTCGCGAGTAAAAATAACATAATCTAGTTACGTACCTACCAAATGTTTTACGGTTACTTATGAACAGAAATATTTATCAGCAAACACACACTTACCAAATACAACCCTCAAATGAGCCGTAAAAACAAAATAATATACTACGCGCCCACGGGTCAAAACGACCCGTGCATGGGACAAAAGAGAACGTATACAATTAAGATTGGCTACTCCCTAAGCCGTTAATCCGAAAATACGTGCACTGGGTGTTTATCGACTGCCGTAGGCCGGGTTAGTTTGTTTTGGATACGAATGGGGGTTCGGCAGTTAAGTAAACTATCTATAGCTTAAATGTAATCTTAATGGAGTTAATGGGCGGTAAATTATATATAACAGTACAATATGGAATTTGTTCTCGGTTTCTGCTTATAACGCACGATTTAATCTGTAGAACAGAATGTTTTGTTGCTGAAGAACACAATGCGGTTATCAAAACTGTTAAGTCAAAAGAGAAAAACTCCACGAGAAAGTGTTGTAGAGGACCCATTAAGTTTCCAAAAGCTTTAATAAAAGCTTGCTGACCCTTATGAAATTAAAACTACGAAACTCTAATAAAGATCACAAGTACGAGTTAAAGGCGAAATTGTGAGTGCCTTATAAGGGGCAGAGTGGGGGTAGAGCACGGCACATCGACTTTATTACCAGTTAGTGCTACTGAAATCAATAAAAGTACCGGAATGTACCGCACATGCGCAGTGCCGCTACTGACTCAGCTATTCATTTTATAGCCACTTGTATTTGTATCTATGGCCATTTTGTACTTCGTTGTTGACGGAAAAAATGGGAATTAATTCGCTGGGCCTAAAGTACCGAGTGCGGCTTGCGAGGGGTTGCTTTATGAGCGTTTATTAATTAGATTCCTTTAAATATTGTTGTATAAGATACTGTTTATTTTTGCGTTTTTTCTTACAATTAGAACAGAGTTTCTTGCTATTTATTACTTTTCCTCTGACCCAGGCGATTTTAAATTCTAAAATCTAGCCATTGTATCTATTTTAGAGTTTGTTTGGTTATATATTAAAATATAATTCAAATTACATAGTTGCGTTACGATATAAAATACAGAAATTATAAAACACAACGAAGATGAAACGGCAATAAACATGAAATCCTGAATGGATTTATTTTCATAAGACGACATGCACGCACAAACTACACCTACATTATTAATAATAACTCAGTAAGAAGCTGTTTCTATAATCATTTTAAACACAAAACTATTACAAAACACACGATATTCTAAAACTTATCGGTAAAGGAATAGAGGTTACAAAATGGTAGGTGAATGTTGGTTTTGGGTAAATTATTTTAAGAATCTTTTTATTTATTACACGGATATAATGGACCGTAAATATGAATAGATGTGGTTTCAAGCTGTGATAAATGATGCTTGAATTTATAAAATCCTGTATAACTTAACATTAGATATAATTTATATTGGAATTAAGACATTTTGAGACCCCGCCTACGAAAACTAATTAAGTGTTTAATTTATAAAAAGTCTGTTCTGAAATTACCATTAACGATTTATTGCTATCTGTACAATCTATCGAGGAATTTTAATTAAGTCACTAGTTTCATGATATTTCAAAATGGTTGTGTCTTATTTTGGAGATCAAAGCGTCTACAATAAAATCAAGTTGCATTATACAACAAAAATCTACTGAATATTCGGATCGGTAAACGTCTTTGTTTCATTCTACTCGCGCGCCTATTCGTCGTCAAAATTAGATTTACCTTAGACTATACCGTTTATTCATCTACCCATTCACGTCATCCCGTCTTTGGTCCCATAAATAATCCTGAGCAAAATTTACTCTCTCGGCAATTTACTATCCACTTTACGATGTTTTTATGAAGTGTTCGGCCATCAAATACATTTTATTATTAAATCACTACTCGGTTAACAATTTTCCAGCCATAAGCATCAGCGACAAAGCTGATATGGCCTTTAACGGCACGACAATTAATTAAAAAGGCATAAACGCCACTTTTATACACCGAGAGCCTATAAAGACTAACTTTTATGCGTCGTAAACGCGATTGTCTGCCGGCCCTGACGGCTTCGATACTGCAGCCATTGTGCCTTCAATAAAGCGATTGTGAATGGTTTCTTGGAGATTTCAAACCACGAATGTGCACAGAAGGAAATTAAAATAACGTTATCAGTTTAGGTATAGATTTTCTCATTAAGATATACTTATGACAAGTTGATAATTGTGCACATTAAGTTAAGTTGATCATTGTGTAACATTAGCCCTTCTTAAAAATTAATGAAATGTTGTATGAATTTTTAAGAAGGGCTAATCTTATAATAACAACAAAAGATTCCACAAGTTATTGCTAAACCATTATGCCTACGTACAATATTAATCCATACAATTTAATATAAATTCGTAGGAACTCTGTTTGTCTGTCTGTTACCTTTTCACGCCTAAACGGCTGAACGGATCTCAATTAAATTTGGTGGGGAGGTAAACGGTATCCCTGGGGACGACGGACATAGGCTGCTTATAAAGCAAGTGTGAAGCTGCGGGCAGCAGCTAGTATGAAATACAAAAACGGACGTACCTTGTAAATGACGCATTGCCTCCTAATTCTAAAGGGCCATCTCGGATAAAAGAGCGACACGTCTTGCAGAACATAACATTAAATCACAAAGATACTGAGAGAGCACAAACATCGCATAAAAGCCATTCCGATCAAAAGCTTAATGTCTCAGACGGGGAATAAAATAGATTTATTTCGACTCCCAAAGGAAACTTGGAATGAAAATTGTGAGATTTTTTTAAATAAACCATTAGAGAAAAAGTTCCGGACCATTTGAAACGGTTTATTGTGCCACTATCGGGTGCCTTTGTTGACTGCAGCGTGGCTCCGGGCTAGAGGTCCAGTCTATGGAAAAGACATCTTGCGTCGGATTGAGGGTAGTTTGGAGGAAAGAAAGGAGATGGTCTTTTTTTGTGGCAGATATTACCAGTTTAAAATGCATTTCTTGGTTTGCTATACAGTATTAGTTTGTTGCTTTTCTAAGATAGGGAATGACTAACCCGGGTTGCAATCCGAACGAGAAGCTGACTTAGTTTAAATTAAACTAAAAGAATAACAAATTAGTCAAAATTAGAAGCCTTTAAATACTTACTCGATAAACAAATCAATACAATTACAGAATATTTTCGGGACAGAAAACAAAATGCCATAATTTTCTAATCGCTATTTATTTCCAGATTTTTATGAGATGTATTTTGACTATGTCACTTCTAGTTTTTCCTAGGTCTCAGAAAAAGACTCGCTAGACAAGATTTGCCTTCAAGTTATGTGTCTTTGAATGGAGTGTTTGTTACCATGAATTTTTATGTTCGCCGCATCTTTGATCACTTTGTAGATAAGATAAATTTCCAAAAATATGAAATTATTCTTTTAATTGCTTCATAGAACACTAATAAGCTTTTAATGCAAATGCTTGAAAGTAATCAGGAAGTTTTGATCATAATTCTGATAAAATTTTAATTTTCTGTTATGAATGTTAATATGAGAAGTGGTTGGAGGAGGGTCTTTACTAGGCTGTGATAATTTTTGACTAAGTTAATTACATGTTTAAAGCATATTAAAATTTACAGTTGAGTTCCTGCTCTTAATCAAAGTTATGTAGATATTTAAATAAAATATGGTACGTGCGAATATTTATTCGGGCTCACAGATTTTTCATACCTACCTATTTAATACATTATCTTACGTAATAAATGTTAACTTTCTTTAATATGATAATTATATTAAACAGATACTTTGTTAGTTCATAAGATATCATTTTAATTTTACTATTCCAAACAAGCATATAATAAAAATTAATAGTCGTAAAACCAAAATGAAAGAACCAAAAAGTAAATGTTGTTTTTCAAATGGGCGATTTATTTCCGATGTAAGTCACATTTATTTGTGGACGGTACAAGGGAGCCCCGGGTGCCAAGGGAGGTTGGGGTTAGGCAAACACAGGAAACGGATCTGAACTTTCCCGCCGAGTTGGCAAAAGGGAGAGAGAAAGCTTTAGGGTGACTGTCATAGTAGGAAAATAAAGGATATCTTTTTTGTTTCAAATAAAAAAGTTTTTGACAAAAAAAGACAAAGAGTTGTTTGAACTGATATGATATGAAACTGCTGCCTGGAAAGTTAGGAAGAGAAGAAGCGCCATTTTGTTGCAGTTAAAGTTGCAGTCACCGTCTGATTTACCCACGATTCCCGTTTAGAACAAATTTAGTAAATTTAGCCTAAGAAATTAAATTGATTTATATTAGATTTTCTACACAATTTTGTAATAAGGTACCTATTTAATTAAATAATACCTAGTACTTTTTTTAAAATAGGGAATATTCATAGTTCTTCTAGAGATACATATATTGTCCCGACTTTCCTCCCAACAATAGCAACCCTACATTACTTCACTCTTGATATATTTATATGCATTAATAGCGCTATACGGCCATGACATAAGTATAACTCTAGCAGTAGGAGGAACGTACTACATCCCACATTATTGTAACACCGTTTATATTTATGAGCTGAATTCTCTGATTTTTATTGTTCTATGTTACTTTTGTATTCAAACTTTTAAAATTAATTGGTATGCGTAGGAAAAACATTTTTGTTGTTCGATTATAAAAATAAAGAGGGATAAATAAAATTCCAAAACAATGAATATCCAATGCAACAGTTTTTAAATTGAAAACAATGCGAAATTTCTAAATTTAGCATTAGCATTCTTAGCAATATTATTTGCTAATTTCATGACGAATAAAAAAAACACCTACAGTAGCTGAATAAATTTAAAAACCAGAGAAATTAATAAAAAATGCCCTAAAATCTATAAAAGACATGCTTGCCAGAATGCTTTAAACATTTATTGAAGATATAAGAAAAGCAATTTTGATGGTAGAATGGTACAACAGAAACGTTTCGGTACATTATTTTTGATAAAGTTTGCTTGTAGCTTTACTTTGACATTTTTTTTTTAATTTTATATAATTAGTTTATTGCAGTATCTTGAAACAAGCTGTACAAGGCACTAACTATCTATTTTAACAATTGCCTATCAAATAAATAATTGTTATGACTTTTGATGCATATAAGATTTTTTTTAATTACAAAGTGTTTAGACAAGGTTGAGTTGTTCCGAGATACTCTTATTAAATACTCTTTTGTTTTAATTTATATGAAGCCTTTTCAAAGGTAGAGCAACACGCAAAACGTTTTATTTTTCTCTCTCAGTATGAGACAAGGGAGGCTTCAGTGAAATATGAATTCAGCGTCTTGGCAGTTTTCCGCACACGTTACTTGTTTATCCTTTTAAGGGAGAACTCTCATTTCACGCAACTGCTATGATTGCTGTAAAATCGCCATTCTTACAAGACCTCCTTTACCCTACCTCCTCTAACGAAAACAAGGGGAAAATTAAAGAGAAGAACTAAGCTGTGGGTCTTATTATAATAGACGTACTGCTAACCGTTTTCGTAATGTCGCTTAGTAATAAAAGCAGATTTTCGGGGGCTGATTATGAGACTGTAATGCATGTTACTAGTTTTGTTATGTTTTTGTGTTATAGCCTGTTTATTCGCTGTAGGGTGCTGGTTACATCAATTTAAATTCCATAAAAAACTACATAACATTTACCTAAGATTATTTGTGTTTCATGGCATTTTTTGTCTTTCAGAAAGCAGCAGAAGTATCATGGTTTCAAGAAGAATAGGATGTCTGAGTTTCTCACTATTGTACTCCAAGTTCTTGAATAATTAATGTTAATAACAAAAAGGCCTGGTTGAAGTAAATTAAAAACAATGTCATAACATAACACAGAACAGTTACTGAAGTTTATGCGTGTGTTTTGCATGTTTTGGCATCGTGTCAAAGTATTTTTGGCTCAGTCACCAATTCGTGGACGCTACCTATAACTATCCAAAATTGTATTGAAAATTAAATATCTTGCCAGCAATTGAGTATTTTTTTCTAAATATAAGACACAGGCTGTAGAAATAGATATTTCAGCTGCAAATTGCATTCAGCGCCACATTTTCTTTCTAGTTTCCGAAAAAAGAAATAACACCAACAAAATTGAAAACATGCCATTGTTATGTTATACGAAGGTTGTATGAGAGAAGGCAATCTACATGGAGGGTTTGTACCGGACGCCCCGAGATGAGGAAATAAGAATTCATCCTTTCTCGCCCCGGGGAGAGCGAGGGGGGTGGGGTAAGACGGACGACGCCATTCCGAAAACCCATTATACCAGCTCCAGAGCTGTTTTCTATCTCGGAAAGGACTCCCACCTTACCCCAACCTCCCCCGCACCCATCTTCAGGGATTCTCAACTTTGTTTATGAAAATTGCCCATTAAAGTGGCTATGAATGTAACGGTTTTGCCACTCGCGAAATTAATAAGGAAATTGATATAGATTTTTAGGTCCCTAAGGATGCTTTCTAGGTACGTGCTTGGTAATTGAAGCTGTCTCTATGGCATCGTAAATATTGTGACCCACTTACAATATTATGGGTTTTTAGTCTTATTTGATTCATGTAAAATATTGTACATAAAATCATGTAAGGATAAGTATTCCTGTAATGATAATTATTAAATGCTAAATCCTTTTTTCAATAGTGCACTGTAGGTAAGTATAAAACTGTAATTTTTAACCTCTAGCAAAAGTAGTAAGCAACACGGATAAGTTAAAATGATTTTACAAAGGATTTACACAACTAGAAAGTAAGTAAGACGAAAGACGTAAGACTCTTGTCCTCAGGCGAATGACGATGATTCTCATCTTTCCAGAAGTGATTAATAGTCAAACTTATAAAAGCAATTTAAACTTAAAATTTATTTAAATAAAAAATTGTTTCACCGTCTTATTAAAAAGGTAACTTTAAAATTGCTTCCGATAAGATTTACATGAGCCTCCACTTCACCCCTAAGATGTAAAGCGCCATTAGAAATTAAATTAAAAAAGAAATTATTACACTTGAACCGAAATTTAAATACACATTATGTTCTCCCCTCTTTATTTTCTTCAGGCTTTTGTGAGCTCTGTCCTTTTCTAACTTGTTAGTATTCTACTTGTGTGAATGGGATGGGGTGAGTTTTCTGTTTCGTATCGTAGCTCGATATAAAGAAAGATTATCCAAAGCCCCTCAGGAAGTTTGAAATTGCTATTGTAGCGAAAAGGATTATATGTTAGTGCTACGCCGTAGAGGGTCTACGAACGGATCCAGATAAAATATTATATTTTCCCTAAGGTATGTAACACATAATTTGGACCTAATGTAATTATATAATTTGCTATAACGATTCCTTTTAAGGGTTAAGTATTTACTTTTTTTTAGGGACAGTTCACATGTACCACAACCACACGACAACGACAAAACTTGGTCGGGTGCTAATTTATATGAAAATGGATAGTTTAATTCACACAAACTACATTTTACCGTATAATTCCAACGTGTGGTCGGTACCAGTCACATCGCAACCACAACGCAACCACCATCCACACTCTCTCTCCACACGCTCTAGCCGGCCACATCGCAACTTCTAGCGTCAACGCAACCACATCGACATTTTGTAGTTACCGCAACGCAACTGCAAAAACCTGCAGCGACACTATAGATACATTCATACATTGCTTAACCACTTTTTGTCGCTGCGATGGAGTGTGGTTGTGGTACGTGTGGATTGTCTATTATTTTACCTCTGATATGATGACCATGATCACTCTGTCATGTTTGGACAATGAAAAGAATTAGGTAGGTATTAGAAGAATATTTTCATCATCATCATCATCATCATTATATGGTAGTAAGACCACAGCGCATGCCTACTCAGTACTCAGGCCTCATCTGTTATATAATTTTTTTAAAGTACATTCTGAATACGATGTTAGCTTGGCCGCCCCTTATAAGTTAGCCATGACATATGACCAGCCTTTAATGAATTTATGATGCAGGGCACTTAGAAGGCACTTAGAAGTCCCAACTCAAAAAAAGTTTGATATGATTTTCTGATGCTCGACTGTTTAGCTTAGACTACTAATCTATCAATTTTTTTTTTAAAGTTCTTTATTTTTTTAAGGCATTAATGATACTTTATTTATAGTATATCACCTTTTCAACAACCAATAATCCCTTAGTATAATAACAATCCAATTTCGTATTTAAAACGCAGAATAAACAATACGATATAGTAACGGAGCGACGCCGTACGCGGCCGTGATCCAGTTTGATCCGGTTTAATCCGGCTAAATCCGGGTAAATGCCCCGGATCCGGCTGCCGGAGTGGTGCGATATGCAGCAGAGCCATACGCCAGTAATCCCTATTTTAAATTCTGATAAAAGCCTTACCTGTAATTAATGGTTGGAGTTAGATTCAGCCCAGGAGATAGAAGATAACTATGTTAAATTGGAGCTCAGAACAAAAATACACCTACATGTATTTTTGTTATCAGTGAGATTCCAATACCCAATACCCACTTGAAATAACTCTCGAGTTAATTGTAAGGTTTAAAGTCAACAAACCATGCCGAGGTGGTTGCAGCTTAGGAATCAACCAACTGAGCTCGTGTATCGTTGTGTATACACGAGCTCAGTTGAGCTGTCGTAAGAGCTGACGAAAGGATCCCACCAAAGGAAGGCCTAGTGCGATCACCGATCTACCTGCCAAGCGTGATGATTATGGTGAAACCCCACCATGCTTGAGAGACGATTTTTGAGCAGTGGATGTAGGTGACGTAGACGTAGACGCTTTTTGAGCAGTGGATGTAGAGTGCGTGGAGGTTATCAACAAACTCAAAAAAAAATTACTAAATAAAAATGATGATTTCCGAGTGATTATTAGTATTTTCTGTCAGACTAAGGCCCGTATTATGAAAGCTTGCTCAGTCATCGATCTATGCTTGAGTAACGCTTTTCTATGGCATAAACGTCACTCAATTATAGCTCTATGGCTGAGCAAGCTTTCATAACACGGGCCTAAAACTACACGACGCGACGCACTATTTGCAACTTTTGCGTGTGCTCGTTGTTAATAGCGGGTGGAAAAAAGATCATAGGCGTGGTTTCTTTTTTTTTTTTTGCTCGGTGAAGTTTCTTTTGCGGAGGCCAAGATCCAGTATGAGTAGCTGAGCAAGTAAGTAGGTGTGTAAATATATACACAAAAAAAAAACAAATCTACTCTGGTTCTAGGACTGATATCAGAGTCCTGAGTTTGGTTGACGATAGCATCGAGACGTGATCGTAACGTCTCATTTTTGTATGGGATTTGCGTAGTTCCTTGTCCTCACAATAGAGGCGCTGTACCGAATCCCATAGAAAATGGAGACGTCACGATGACGTCTCGATAATATCGTCAACCAAAATCATGGCTTAGATAATATATCTGATACCTAATGGTAAAGCTGTAATCCTAAAACATTCTGGACAACCCTTCTGGTCACTATTTCTCTAAAATAATCAGCACCATTATAAATTCGTATCTGACTATCGGACCATCACCATTTGGGCGCTCGTACGCATAATCCCGCGTGCATAATAGGATCGAAAATGATACATAAATTTTCGAGACTGACTGTACGGTCGATTAAGCCTATTAACATGCCTGGGTCAGAGGAACTGTGGAAGCTTCAGTACAAGGAGAGCTGGTAAACTTCCACTTTCACTCACATTTGATGCTCGGGCACACCCTCAAAAGATGGACCGAAGACCACCAGGACCTCATCCAGCAACCTTCACCAGAAGGTCTAAGCATCCAGCAGAGGACGTCCTGTGGCTGAAATGATGACACTGACGATTCACTTCGTATCTTTTTTAAACGTGTTTTAATTTATGTTCAAATCATTTCAAGGATACTCTATATTTGTACCTGTTCCTTTTATTCGTTTTATTTATATATAAAAATCCAAATATATGAAAATTTAAATAGAAAAATAATCCCTTGAAACTTTACAAGGTAGGTACTAATAGCACTATGTATGTACCTATATACCCTGATTACGATTAGTAAAGATTAGATAAAAAGTGGAAGACAATCCAGCAGTAAAACCAAAAGCAAGAAGTGGAGAAAAAGAAGGAAGACCTGCACCTAGCTATAGGACCTTAGATAATGACTAGGCGAAAAGAGAGAACAACCGTACCTAGCAGTAGGACTTACATAAGATAAGTTTATGCAGCAAAGGAAAATTAAAATGTCCCTGCTGGGTACGCCTCTCACTGCAGCCCTAGTCACTGGCCGCTTGAGGCTAGCTTCGCGGCCGGTGATTCACCGTTTTGATATATTTTTTACTGTAGAATAGTTTTATAATATTTTATTTTCTATAATAAAAAATATATTTTATAACGAGATTAAAAATAAATGATGATAATAATAACAATAATAATACCTTCATCCGTTTCAGCTAACAAGCTAATCACTTACTTTAGGTTCAAGATACATGACGTATAAAGTACGTTTTACGAGCATGAGTGTGAAAAATTTAAGAAAAACTCAAGTTTTCCAGCTAAGTCTACATAAGCTAGGTCAGAGGGACCGAGGGCCGGCCATCCCTGTTCAATCAACAAACCCTTTCACTGCGACGTCCCTGTAGGTATAAATATGGTGATGGTAGCCACGATAGATGGTTATGTGTTGCCTAATGTATGGTTTTGGAGCTGCTGAGTAAGGATTGTGTATGTGAGGGAGTAGGTTGGAGCTGGAAATGAGGTAGGTAAGGTTATACAGGGTGTTCGATAGACCTTGTGCCATATGGTAACCGGGGATAGGTGAAAAAACGTGCAAAAGCTTGGCGGATTTTTAAATCTTGGAAAGGCTCTCTGCTATTTTTAAGATAAGCGTTTATTCAAAAAATTATCAAGTTTTAATAAGTACACTGAAAATTACTAACTTTTGCTCCTAATCGTGCTGTAAACATAATAACATCGGGACTTATCGTGAGCATGCCCTTAGATGCTTTATTTACCTAGATCTCACGTAAATATTTATTTTAATAGTACTAGCTTACATGCAAGATGTAATAAAAGAAATAAAAGCCATGTTATTTCGCACAAAAAAAAGTTACAGCACTCAATCGTTCAAATTTCGGTAAAATCAAATATCCTTAAATATATTTTAAAAATAGCCAAGTGGCTTTTGGGGGTTAAAAAAACTTAGCCAAGTCACTTGGTACTTACCCCCAGTTACCATATGGCACACGATCTGTCGAACACCCTGTATTTTAAACCTACAGTACTTTTCTTCTGAAATTTGTAGGTATTGTTTTGATATTAAAGAAATATTTGATAATGTAAACAAACTCGAACTAGGTTTTCATCAAAGGTCTAACTTTACATAATTTTAATATTGTGTTCTTCCTAACCATTAGTATTGTTTACTATGGATCGGAAACCTGAGATTAATTCTATTATTTATAGTAAAGTTGTAGACACAAGTAAGAAATGTTTGTAGCTCCTATGAACATTACTTACTTTACTACCATAGAATTCATCTCATCAACTATAACATATTGACAAATTATCTGTAAGTACCTACTGAACATCACAACACAATAATTATCCTATTCGTTCCAAGGGGTGCTTTTCCCCGTTGAGTTATACCTTCGTTTCTCTGCACACATAGTAGGAACAATAGCGCAGCAAGCCACACACAGAAACCCAATAACTCCTACTTTGCAATATACACCTAACACAACCTCATTTTCTATCCGCAGTTAAAAACCACGTTCCAATAAACCGGTCGGCGTGTATCAGGATTCATGGGAGCCTCGCGCCGCCCCTCAGAAATACGGTAATGGCCGCACCACAATACTGTGCGCAATAAATATGTGCGCGACTCTGCAGTACAACATAAGAACAACATAGGACTCTAATACGCAATCGCATCGTCGCATCGCGCAATATTCCCGTATATTTACAAAGCTTCGAAAAAGTGTTGAATGCGGTAGAATTTTACCGCTGTCGCTGAAAAGATGCGGAATGCATCATGTCTATAGAGCCCCCTCAGAAATACGGTAATGGCCGCACCACAATACTGAAAATAATGTGCGCAATAAATATGTATGTACGTACGTTCATCGATCGTTAAGTTTGATGGCAATTTCTATATTTTAAAATCAGAATCTTTCGGTAAAAGATAGCAACCTTTTTTTATAAAAACAAGGAAATAAATAGGTATTAAAAAAATCCTAATAACGAGACTTGGAACTTGTCAGGGGGGTTACCCATTATACGCCTTTGATATGTACGCGGCTATGGGGACACAGGACTTTGTAATCACATCCAGATCGAGGCATTTGCAACATATATAAAAAACGGATTTGCGGTAAAATTTTACCCCATGCGGAATCCTGAAAGATAAGATGCGGAATGTAAAATCATAACAATACTACGCTCAATAAATATGAACGCGATTACGCAGCAATACAAAATTGAAGAACTTTGGTACCACAAGACTGGTACAAGGACTTTTTACCGCAACCGCATCGCATCTTATCTTCTTTGCGGTTACACATGCGGAATTCTGCAGAATATCAAATAAAAATTACAGATTCTCTATTTTATTCACACTGGAATCTTGCCGAAGAGAATCTAAGACGTGCGCAATGCAGAATGATTACAAGCGCAATGTAACTTTTCGTAAAACTACCCTCAAAATTCGTTGTTCCAAATTCAAACCTCACCACTAGGTTCGCCCGAGGCAAAACCGGCACAAATGTTCCTATTGTTTATGCCGCATTAAATTGTTAGAATGTTCAGTTATTGCCGAAAACGTATTTCGGTTCGCATATCGCTGTGCGGCTTGCGGACGTGAATTGTATTGGTAGTGGTATTGAGTAATAATCAATAAACATATTGGAGTAGGGTTCATTATTGTTATGGAGGGTGGTGAAAAACTATCTATTGAGAATGTGTAGGTGAGGTACTCAACCTTTTGTGATGATAAGTCAGTAATATTTTTAAACCTTAAGGATTTTTGCAAAGGATTTATATTATTTTTTTTTTGTGGGCCATAACGCACGGTATATCATATCCATACTAACAATATAAATTTTGTTCTAAAGTAACTCTGTCAGACATGTCTGTCTGTTACCTTTCACGCCTAAACGGCTGAACGGATCTCGATCAAATTTGACAGGCAGGTATATGGTATCCCATGGACAGACATAGGGTATTTTAAAAGTGCGTGCGAAGCTGCGGGCAGCAGCTAGTCATTCTATATTTTCACAACTACAACAGCTTTCTGCATGACATTTATCGTAGAAACAGATGTCGCTTCAATAGTAATAAAGCTATTCTTCCTAATTTCCATGTAAAAAATAACTTCCGAATAAAATTGATGATCTCATTAAATAACCTAAAAGCTTTGAGGTCATTAGCAGATTAAGTTTCGTGACCAGCTCACATTAATCAGCGCCATGCGTGCCGGTTTTGAAAATATTCATTAAAAAACAAAAATATAGCTTTATTTATTCGTGTGTCCTACTAATGCACATAAATTAATTGTTTTATTAGTTTCTTAAATAGTTGTATCTGTATTTAGGAAATAGCTGGCTAATAATAAAATGAAAATATGCGAGATTGGGTATAGTTTATGTTTTTCAGACACATTATAATAGGTACTAAATTACGTGGCATAATGTTTATATTTTATATTGCTTTATAATCTAAATCTTTATTATGAAAGAAAATTACACAAATAATAAAAACAAATTAGAACCAGTATTTACAATTCAAACAATTAAGCTAACTGCAGACTGTTGCAAACAATCTACAGGAAGCTCAACTGATCCATATCAATGCCAGTCGGAAGCGTCCCCAAAACGATGGCTGCATTGTATTGCCATTAATATATTTACTATAATATTTCATTGAACCTGATCATCATAACGCCAACAACTAAAAAAAATATATTTGTGAACGTTGGTTTACATAAACCCCGCAGGTAGACTCGAATACCTATCGATCAATAAGTAATTTTTTCTTACAGGGACACTTTTATAAGCAAAAAAAACATCTTCAAAACGTTTAAAGTGCACATACCCTACCTCCGATACCTATAGTAATAAAAGTTGCTACCAAACCCATACGCCATAAGAAAAAGGAAGTTACTACATAAACGTAGGCCTTATGGATAAAGCTATATCGATAACGATGATCGGATACAGCCGCACCTTATTTCAATAACAAGGACACATCACAAAGGAAACCCTGTATAGTAATTTTACCTGTAAAGTTTACATGGATGTGTGAATGCTGGAATGAATTTGAATTTGCAATCTTTAAGGTGTAATTATGTACTGGTGGTTTCAGTGACTAGTAGATGCAAAGAAAGTTTTACAGTAAAGCGAAATGCAGTCATAAAATCAGGCAAACTCACCATGGTCTGGATATTTCCCTGTTCTACTAGTCAATTCAGATGACGTACTCATGAGCGGTATCACTCAAACTATTTTCGCCACTCATTTGTTAATTTTATTTTGTGTTTTAGTCATTATCATGCGGCCAATGAGCGGCAAAACTACTATGAGCAATTCACTCACGAATATCTACGTCTGAATTGACAAGCTGAGGTCTGAAGAGATGTTAGACTCGTCGATTGTTAAGCTTACCTAAAACAATAAAGACTCTTTGATAATTTTATCACAGTAACATTCTCTGAACAATATTCTCATTTACTACACCATCGAACAACCAACTGTTAATCATGCGCAATACCTACATATTATATCAGTATTGTAATCAAGCACGAACTAACAAAATACAATTATAGTAATTTTGTGATGTCGACTCCGACAGCTTAACCTATCACAGGGCGCACCGCAGGGACACGCTGGTCTACCTGAACATATGAGTCGGGCGGGCGTGGGCAACGAAAGTGTTAGTAGGTATATCCCATCCACTGCTCAGCTTCTACAGTGTAACCCGTGCATAGACACGCTGGTCTACCTGAACATGTGCATTGGGGGCAATTAACGTGTTAAAGATGAAATCGTCAAATAAAAAAGGTTTGATTGACGTCAATTTGATGGTTTCTTAAATAAATCTTACTTGGAGAGTATTCACGTAGATAAAAAAATACAGAAATACTTACTAGATATATAAATAACGTGTAACAAGAACAATTTCTGATGATAGCAATGAAGTTCAGCATTTGGAAATAGATACGCATCAATATTTATATAAGACCTCTTCCAGTATCCCAACATGCATGTTCCCTCAACAACGCTCGCACGGCGATGTTAGGAACCCCATAAAAGTAAAGCATTATTCAACAACCATATAAAACGTCACATAAAATACCTACTTGGCATAATTTTTTTGCCTGAACACCTATCAAAGTAGGTTTAAGTGTTGCATGTTGTTTTTGGACAGAGTTTTTAAGAAATACTTTATGTATCATAAGTATGATCAACTGTTTTGGTTGCAAATTATCTAATAAAAAATGAAAGATCGTTATAAAAATTGAGAATATAAAAATCTGAACTCTTAATCATCATCTCATTTAATGAGATTTAGAAAAAAATATTTTGATATACTTTGAAATTATAAACCAGCTGGAAAATAGTTATTAATAGGAAAAATGTGCCTGTATTATTAACAGGCTACATGTTGCGCCATCTCTTGAAGGGCGAGTGTACTGTTCCCATGTAGAGCGTTGCTCTTGGACTTATAAAAGTTATATTAACTAAGATGATAAAAAAAAATCATAGAAATTGTCAAGTTACGAAATAGGTTTTCAAAAAATCATTGGCATGTTTTAGAGTTACCCTGAAAAAAATTCTAGGCAAAGAAAGTCACAACGAATTCTGATTACATATTTATTTTTAGAAATTACCTAGGCCATAACAACTTATTGCTCTTCAATTTCAACCTCACAATGTTTGCAACTATTCTACAGAAAATACAAAAATAAAGCAATCCATGCACGGATGTAAAGCACGAGGCCATAAGGACCCGAGACATGATCATCGCGCCGGGCGGCGGCCGGCCGTGCGTGAAACAGGTCGCGCTACGTTACACACAGACATCTCTATACCCTGATGCACTGTTATTGCTTATCGACTGCTCTGTTTTGTTTGGAATACCTATTATAGGTCGATTGTATCTCCTCTATACCCATAATAGGTATAGAGCAAATCGAGTCTAGGTATGTGTGAATGGGAAAATAAAGCTAGCTATGTCTGAATGCGAAAAGGTATCCTTTTTTTTGGGTGCCTGTGTTTTCTAGTCCTCTATTTCGTATTTCAACGCCTCTAGATCTTTTTAGTACCATGGTAGTATCTTTTCTTTTATCTACCTCTATATTATACTCTAAGATATTATATCATGCCCCTCTTTACCTGGACAGTGTACGACGAGGTAAATCGCTGTCAAGAGAAAATATCTCTATTTTCTCTTGACATCAAAATGAATAAATTTTTTCTAGGTATTGATTTCTAGTTGTGCAAAACATGATACCTACCTACATATCCAATGATCTTATATGCATTGCGTCTGGCTGATTCCATCTGGCATCCGCATATAATTTACTACATATTTGTATTTCTAAAATATCAAGTTACAAACACAATAAATAATTTCAAAAACCTTTCACACCCTTCCGAGTGGTCATCTAACCATATCAGAACATAACCAAAAGTTATAGCTCAATACGAGGGGTCACTTGGGAAATCCAACAGCTTCTGTATTTGCATGAGTGCTGACCCTCTATAAAACTGTTAATATCCCCCATTCAAATGATATTTGCATGTTACTTTCATCCATTGTTGTCATGGGAATGGACGAAGGAGATAAATGGATGAAGCATTGTTTACATATAGGGTAGATGGAGATACTTTAGATGTTGGTACCTAGAACAGACCACTTCCCTATTTTCCTTATGCAACATTGAAGCGGAGTAATTTTTATTGTACGTGGTGCGGAAAAAATGCGATAAGAAATAGGTGCGAGTGGAAGCTTATTCTAGATCTATAGATAGAACATCATTGACGACCCCAGGGGTGCAGCGGGCGAAGATTGACCTGTGACGTAGGAGCCTGTGGGGTCGTTTCCCGCCTCGGGACAAATGTTTTTACTACCTGCAGACTTGTTCAGGGTGTTCTGGATGTTTTCTATATATAATAAAAAATATCTATCTATTTATGTATGTCAGTCATCTAGTAACGCACACAAGCTCTGCTTAGCGTGGGGCTAGATGATGCTGTGTGGACTGTCCAGCATTATTTATTTATTTGTTATTATATCTAATTTTATTCATATTTTTTTATATAAGAAAATAATGTAATAAAGTTGCAGAAATATCGAATCAGTAGAACAAAGTTTACCTACCGCATAATTGCCATAATCGATACTCAAATCAAAAACACGTCTCGATTCGATTCGGGTCGGGTCGATACGAACTTCCGTTTCCCGCAGCATTGGGCACAATTTGAAATATTTTAGTGCTGTTGTAACGACTTGATGGCACTGCCGAGGGCCACTTATATATCTCTTTTATCTTTTGGCTCCCGCCCTTTTGGCCTCCGGGTAGTACTCGCTTGGAGGGGATTTTTTAAAAGTTCTTTGTTTGTTTTGAGGAAATAGAAGTTTTCACGGGCTGGTTTAGATTGACCGACTAAAATTATAAATTTGTGTAACAAAAATCTGGGATAGGTCCACACCTATCCCAGATTTTTGTTACCAAAACCAGATTTGTGTTGTCAAATTTCAAACGTCAAATTTGCCAAAAAGAATTATTTGGTCCACACTCCATGATAACAGCAACGAATAAGCTTTACTATCAACGGTATTATTCATACAAATAATTTACTACTCCACTTAGCCAGCAGTATTCCCAACAAAGGCCCACCGATAAAACGTCGAACCCTAACACTAAAATGTCCAGGCCATAATTATATCCTACGAACAAATACCTTCATAAACCTATCCATCTGTCGTTATAAATCTGGAGGGCAAAATGGCTAAATCAAGCCTCTATCTGAATTGCGATCTGCTGTGTAGGCAGATGTTTTACTGTCTCGTCGTGAAAACAAATGTTTTGGTGGTAGTTTCTTAGGCTTTGGTTTTGTTGCTCGTGCTCTAGAGCAAGTTTATCATAGATTCGCTCTGTGACTTTGTTGCAAATATAGATCCTTTGCAACTTTAGCCCGCTTTTATTTTATTTCCAATACATAAATAGTTACCTACTATCTACAGGCGGTTGTCGTCGTGTTTCTTATTTCTTGATATAGCAAACCTTTCTGCGTAAACATCGGTTCTTAACTTGCTAATTTTCCGTTACTTTCTCCATTTATTTGCAAAGTTGCAGATCACGGAAGTATTTGGTAAATTGAAATTCGCAAATCGAAATCCAGGTGCAGAATACTCTTGAGTACCACTTAGATGACCGACCACATCACCTATTTAGGTATCTGAAGTCTATAACAAATAGAAAGGTTACCTCGCCCAAAATTACAAATGTCTGCCTAATTCACATGCAGTTCAAATTAAATATGCATTTGTTCACGATATTAACATGTCGCATAGCTATTTATTGCACACAACTGGTACTAGATACCTCGTACTTTACTGCTAATATATTCATTGCAACATACGTCTTTCCCATCGCATTAAAAGGTAAAAAGAACAGACTATTCTTTTCAAACATAACTTAGAGATAACAAAGCGATAACTCAGACAAAACGAAATATAACAGCGAGGTTTTTTATTTTCGGTAACGTCTTGATTAAGTAGGGACCACCTGCTTGGGCCTGGTCCTTTGAACCGATAAATAAGTCGGGAAAAATATTAATGTTCACATAAAGATTATGTTGAAATCCAAGTAAGGGTTCTAAGATTGCTTTAGTTGTTATAAATCGTATAAAGTGTAGGAAATACCTTTGTCTGGACCGAAAATTGGAATCGAATGGGTTGATACTTGAAACGTTTGTTTTGAATTCGTCTTTGGAGTGGGATTCTGGATGTTGGATTTAGTTGTTTAGATAACGTTTACATAACTTGTGACGATTTGTTTTTTGTGTGGGTGTTGGCTTAGATGTAACATTAAAATTCCGCACAGTACCTATGTAGGCATTCAAATTACTTGTGCGTCATAGACATGTTTTTAGATAAATGCATCATCAGCAGTTAATGGGATAGTAACTTTCAACTACGTGTACGTAAATAGCCCCAGAAAAGCAATACCTGTCTAATTTTTTGACTATAAAAATGACTACCTATTAATCATACTAATACTAGGTAGGTACTCCATTTCTGTAATGATTTGTACTTAAAACTTAGCCATCAAAAAGATCCAACATTCCATACGTAGGTGCTTTGTCGGGATCACAAAAGCATGCTAATAATGAACGTGCAAAATTCATTTCACACACCAAAAGATAGCTTTTTTTTGTTCGCCATTGTGGTCGATTTTAAATTACCCAAAAACTACAATACCACTTCAGGTAAATAGGAATACAAAATGGCTTCCCTCGCCATAAATTGCAGCAGACATTTCTCTTTTATATCTAATCGCAAATTTATTGTTGCAAGGCTGGCTCTGGTACGAATTAATATTATTATATTGAGATTCTCGAATTATATCGGGGTCATTGTACAATACAACTTTATTTTTACGAGCACTGTGAGCGGTAATGAAGTGGTTTTTCACTGCCGCAATAACGTCGGTTGTAAATTGATTTTTATATTTTGTTTGACAGAAATGATTGACATGAGAGCTCATGAGTGTTTCCCAGTTGTCTGAAAGCCGGTTCGGTTTTACGATCTCCGCGACGCTTTTGATCGATAAAATTTATCTGTTGTGGGGCATTTAGGCAATTTTATGACTCATTTGGTGGTTGTAAACGTCGATGTTGTATAGGTGTTAAATTACACCTTCCGATTGTGAGGTATACGTAAGGTTAAGTGGCAGTGAAATTTTTATCCGAAAACTAGCTTTTTAAAGTTGATGATCGAAATCTGTATACGAAAAATCCTTGAATCTATAACCTAAGCTTTTTAACGGAAATAACTAAATTATGAAAGTCTTTTAATACAGTATCAACCAATATTGCTCAGATCACGGTACAGAAAAATACTCCTAATGCACTGATAATAATTGAGTTGACCTGTTGTTTCACGGGGCACAAGCAAATCATGGGTGCTGTCCTTGATTAGCTGACTGACTGCTATTATTAAAATACCTAAAATGGTTAATAAACAATACTTCTTCCAAACAAAAAAACAAAAAAACAATTGCTAATTGGTTTTTAAATATCGGTAATTAATTTTACCATAGCGTCGTGAAAATTCAACAGCTATTCAGATCAATCAAAGACATCATATTTCAGCAACTTTTTAATAATTTGTCATTGTTTATTGATTTCTCCGATGCACAAGTTTTTAAAAATAGTTGTGAAGTTCACATATTACACAAATTTTATTAATTGCCATTTCTAGATTAATTGCAGCAGTCTCAGCAGCAGATAATATTCGTTCAACAAGTGAGCTAAACGATTTTTGTTGCACGTACCAGTATAAAATCCCGAGCTAGCGAAGCAGTCACGAGCGTAGCGAGTGGCTTTAAAGTAGACTGAGCTGGTAAGGGATTTAAAAGCCACGAAACAAAAAACATTTATTCTCGAGTTTTTTACAACCTTTCACCTCGACTAGCGAGAAAATATTTTGTAATTTATAAAAGAGGTCGAATGTCAGGAACTCATTTTGGTCAACAACCATGGAGGGTACGAACCTCTTTTAAACCATGAACGAACGAAATTATGCATTTCTGTGAAGGTTGAACGCTGTCTAACCTCCTTCCCTACGATAAGCTAAAATGAGTGCAGCTCACAGAGATGCAAGTTCCATATAAATTCCGAACCTGTCGTTTGGTAGATTATTTAAAGGTCGTTTGGAAGATTGGCTTCTTAAGCCATGTTGTCAAGGTACACATAAAAATAGCGATGCCCTGAGTGAGAAACTTTACTTTCCCTGGCGCAGATCGCGTAGTTTATTCTTTTTTTCCGCGCCAACCATAGAGTATCATACTGCACCATCGAAGTTTAGTATAGCATTCTGAATTCAAATTACTTTTTTCAACAAATTGAATAATATCTTTTTTACTATAAAAGCTATCGTAGTTTGACGAATTCATTACGGATGTAAACGGGCTAACTACGAATAATATCCTTAATTCCAGATTCTATTCAGGTTTTGGAGCAAAGTGACCGTTTTCGAGCGAGAGTCGTGAAAATTATATTTTGTAGCTTGTGTTACAAAAAAAAACTGGAAAATTCACACGCATGATCTAGCCCTAAGCTAAGCAGTGCTTGTGTTATGGGTACTCGATAATAGTTATACAGTACATTAAAATGATACATATTTTTAATTATACTTAGAAAACAACCCGAAGAAAATTACAACTAGGTATTTTTATAGGTATATTTAGTTGTAACTTTCTTTATAAATTACATGACGGTATCATTAATCATTACGCCTATGCTTCAGCCCTGTAAAACCTTCTCACGCATTATTTTCCCCAGGTCGCGGACACTTACAACCTCCGCGGAGGCTTCTCGGCTAAAACATCACTCTTCCCGCAAGCGCCGCCCAGCCTCCAAACTCCACTCCCATTGGCGGTTCTTCTCTCACCACTCAACCATACTCCGCCCTACACACACCTACAATTATATTTATAATGCACACACTGAAATAATTTACATTTGAGCTGAATTTGTTACCATTGAGGGTAATTGAAAATTTGTTGTATTGACCTCGCAAAAGCAATTGGTATGGCTTTAAGTGATTAGTTCTGGTGTTTGTTATTGCTAGATTTTGTCAGCGTTATAGCAGAGAATATTTTATAAATTCCTGTAAAATATTTTAGGCTTAGATCTATTGTTATATTTTTTTTTATCCTGTATAATGTTGGGAAGCAATTACATAAAAAGTCCTTCATTACAGATGTAAGCGGGTTAACTACCTCGTTAAAGGATTAAACCTTGGTGTTCTTCCAACACAAATAAGGTTCGTAGTTAACCCGTTTACATCCGTAATGAAGTCGTCAAACTACGATACTTTTTATAGTATAAAGTTCTTGTTGGAAATCGTGTGTTGATGTCGTTCCAACAAGAAAAAGTTCTGTGTACTTCGATCAAATATTTTATTGCTGATTCCCAGAAATTTTCAAAACTAAAGATAAGTATACTTTTTAATGCCTCCTATATTCTCCAACCTAAAAAAAATCCACTTAACTGGGTAGGAAGTTTAGCTATCAGAAAACGGTACTGAACAACCACAACACGGACAAAGCTGTGAACTCAAGCTTAATAAAATTAAAAACAAAAGAAAAGCACCAATCTAAAGAGTTTGTCTTGTAACATCTAGAGCCTATCCCAACCAGTCCAAACAGAGTATCCTCTATAAATTCAACAAACAATAATAATAAAGCAACTGATCTTTAATTGGCCCAGAGATACACAGTTAATTGGTCGTAAATCCACGCTGGCCTTAATGGTCTCTACATGAAGTAAACTTATAAATCTTGAATTAAATAAAGATTTTTCTACCGCCTGATATATTGCAATTCTCGGTAGAGCTGGTAGGGTTTTATCTGGGAAGTTTGTCTTCGATTGCCTTAATGGAATTATCGCTTTTATGCCTTAATGATGCGATTGACGACTATATAAAATTAGTCGTAATGGTATCGGTTGATTTAGAAGCTTCGTTGTGAATTATATTTTATTTATAATATGTGCAACTTAAGTTCACTGTTGACTTTGTATCATATTCTTTGATTAAGAAAAACGCGGGAATTATGTCTTTACAAGTGAACTCATAAGCTCTATTGGTATTCAAAACCAATCAAATGAAATCTAACAAGAAATTAGATACATGATCAAGTCGTAGTTTCAAATAAGAGTGGTTAGGGTTCAAGTAGGTACAAGCTGGCCGAGGTTGGCCGAGTCATAGCGAGCCTTGGCTCTATTATCTCTCTACGATGATGTCTAGTCTGTAATCACAAATATTTTTTTAGTGACAACACAGTGACATCTACACACGTTATAGGTAAGTTGTGAGAGCTGGCACGTTCACTCACAGTACTCAAACTAATACAATTTTACTATACAGAATGTTTAAAAACCAATACTTTAGATAAAAAAGCAATTATTTTAAAATTATGTGAAGAGTATGTAATTAGTCCATTAGTTTTTGTAAGGCTGCGTGGGTTTTCGTGGGGCTTCTTGTACCTTTAGTCATCAGAGACGAGAGGAAGGAAGTACGGAGGAAGAGCCTCCATACTTCTGTTATCTCGTCTCTGACATCCGACGCCATATTGACATCATATCCGAGCCTAAGCTGTAAATAAAAAAAATAAAAAACTCAAATAAGAGGAATACATGCAATAACTTAAAGAAGAATAAAGAATTTATTTATAGCCCCACACATGTTAAATAAAAATAAGGAAAACACAAAAAAAATACAGGTACGAAATAAACAAAAACAATTAAATTTAGAACATAGGTAAACATGCTGTTCATTTTTTAACCCTTAGGACTCTACTACATAGAGCCCTAAGAGTTGAAAAAGAAAAAATTGGTCTTTCCCTATGTGCGCGGCTAATTAGGTCCAGCATCAGCTTGTTGATAATTGTCTATGCAATAACGCGTGCATATTATTATTTATTAATCTTATCAACACGTTATTGCAACGTTATTTAACGGACAAACGCAAAAAGTCATCACCACTCTATATTTACAAACAGTAGCAAAATTAAGACAATGACGTGTCTCTTATAAGATTGACCACGCGAGAGAGGCGGACAAACATTTCATGATGCGCATGCGGTGCGCAGGCACTACAGAAGCGTAACGTGTAAATGTGTCGAACGTGCCAGTTTTCACTGACTTACCTATAAGGTAATGGTAATATTTTCAGCAGTATGTACAATTCAAACTATAGATTTAACTTTGCTCAAATAATTGTTGGAGTAATTGTGTGTTGGACCACCACCAGTATTTTACCCAATAGGTACCGCAGACGTCCGATTGATAAATAATAACAAAAGGTGAGCTTGAGCTTTCAGAGGCCCATACTAAAAGGTGACGTCACGATCACGTCTCTTTACTAACGTCAAATAGACTCACCCCTATCTGTACTCTCATACTAATGTAGTTTTCGGTCAATAGTTATCAAATATTTAGTCTGGTAATTATATTTTCATGAATTTTCGTTAGTCCAAATCATATCAAATTAAATATAAATCAAATTACATAAGTTCCTTCTGGGAATGCGTGCACCATCAGATCAGGCATCAATCAAACACTATACCAGTTTGATAAAAAAAATAGAAAATATAGATTTGGTTAGGAACCTTTAGTCCTTTATCAACAAAGAAAATTACAATCAAATAATAGAAACAAATTAGCACTTGTATTTACAATTGAAACAATAGAGCTAACTGCAGACAATCTACAGATAGATAGATAGATAACGTTTATTGTCAAAGAGATTACATGTTTTTGGTTAGTAGTGTCTTGAATTCTATGTTAGGTTTATCTAGACACTAGGGTTCTCTAAAAATAGCAATAAGTATGTATAGATAAATTTGTAAACACGGTAGGCAGTTAAACACACAACAAACAATGCGGTGTCACCGTCCGTCCTGTCCAAGGGTAGCTGCAAGGCGCGGTGTGAAGTTGTACACAAGTGATCCACCAATCAAGCGCATCAGGCCAGCGACCAGTGAGTGACAACACTGCGCTTGAGCTTAGATAATAATATAGGGTACTCCTTTCCATGGCAAAGGTATATAGAGGTATTATTTTAGGGAAATTACTAAAAAGTGATGCTTGACAGTTAAATAAAATTAAGTTGCGATAATAATATTTTGCTAATATGGCTTTAATAATATTTTGAGTTATTTCATTTGTAAGTTCAAATGGCAAATTATTTATAGCTCATCTGATCCATATCAATACCAGTCGGACGCATCCCCAAGATTTGATTATTTCTTATAAGTAATATTATTGAATGTTTAGTTATTGATATGCGTTAATATTTTTTATCATGTTGGTTGCACGACAAATAATACTTTAACTTTAGAAACCTTTGAATTACCTCGTTTAAGACTATCTAAAGCTTTTTGTAAGCTATCTCGTGAGCCGGGTACTGACCGGTGTTACTGGGCGTAACGTATCATTCACAGCAAGCATGAAACGTCAAAAATCCGTCTCGTTGCTCGTTGCGAGCGAGCTTCTTTCCCCGTACTGACTGCATGAACGCTCGTTTTGTGACATGTTACATTACGCTTCAACACCGGTCAGTACCCGTCTTTATAGATTCTACCTACCATCAAGGAAGCTCGTATTTACCTCAACACTCAGAATTCTCGTATATTTTAGTAACATCATTCTGTAACTAAAATATACGAGTCCTGTTCAACGTCGATTCACTCATCATCAATGAAAACGCAAGTCGATGATGTTTTTATAAAATCATCGCAAGGATGTTTATCGAGGTGATGTTAATGAAGTTATGCTGTTTTTGTGTTGATTGAATTATGTTGCTAACCTTGTTTTGGCTGAATTAAATGAAGAGTTGTGCAATGAGTATTCATGAGTAAAAATATATTGGAAAACTTAGTATTTGTATTTCTTTTTCTATTAGGTTCTTTTTTTATTATATACCTAATAATAAATAAATAATGCTGGATAATAATGAACCTTACCAAAATTATTAAGTCCTAATGTTAAAAATATTCACAAATTGATTACATTGCACGAGAAACAGATCCTAGATTAAAAAAAGTATGTTTAGTTTTGTTTACTAACAAAGAAATAGCTTTTACAATAATTAAGACTTCATAATTGCTTCCACTTTGGTAGGTACTTACTAACTAGTAGGTGTATCTAATTACCATGGTCCTGACTCAAAATCTGTCACGGGGATTAGATTTCGATGGAGCTCTCTGTGTGTGTACCGTACCTACAGCATCCGTCTTACACAACAAATATCAGATATAAATACAGATAAAACAATGAAAACACTAGTAGATAATATCTCCATACATACACATCCAATAAAGGGGTAGCTGGAGACGATTTAATCTAGCGATAAAAAATGTCGGGAGGCCCCGCTAGATGGCGACATGAGATAAGCGATGAGAAAATAATATGTGTTTATTTTCTGTATAGTTGCTTACTTTGAAACGACGTGAATATAAATAAAACAGGGAAAATGTATGCAGTTCAATACTAGTCGTAAGTTTAGGGATAAATGGTTTAAAAGACGGAGGAGAGCTAGATGTGTTTGCTATATACAAAAAGATTTTGGATTGTGTATGTTTATAGGACAAATGAGATACCCATCAAAATACTCGCCCGGACTCTTCATTTTGTTGTCCCCACATGTTGCAAGAAAAGGTGAAAAAGCGGGGACGAAGTCGGATTATTATAATGTCAATTAATTACCTACTTGATATATAATAGATTCAGGTGTTCATTTGCGGAAATTCATTGCAAAATATTAGGATTATATTGCGTAAGTCTGTTTTTTCCATCTCTGATTGCATGGCATGTAACTTTTTGGGGCGGTACACGCGAATTGCATTTTGATGGATATGATCAGAGAAGGTTTTACGCGGAATTGTTACTAAATATTTTTTATATTATTATTTTTTTATTACTTGTTGTCGATGTTTCTCCAATTCGGAACCACCGATGCTGAATAATTTACCTAATCTCTGTGAGACGAGATTGTTGGTGTGAAGATATCAAGCAGCGAATTTTTTTTTACCGATCCTACCGCCCATAACAAAAAACTGACCCAGCATTTTTTTTTTGGCATTTGTGAATGGAACTCTATGTTTCTTTTAACAAATGCTAAAAAAAAACTATTATTTTGATGTCCGTAACTTTTGTGCAGTAGAATAATGAATTTTGTATTACTGACCACTTAACTTGGACCAAGGCGGTCGGTGCAAGTCACAACCACTCCAACTCAGCCCGTTGATGTCATAAGAGTTGATTAAGGGATCCTACCAGAGGAAGCGCAGTCGCTGACCCCTGAGTTCGGTTTGACAATAGTATCGAGATATCATCGTGACGTCTCATTTTAGTATTATGGGATTTACGAAGATTCATATCCGACTGAGGGAACCTACCAGAAGAAGCGCAGCAGCTTCCTTGTTTGTATTTTTACACCTAAGTACACTGCGATCACCAATCTGCCTGTCAAACGTGGTGATTATGGCACAAGTCCCCCTTGTTTAGGGAAGGTACCTATGCAGTGGACGTGTGATGACGCGGTATAACATACCAATAAAATATAATAAACTAGCTGCTGCCCGAGTATGTCCTATGTCTATGTCCGTCCCTGGGATACCATCTATCTCTATGCCGAATTTCATTGAGATCCGTTCAGCCGCTTAGACATGAAAAGATAACAGACAGACAGAATAACTTTCGAATTTATAATAATAGTTTGCGTTCTAATAATAGAAAGCATAACAACTTATTGATACGCTAGTGCTTAAAACATGTTTACCGTAAAGATACATTTTGTTGCTGTTGTATCTCTCACTGTAATTTTTTTTTCCACATTTTGGTTTGGAATGATAATTAGAGTTAATTGCAAGATGTATCCATAAGTACCTTGTTGACTAACTCGACCACCGCATCACATTCTTTCATCAAAAAGCAATCAGCCTACCACCAGTTACCTATGTGCAGCCGATATTGTACAATACCAGGCCAAAGCCCTGAGTTCGGGCTAACGATAGTATCGTGACGTCATCGTAAGGTCTTATTTTCTTGTCTTATTTTTTTGTAAGTACAGTCTCTAGCGAGCGGGCATGAAACTACGCAAATCCCTTACTACTAAAATGAGACGTCACGATGACGTCTCGATAATCGTCCAACCGAACTCAGGGTTCGGTGACTCGATAGTATCGTATCGACGATGACGTTCCATTGTATATGGGATTTGGTATACGGTGCGGATATGGAACTTCGCAAATCAGAAATCCCATACAAAATTACGACGTCTCGTCTTCGAGACGATACTAACTATGTAACGGAACTCGATGTTTAGGCTAGGCCTATCTAGCAAAACTAAGCTCTTTAAAACTAATAAATGTGTTCAGCCTAAATTTAGTGAAAGTCTTAACCACTGCGCCCAGCACCCTCCCCATCCAACACCGCTACCGCACAGCTCAAAAATGTGCCTTAAAATATGGGCTCGTTATCTTTAGATACATTTTACAGTGGCATAATGGCTTACCTCAAGCTTCAAACGAGTGAGCTATATGTTATCTGATGCCGTCAATATAAAATGCATCTAAATCTTACGAGTTAAAAAATGTGCATTCACTAGTATACCCATACTAATGAATGCACATTTTTGTGCTGTGCGGTATAGGCATCCAAAGTTGAAATTAACGTAGGAATTGTATAAATAAAGTAAGTATTGTAACTTTATCCTATGGCAGATTGGTATGTATGGTTTTGTGCTGTGGGTTGTCGCGGCGTAAGAATCGAGCCCTCCAATTCCAACACTGGATGTCGTAAGAGCCAACTGAAATGTTTCGCATCAAACTTACCAAAATACTATGAACAAGATTTTGGACTCCGACAACTCACCAAATTGCTTCAAAACATTTTTTTCTGCTTAGCAAGGTATATTTTTAGTTTATTGGTGTTGTTTTACAACTTGCCGCTTTCTGCAAAGCTGGTACAATAAAACTATAAAGAACCCTTTTTTATTGCTGTTAGGTCATTTAGAAAAGTACCGTATTTACAATTTGGTTAGCATTTCTTCAAAATTTTATCTTAGTTTGGTTTTAACTGTTGAAGGAAAAACTTACATATCGTGTGAATTTATAATTTTAAACCCTAGATAAGAAAATATAAAAAAGTGCAATAAGTGAAGATTGATTCTGCAGTAGGACACTGGCACTGAAACCTTTGAGACTGTAAGTACCTAGTTATAAGACTTTATATCAATAACTTACTTACAATAACTGTACACTTTTTGTGGTTTTCACATGAACACAGAAATTATCAGAAAAAAATACGTATTTTTGGGTCTATCTCACATTCTTCTATCTGCTATAGTTTCGGAGATAATTTGGTGCAAAGTGATATAACTACCAGGATATTAGCAAATAAATCGTGAATATCAAGTTGTAACCCCTTTAAGTAATTGCTCCACACACTGATTTTCGTGCTTCGTGGTATAAGAGCGATTATATTAATTTTCACATTTGATTTTTCAGTGTATTTATCGTGAATATTGATATAATATTTAAAGTTATATCACTTTGAAACAATCTTTCTCAATACCTACTGATTAGGGTACAATTCAATAGAAAATAATCTAATCTTTGGGGTAGTATTTTTATCATTTGTGATGTGTGTGTTTGAGCATCATTGTGTTAGGAAGGAACATATTCTATTACCTATTCGATTTTTTTAGTTCTTGTTTATCATTTTGCACAAAGAAAACTTATAGGTGCAACATAATTTAACTGTACTTGTATCATTTATTACGTATTTTTAACACATGTTAGAAATAAAAAGGTACCACTTACAGGTTTTTAGTGAATTACTTTAAAACTATAATATTTAACATAAAAATTAAAACGCATAGTGAAAGTTAATGTTTTTATCTACAAAAGAAGGTACTTAAGCGTAACCTAGCCTACTTAGTTTACGAACTAGAATTTTTTAAATCTTGTTTTTGCTCTTCTTTAAAGTGTTGATTTTTCACTTGTATCATTATATCACAGAAATAAACAACAATGAATTCATTCATCGTTTATAATTAAACAATCTCTAAATTTTAAATAAAAATTATAATATGTATAAGGAAGTGACTTTATCGTATAACAATTCTCAAATTATTAAATATATTATTGGTACAGTTCAGCTCTACTTCAGAGCCCATTACATTTTAACTGAACTAATAAATAATAAGCAACAGAAATGGCAGAATTGATTTTTGTTTTCTTACTTTGTGGGTTAGAAGCATCGATCAAGGTATTCGCCGGACCTGGATATGTTGATCGATGGTTAGATAGATAGAACCTAGGTACTCTTTTAAAAGTAGGTAATACAAATGCGATTTTCCAGAAATTGTGCAATATCTTTGTTACCATTCATTATTTGCTAAAACACCATCTGCTGGCAAACCCTTTATCTATTTCATTAGCTAAGCTTTTACTGGGCTCACAACTGGTTCTTTCATAATTTGCGTACTGCACCGCCATCTGTGAGCGTACGTATGCACTAAATACTTGCATACGCAAGTTATTCAGTTAGCAACGCGCTCTTTGTAAGCTCTTTTGCAAGTAGTTGCATACTTTTTCTGATAGATGATGCTTATTACAAAATAATAAAACGTTTTGTTAAATTCTCTAATCAAATTAAATACAGATTAACTCTAAATTCAAATAAATCTTAAATTCAATTTAATCTGTAATCAAATCATAATAACAATAATTGAATTTAATGCTCGTTCACAGGTGTTTTAGGAGAACTAATAAACAAGCATTAAATTAAATTGAGAGAGATCAAATTATGTATTTTAATATTAAAAGTATTAAAAGAACGAAGACTCAATGTAATATAAAATCTGTGCATCAACGAAATGAATTCCTAAAAACAATTTCCAAGGTAAAATCTAGTAGGTAGGTAGATGCACAGCAGCAGTGACTCTCCCAGAACAGGAATTTTGAAGTGCTTACAGTTGGAGCGATGCCGATATTGGTAGACCCATGTAGAGCCTATATTTAGCTTATGATTTATCTGCGTGCAAGATATGTTGAAGTCTACACCCTTTTAAAAGTTTAAAGATCACGCACACGCTCAGTCATATCATAATCATCGTCAGTGCTGTCACGTGATAATTTAACCTCTAAAACCTCGGTGGTGAAAAAACTGTAAAGGAAGATACTACTTACCGATTGCCCACCCAAATTGATGTTTTGTTTATTTGATTGTTGTAATAAAAATAGTTACGACGTGTCGAATAATCGTTCACAAATTTGAGTGACCATAAATTTGTGTGTTTTTAAAGTAAGGCTGTTTGGGGTCTATAAAAGTTTAACGGTTAGGGTGCTATAGTAAATTTTTTTATAGCACTTGTTGGTGATTGTTTATAACATTGTTTTCATTGATTGGTTACTTCCTTCATAGAGTTAACTGATAAGGCTGTCATGGGGTTTTCACTACACAACGTAAATGGTGACAATATTTGGCAATTATTACTCTACCAAGAAATAGGGGAACTATGCTGTTGTGGTTCAGATTATCACAATGAAAAAGCATTAAGTAGGTATATTATTTCCTAGGCTAGAATAAGTAAAAAAATATCGTTCCTGACAGTAAGGTAGAGCTTTTACAAACAATCTAATAAGAGAGTATGTACCTACACGTTTATTGCATGAGTGATTTATAGACATGAGGTAAGCTTACTATTCGGCACAGGCCCGTAAATAGACAAACGCCAAGAGGTTATTCCTAAAAAGTAATCTATCTTGACTTGAGACCTCACCACAATATCGGTTTCTGAACGATTAACAGAGGGCGTGCGTGCCCTTAGCTTTTTACGACCAACTTTTACGACGTCGTAAACCCGCTCGTATAATGCCCATAATCTTTTCCTGCGAGCCTCCGCCCGCGACCGGTAGATGGCGCTAAACACAAGAACTGAAATCACTGTCGAACGTCGAACTCGAACGAAGCGAATGTTGGAGTTTTATTGTGAGATCCGCTAATGTGGTGTGAAATTAATAGGTAATAATGCTTTTATGGGTGCTTGGGAGGTTTATGGGGGCATAAACTTCTGGCAGCTGGATTGCCAACTGTATTTGTTTTAAGTTGACCGCAGGTGCGCTATCCTTTTGTTTGACAGCGTATAAAATATAGGAGATACGCTAGATGCGGTATAAATTATAGCTTACTTTTACTAGCAAGTGTGAAATACATGTATTTTGCGATATATACTACCTACCACTTATTCGACCTATAACATGATATTAATAAGATGATTTTACCTGATACCAAGAGGTATGTATGTACCAGTGGGTAGGTACTTGCCTACTGACAAAAGAAAATGCTTTTTAGATGATCCTACATTGCAATAGGTGCCTACCTACCTACCTACACAAGTATTAATCCACCCATATAAAGAACACCAGTTTAGTTTAATATTATCCCTAGAAAACATTTTTCTAAAAGCTTTTTCACAAAAAAATAAAACTTTCAATGGAAAAAAGAAAAAACTACTAGGTACCTTTAGGTATACGTTAAAACATTTTGATGAAGTTCTTAAGTCTCGTAAATTCAAAAAGGCGTATGTGAAATGAACATTACAATAAATTTTAACCAGAGACTCACGCCTGTAATTTGCAATTTCTAACCCTGTCTAGACTGAAACTATTTCTATATTACCCTCAATTACGAATATACCATCTCTTTCTAACAAACCATTTAAATTGTAGAGGAAAAGGGACGGCAAAAGGGTACGCAGAAATCCTGACAATTTTCCATGCAATTGAATACGTTATGGTGTGACGACGCCAAAGATTTTTATCCATAGTAGTTTCATACCATTGTCTTAATCAGGCTAGTAGATTTATTCGTATTCACGCTTTACGTACAATTGAATAATAATTTAAATAAAAGTAAAAAACAAACCTTAATGTACATAAATCCAAACATAGAAATCCTTTTTAGAAGTCGGTAAAAAAAATGATTCTTCTTTATACAGCACTACTATAAAAGTATACAGGCAAATAAATTGCACCGCTAAATATCGCTATAAACTAACAATAATTGGAAATACTCATGACGAAAGCGACAAAACCGACGTGAATACTTAAAAACATCTAAAATGCGGCCATGCCAATGAGATGAGTAACTATCATACTTCATTGGTGTCTGCTAACAAAATTCTGGTCCAGTATAGTATATGTACCTACTATTTGGCAGATACACCTCTGTTTGTTCGGTTTGGTATTGACTGATATTCTCAACACGCACCGTGTGGATTTGATTACATAACACTAACGAAATAATAATAACCGAATGATTTTGTAATTATAGATTTCGGTTCCCTACGGTACCAGCTTGTATTGATCCTCCTCTATCCGCTTCCTGTACGGACAATAGAGTAATTATTTTTTATTATATCAATTGACACGTATAATTTTTGTGTCTAATTAGTTATTCAAGTGAGTATTTTTCGTAATCATTATCACCAACTTGACCTAGATTCACTGTAGTGAGTTAATCACTTACGCGTAAAAGGCCTAGGTACCCAACATTTTCACCCATAAGAACAAACATAATGACAGTTACGTCATATCAGGTAGGTATGTAATGTGATTTGTGATGTGTTTTTAAAGGATCTAAAATCTCATCTGATTTTAGAACAAAAAAATTGTACGCAGCGATTCTGTTCCACCCTATACAACACCCTTTACAGATCATAATCTTAACGCGGGCGAACCAAATGGGAGTTTTCACACCTAAACAAAATGGCACATAAAATTTTATTAAAATTAAAAACGGAAAGTACTTGATAACATGAAAATACATGTACAGCCCACGAGAGTCGAAAACGTGGCGGAATTTTTGTTTGGGTTGGACTACAGCTGTTGTATTTTACTTGGTCTAGTAGAATCTACTAGATTAGTATATTAGAACAATATGTGTGTGTGTTTAGTAACCGTTTCAGCTAACATACCAACATTAGCGTTTTCCCGCAAGTAAATAATAGTTTGTCACGAACAAGCTTATTACATTACAGGCGAATGCTGCAGTATGAATGTAGTGTAACATTCAGATTCGAGCGTTACATCCAGTGAGATAGGAGAACTGCGCACAGTCCGCACCCTGTAATGATAGCTTCGTCTGACATTGTAACAAAAACTAAATCGACAACAGCAGAATGCTCGAAATTGAATCTTGTTAGATTGTTTAATTACTGCTCGAGAGTCAGGGAGCGCTATTGTACCGTAAGTCCTACTTACTACGTTACCTACTTGTAAACGAATCTTGGAATACAATATATTGCCAGGCAGGTACTGACCGGTGTTACAGGATGTAATGTAAAATCTTGCACAGCGAACGTTCAGCTAAGGTCGGGGAAAGAAGGAGCTCGCAACGAGCAACGAGTCTGTTTTTAGCACACAGCGTAACGTATCATGCTCGCTGCGAATGATACATTACGCAACGTAACATCGGTCGGTGAGCCGACTGCTCGCGGTGAGGAGCGACCTTAGAAGCACAAAAATAAAATATAATAAGCAGAAGGAACCAGCTCTGCTTATCTATCCAACGGAACCTTACAATAGGCTGTGTATGAGTGATGATTACGGAGTTATAATAACCGATAAATTCAAAATTGTATTTGAACAGCGTAAAAAAATGTATCAATCATTAGACTATTTTTTTAAAGACTTCTAATTAGATCAATTACTAGTATTGCAAAATTGTTTCAATAGAAAACAGTCAATTGATTATCACGAACGACATCAAAGTTGTTTCGAAACCCTTATCGTCTCGCTCTGTCTGTCCTCTTTGATATCTCAGCAACTATCGCAGCTATGAACTTGAAATATAAAATAATAATACATTTCATGCGCTTGTAATTTAAATAACAGAAAAAAATAAAAAATAAAATGAATGGTTTTCGTTTGTACATTTCAAACTAGCTTTTTAATTTTAAGTTTCATACTTTTTGAAACATTTTAAAAAAGTCGAAAATTTACCATTCAACTACTCGCGCAGGTGTATTTCGCGCAAGAGATGGTAGCGCGATAAATAGTTACCTATGTTTTAGATTGATGATTCAGATTATTTATTGATAACGCTTGCTCATGCGATGTTTAGGTACCTAGGTACTACTAATAAAGGGTTCGGGAGTGAAAAAACATGAAAGCCTCTCGCAGAAAGTAAGGAATAATTATATGATATCAAATGTGTCATCCAACGAAGTGCACGCAGGGACGCGCAACGCGCGCGACTAGGACCGCACTCACCCTTAAGAAGCCCTTTATTAAGGGATGAAACGTTGGTGTCCTTCCACACACAAACTAGGTTCATAGTTAACCTGCTTACATTCATAAGTAGTTATATAAATATGGTTCAGCCCAAACAGCGTCACGGGAGCGACACGGCAATTCACAGCATGTATTTGCATTATGGCGATATTAATGCCCCTGCTAATATCGTGATAACACAAAAACGTGACACTGTTTCGGGGTTCCGTAGTAATGCCCCTAAACGCCCATGATATCAAGCAAGACTTTTGATGAACTTTGTGGGCGCAGCGGCTGAAAATACTTCTGAGATACAGAGAGTGGGTTCGATCCCTGCCGCAACGTTGATGGATGTACAATAAGATAATGTAGATGTAGTTTTTCTGTCATCTGGTTAAAAAAATGAAATGTAAATTATACTAGTAGGAACGTGTCTGTTGAAGGTCTGTAGTGGCTTACTTAATTCTCAAAAATAAACTTTAATGTAGCTACTGCTTACAGTCATTTAAGTAGAAAAACGATCAGACCATAGAGGTGGATTTTGCTTGTCTGAACTCTCCTATAGATCGCCGTGATGCTAGTACGTATCGATCCGTAATAACAACGTGCTTAGAATCGCGAATGAAATTCATGAAATGGGGTAAAAGTATTAGATTTGTATATCTTCTTTAAAACTCGAGTAGGTCTTAGAAAAGAAAACAATTAAGTAGTTACTTTAATAATAATAATAGTAATAATAATAATAATAATAAATCATTTTATTGCCTATACTTATCTTAACCTAAACTAGAATTATACACAAAAAAAAAAAAGTTTCTAACGATAGGCAAAGGGAGGACTTTTGCCCGCGGCTTCTCTTACTTTTTTTCGAGGTAAAAAGTAGTATATTTGTTAGTCGAATATCTATAAGTACATAAGTTTTGTAATCGATAAGGACGTGTTACATATTAAATGATGAATAAAAATGTATCGATGCATGCTGAAGTTAAATGAGACAGAATAGTAATTCCTCAGGAATATGGAATTACATCGTATGGAATTACTCGGGCGAAAACATTATCGAAATCGGATACCATACGACTGAAATGAGAATCTCCTCTTTTTTTTTAAATTCGGTTGAAAATCAACAAGATTAGGTCAAAATTTCTTAAGTTCATTCGTTGCCGATTTGAACCTATTTCGACCATCAGAACCCCCCTTGCAGTTACAATAATACGAGTATACATTATTTATGTAACACGTCCAAACCCTTAGAATATAAGTTATATTATAATTTTGTTATGTACATGCAGAATTTCAGCCTGATCCGAAGACATATCAAACAGTCAAACTATCGCATTTATAATATTTATGTGATGAGTAGTACCTTAATAAAATTCTAATTCAAAAAGCCTGTCAAAATGTCGTTTGACTTATACAAAAATTTCACTTATAAACGGTAAAACAATATCTAATACCTATAAAGATTATAAAAAATGATTGAAATTATTTTAAAAAGTAATATCTAATACTTCTTGACCCCGAAATATGAGTCTTTCGGGTTTTTGTTTTCTTGTGTATAATTTCTTAAAATGTTTAGTATATTTATCTGAAATACGGAACTCCACGTAACGTTTGACACGTACTTTGACAGTTATAACGTGTACCGTAATCACGTAAGGTAACTTCATTGTAATGTGCTACGATTTTCGTAGGCACCGCTACGACACGACGTAGCATTCGAGTTTTTGACTAAGATTTATTTTGTTTGTCGTTCCGAGATTCTTTTTAAGGAATAATTTGGTTTAAATATTCCAAAGGCTACTTCCCATTCGCTTTTAAAGCGAACCCTTCCAGCACCTTATTTAGATAGGAGTAATATTCAAATGAGGAAATTTCACTATCATTATTACACAGTACCATAGCCTATACCGGCTAAGTACCTCCAAAGGATAGTTAATTTCCTTAAATTTCATTAGCAACTCTTCCAATTTGCATTCAAAATGGACGCTAGCGTACTTACCTAGCTACCTACACAAATATATAAACAAGTAGGTACCTATAGTTAAGCAAAGAACCGTCCGAATACACCATTATTTTAATACCCTTATCAAAAAACAAGGCACATTACAAAATGGCCGCCATTTTCATGAGTTTTGCGCGGGAAACGGTCGTGAGGCTGCCTGGAAAATTATAACAAAAGGCATCCACCGCTATCTTTCTAATTATAGTAAATCACCTTGCTACAGGCGAGATAAGACTATGTACACTTGTGACAAAAAGCCTGAGCACTTAGCACGATACCGTGCACATACGCCCTTTTCATTTTTTAGAGAGATATTTCCAGGTTGTTGAAATGAAAAGTGGCGTAAGTCCAAAAATGCTAAAAACGAGTTCGGGCATTTGTATTTAGAGAGGGATTGAGTCTCTTTTGGGCAGTGAGAAAGGCATTATTCCGCTTGATGTTGGATGCTATACGACCTTCTCGAATGGAGTTGCAAACTCGTTCGATGAACGGTCCCCGGTGTAGTACAATTGCATTGAGAAGAATCACGTTCTAGTATTGTATTTTGAATCGTTACATTTAACTGAGAATAAACGGTTTAGTAGGTTTTAAAATAGATTTCTCTCATTTTTATGCTAGTTTTTACTAATATAACTGATTTTTTTAATCCATTTCATAGGTTTTTACTGTAACGCTAGGGTTATAAACAGAGATCGGAGTAGGTAGAGTGATTTCACGTACTTGCATCATTGTTTCATAACATGGATATGACTTTTTTTCCGGAAAGTTCCGATATTTACCGGATTGAGTTAAATATTATAAATAAAGTACCTAGTCATTTACTAACTACTTACATTTTAAATTTAAGGGAAGATTTTGTTAAACGTTCATAGATAAATTGATTTCTATTCCTATTTCTATTAACCTGCCGAATAAATAATAGTCTTTTGTTTTCACAGTATGCGTTTCCATAAATTTCATCGATTTGATTTAAAGCTTTGTTGAGTTGCTGCGTGCACATTTGTGACGATCTCATTGCATTTAATCGCGGGAAACATGGTTTCCCAGGAGCATTTATTTAGCAAAGTAGTACTGAACAAATGTTCATAAAGTTGACAGTTTGCTATAGTTTTGTATGCATTTATTAAGATACATTGTGCACAAAAATACCTATGATTGAAAATTTACCTAATTCTCATTATTTTGTCTATTAGATACTTTGTCTACTTATACAACCTTTTTATGGTTTGTTTTGAAAGTACAGGTCAAAAATAGATAAAAAACAGATAAAAGTTTTATATTTGTTAATTCACAATTACAATAAATAAATAAATAATGCTGGACAGTCCACACAGCATCATATAGGCCCAAGCTAAGCAGAGCTTACAATCACAATTATTTTTAATCTTCATCCATTACAATTTCTAAATTTTGATCTTTTTCTATACAAATAAAATAAATAAACATAAGTTTCTCAATATTTTCTATTTTCAAATTATATCTTTTGACGTCAAAGATCCATTTATAGATGGAAAATAATCGTTCTACATCTGCAGACGTCAACGGAGAGAATTAAAAATATGATACTATATAATTTGCCTCATTTTTTTCAATCATTTCACTATATTCTCTGAGTGTGTCTAAATCAGGATTTCATTCCATTACATTTTAATTTTTTTTTTATATTTTCCGAATTTCAATTGTTAATATTAGCTCTGACTTGGTCCAATGCTAACAGTGAATCAGCTAGGGATAGAACATGTTTTTGTAATTTTTTAGAGATGATGCGGTAGCTATTCGAAATGCAAAAACAATTTTAGAAAAGGAAAATTTACAAAATAATTTAAATGATATTGAACAAAAATACTACCTATTAATATCATTTAAATTATTTTGTAAATTGTCCTTTTCTAAAATTGTTTTTGCATTTCGAATAGCTACCGCATCAGAGCTGCTTAGACAGGATTTCACGTCTTGTATTTTCTCAAAGTGTTGAGCGTAGTAAGATGCTGCTCCTAACTAAGTGCCCCATCTAGTAAGGACCCACCCACAGTCTTGTGCTTGTCTCATCCAAGTCCGTTTTGAAGATTGGAACACGCTAAGGGAGGCCTATACCTATCAGTGGGTAAAGTTAAGCTGCGGATTCACACGTTTCTCACTTTACGCCTCCACGTAATATTTATGAAATTACGGGAAAAAGTTCTTGATAATTTGAAAATACCGGAATTCCCGAGGCATATCCACACTAACCTATCGTTTGCGGTCATTGATCCTAAATCATTCTACCTACTCCAATCTCTGGTTATACATTTATAACCAGAGATTGGAGTTAGTATAATAAAATTAGCCAACGTCAGTCATTACTGACGTTGGCTAATTTTCTTGAATATTATATAAGATTTATATATTTTATTGTAAACCATTTCAGTACCAGCAAATTTAAGGTACCTAGTTAATTTTACTGTTCGCAGAAACTCATGGTACAGCAACACAGCCGTAACTTCAGAAGCTGTTTGCCGTTGGTACAAGGAGTGTATATTGCGGCCTTGCCGACGATCCACCACGTAATATTATCCAATTAAATGCTATGAATTCATGTTGTGTTCTGTAGTTTGTATTTATTTGTCTAGGAAGGTGGATAGGGAGGATTTTCGGAGTTCAATTTGAGATCTCAAAGATGAACTTAGGAAGTATTTCTTCAATAATGGTAATGGAAGCATAACATAAGACAAACTAAATATAGGAATACAATTCTTAGTTTAAACATTCAACTCATCAGTGAAAATGGTGATTTTAACTTTTTTATGTCTATACTCGTACTTACCAGGGATGTTATAGAGCTCCGTAACCGTAACCGAAACTCTCGTATATACGATAGTTTCGGTTACGAAATAAAAACGTGTCCGTAACCGTAACCGAATCCGAAATAAATGTTTCGGATAATTTCGGATAGGGGCGGAGTCACAATAAGACATATTATGACAGAGTTTATTTATTTCCTGGATGCCGAGCCGACACACTAGCCACGCGCGTCCCCTGCATCCATCCATACTAATATTATCAATACGAAAGTAACTCTGTCTGTCTGTCTGTTACCTTTTCACGCCTAAACGACTGAATGGATCTCAATATAATTTGGCAGGGAGGTAAATGGTATCCGGGACGGACATAGGCTACTTATAAAGGGCGTATGAAGCCGCAGGCAGCAGCTAGTACTTTATTCTAAAGTATTTCTGTCTGTCTATCTGTCATTTTCACGCTTTAATGGCTAAACGGGTTTTAATTAAATTTAGCAGAAAAGTAGACGGCATTCCGGGGAAGATACCTTATCACTTCGTAACTAGTCAGTCATTGTGGAATTGCATTACAATTTTACATATACGAATACCTACTTAGATAAAAGTGTTGTAGCTTCCTCAAAATTTTCATTTATACAGGTTGAATTTTTGAGACGGGTTAGTAAGGGCCTTAACCGTTTTAGTTACAGGAAAACGTTCCTAAGGGACCATCCATAACTTTTTGAGATATTCTTAACTGAATTCACAGATTATGGAAAAAATCTACAGTCAGCAAGAAAACGGTAATTATACACAAAAATTTTTTTTAATGCCGCGCTATCCTGTTTCTTATAAGGATCAAAAGTCTCTATTAGACTTACTGAGGTTTGAGTACTAGAAATGTCAGATATCACGAAAAACATTTTCCATACATTTCGGTAAGAGAGTCAAACTTCTTCATTAAAGAGCCAAATTTTATGTTCTGGGTGGATCCGCTATAAAGAATCCTTCTGAAAAAAGTACTTCTTGTTAAAAATGTCTTCAAATCAAATTGAAATGATTTTATTTTTATTTGTTTTTGTTCTAACTTCGAGTTGGTAAATCGTTTTTTCGTACAAAATGTATAGAAAAGTTTTTCGCGATTGCGGGCATATCTAGTACTCAAACCTCTGTCGGTCTAGTAGAGACTTTTGATGCTTATTAGAAACAGAATCGATGGGCAGAAAAAAAGTTTTTGTGTAAAATTACCATTTACTTACTGACTGTACATTTTTCCAAAAATCTGTGAATGCAGTTCAAAATATCTTAAAAAGTTATGGATGGTCTCTTAAGAACGTTTTCCTGTAACTATAACGGTTAAGCTATCTGCCCTTACTATCCCGTCTCAAAAATTGACCCTGTATATTTCAAATAAAATTATTGATTTCTGATTATTTTCCTTGGTACTTATGGTTCTGACCTGCCATAGGCTTTGGCCTATGGCCTATACGTAATGAACCCAAACTTTACAGAGAAAAGTTACTTTAATTAAAATAAAAAAACTAATATACAAAATTACTTTAATCGAATTGTAAATCTATGTATACAATTAAGTTGTATGGGTGTTTATCCGAAAATGCTTAAAAAAAGTTACGTTACGATAGTGGTACCCCCACGAGTGCACGTATTTAAGCGTAGAAAGTAAAAAAGCAAAAAAAAACCTATGATTTTTTGCAGGCCCGCAATTCCACGGGATTGATGGCCTCGATCCCTCAGGCTTGCGGGATTGAGATTTGGATGCGGGTTTGGATTCCCTAGTAAAAATAGATTTTTAGAAAATTACCTATGGTAAGTTACATTTACAATTTTTTTCATATACCTTAGTAAAATTATTTAATATCCGTAACCAAAACTATCCGAAACTACCGGATAATCCAAAATGATTTAAAATCCGTATCTGAAACCGTTATAATATTATTCCAATATCTATATCCGTACCCATACCGGTAATAATCGGTGGCATATCCATAACATCTCTAGTAGGTACTTACTAACAACGAAGACTAAAATTTTCAAGGAAAACTTATCTACTTATACGTTTCACTTTGGTATAGGATGGTAAGTAGAGAAGCTTAAATTTCAAAACTGCAGTTATACAGTTTCAGTTTTAGTCTCATAGGTGTTGGGAGGGTGATGAAAACTAAACAAAGATAACGTCCAACGTTAAAAACTTTACCAATATTAAATTTGCCAGCGCTTTTGCTTCGATAGCAAGCTTAATACTAATATTCTCTAGCAATTTATAAAACAGTTCTTCCCAACTCTTTACGTCCACACAGTCAAATCTACTCCAAAGTGTATAAAACTGCTACACTCCTCAAATTATTACGACCATCTCAATAGGAAAAGGACAATTTGACCGTTTCTTTCAATATTCCTGTATTTTCCCTCGGGAAATGTAATCGACCGAAGACAGTAATATTACATTTTGTTATATAATAACGATTTTCCTTCCCAATGGAAATTCGTCGTTATTGGACGTAAAGTAAGAAGAAACCATGGCTTCAGTTGAAACGAACATAGGTAATAATAGCACAGTTATTGTTATACCTACCCTTAACCTAACCTTCGTATTGCGAGACGGGATTTCATTCGCGTGACCGAATGTATCGCTGTGTGACAAATACATTGCTTGCTGAAAACTGAAGTGCTTTATGCTAGTGAACATTCAATCTTCAGTGGTCAGGGTATAGAGTGATATTTAGGTTGGTAGTTGAATTCTTGAACAAGGTAGGTTTGTGCGCTCCGACCTGGCTTCTATCTGCAAAATCAATGTGGCTATTAGCAAGTTCTCGCGCAGTCGCATTACGTCCCCGAAACGCTACCGGTCAGAGCTTACTGGATCGTTCCGAACTCTATGCAGATACTCTCTGATGAATAAAAAATATAGATAACTGCCTTGCATGCATATTCATAGCGCGACGGAATACCGTCGTACCTGTTATTTTTAAATTTAGCTAATAAAGAAAGGATTTAAATAATAAAGGTCGTTTCGACATAGTTTGTTTGCGTCTACTTCCACATTGATGATATTTCACCTGCTACGAGTTGTTTGCGATAAAAATGCTAATATTTGTGCTGCGTTAGAGCGTTCCTCCATTGTCCCGAATTGTGAGAATTCTTACAAACATGCTACACAATTGCTGAAATTTCTTCATGTCATATTTAGGGCGTGTTTGTATGAAAACTTATGTTGCTACCAATCGACTTACGTTTCTAAAATGTGTTGTAGAAGTAGATAAATTTACCCAATCTATAAAGATTCGTTTCTCATGTTTTTTGTAGGCATGTGTTTTAGTTTACCGGACTGTTTGGATATGAATCTTTTTGCCAAACTTGCAACCTCTTTCCGGAATAGAACAGCTGGTAATCCTGACGGCTTCCAATAGCGGCTATAGTAATATAAAAAATAACGTATAGGTATCGCTCGAAGCTTGTCTTTTATCTATTCGTATTTAACGTTTTATCATGTGACGAAACCTAATTATGTTCAAGACAACTATAATACATTATTTAACTCATTTCTTACCCGCCTGGCAAAACTGGGCATTGATTCTAATCGGACTGAAAAAGTCATACTTACTCATTACTCAGCTCGCTTTTTGAACTATCTCAAGATTTACTGAAAGCTAATTAAGTTCATTATTACCATTTGAAGTAGCATTCGCTATTGGATCCACGATGAAAATTCCGTGCATAAAACTTTACAGCAGCAAAATCAGGCAATCTTAAGTTGGATAAAGTCGAAGGCTATCGGAGGGATGCGAGACGATAAACGCTCTTAAATCGATACTGCAGGGGCGCTCACGAACTACCTGTTTACTTACAGCTATATAGCTATGCTTACAGCTATAGATATAGCATGAAAAGCATAGTCAGAGTTATGTAGATAGTCGCAACGAGACTTTGCTTTGCGCAGAATGGAAGCACGGTGGCTTTGGATAATAGTGCTGAGTTTTTTGTCTGTTTTTGGTAATGGCACCTACAATACGCCGCCAATGTATTAAAAATTTGGATCACGATTAAAATTAAAATGATTTCATGGGCTAAATGTTACTCTGTTTTGCCCCATAAATGTCCATACTTAAAAAAATCACCACAGACGACAGACTAACATCATAAACGATTCTGATCAAAGTGTCTATCTCAAAGAAGATCAGTCTTTTCTTACATATAGTACATTGTATACCTTATAGATTTTCATCAAACATGCAGTAGGTATCAAGCTAAAGGTATCTTGGACAGAAGTCCATAAAATAAAACAAGTTTTTATAGACCACGACGACAGCAAATACCTGAAAGAGATCTTCCATATTATTTTCAGTATCTGCACAATGAAACGAAACAACTTCTGATAGAATAAAAGCAAAAAGGGAATAAAATAAATGGATGGAGTTTTCTATCGCATCCGGAGTAGTTTGCAAGCGGATCGCAGTCGCCATGTTCATTTCAAGCAGGTGTTATTACGTGTCGTGTTGCTGAAATTAGATAAATTTACTAACATCTTGTAATCAAATCAATGCATTGAATTTAGAGATACAAGACACTCTTCTTTGAATGTGCACTTTACAAAAGAGAGGAGAGAACTTTCTAATTCCTTATTCCCTTTTAAGAGACTGAAGGAGTAAAGAGTGCTCCCTTGTTTGCGCATACAGTTGTGCACTATAAAATTATGTCCTGCGCACATGGCTAGCCTCCGTTGAAACTGGCTGCCGTATCCGAAAATTCGACTACGAGGACGTCATCCTCACTGTACACAAAGCCTTACCCTTTTTACATTTAAATATAACAACTTGAATTCATACATAAAAAATACACAAAAAAATTCAAAGTAAATTTTGAAATTACGATATAAAACTATAAAAGCAAAGTATTACGAAAGGTCAGGACAAAAAATTGGTGGTAGTATCGAGCCAGAATCGCTTAAACCCTTCGATAGCTCTTTCTTGCTTTTTGTTCAAGAGCCCGAGTGAATTGCTAAGCGATTTTCGGTTCAATGTTGGATGGTCCCACCTATTGTGAATTCCTTAGGTTTGAATTTATTTGACAGCAGCAGTGTCTGTGGAGAATGGAAAATGGCATTGGCAGAATGCATTATGGATATAACTCATGGTTTGTTTTTGGCGGGGATGCGACACGCCGTTATTGGTATTTAGGGGCATATAACTATTAGGGGGATGGTTTTTTGTTTTCTGATGTATGAGACAAGGAAAATGTTGTTTGAATGAGTTGCCGACAGCACGCTCGTTAGTTACGGTGGGAGTTGATGCTGTTTTAAGTAGATATGTCGAGACGCCTGTAGCAATATGGACGTTATCACTGAGTGTGCTTGAGATTGTAAAACTTAAAGGCAACTATAAACATGATAAGGTGATCTGACCCTGATTACTGAAGATGTATCACTTCATGCAAACAGCTTGAAGTGCATTCTTGCTTCTATGTGTATGGTTATTTACCAACACTTCATTTCTTACAGCTTTCTAGATCGTACATTCAATAGTCGGTAAGTACCTACTGATACTCAGTTATGTATGAATTAATATTTTATTGCAAACATGTACCTAAAGCCAAAGAATATTTTAAGCTTGTTAATATGTTGATTAAAACATGCAAAGCAATACTTTGCCAGGTGGCAATTTTTTTTACTATATCTAATAACTTAAAAGTGTATTTAGGCTTGTTGGGAAATTGATTACTATTGGGTAGTAAGTATTACCTAGACTAAACTCATAAATAAAATATTTAGTAACAGATACAAATCTGTACTTTAGTCATTTTATAACATGGCCGAACCCTTCTGTATCACGTTACATACGTTCCTATTGAAATTTTAATCAAATATTTATTTTTTATAATCTTTCAAACCTTTACAATAGACGGTAGGCAACTCCATAATAAAAGAAATAATTTAATAAAATCTTTATTCAACAAGGGGATACCCATCCGTGTAAAGTCAGGGGTTGGACTTGTTAAAATTGCTATCGTGATTGTAGTAACAATCAATAAACTTTGATTTTATTTTTACAGTGTGATTTATCATTGTGGCCCCTAGCACCATAATTTCAAAGTTTTATTTTCTGCGTAAGAAAAGCAATATCTGTTGGGGTTAGAATTAATTTTGTCAATGGTGTCAATTCAGATGTCGCCAAAACTAAACTAAACTTATTTGACAGGACTAAAAATGTACCATCTCTTTCATAACGATCAAAATAAAAACGATGGCATCATTTACTACCTTAATTAATTAAATTAGATAGATTTAGATTAGAAGATTAGATTAGACTAGATTTTTAAGAAATAGATATTATGTGTATATACTAGTTGTGATTGTTTTATTCTGTTATTGTAATCTATGTGCTAAATAAAAATAAAACATATTATACTCGTAAGTTGATGTAGAATAAGGACTGTGGATTTTAATCAAATAAAATAAAAACAATTCTTTAGTTCCTTGAATGTGAAGACAATATTAAATAAAGTAAAAGGTACTTAATTTTCATATTTTTCAGTTTTTTTTTAATTTTTTTTTTAATTTGTCGTCATGTGTATTGACACTAATACCTACACCAAAATAAACGCTAGTCAGGACGCAATTTTCATAAAAAAACATAGTACCTTGTTTATAATGTAATGTATTAGGTACAGCTTCCACCCGCGGTTTCGGACGCGTTTTTCCAGGATAAAAACATTCCAGGTCTAGAACTACAACTATGCAAAATTTCAGCTCGATTCGTTTAGTAGTTTCGGCGGGAATAGGTAACAAACATCCAAACTTTTATCATTATGCTGTGTGAATTGTCCAACATTAAGTATATATTTATTTTACTTTTATTTATTATTTGCAAGCTAGTGCCCACGGCTTCACACCGGTTTTCAAGTAACCAGCGTCGCGTCGGTCCCTACTTACCTCCCTACGAAATTTCATAATATATAGGTATCATCATAGATCCGTTCAGCCGTTTAGTCGTGAAAAGGTAAACAAACGGACAGACAGACAGAGACGCTTGAGTTCCCGAAATGTTATTTTATTATCCTTCATAAATTCTCTGAACGATCTTCCATGTAAGATTTAGAAAAACAACACTGTATTCTTGTTTTTATAAATTATAGAAGTGACTTGCTGAGTTTGTCTTCTAGTAAACATCAAGGCCGTAAGGCTCATCAGGAAAATCGCATAAAAATGAATTGCAATACTCTCCTCTCCATGTTTGTTTTGCTATAACACCCTTGAGACATGAGGAATGGCTCCTACAGGAGGGGGGTGAATTCTTGCTCTTATTCTTTTGTTTTATACCGGTAAACAGTGGGTAGTTTATTCTCGGTAGAGAATTTGGATTAAAACCTTACATAGGTTAACCGACTGCGTGTCATTCATAGGGTTAAAGCTATCGCAACCAAATGCTCACTTTTTCCTGTGTTTTAGTACAGTTTAGGCATTATTTATTTTTTACATGGGTAGATTTTTATACCTCATCTCTAGCTTTCTCTTTGTTGAAAATAGTTTTTTTTTTCATATCACGATAATATCATATATATTTTTTTCCTAAAAGTGATGCTTTACTAAACCTGCGCTAAAGTTTTAGTAGCATATTTATATAATTGAATATCTTCCTGATTTTATATTTTAATTGAATTGAAAATTGTAGTTATGATTATAGGAAGGTTGAGACCTAAGTGGGTCTAGGACATGATTAGAAGGAAACAAGATACCATTACATTTTATTAACTCTTTAATTTCTTGAACTTTTGAAATTAATATTAGGTACAATATTGAATGCGGGCTTCTTATACAATCACCCAACTATTTGCTTATAACCACGACACAGTCACAAATGATCGTATCCTTGGACACTGACCACTTTAAGAAGACTTTCAACACTTTCAAATAATATAAAGAGACAGTTCAAGTTATGATGGTTGGGTTAGTGTTGCGAGAAAACACTGCAATGCCATTGCAGATTCACAACCTTCAGAAAAGTACCAACCAAAATTACTTAGCATCTCACAAACATTAAGTTCCATACAAACGCAATGGACTACAAGTGTCTTATTATAGTGGACGTGAATCCGAAACACACGATCGTTTCAATACATAAATACATAACGTAAAACAAGAAAATATAAACAAAAATAATGCGCCACATAAACTTTCACAACTATTTACAGTTACTTAATAATAAGACCTTTAATTAACTATATTAAAAATATAGATATAGGTACATACAATATATTTATATACCTTTAAAGATAAAATTGATCAATTACTTTGATACTTTAACTAATAGAACGGAAGTCTTGATAAAAGTTAAACATTGAATGAAGTAACTAAAACATAACATGAAATGATATAAAAACTGGATGAAATAACGTTAGATTAAATAGAAAACCTACTTATTTGAGACATGATACCTACTGATAGTATATGCTGAGTAAGGTAGAGATACCTAAAGACTACAAAACACTAGCTATATGGCAAGACAGCATTACGAATGGAGGACGTATATAATCTATTTAGCAAATTGCTCATTGTTTCATATGAATTACAGCTCTTTACGACTCAGAAACAATAAAGAAAACCTGACATAAATCAATGGACGTACCTACACACAAATCGTTACTATGTTACAAGATTTGCCTATTGTTAAAGAAGAAACTTAATGAGTATGTAGCTAACATTACAATATTACTTCACAACATAAATTCGATTTGCACTTTCCCAATACCGAAACAAATGAACAAGAAAATAAAACAAACGAATGTTCGAATAACAAATTATGATCGTATACACACTATGTGTTCCGAATCCAACGATGACGTTTTCTACGGCGTGGTGGTACGGGCGTGTGAATGGGCGTTTTTTAGTGTTCCTGGAAAACTCAGAGAACAAAATGCTAAGTTCTGAATTTGAACATGAACTAACCAGCTATATACGATGGCTGTAATGGTTAAAATGTTCACATCAATGAAACTTTAGCTTATTTACAATAACTCTGAGTAAAATTAACCAGTTTTCTGACAAACAACCTCTATGAATCTAAAATATTTAAGCAGTAAATTCAAATACTAACATCAGATTCTTAGTTTATTTAAGAGTGACTACGATTATATCTACGCGTTTTATAATTTATAAAGCCTACTTATAACGAGGTTACTTAAGTACATTTTGTTCGATTTAACTCTCGATTTAAAAATAAGATGGGATAAAGTTTTTTATTCTAACGACAACCTTATATTTTACGTACCTTATGATGAGGAATATGGCTTGCATGATCTGTTATTGCACTAATTAGAAATTAATATCATAGACATCCAGAACAAATTTACTAAATTTTCGGATAAACATCCAAAAACATTATTGTGTATGAAACAGTTTTTTTATTTTTAAAATAATGTTAAAGTTATAGTAGACAGTGAGTTAGATCTATTGACTTAACCTTCCCTAATGATATCACGACATAAATGATGACGTAAACAGCTACAGATATAGGTTCTTATTCCGCGGAATACAGTGGACAGATACCATCAAGAGGTGATATAAAAAATTAAGCGGAATACAATTTTTACCATTTATCATAATTTTATTTCTACCCTGACAATAATTTACGTATAATGGTGATTATCAATACTAATTTTACATTTTTGATTTGATTACGTATAGAAATTTTGATCTAAAGAAATTTTTGGTCGCGAGAAGAAGCTTTAATTTAAATATTTTGGCACAATATGGAATCGAAAGCGAGTAACAAGTATCTAGAGACAATGTGTTGTAATAAAGCATGCTTATTTTATTCTATGTTTATAAATAATATCAAATTGTTCGAGCGAAACTCGCCCCAGTAAGCGGTTTGTAGGCCCATGCTCGAAATTACCGAACCGGTAAATTCAAATGTGCAAACGACTTTGTAAACATCGGAGGATACATAATTTTACCGTTTGTCTCAACTCTGAAACGCAAAAAGAAACTTCCCATTGTTACATTCAAATAAGGAACATTTTTTTTCCTAATTAAAAAGCGTGTGGGCACTGATCATTCCTATAGCTTACATTTACTGGTTTACGCGATACCTAATTCTTAGCAATACTTCATACAAAGTTGAATCTACTTATCTATGTATAATACACTTAGGCTAATCAACTTTAATTATTACGTGTAAAATTTATAATTAGTCACATTATTGTTAATTTTATTATATGTATCATCGTTACGTATATAATTTTGAACATCAGATGACTTGAGATTCATGGACTTCACCACTACGACGCGACGTAGCTCCACTCTACTATAGGTTCATTTTGTTCGAATCTATTTCAATAAATATGGACATGGCATTTTCCTAGAATTATCAAAAAATACCTTTCTAAATTTTATATATGAATCCGTGAAGAGAGAATGTATAGAACATAACATAATGTTATGAAAAAGACCTATTCTCAATTGTACTTCAATACGTATTTTGTTTTTAATATTATTCTTAAGATTCTTACGACATTAGCTATGCAAGTTTAATTTAATGCTTGACATTAATCTTGACAATGTTACACTTTAGAATCTAACTTTCAATAAAACGCTCAATTAAAAAGAATGTACAAAAATTGAAATTACTTAACCAAAATCTGAACAAAATAATATAAACCATTTTGAAGACAACTGATAATATACAACAAATTTTACAATCATAAAAAATATGACCGCCAAAACATAACCAGCCCGCTAAGAGCGAACAAATAATAAAATATACATCAAAATGTACATAATATAATATCTATTAATAAAAAAAATATAACATAATGGATTAGAGTAAGTGGTAGCAATAAATACTATGAGATTCACAGATTTAAAATCTTAACTAACAATACCGAAGTTCACTCGAGCTCCTTTATCTTAGACCGTTTACTAATTTTTGTAAATTTTAGTAAAAATATTATTGCAATACAAGGTGTGGTTATGGCAACAAAATAAATGCTTAAAGCACATCACCAGCTTGTCCGCCAAACGATCGACACGGAGGCAAGTCCTTTGCACTAAAGGAACATTACAAAATAAATGTCACTGAGCGCCTCAACAACGAGGCACACTTCAGCCGCAAACATAAAACTAGTGGATACGAATCGACTACCGCAGGTCCTTGTGGACGCAACACTTCCATTCACACTATATGTTACATAATTAGTCATATCACCGCGAGATACGCGGACCTTACGCGGGGACTTTGTTCACTTTGTGGAGGTCGTTGGATCCTTTGTCGATTGGCATCTTCATCGGGTCGTGGTGGTGGGTCACGTGGTGCCCGTGGTGCTGCGACTCTAGCTTTGCCTGCTTCTCCTGCTGCTGCTGTTTCATTCTGTCTTGTTCCTCCCTCTCTCTGCGAGCTTGTTCATTTATCTCCTTCACGGCTCGGAGTTCCTTCTTTAATTTCATGCGTCTGTTCTGAAACCAGATTTTGATCTGTCTTTCTGTGAGACAGAGTGCGTGGGCAATCTCTATCCTACGCCGACGCGTCAGGTAGTGGTTGAAGTGGAACTCCTTCTCCAGCTCCAGAGTCTGGAACCTTGTGTACGTTTGCCTGCCCCGCCTTCGAGGGCATCCGTTTGGACCTGGAAACAAAGAAGAATAAAATTAATTCTGCTATTTGTGATCACATAAACATTTATTTGTACAAGACTAGATTATTTGCAATAAATTATATTTTACAGTTATATTAACGTTTCAACCTCATCGATTTATTGCATCGTATATCACAATCCAGCGGTGCGGATTCGCAAGAGACTTCGAGTTAAAACCATAAAATTTCACTTTTATACCAGTTTAGATTTTAATGACTCATTAATATTTTATTGTGGTGCTTATGTTAATTCATGAATTGCCAGCTACTGCGACCGATCTCATTAGAATGCTAGTGGACAAGTTGGACATGGCATGACCACCTTGCTTTTGGAGTTTCGTGTCGCAAAAGCGATGACACTTGTTCAAATACCATTTTTTTGTAAAAACACTATAATCAAAGAATAACGGAAAGGGTTAGCAGCAAACGGGGCGCAAACAATAGTGTTCTTATAAAAATAAATCGCTACAAAAAATCAGGGATGCGTAAAGAAGGGTTGCGCAACTTTCTAACGCTTTGTAAGGTGTCCTTTTATTCTGTCGCCGTGGAGGCGCTTTCTGAGAATTTGTGAAAGTTCTTTAACCCTTTAAAAATCATGCTTGATATCGCTTTAAAAGTTTAACGGTTCACTTAGCCTCGATTGCAGAGAGCAAATTGATCAGAGGGCGCTCTCACAAGTCATACACATACATGTAGGTTGGTTATACATAGACGGGTTAAAGCGAGACCCACAAAGCGGGTTCCAGACTGGTTTTCGAGTCAGCCAATAAATAAGGTAAGATAAATAGCCTTCCCATTGCGTATAAAATTGATAGCGGGCCTACGGTGTCGGAATGCCCGACTGTGTAGGCCGGGTCTTAGTTACCTGTCCGGGGAAAAAGCTATAGATACTACTAATGGATCGTTTTAATTGATGTTGTGGACACTTTGAAATTGTGAACGTGAGGTATAAACAATTTATGAAACATTGTTTGGTTGCCTTTCTAAATGCAATGGGTATTTAGTACAAAGTAACAAAGCATTGCCTAATAGAGAAATAAACTTTGACGGTACCATTTTAGATAACATTGTTTACTACGATAAGAAGTTATTGATTTCTGTAAACTAGACTATAGTTAGGCTGTATAAAATTGGCTTAAATGTGCTAGCTCAAATTATTAGTACCTATCACCTTCGGATCCGAGCTGTTTTAATTTTTAAAAGAGAAGGCTTGCATTTTTTTGCCATCGCTACAATGTAAAAATATGCAAGCAGCCATAAATCAAATAACCCGTCGGAAAGTCGGATACCAAATTTACATGAGCAGTAAATTACCAAAACTGCCTTTTTACTGCCGCAACAACATTTATGGTGCGTTCTTATTTCAACAAAAACTTTAAAACTGTTTAAAATCTCATAAAAAGAGAATGGAATAATTATACAACTGCGGTTAGACGGAGATAACGATGATGCATAAGAGAGAGATAGGGACATTCTAATTTAAAAAAAGCAAAGATGGAACCCGAAACACAATACTCGCTCCCAATAATGCCATTGAGGAGAATGACCGTAAGCGGTGTTTATGGCGCGTCAAATTCTACCTTCCGGTTTACGGGGTAGAGTCTAAATCTGTGCGACGTGGGGTCGTATGCGCCCTTTTGGTCGATAAGTCGCCTTGGAAGGTTAGCCACCCTTCTCGGTCGCCATGACAACGCGCGTTAAGGAACCTCCCGTCAGCTGGCGACCATTATTCCCAACAGCATTGTCACCAAGAAGCTCCACCATCACCTTTGTACCTGTAGAGCTCATCTTTTTTAATGGTATATACTAGTATAATGCTTTAGCTTTCCCATGAGATTAAGATCGGATTTGTCGCTCAGGATATAGTACATCAAGTTTTCGGCTCTCGTATTGTTTTATTGTAATTTACCGATCTGATAGCAGTTTGTTTATTTCGAGCAGTGTATTTTGGGTTCGATTTAAGCAGGGCTGATACATAAATTGTTTAGTATTCAGTTCAGATGAAGAGGTTTTGAATGCCTTGAATTTTAAGAACACAGGATGTAGCGAAACACGAATTAAACTTTACTGTTATTTCCTGTTTACTTTAACATCATCATTAGTACTAAAGTACTAATAACGGAATATTTACCATGTATTAAAAGTTTTATCATCGGTTTTATTGTCTCTAGTTAATTATATTCTGATCTGCCACATATTTTATGATACTATACTCTTAGCTAAAAACATTGAGTTGCTAGTACCTAATAGGTATTCGATTGTCATTTGTTCGAAATAATAAACCATCAAAAAAGGTAAAAATTGTAAATAAAAAAAAAAGTATCCCATTTAAAATATTTAAAAAAGGAAAACTTAAAATGATACTGGCACAAACAATATACCCGAGAGCAAAGGAAGGGCATTAATTAGGGCTGTACATTGTGCCGACACTGGCGGCGCGGCGGCCTATCACTTATTCTGCGCCGGACAGCCATAAACTCGCTGCGACAGACCCTGCCTCTTACCCTCTCGCTTTTTCTCCGAATAAATCTCAGGCCTTTGCTTATTTATTATTTTATTTAACTCTGCTTTTGTATGATACTACCTAACCCGTTCCATACTTTTGATTAATGCGCCCCGCCGGCGTAATAAAGGTCTGATTGTGAATTATAACAGAATTTGTCCAGTAAGATGGTTATTTATGCTTCGAATAAGCTCGGCACTGGACAGTCGGAGAACTGAGATTTTTGAGATCTTACGCTGGTAAAATATACGGTAGGATTTAAAGACACAGTTGGTATCTCCAAGTTTGGTAGGTAGGTATCTAAAAGATGTAAGCGTAAGGCGCAATTGTATAAATGAAATTTAAATTAAAACGGTCGCATTGAGTAATATTTCGGTTTTAAAGAAAAGGGCCTATAAAAGCAATTAATGGCATTAAATATAATGTACAGCTTATATCAATTAAACAGGCATTAAGTTCTTTAGGGCTGAAAGCCGCGTGTCAGCAACAACGTTTTATAGGATCGTAATTCGCGAATCGTCGTAAAGACTCGGGAGTGTTCGGGACGCCATCTTAAAATAGTTCGTGTTCGAAATGCTGATCCTCATTGTTTTCATCGGCGTGTTTGAACTGCCCTCAACAGTTTCATTTTCATTTCTTTTCGAAATTATTTTTCCAAATTATTTTCTTCCTAATGGCTTTACACGCGGTGTTTCCGGGATAAAAAGTACCTACCTATATTTTTTTTGTCTATGGCTATAGATACTTTGTTCCAAGTCAACAGTAGGTATAATTTATAGTTCATGAAAAAAAATATGTATCTCATGGCAACTGATTTATGGGGTACAAAATAGCTTTCCAGGTATTATTCTAGACCTACATTAAAGTAAAATGTTAATTTAAAAAAAAACGGGCCTGAAATGGTCAGTATGGTGTGAGGAAGTAACAAAAATACACCCATCCAGTCCATCCATATACAATAATATTCATCCATAATATTAGTGTGATGGATGACTCTGATGACTCAACCACATTCCTATACTACCACTATATCGGTAAGAAATTGAAATAAATTTCTCATCACGGCGTCAGTTTTAACCGTAGGTATATTCATAACTTCTATCATGTAGGTAAACTTAAAAAGTTTTACGATGATTTAATCGTTCTATTTTAGAACTATGTATTCAAACGGGCAGTAGGCATGGACGTGACATAACTTTATGACAAAGATAAAGCTCGTTCACGTTATTTAAAACAGACACTATAAATCGACTTTGAACATTTTGTCTTATTATATTACCTACTGGTAGAGAAGTACTTGATACTTGTTCGTGAGGAACGACAGCCACTGTAAATTAAAAGTTTCTTTGTAAGATTAGAATTAGTGAGAATACAGTCCTTTGGTATGTTTTTGTCAGGATTTTAGTTTTGAAGAAATTTATGAGAAGTCTGTAGTCTAGTTACTGGAAGATCCGCTGGCACACTAAACCCGTGTGTGATCGCCTTACGAGTCACTGGCGCCAATTCTGCGCATATTGATCAGATACCACTGTCCTACGGATATTGATTTGTATGACTGCACATGCTTTGAAACTATTACCTATGAGTTTTCGTATTAAATGGTAGGATTACAAGCGAATAGATTTATTGTTAAAATTTTTTATAGTGCGACTGAATTTCTTTAGTGCAAAATTTATTTATGCTTTTTGAGTCCTATTTCTCATGACTTTCATAGGTAGGTAATCTATTGTTTTGACCTATTGTTTTTTATTAAAATAAATAACGGACAGAAACGATATGATACTAATTACCCTTTTTAACCAAAATATTGAATCCTTTCCTTCAAATAAATAATATTTAACACGTTCACTGCCAGTCACAGTGGTACGACCCACATGGCTGTTGAAGAGAGCTGTACTTAGGGATGCGCGGGCACATTTATAGTATTTGGTATAATTTTGCAGTTTGTACGAGTTTAACTGCTGTTGGTATCAGGTTTTTAATAACTCAATAGTGAAAACTTAGATATCTTCACATTGTCCGACTTACTGAAATAAAACATAAAGATAGGTGCTTAATCAATTCTGAAGCTCAAAAAAATATCAACATAAAACATTACTGCCGTGAAGAATTCGGTATGACATAGTGGAGTTGCCCGCTCTAGCAACCTATTCTGCTAGTCCAATGCCAAAATATTGCCAACTGTACACATTTATAATAGCAAGCTTCTTACAATAGGTACGTACCTATCTACAACAGTAGATCAGAAGAAAATCGTAAATATTTTGAAGTAGGCCTATTAGTTCAAAATAATACGTAATAGGTACGTATTAAATATACATTTAGCTTAGTAAATTTCCACAAAGCAGTTATAGTAGTTGAAAGAGAAAAATAAGCAGTTTAAATAAAAGCAAGACGGTATCAAGTCAAGCGAAAGCCTGTAGCCTTATAAGATTACTAACAGCTATTTTTAGTAGGATAGTACCAGTTTAGGTCAACGTGAATGACAGTTTAACTCTGTAGCCGAGGTTGTTCGGGCATTGCCTTTATTAAAGGGTTGTCAAGTGCATTTGCTTTACCTTATCGATTATTTTCTAGAACATTCCATGAAGGAAAGTTAAGGTTGGAATTATCTTCGTTTTATAATAAACATGAGATTTGTCTAAGGTTTATGCGTATTATATTATGACAATAGCAAATTTAGAAAACAGGTAGGTACGCCAAGCCATTGTGAATGAAGCCATGATTATTTCTGTAACGTTACTACAGACTCTTGAGCAAAAATGGTATGGTGAGTCAGTTATATATTGTGAGCAATATTTATTCGAAGTGCCAAGTTATGTGTTATGAAATAATTTTTTTGCCTGCCAGTAACAAAATGATGCAAATAACATTTATAATTAATTTATAAAGGTAGCATGTTGGTTCTACTCAACGTACCTATAAAATAAAGTAGGTACTCAAAGCTTGTCTTAACAATGTAATCGTTTTGTTAATTAGTTACCTAGTCAATTTATAGCAAATAGGTTTATAGGTTATGTTGTACCAATTCTATAGCCGATAAATCATCTGTGATCGGTTAAAAGATATTGAATTGCTAGTAAACTTGAGTCAAGTAATAAATTTTCTACAATCTCAATAGAAAATCGCAGTTGCAATGTGGTACTAAATTTAGCGGTCTTACGATAATAGAAGGTAAGTGCGTTTTGTGATTTATAAACGAGTTTATAATTAAACTCATTTAACTTTACTAAAATGTTCGCATACGATAAATGACCTGGAGTTTCTGGCAAAATGCCTTCGTAATTTATTAGCTTTCTGTTGTGCTTGAACAAGCTGCCACTGTTGACCGGCAGGTGGCAGAATTAAAACACAAAATAAAATAATTCCATACGACAACATCATGCTAGGGAAATACAGAGATTGTTTATAAAATGTATATAACACGATTTGTGATATTCAAGTCACGTTATGTCATTTATTTATTTAGTTTCTTCCAATAACCATTCCCAATTCCCTTCAATAACCCATACGAAATAAACAGTAGGTAAAATCTAGAAATTATTTTACAATTATCTGTCGTTTACATATTTATTTCGCCACAATTATGCATTCAAGCCGCATTTAATTGAAATTTAATTAAGAGTTTATCTATTAAAGCCCTTAATAGGTTTACATGACTATTGATAGGGCAGTAAACTCAGCAGTTGACAATGTTGTTCAGTAGTTTTATAACGCAACCATATACGGGTGGCAGGTAATGTATATTTTGTGATCTGTATTCAGAAATGATGTAATCTGTACTAATTTTCTCAAACAATTTGAAATAAGTGCTATAAAATCTAAAGTTTGGAATTATATCTATAAATTTTGAAGCCATTTTTACTGGTTTATAACAAATTTATGCAGTATTGCAATTACGTATAAAAAGATCCCAGTGTCCCCGAGTGAATCTCGAGTATATCTCGATGATGGACAACGCGAATAATCTATTACATACGATAAGAATTCCTTTAGATATCACTGAATTCGATATTGTGATGGGTATATGTTTAAAATCAAAACAAACGATCGAGAATGAGCCGCGGGGCACATACGACGTTATCTACTTAGACGGTCACAGCTGCATTGCGGGATGTAGTGTGTCCCTCGCAAACGAACTAACAACCAGACAGGCTGATTTAATGCACAGACGAAGTTCAATGACCCTTGGCATGGATTTTGCGCTTCGCACTTCGACTGGCAACTTTGACTTTTGAATTAATAGACAAAACTTTTTGAATGAAACCTATTTAAAGTGAACCATAAGCGTTGTGAGAGGAAAGGGCGCTCCTGAAACATGTCAGTATTATGCAGGTTTCGAAAACAAAATGTAGGTACCTATTTAGTGAAAACCGGGAAAGTTTACCTACATGTTTTCACTTTCTGTCCTCTCTCGCCACTGGGATGCCTTTCACACATAAAAGCAGGTGACTAGCCCTTGTGCCAGCACTTTATTTTTCGGACTCTACCTTTGTATATATTTATACAGTCAGCGTCAAATTGATATGAGCTAATTTTGAACACCTTGGATGCTTACAACAATATGATGATTCGAACGGCGTATATCAAATTGCTTTTATGTTTTTCAGATCATTTTGGCTACTATAGACGCTCATATCAATTTGACGCTGACTGTACCTAGTTGAAGGTTTTAGTTGACAAGACAATTTACTATAAAAAAATTATAATTGAGTACTTCCTAATGCAATAAAATGTGCATTCGCGTGAGTAGGTATTTATTTCTTTTAATTAAATATCTAGAAGACAGGTGCAAACATTTATAGGCGGTATATAAAAAAATATATATGTATGTCCACTTATTTTTAAACATGCTTTCTTAGATATTTTGCATTCTTGGAACACCTTATTTATGTTTGTTTGTTGCCGGGTAGGTACTCAACCCGGCTTAGAACCTCGAGATAAAAACTAAATACAAAAATAAATAAGACGCACCCATGCAATCTGTTACTGTAACATTAAATCATAGTGTCTACTGTACGTGGTTTACGAAACTTCCGCGAGCGACTTGCAGCGAGCCGAAATTATCTGTTTTCTCTTCTTAAGGCCGGTGTATGCCCCAACGGCCTTGAGAACAACAAATAATTATCTGTAGCCGTATAAATAATTTGTTTTATTCGTGAAATGTTCAATTTGTGCGAAATACTTTACACAAATATTTGAGTGAAAGGAAAATTAACATCGAAAAAATAGATACTAGACGTGTCCATACCAGAATCTAAGCCATACAGTTACTGCTTACTTAAAGAGAACGGCTAAAGGACGTTTGGTAAACGTCTTACCCCCTTCATCATAATAGTCTGCTAACTTGGAGCATTGATATCTCTCACCCCGTCTTGTTCTATTGACACAAGTCAGAGTGAGAAATAACGCTCCTTAGCAACTGTTTTTAGTAAGTGGACCAATAAGAATCAGGAGGTTAGAAACCCGATTATGTATCGGTCTAGGTTCGGTTATAGTTTACAAGTGAGTACACTTCTTTAGGCATTGACTAGTAGGTACTCAATATAGGTGCATGCTGTATTTTATCATTATAACTATATGTACTTATTATTATATTACATAGTTGCATAGATTTATTAATAAAATGGCCACCGTTGTGAACATTACGACTGTTAATATTGAAATGTAAGTATGACTTTATAAGAGATAAATAGGGTCAAATGATATCTTGAAGACTTTAATATTCTATTTAATTATCTTGAATGATTCCTTTATCTTTATTTTAACTAGTTATTACAGTTTATGACTGTTAGGTACAAATAATTTTATTTTAATGTTCTGTTTTTGTTTCTTATTTTCGGTTGGTTTTCATAAATTTTCTCCTGATGTCTTGGGTCCACCCAGGTGATTTCTTTCCCATTTGATTTGATTCAACTTTTTTTCCACTTTGTTAACCCAGGTGATATTATAAAAGTAATTTCCACTTTCCACACAATTAGTAACGATTACTTATTATCCCACACTAGTCGAAGAACCTACTATTTTGCATTCTGGGCCCACACACCTAGTAAATACGCTCTAAATTCGCAAAACATAATATGCTTTCCCCACAATGTGCTTTCTCTAACAGCAATCCCTTCGACTTCAAAGAGCTCAGATATATTTATGATTGTACCCACTTACCGTAAATAGGTTAACACGATCGTCCGGCACTCCACCTTGAGAACAAAGACCACCGCAATGATTCTAACACTAGTTACACTAGAGTCGTCCAGAGCTCAGAGTTTGGTTACTCGATAGTGTCAAGACACAAACAAAGTCACAACACAACACATTCATAATGAATTAATAAAGAATTTAGGAAATTTGTTCTTATGTAAGGATACAAATAAACCGCCAGGTGGGAGTCGACTCGCACACAAAGGGTACCGTAAAAATCAGGCAACTTTTTCAAAGAACATCAATTTTTCACTTGTTCGGAGACTCCATGATATTTTGAACTTTATTTTATTTTTAGTATTAGTTGTTATTAAAATTGAAGTGTTATTCATTTATAGAACGAAGAGCAAAAATAGCCAATAAATAACTTTTTTGTATGGAAGCTTCTTTAATTTCATGTTTATTTTTATTTTTTGGAATAGCGGCAAGAGAAATACACATTCGCTGAAAATTTCAACTGTCTACTTACGGATCTCTCAGCTATAGAGTCCTGTGACAGGTGGACGGACAGCGGAAGCTTAGTAATAGGGTTCCGTTTTCATGCTTCGGGTACGGAACCCTGAAAATCATCAGCCAATTTAACCCGGGAACGGTGGTCTGTGGGACCGGGTGACTTGAATAATTCGAATAACTTTTTCGCTTTTTCGCTTGCATTTTCGTCGCGATTTCGAGAAGCTGCCTCATATCCCCATCGCCACTTCACACTGCGACGTCAGAGCGGCCGCATTTCGTGAGTTTTGGCGCCAACCCGGTGCGGTACACCGGGGTCACCGAATATTCCAAGATTCATTTTTGTTATGTTTTGTTGGTAGGATGCCATTTTTTGTTTATTTTAAGTAAGTTCCTAGAGTCTAGAAACAGAGTCAAGTAATAAAATATTTTGAAAAATCTTCCATTGAAAACCCCCGTGCGTGGGACCGGGGTCACCGAAGATGGAAGTCGTATCGACGTCACCGTTGGCGGATTGACTAGAAATTGACTTAGAGGGAACTAAGCGGTTACTTAAAAGATACAATAAGTGATCCAGAGAAAAAAACCGAAAAGCATAGTCGAGAGCCCTGAGTTTGTTTTCACGATAGTATCGAAACTTCAGTCATGGAGACTTTCTATTTTTGTATGACATTTGGTACAGCGTCGGTCGTGCGGACGTGGAACTAACGTCAATACTATACAAAAAAAGGTCGAGACACCGAGGTTTCTCGATAGTAATCGAGAAACCAAACTCAGGACTATCGACTTCGTTTTTCTCATGCTACCAATATTTTTGAGAAGTTTTTTTTTTCAATGGATTTCTATTGTCACATTATGGTCTCTTAAGGTGAGCGTCGACAAGCCGGCATCGGACGCTCCGTGCTAATCGCATCAGACAGTTTTTTTTAGCGTAATGCCGCCGTAATGCGTCCACTGTAACCGCAGCAACCGGAATGTCAACGCGACCCTATTTGCAGACAACTTTTCAACATTGACATCCGGATTTTTGTAGCAATGGTACAATTTTTTTACGAATGAGAATGAAAACCCGGTGGTGCGAAGCGCGAGAGGGGAAGAAAGGCAGAGACGGAGCGGGCGTGCGAATGCGTCCTCTGATCAGCAATCTGAATGACGTCGTCCGCGACCAGATCGCTAGCATTGCTGACAGTCCCATGCATACGCCCCGTGCGGTGCAGATCAATGTACGCAATTATATGGCAATCCATATAAAGAATAGTAAAATCCGTTTGATGCGGTCAGGGCGGAGCGTCCGATGCCGGCCTGTCGACGCAGGCCTTTAACCACTTTAAAGTCTTCTAAATTTCCGCTTAGTAACTAAGCTTCCCTTAAATTGTCTTCTAAATAACCGCTTAGTAACTAAGCTTCCCTTAAAATACGGCAAACCAGACTGTGACATACGGCAGCTCAGATTTTCACGATAACCACACTGGCTTAGTTTCCGCTTACTAAATTTCTAATGCTTTGTTAAGTTGACTGATTATTTTGGTATCTTTACTTACTAACAAATATCCAATATTCTTAATAAATTTATTAAGAATGTGAGCGGGTTAACAACTTTGTTTGTGTTGGAAGGGATGAAACGTTGGTGTTCTTCCAACACAAACAAGGTTTGTAGTAAACCCGCTCTCATAATGAATTCGTCAAACTTGTCGAAGTTTTATTCTTAATTTATGTCATTCTAATTTCGGTATTTGTATCCTGTCACATACAAAACATTTTTTATTTGATAGACCTACATTCATTCAACCTAGAATGCAAGAAGATCATTGTCTGAGGCTATAAAAGCATTCCCGGTAGCTGACCGAAACGCAATCTGATAATGCATTGCACGCGGAATAATGTAGAGATAGCTGTATTTAGCAATCTTGTCAGACATCCTCAAAGTTGTAGCAACAAGAAACGAGTCCAAATAGTAGGTACTTATTCGTACATGCATTTTCTCTTATAAAAAGCTTATATTATGAAAACTTAATATTAGCTAAATCAAACGATTTCTAGCGTTGTATTTTCTGTTGCTGAATATACTGGAAAGATTTTGAATGATAAGCATCTAAAACCCATTTCCATTATTTTACGACAGTATTTATATTTCGAAAAAATTCACAACAATCGCCTCGTGTTTTGTTTCGGAGGAAAAGTGGAACCACGCTCTTCTTCTAGAATAAAGTTTTCAAGCTTCGAATTCTATGAAAAGTGATACCATTTCTATTTCTAAATAGAAATGGTTCTTGGCAAAAGAACTTTTGGTTCTAATAAATACTCTATCCGCTTAGTGAGAAAACAAGAAAGCTCCATTTTTGGAATGCGTAAGCTGAACGTATTTAGGAGCTGAGGATAATTTACAAGGGATTTGAGGTAAAATTTATTGTATTCTAACAAATATTTTTCAGGATTGGTTTTGACTGACTTAATTGATAAGAGGAATGGATAGAGTAGAGAAGAGAATAAAGATAAAGGTTTTAGGGTTCCATATCCCAAGGGTGAAAACGAAACCCTATTACTAAGCCCCCGCTGTCCGTCCGTCCGTCTGTCACAGGGCTCGATCTCATGAACCGTAAGAGGTAGACAGTTGAATTTTTCAGAGAATGCACATATATTTCCCTTGCCTTTGCTACCAACAAATAATATAAATAAAACAAACATCCAAATTAAAGGGGGCTTCCATACATAAGACAAGATTTTTTTGTCTATTATTGCTCTTCGTTTGTCATGGCTGTATCTTTTGAACCACAGTAGGTAGATTCACATGAAACTTTTTATAAATAAGTAAAATTTCAACTGTAATAACAACAAATACCTAAAATATATTAAAGTTGAAAATTTAAAGGGGCGAATCGACTCGCACTTGGCGAATTATTAAATAGTTTGTCAGATACCTTCTAAAATATGACAAAGAATGAATGCTTTTGAAAATTACACAATTTACAGAAAGAGTTTTTACTTAAACAATAGAAATATAAACAGAATAAAATATTCTAGATTAATAGAGAAAGTGCTATTTATGTAATACGCCACCGTCTATACATGTACAACTGCTTCGTGTCCATCCCAAGGTTGTCTGGAAGAGATCGCACTTAGTGATACGCATTAGATAGTGCCCATTGTGCAACTATGCTATCTCTATTTTCCTGTATTTTTTGTATTTTCTTGATGTTCAAGTGTAATATATTGCATTGTTTTGTGATATATCTTGCGCTTACTTTAATGATGTGATGCTACTCGAACGAAGGTGATAGAAAACGATGACAAATTCCACTTGTTCAGGCAATTCAACTCATCTGAACTTTTAAGAATAAAAAGTATGTGTACCAAACGTCTCTAGTTTCGAGAACAAGAAACTTTTTGTCATTAAGGATGTTGAAACGAAACCAACTGGGAAATATGTATACTAAACTTTAGAAGGTGACCATAATGCGGAAGGCTTTGTATGACGCACTTGTGGGTTGAAACTTTTCTCCTTTACTAATTAGTTAAGTAGTTACACTCGTATTTGAAAGTAGTATTTACTCCGAAATATAGCTTCATAACATACCTATCATAAATATTAGGTATATGTACTTGTTTTGCAACACCTCTGTAGGTATATTTTTCTTGGTTAATAGTTGCATATTATTGCATAAAACATAAAAGAAACATTGTAATAATGTGCAGCAATAAAATGAACCAGAGAGGTGTAAAATGGTCACCTAATGTACACAATAACGGCATATTTTTTTATTTTGCAACCATTTCGATGCAACCATAAACTGCAATAATCCCCCAAACGTTAAACAATGTTGCTTCACCCAATTTCAGTGGACAAGTTAATCTTAATTCAGTACTTTGTGCATTAATTACAGGAGTAATTAAAAGCATTTATTTATTTACTTTCGTTTTAAATACAATGTCGCAGCGCAAGTTACAATTATAGTAGTCTGAGAATACCCAGATTCCAGAGTGCAATTATACAGTCTGCCCTGCACAGGATATGCTACTGAAAAGCCAAAATGTCTACCAACAGAATAAACCGACTACAACCTCTAAAACATAGAAGACAAAGTTCATTTTACAGCAAACTTTCAGCAAGGATTTCCCTTTCGGCTTTGTCTGAAATGCACGTTAGCGACACAAATAAAGTGAGTGCGGTCTGCCGCCCACATAGACGTTAATTCAGTTTGCCTCTGATGTTTTAATTAAAAACTTTTTGTATTCCTGTATCGCCTTCAAGTTTAACGCATTCACTACCCAGCCTCAGCAGTGCGACCCACAGGGGCCTGCTGCCCTGTCGCGAGGAGCTGCGGGGGTATGTGTGTGTCATGGGCCATGTAAGTGTTAGTATATCGCATTCACTGCCCAGCCTTGGCAGTGCGACTAGCAGGGGCGCGCCGCCTATGGGCTACGGGGGATGTGCGAGTCTTGGGTCATGTAAGCGTTAAAAGTCATATCAAAACGTCACACAACACAAAACGTTCGAATTATTTTATTTAGGTCTAAACCTATCGAACGCCGGAGAAAAGAAATATAACATACATATATTCCGCATCTTGACATTGAAACACGTACTAAAATAAGTAGAGACAGAAGAACTCCACATAAAGGTAGCCATATTCTTCAAACATGCCAGGAGCAAAAGCTTGTTTCAATAACCTTTTGGCTACGATTCCGGAACATTGCCTACCTTCTTTTTCTCCGTCAATATTTACACAAGAGCCACGTGTTCCGTTCTTACCTATTAACAGGATGTTTGAAACACCAAACTGCTCCGCTAAGTATCTACTACATTTCCTATAACTTATTATTTGTATTAGATAAGCTGAGAACAGAGCGTTACTTTGATAGGATGAAGTCGTAAATTGTCGTAAATTAGTTAGGGCCATACCATTTTTGAAAATGGCTAGTACATTAGTCACTGCAGCTTTGGATGTCACTAAGAGCTGTGAAGGAGGGTGGAGGAATAAAGTAAACATATCTACCAAGAAACACTAATTTTAGTACTCGGTAATTTCTAACAATAACAACATTTGTTTATGGCATCGATAACATGATAGTAATTTTGAATTAAGCTTTCAAATTGATCGTCAATCCTCCCAAAAATTAAACAAGTTGTTTACTCAGAAATTGTCAAAAATAAGATATTTTGCATTGACGGATTCATAACATCGATTTAATACAGTCGTAAGTTTTTTTTTTTCTTCTATTTTTTGTCTTTATAATTAAATAGCATCTCGTAAAATTTTATTTGTGACATAATTACACGTCTACTAATAATAGCCGAATCAACATCGTTCAAAGATCAGCATTCAATTGATTAATTCGACGTTTTTCTATGTTTTTAAATTAAGTGTAATCTCAACAGCAGTAAAAACAAAATTAGAGTTATTATGACACGCTTAAATAACATTATACTGCCAGCAACGTTTCAAACTGTGCTGTAAAAATTCCAAATAACTTATGAATCATGAATAAGCGCAGAGCATGGCGGTTATATTTCAGACGTGTCAGCCGTACATCAAACGAACAACGCCCTTATTGTTCTCGATATTGAGTACAAAACACAACGGCAACGGTCCAAGGTACACTAGGTATATCGGTCGCACAATAAAGGAGCTTTCAAAAACATCGAGGTATCTCCACGGCTATACAGACGCTCGAGTTACACGTTGTTTTGAAAGCGCATAGACCTATAACGATTACAGTTCCGACGAAGTGTCGACTTCAGGTTACGTTTTATATCGTCATTTGAATCTTGCGCTCGGATGTTTGGTCCGAAACGGCCGTTCATTAGCATTTTATGACTGATACGACCGATAAAAGTGAAATAAGACGCATTCAGAGGGTCATACGATGTGATAGACGTCCACCGGCCCATTGGCACACACTATAGGAAGTTGCCACGTTATTGGACTATACTCATTTGATTCAAACATTTGCATTCATCGGACGACACTCGAATCGAATGTTCCGATATCGATTATGTTTGCTTTATGCGTTGAATAGGTTTTTTCTCAATAACATGTAGATTTTTAATCATTTACAACTTAAAATTACGTCTAAAAGAGGTTACGTACCTACCAAATGCAAATTATGTCAAGTACACGGTAATTCAGTTATTATTTAAATAAATATAGAACTCAAATTGCAATAAAATCTCTCGGCGCTTCTCGCGAGTTGCATCTTTATTGCTTCATCGTGTGTTGGATTTGTTTCAGTTCGTGACACTGAATTTCAGATAGCTTTATATGCTTCATGCCATCAAAAAGTTAACACGTGTGCTGTAAAGTGTCCACGGTGTCCACAGTGTGTGATTATAATGTTGCTAGACGAAAACATAAAAGATAATGTCTATTAATGTTGTAAAATTGACTCATCCACTTTAAATTTTATGTACCTAGTGAACGTGATGTTACATAGGTCGCAATCATTATGAGCAGACACAAAAGAACACGGATTTTGTAAATCATAAACAGGTGATAGATTTTCGTGCGCCATCTGCCGTCTAGCCTGATTGTGATTGTCCACCTCTATCCCTCCATGAACACCCTATAGATAAAGTCAAATATCCAGAGATCGTAAACATTTTTTAGAACTCTCTCAACAAAACGCGAATAATAAAAGTAATTGGAATCTATTCATATTAATAGACATTTACGAGGTTTACACCATAAAACAGAGATTGTCATCGCCTTACGCAATTCCGTATACCTAAAACTATAAGCTACTATTAATTTTTGTTTACTGAATAGGTTTTATTGGGCTATAAATCATTAACACCGGATATGTTTCTATGAATATTTGTATTTCATTGAAATTGGCACGCTCTGGCTTTAATATAAGGGCGTGTATTATTTTGGAATTTCAATTGGTTTATGGGTGTATCTGTATTGAAAATCAGTTTCTGTCTCAATTTCCTCTGCTTGATATTAGGTATTTCTTGTATACAATGTACGTACACCGTTTCCCTGAACACAGATAAATATAAAGGGACATTAGGATCGGCAGCTGTCGTTCCATAGGGACTCTCGCAATTTTCCTACCCTTAGTTTAATTTGATTCCCGAAAGGTTTTCCTTTATATTTATTATTATATTACTTTATTAACGTTTCGCTCCGAAAATTTGTGTTTGTGTTGTTCGAGGCGATAGTTTTACGTGTTTTATGTACGAAAGCTAAAATATACACCTGCCTAATAAATATCATTGCGAACGTGTTGCGATAACAGAGTTTTGCTGTCTCGCTGTTATAAATTATGTCTGTGGGTGTATAACTTGATTTTTTTTTAAAGGTAGGGAATTGCACACTTATAATATTGGCATCTTATTTCATTTGCAGCGTAAAAAAACCAAGCATCCATTTAAAAGTTGCGTTTTACGAAGATTATCTATTATGATAACTTATCATCATTATTTAGTGATAACCACTACATAGACTCATATCCAGATTAAAGATTCTAATATCCAATTAAAGCAATTTCAAAACGTAGATATAAAATAAATCTTTCTCATAAATTGCGATGCATAAGCGTATCAAATAGGTGCCTAATCTAATTTCAAAATGAACCTGAGCTCCACGTTTCGCTCCAACCCTCTCAATGTTTATATCAGCAATATTTAACTCGCAGACGCAATATCGTAACGTAATTTAAAACGAATTAGTTCACCCCTGTAGAACCGAATTTGAATACTGAATGCCCCTACAAAGCCTACGCCAAAACAAAGGGAGGAACATCGCAATATTTTATAATTTCGCATTTCCCCAACGTAGAGATAATATTTTTTTAGAATAGGCACCCTAATGTACGGTAATGTTCTAGGTAGAGAGCTTTCGCGAAAAATAGCTCCTTTTATCTCAGGAGAAATTGGCTTTTTGTCTGATAGTGATAAGGAATGGGCATTAGCGTAATGGGCGAGGATGCTACTTTGCTGATAGATACTGGCTTCCCTCAAAGTTCAGTTAAGAAAGCTCTACCTAAAAGATGTTATCATTTAAGTTTTCCTAGGTTAGGTTGCAAACATTTTAGAAAACATTTATTTTTATGATCGAACTTAGGATAATGTTATTTAAGTGTAAGTGTTTGTATGCTTGTAAGGGTACTTTTCTTCAAAGTACACCTATGTATGTGTGAATAGAACTCTACTGTTTACAATCGTGCTACTGATTTTATCATTTATTCAGTTATATTTTTTTGAATTATTCAAGGGTAAAATTAAAATTACAAACTGATCCCGAAAACAGATGTCCGAACCACACCACCCTTTGATAAAAATGGCGGCTGGACAAAGTAGGGGAGCGACGGCCAATAGGGACCAAAGGGTGAAAACAGGGTTGCAGACATGCAAATTTAATGCAATTCAACGCAGGAGGTCGCCACCTCCCGTGCTTGTTAGCCACTGCCTGCAATATACAGCAGACTATTAATTCAAGCATGTAATTTATAGGTTTACAATATGCGACCACTGCTGGGTGCATAAATTGTTTTAATTGAAAGTTAATGCGGGTGATACGAAGATAGGCAATACTTAATTAATTTTGATTTATTTTCATTGGGGCTTTGTTTCTAGAACACAATGTGTTGTTAATGTGTATGCAAAATAGTAACCAACATTGTTATTACTGTCTCATGTCTAATGCTTAATTTATAGGTACTATTTGTGGTAAACTCCAAGTACAAATCAAAGGACAACAAAGTTGAACTTTCACACGATACTTAATTCAATGAGAAACGAATAAATAGATGGTTGCAATATTTTTCCTAGTCCTCTACACAGAACATGACTTTTGAAATTATATATTTTTCATCATTTATTAGTATTTATGCTGTTTCAGTCAATTATGCAGAAAACCACACAAAAGAAAATAAATAAGGATAAGATTGATAGATATCGTTTATTGTCAAAGAGATTACATGTTTTAGGTTAGTAGTGTCTTAAACCTAACATAGGATATGTTAGGTTTATCTAGACACTAGGGTTCTCTAAAAATAGCAATAAGTATGTATAGATAAATTTGTAAACACGGTAATTAGCGGAAGTAAAATTTTAATTAGTATAGACTTATGAAGAACGTCCTTAAGATAATATTTTACCTTAAACTTGTACTAAAATAAACAACCCAACAAACCGTAGCCATTTTAAAAATTCAAACACTTAAACTTGACTCCACCACTAGCGTTCATAGGCACTTGGTAATAGTCAGTTAAGGGTGTTTTAATTAGAGAGGCCCTGTTCCAAGGGTATAATGTGCCTTTACTCGCTCGCTCGTGTGCTTGTAAACTATGATAGGGCCGCGTAACGCTCAACTTGAACCTTTAAGGGGACAGTTTCATATTGTTCATATTACCGTGCTAAATGACAACGGCGATTATCCACTTAGCTATAATGTTAACGCTTAGCTAGCTCTGCCTTTGACCTAGTTTATAGAGTTTGTAGGGTAGATTTGTTAGGTATGTAAATATCAAAGCGATGGTTTAGCTTTTAAGTTAAAACATTTTGATAAACTACGATAACAATAAAAAGTCTATGAACTTTCAGCAATATTACAACAATCAAGTAATTTTCCATTTCATCTAAATAGCTCCATATAAATTCTGCGGGTATATTTAATAAGGCAGAAAATATCTAAGAGCAATCAAGGGGTCCTTATAACTCAAGAATGCTTAGAATGCTTAATATCCCTCCTTTACCCAGCCTCCCCTCGTTATAAGCCGAGTGATTAAATTGAGGCTCACGCATTCTAACTGCTTCAATGAACGACCTCCATTTGCTACGCAATTATAATTAAAAATTATTCCGAAGCTGAGAAAGCTGAGATTCTCGTATCGATAGTTAAATATCGACTATGCTGAAATGGTTATGGTCAATGATTCTGAGTAATGCTCTAAAATGTTCCCAACCAAACATTTAAGAGGAGATAGGAAGTCCCTATTCTCATGTTATTAAGGCCTTATAAAACGAAATGGTTCTACAGTTCACAACTTCCGTCTCTATAAAGTAGTTCAAAATAAGCCTAAACGTGAAATTTCGTGCAGCTTCCCTCAGTGGCATTAAGGGCCGCTATATTCATAAAGGTACACATGAAACTGCCCAACATATATGTTATGTTAATGCCCTACCTCCCTCACCGGCCAAAAAAGATAGGATTGCAAATTTTCCTCGGACAATTTATGATAGTTAAGCCCGAGGGGGCGTGGGGGCCGAATAGGCCTATTGGCATTTGGGTGAGCTAGCCGTGCTCGTTGTCGGTCTAAATGACCCTAAACATTTTATTTCGTAGCATCGCTATTCGCGTAACGCGGTGAAATTGCGTCGACTAATCTTGAGGCCCCATTTAAGGGGTGTTTTCACGCCTTGTTCGTATAAATATCGCTGAAAATTACACACGTACGAGCAGTGATGGTAGATCAGACAGGATTTAGTTGCACTTTGGGTGGTTTCTGCTAATTTGGTAATGTTTTACAAGGGGAAGGGGGAGGGGGAACAATAAGCTCAAAAAGATTTTTGTACCTTCACGTAGAAAAAGTTTATCGTGTCTGCAGGTTTCTTGCACCCAACGATACCTACAATTATACAAAGTTGCCCGAACAAATAAAACTACAATGAACTTTGCATAAATAAGGCTGCGCTCTTTGAAATTAGCATTAGTATTTAGAAACTTGAACAGCTAATTAAGAGTTTATGTAAATAATATTAGTTAATTAGCAGACGGAAAACCAGTAAGTAGATTATTCATTTTAAACACGTTGCGTAGGCATGACTCCTATGCACTTTCTAAACTAAATACAGCTTGGTCAAAACAAGGCAAGATATAAACATAGGTATTGATGGGGTGCATGAAATCAAGCTTAAACGTCGAAATCCCAATTTATAGGCAATCGATTAGCAATGCTGAGAGCTTTGTTTAATTGGAGTGCCGCTGATTGGATTAACTGACGATGTAGGCAAGCCCCTATTGCTTCTGTAAGTAATGAACAAACGTATCAGTAGAACCAAGTTTTGCGAGAAATTTAACCCTCACCAGGTACTGTTGGGCACTTGGGTACTTTTATATATAAAATTTTATTATTTTTAAATGTGTTGTCCGGTTTGGGAGTTCTATTAGTCAAAGCACGAATTTCTAAGGATGTACAGACAGGACAATAAGGCATTTATCTGTATTCCCACGTCGATATCTTCCCAAATGTAAATATGACACACCATAAAGTGAGTGTTTTATCGGCTGCCACTGCCATTCCAATTTATTCTGGTCATTTTTGTCTACAAGGGTGACCAATTTTTGGGGTGAATTTATGACTTCTTTTTTGATGCTTATAGCACCTTAATCGTATGACCGGACTTGTAGGTTTAAATAGGTAAATTTAATATTGTTTTCTTTTGAGGGTCAATAGTGCAACGGCATAGCATAGAAATTTAAAATAGGTATAAAAAAATCTACTACTACCTACTACTAAGATTAGTACAATAATATCACTTGCCATATAAGCAAAGATCATTATTTGTCAGGCTCCAGAGCAAAACCGAGTAAAGCCCTAGCGAAAACCTACCATTTATCAAGCATGGATCAATATCGTTTAGCACCCGCTCTCCCGCATTGTAATCCGATGTTTAGGGCACAAACTAACAAAATATTCCGATCTCGTACAGAAGTAACGCCCTACCGCCGGCCCCTGCTATTTATACCACTGTTATTGGCACTTCTTCAATGTCAGTCGCACCCTGCGCTTGTCCCCTAAGCCTCTGGTCCCCTCTGAGGCCCTCCAACATACATTACACAACACCACCCGAAATGCTAACACTAAATTTGAATTAGTACACTAATTTGATCAAATTACATATGTTTTATTAACACTATTTGTCTATAAATTTATAACCCTAGACGACAGTAACCTAAGTTTTAAGTATTTACGCTGAGTGACCAATGCCCAAGAAATAAATAATTCTTACATAATACTGATTATTACCTACTCAGATTTACTATGTGACGATTTATGGAAAAAGTTTTCCAACATCAAATATTTCTTGTCGAGTTAATAAATTAATGTTAGTTATATGCTCAATTTATGAAAATTTATGCCCGCCGCTGGGCTGCGTAGGGTTAAAGTTCTCACAACACTGTATGAATGTAACTATATAGATAGGTAAGTGTGTAGATACACGTCTTATTGAAAGCTTGTCGTCCGTAACGTAGATACCCATCGTAATGTAAACAAGGAATTTATCGCGATTCAGTATCCGGTCGGCGCACTAAGAAGCATGTATAAAAGCACGCAAAGCGCCGACATCATTTAAAAATAATCGTTTAATTACCTACTTACAAGAACCGTGCTTTTGATTCAAACAGTTTGTTCTATCTTTTGTGCGCTTTACTTTTTTTTTCCGGGCCTTTGAGGTGTTATAAAAGCTTAATATGCTGATGGTATGTGAACATCGTTTTTCAGAGAATAGCTGATAATCGGAATACAAACTGCTTGCAGTGTTCAACTGTCTTGTAGTAAACGTATTTTTTAAAGCAAATGTTTCTAGGTACTTACACTGTAGAATATCATTGTTAAACATTACCTTTAGGAAATTCAAAGAAAAAGTAGATTTGTTTGAAAACTTAACCAAATTATAAATAGGTTATATCTGTACATAGGTAATTTTTTAGGATTCCAAAAATGGTATTTAAATCCGATATATTCTTAAGAAGAGAACACCTCTTCTTAAGAAATATCGATCAAAAATATCTATAAAAACTATATAATAAAAAATTACGAAACTAGGAATGATTTTGTCCCAACACTAGTTAAAATCAAAGCGGCACTACTGTAGTTATCCACTGTTAATCCATTGCATAAATAATATCTATCTACCCATACAAGCGTGGGTGGTAACAGACGCAATTAACAATTCTTGATTACAGTTTTCAGAGTTTAATTTCCATAAACCGCTGGCAAAATGAGCGGGCCTAGTCTTTATTCATAATAACTTAGTCAAGGAAAAACCTGGGCTGTTGCGTAGAACAGAAACTCCTTTATGGCCAAACTCAAAGTGATACCCAACTGCCCAATTCGGAATAGGACGTAGAGGTTTTGAGGTAGAAGGCCTTTTGGGGTAGTACTCTAATTTTGATACAGATAAAAATAAAACTCTCTCTGTCTCTTACTAAGAAATTAAAAAAAAGTAGAATGGGTGATTAATTATAATGCACGTATTGTATCTATGTGGTATATAGAGTCGGTGATCTATGATATAGAGCTACTTACGAGTATATCCTATATCGGTCCACTGCTGGACTCAGGCCTCCCTCTGATAAGCACCTTATTAACTTTTATCTTATGGGGGTAATACCCATAATCCTCACTGTGGGAATGCGGGTTGCGATCGCAGTTCGGTGGTAGAATTGTTCTGCATGGGGCACTGCGCCCGACCCCAGAGCTATATATGTATACATATGTATCTTGCAAATTAGGACAAAAAATACAATAAATAGGAAAACCACATAGAGCTACAATACAATACAAATACTCTTTATTGCACACCAAGATAGAGAAAAACAGAACAGAGAACACAAACACAGAGAAAGTTGCACAATGGGCGGCCTTATTGGTAAGAATGATTTCTTCCAGGCAAACTTTGGATGGACACGTGAACAAACACTAATATATAAATGTAAATAAATACTGAGTATAGACAACTATACTTATATAAATTCATATTAACTATTGGAAATAAAAGTAAGAAAGTATTTATAGACCATATGTTTAAATATAGAGTTACGTTTCTATAAAAATATTCACTACGATGCTACACGTGACTGGCATAAATAGTAATAGTAATAGTAAAAAATAAATTAATAGTAATAGTATAAATAGTAATAGTAGCCAAAAGACTAGATAGAGCAATTTTTTTCAAGATTCTCCACAGAGAATTTGCAATAAAATATTTTTAGTCTGTTGATTCGTTTACTTTATTGAAAATCACATTGTAATTAAATTTAATACTAAGAAAAATACAAAAAAGCTCATATACTACGTATTTTATACACTTTCAAACATAACTTTCGATAAAGAAAATAGCACACTTTCGATCGGCTCCTATCAAAGGCCATCAAGAAATTCTCCGTTGCAATTAAACTTCTCTACAATAAATTAACCTTTTAATAACTGTTTGTGGCAATCAAATGTAAATAAGTATCGAGTCGTCGGGAAAGGCCAAATGTCCTTTCTAGGGGACAAAATGAATTTCTTGTACTTTTGTGGGACAAGGAAGTAGATTTGTCGCTTTGTGGATCGTGTGTGGCTCATCTATCTCGACTTATAATATCTTCCTCGCACGAAAACGACCCATTATGAGAACATTTTTTACAGGTTATGAGTGAGTGGACTTTTTCATTGCGTGAAAATGTTATAAAATGTTGTTTTTCAGATTTTATCGTTATAGTGTTTTGATTTTTACCATAAATTGAGTGTTTGTTAAGGTTAAGGTTAAGTTAAAGTTTTGACATTGTTTTGTTTTGAGTAGTATTATTAGGTAAATATGGTGTGAGTGAGGGAGAGAGCGCACGAGTGTTTGCGCACACACTTGTGCACTATAATGCTCTGCGCACATGGCTAGTTCCTGCTGAGATTGGCCGCCGCGGTCGCCATTCGGCTAGGACGACAACACAATTACGCTACATTATTATTATTTATTTAGGAAAATCTTACCAAGACTTCTGAAGAAAATATGTAGGTAGTTCTGGAAAACTCTTTAATTTTGTAGTAACAATAATGATCAAGGCTCGTTTAAAATAGAAAAGGGTAAATCTAAAACAAAATCAACGTAAAACAAATATCTACGCAACCTGATCTGAACAATGCTGTTCCTTTATCAAAGCCCTAAAGCATGGCTTACGTGAGACAACCTCCACCCTCTTCAATGAAAAAGACGTACAGCCTTACCACGTAGAAATACAGTTGAGAATCCAACAAAATAATCCACGATTGTATATCAAGATCACTATCAAAGATTTACACGACGCTTTTGACCGCGATTGTATCTCACAGATTAATGTGATGAGTCTTACTGAGGTTAAAAGATTGTAGGGAAACGTCACCGCCTAGAATATCTAGTATAAATATATACTTAGCTTTTATACACATTAGTTATATAAAAACGTCTATATAAGTAAGAAATGAAGATTCATAGCTTTTATTTAAATTAGCTTATGACAGAAGTTGTGGTCGGTCGAATTTTGTAATAAAACACAAAAATGTGTAAAGTAAATATTTAACTCTAAAAATACAGCTCAACTCTGTTGTTCTGTGAATATTGATTGCGTATAAACTACCAATAACCATTTTATACGACGTTGAATGTTATTTTTATGTACCGATTCATTGGTTCGGAAAGTGTTAAGATGGTTCTAAACTTCCGCCAGGTAGTAAAAAGATTATTTCACTGTCTCTACAAAATCACATAATTTGAGAGAAAATTGGTTCTTTTTCCCTACTCTTGCGAATATTGCTCGTATAATCGACCGAATACGACTTTACCTCTATGTATTGTTTTCAAGAACTACGCAGATGAAAGTACGGTCTGAAGTGTTTTCCCAACCGAAAAATAAACAGGGCTTAGCCCATGCTCTAGGCAGCTGCTAGAGCTATTTGCGTATGTCAGTAAATCACCAGTAAGCGTGTCGCCATTCGCCAGCTTCCTCGAACGTGTGTAATGCGCAACTCTGGTCAGCGAGCCAATTTGTTTTTATTGAGACTACCCTCAAGTTATGCAAACCGTTCGGAAACGCTGAGCCCGCTGTAAACAAACTTAAAGCGACCAGCACACATCGACACCACAACTAAAGCTCGTATTGACGGCTCACAGCTCACCATAAAGTGGACTCAACGACTGTGGCTACCTTTAATCTCGAGGCGAATGTTTTCACAGCGGCCGAGTTTCGACTCAGAGGCCGCGGTCAGCCGAGTAAACAATACACTACGTTAATAGAGATATAAATTGTAAGCATTCCATTTATCCCTTTGAAATCAACACCTATACATACGTTACGTAAACGCTTATCGAACAAAACAGGACTGGCTGCTGTAATAATTTGCAATGGTTTACCCGAAACCCCAGATGAAAGTCCTAAACTAACTCGTAAATTGTGTAGTTAACAAAGTTGGCTATAGCGTCAAATATGCAAAATAAACGATGTGTAGTGTAGTAAGCATTAGTTGTTAGAAATTCGGTGCAGACGAATAAAGTAGAATGAAGTCACATTGGCAGACATGGTATCAATATTAGCATAACGTAGTTGGCAGAACCATGCGGGGGGGGTTAGGGTGGATTTACATCGCCTTTTGGAAGTTTTACAAAAGCTTTGTAGTTGAGTCGCATCTTACAGTCAAGAGAAAAGATATCGTTTGGTCTGTATGTACGTTTTAGTAGTTTTATCACCGGTTACTTTCCATTGAGTTGCCTTGTTTTTTTGCGCATGATCCGGCTACCTCTAATTGAGACAGCACTAGTTTAAAGTAGTTTTGGTTTCTTGTTTGCAACCTTTGGTTGGTTGCTATAAATAAATTAAATTGAATACACGTCGTCGTCTACCGATTTAGATTTTAATAATATTATTTCTTTAGGCTTACAAAATAAGCTCTTAGACAAGCACTTATTCGGTTTAGTCGTGTAACGGTTCAGGAGGATGTTTTATTATAAGAAAAATAGGAAACTACAGACAAAAGCCGATCCTTCAGGCAATTACTATCAGTTTTGGTTTTGACGAGTAAAAACTTCAGATTTGTATTATAACGTTTTACAAACGGTGCCATATTTTCTTTTAAAAACTCTCAAAACAATGCGCTGCCGTTCTCCCTCTCTATCCAAAACGCAGTTTTAGAAGAAATACAGTCAGTGGCTACATGCATGTAGCTATGTAACATGACACAGAAGATATTGAATGTAAATATGATGTAGAGTGCAGTTAGCCCCTAACCGTCGCTTTCTCAAAGTTCGTCGGACGGAGTAACAATGGCTGCGCGCGCATTCTTGACGCTATTGAGTCGAGTTAAGAGCATTTACTGTACTTGGTTTAGTTATAAATATAATATAAATCTTATAGTTCGCATGAACTAAGATCTTGCTATATTTTTGGTAGACATTTACATTTTGGCTATTTCAAAATGCCTTTATTTATGGTATAAAGGAAACAAGAATAATAGTTTCTAGTATTAAACCTCCAAATGCGAGTCGAATCAATCGCACACGAAGGGTTCCATACCGTAAAACCAGACAAATTTTTCAAAGAACATCAGTTTTTCACTTGTACGGAGACCCCTTTAAATTCGACCGACGTGGCGCGGCGGGCGAAGGTCCGCCTGCGACGCAGAAGGTTGCGGGTTCGATTCCCGCCTTGGGACAAATGTTTGTACGATCTGCAAATATTTGTTCCGGGTGTTCTGGGTATTTTCTATATATAATAAAAAATATCTATCTATGTTATGTATTGTATTAAGTTTATCAGTCATCTAATCCATAACACAAGCTCTGCTTACTTTGGGGCTAGATGATGCTGTGTGGATTGTCCAGCATTATTTATTTATTTTATTTATTTAAAATTTTCAACTTTATTGTATTTTTAGTAATTGTTGTTATTATAGTTAAAGTTCTTATTTATGGAAAGTTTCATGTGACTACCTATTGTGTGGAGATACAGCCGTGACAAACGAAAAGCCAAAACAGTCAAAACAATCACGTTTTCTGTATGGAACTATGGAAGCCCTCTTTAATCTAGATATTTATTTAATTTTCATTATTTGTTGTTATAGCGGCTAGAGAAATACACATTCTCTGATAATTTCAACTGTCTACCTCTTACGGTTCATGAGATAGAGCCCTGTGACAGACGGACGGACGGACGGCCAGACGGACCGACGGACGCACGGATGGACGGACGAACGGACGGACGGATGGACGGACGGACAGCGGAGGCTTAGTAATAGGGTTCCGTTTTCACCCTTCGGGTACGGAACCCTAAAAAGTAATGGAGAAATTGTTTTCATGAACAATAATTATCCTGTTTCTATTAAACTATCATTGTATAGATGATCTTTATTTCAATAGCATGATAAGTAGTTCTACATACCTATTACTACTTATCATGCTATCTCTTGAGCCACTCGGAAGGGCTGAGAGTTTTTTTTTTTATATTTTGATTATTTATGGTTTTAACCTGGCCGAAACCGAAACCGAACCGAAACCCGAACCCGATCGGACACTAAACCTAATACCTATTATTTTAATAATGAATCGGTTGATACACGTCACATTTAGTGCAAGTTTTAATTGCATGGATATGGCATAAACATTTAACCATGGCCATGGTCATTAAAAAATTACAAAAAAGGAATTATATCTATATTTACAAAAATCAATATGGCGCTCATTGGGAGATGCCTATGTCCAGGATTAGACTAGTAAAGGCTGATGAAAATGAGCATGAGGTCTGTTTTGTAGGAACTAAAGGAATAATTATATTTAAAAACCATTAATTGCCCACAAAATATTACAAAAAAAACAGATATGGAGACATACGGTCTGCATTAACATTATGTAGTCACAATTAAATAAATTAAATTGTTCAGTGATTGAGCTGTTTCTTATTGACTTCAAAAGGTTAACATTACAATTGCATTTGTTATACAATGAATAATTGCGTAAAACTACCATATTCCGGACGCGACTTATAATATACAGGTACAGAATAAATAGTTTGGTATGAGTTTTTAAGGAAATAAAAACCTTCGTAATTTGTAATTTTTACAATGAATAATGTATCAATGCAGACTAAAATTAACGTCGAAAATTTCAAATAAAAGTAAGCTATTGTATGTATTATCCTTTCCACCAATATACTGAGTTATTGCTAATTCACTGACACTGCATGAACTGCAGGTTCCGCCCATCATCACGAACACTTTTGTGAGACGCCAGGTCTCAATACTTTTTTTTTTGTAAATCACCTTTAATACAAAATGAGAAAAACACGTTTGTCCGGAACCCAATGAATAACCTAGCACGGTACTAAAGACCGAACTCCATCCCCAGTGTAAATTCAGGGCAGAGCCGTTTTTAGGTTTAGTTAAAAAAAAACATTAGTTTAAAGAACGATTATTGAACTGACGGGGTTAACCACTACCAATACTTACCAAGTTTAAGAATTAAGGCTTGTCATGTTTACAGTGGAGAATCAGTCCAACAGTAGACTAATAGGTATAGGCCGATGATGACGATCTTCACAAACGTGTTCATGATGATGGGCAGAGCCTGCAATTCACGTAGTGTTAGTGAATTACCAATGACCCTGTCTGTACTTATACGATAACAAAAATTTTTTTGCTTTTTAATGTGTTTTAAATTGTTAACTTTAGTAACTCTAGAAGATAAGATTTTGAATACCTCAGTTGGTAAACTTGTTACAATTATTTTCTTTTTATAAAATGTTACACAAAAACTGTTATAAAAGTAGCGCTAGCGACTAAAAGTCGCGTCTTGGTCTACCAGTCCATTTATACCATAATATTCAGGTAGGTACCTACAGATGCTGGTTTTCGGGCCACTTAACATGTATGAGCTACAAATAATAAAAATTATAATTGTAATTATAGAAAAAATATGTTATTGTAAATGGTAAACGGTAAAAGTAAAATTAGTTAGACAGTAATAGACAAATAAATATATCGGCTAAGAGCGTGTCGGAGACAATTATTTTTTATTACGGTTGTATTTGGAAGTAGGTAGGTATCGAAAAGTATAACTGCAGCGCGCTTACCATACCACGCAATAAATTATTTTATAAAAACATATTGTTTGTATTGTAATAAAATAAATAACAAAAAACATAGCGACTTCCCAAATTCGTCATAAACAAGGTTACGTGACCTAACCAGGTCATAAGCCACACTTTAAATGGCTTTTTCTTGGAATGACTCAGTATCTTTTTGAATTTCCATACCTACCTTTGCAGCTCAAGAAAGTGTGTTTAGGTATAAACCTCGTCAAAGGCTCAACCCGAAACGATTGCGATTGGCACATAAGTATAAAACTTAAATACGATAATAGAAAAATACAAAATACAAATATGTGCCAAACACTTTGACAGGCTCTCCTGAAATAATAGAAATGTTGATTTGAGGCTGTTTGGTAGCATAAGGTAGCATGGGAGCAGCAATATAAACAAGCCAAATATGATGACGATGATACATAAATTCGTCATCATCAAACTCATATACATAGAAGCTGGGATAGTGTCTAGAGTTAAGTCAGATATAGCAAGTACCTACCTAATGGCATGAAGGTACATGGGAACGTTCTCCTACATTACCATCTAGTATGTCATTTATTGAAATTAAAGTAGGCAAAGAATATTACAATGACGTAATAAAGAAAAAGGATCAACAAATAAACCTTGAACAGCAAAGTACAAAGATACGTTCAATTGTCTTGATCGCCCTTCCTAATGAACGCCTAGGCCGCGTGTGCGCATATTCTACGCACACATGTAAACGTCAATTTGTGTGAGTGTGTGTGTATAAAGGGGAACCTTATGTTGTGAATAACGATGACAAAGTCATTATTCATCGTATGAACTTGAAATAAATATGTGAACTTGATTATGATGAATGCTTTTGATTATTTAAAATTTTGCAATCAAAAACTACATTTTTATCCTTGTTGTCTTTAAATTATGATCCTCGTGGCATGTAACATTTTTATCAAAATGATATATGTAAGTACCATCAGGGTTATTTTATCCACTCGACAGAAATTACTTCGTGGTATTTTGCAGCATTTGGTACTTGACTGACACATTATTAAAATCGTAAAGCTGTTGCTGCGCAGACGGTTTTCGAATCTCTAAAAACAGGCCACAAGGATTTGTTCAAAATAAATCATCATCACCCAAAATTGCTTTTCAAATGCTTGTAAACCAACAGTTCGGTGCCTCAACTCTTTGCTTTTTAATGACTCCGAAACATTCTTTTTTTAATGACTCCAAAAACAGCGTCTGTCAACTGCACAGATGCTTCAACAGCTGTTTCTATGGCAATCACGTCACAAGTCACAATGCTCGTAGTTTGTACTACGCTCGTTAAATTTTTATTGCCACAAGGTCGCCACTTTATGGTCAATTCCCGGCACTTATTGTTCGTGGACAAACTTTTTACAAGCGCCAATCATTTATAGACAGTGATTACACGTTAATTGTTACGATGTTATAAAACGATTATGGTTACAAAAAGTGGTATCGTTAAATACGCAATTATTGTCTGTGAGTTATGTGGAATTGGCTATGCATTATATTAGACGTGTCACGTATATAAATTCTGCGAAGGATTTATGCGTAGGAATGTATCTATTATATTATGCGGGAATCGAGCGTGCTCAGTGTGTCGTGTTGGTGTCGACGTCATGCAGTTTATTGTAAACTAGTGGAAAGCTTCACTCTTCGATTGCATGGAAGTTTTGTAACAATATCATATTTTACATCTTTTGAAACAGAATGAGAAAAATACTTTCAGGTGAGTAAATCTGTTAGACTGATTAGACTTACTCTGTTAGCTCCAAGTATCAAAAAGAAAACTGTTCTTCAAACTCGTACTATCTTTTCACAAACATTTTATGTATGTAGGTAAAGATCTTGGAGTACACGACCGTAAGTCCGAACACATTGATAATGATGATAACAAACGATGTTTTGACTGCGTTTTTGGTGATATCAATTTACGCTCAAAGAGTTAGCAGTAATAAAGCAATTGGCTTGGGTCAGCATAACAATGGGTGCCTTTCTAAGCTTGTTTTAAAGATTTAAAGCTTTCGACACCATGATTTAAGCCCCTTTGACTTGCTTTATTTGTAAACATCTTAGCAGGACAAAGGGTTGTTGTTTTTGTGTAAAAAGTTTGCACAACTATTGCCGTGGGTCTTTTGTTTAGGCTTTCGGACAGTTTGAATAAAGAATTTTGTCTTAAATTAGCTGTGTTCATTGTAATTTCATAGCAGCTTGCTCTAGGACCTTGAATCAAATGATTCTAAGGTATAAGATTTAGATAGTATAGTACCTAGTTAAAACAAGAAAATCAGGCCCATACTACCTTGAGAATAACTCAGATTTGTTTTTTTTTAATTAACTAAATACAGGCTTACCACTGTCTTCAAAAACGTTGCACCAAGATCCGAGAGCTATAAAATTGTTTTAATTCTTTCAGTAAAACCTGAAATACTTATGTTGAATATCCATAGATGCAGCGGATTTCTACTTTCTAAAATTAACAAAAGATTTGCCTTTTTTACGGACTATTTGGGTAACTCTTTTTTGGCATTGTTGCAATTTTTTTACCTTAATGTTTGGTATCCAGAATCGATGACCTTCAATTTGTCTATTGTTCTTGGAGAAAGTTTCTTTTCAGTTTTTTAAAACCCTTTCATCACTTTCAAAAAAGCACAAAGGGGTTTTTTCGCAATGTTTGCCAAATAATTGTAAAGAACAACAAACTTTGCCATTGTTGCCGCGTTTCAAGTTAAAAACCTTAAAAATGTGATATACGATGCAAGAAATCTCAGGTAGCATTTCGAAGAAAGTTTAAAAGTTGACAAAACTTTTGAAAGATATTTTCTTATAAAGTCTAGGTTAAACATGAGCATCCTAGAATCTTTGAATAAAAAACCTGAAACTCTAGATAAAATGGTAAACATTTTCCAATCTAAGTTACAAAATAAACATTAAAAACTACAAGATTTATAAATAAAATCTGCAGGCTTTTAGCAATTTAATAAAAATGTTTACCGACAATATAGAACTATTCATTGCAATAATTCACGAAGCCATGTCAAAGGAACGATTGCAACAGAAAGGTTAAAAGGTTTTGCTTAGGCTGTCTGCAGACTTGCGACCAACTTTTACAAAAATGCATTTAATTTAGTAACTTTTCATAGCACCGGAAGATATACCGAATGTCAGTATTTATAATAAACTTAACAGGTAGCAAACTGCAATAGTAGAAAGTAGGTATGTCGTAAGTAAATTGTATACAACGAAATACAAATAAGACAAATTGTTAAAAGTACGACACTAACTTTTTAGGTTACAGAAGGAATCTTAACAGTGTTATCAATAAGCCATAACGCTTTATGAACTTTGATTCTTGATACCATTAATAAGATGGTTCCTACATCTAAGAATACCTTCCTTTATTAATATTTGAAAGTCGCGCACTCAAAAGTCGCTCCTCTGCAAACTCACCGTACAAAACCCAATATACCTGCTTAAAAGTAAAAGAAAATAAATTTGAAACGATAAATACCATTGAACTCACCGCAGACCACGCGGTCGAAGGGGCTCATCCAATCTGGAAATGGAAAATCTATTATCAATCGTATTGAAATTCTTAAGTCTGGTCGCATGCAACACATACATTAGCTAAAAGAAAACATTCAAGTTCATTTCAACAAAAATCTAAATACATACCTACGTCAATTCTCCAAAACAATTATTATTTATGTAAAATCCGAAAAAACGGAATGTAATGATATAAACTATAAAAGCATCTAGTAGTAATAGTAGTAAGTATACATAAAACAATAAAAAAATCTTCTTGTTAACTTAAATAAAATAAAACAAAAAAAATAAATTAAGGAAACCAGTGTAACATGTTTTTCTTTATTTTAGCATCAGAGAAGAAGTGGTCTAGGTGCTCATAGGATCCAATGATCTACCAATCAAGTGCACATACAATTACCTACCCATTTCCTAGTTTTTCTATTGAATCGAATTCAGTTTCACAATTGCATTTAGTCAATTGAGAACGCACGTTTCTTTGCTTTTATTGTTGTGAAGTTAAACATAGCGCAGTTGATGTGTTTAATCAATTCGATGATTATTGTTTTTATCATTCATAGCCATAGTAAATATTTGTTTCTTTTCAATATGTATTTCAATGGTAAAATAATTTATTTACGATTTTGCTTATAATGTACATGACCACATGAGTAATGACGTTTTTTTAATCTGTCTCCACTTACTGCTTGTAGGTGGTGCTTAGGTATATTAAAATATTGATCTAGGTATTGATATTTTATTTAAATCATTTATTAAATCTTTTAATTAACCGGTACCTACTTTATGGCTTCATTTTTTCGGCCATTTTAAATTGAGTCCGCCAATTTTTATCAGTTCTGTCATCAATAACTCACTCGTTCAATTTAAAAAGCATGTATCTACATGTAGCTACTCCGGTTTTCGGCAAAAAAAAAATACAAGTTTCACCAATCGGAATCATTTAAATTGTATCGATTGAGTGCAATCGTTAATTACTCGAATAAAATCGATTATTTTCCCTGCAATTCCACTACTCGACGGATACGAATAACATTAAAAATGTCTTTAGAAAATAACTCTACCTGAAATGGAAAGGTAAGTAAAGATTGTGGTATCAGAACCGTATGTCACTGTGGTAAGATAATGTTGTTATTCGTTTTAACTTTTTTGGGTATCACTTTAGTTTTAAATCGAGAAACATGTTAAACTTATTAATTCAGAACCACCGCGTTGAGATATACAGTAAAATGACTGAATTTATAATAATAAATTTCTACGTCCCATTTAAATTTATTTTAGGAGTATTTTGTATTTTATATAAAATCTTACTTTAAATACCTGTCCGTACGTTTAAAACAACAAAGCAAAAGCGTCTGTTAATTAATAACGTGCTACAAATAGCAATCAATAGCTTAAAGGGCATTTGATGGCATGTGGGTTCCGATTGGTGATGGCACTCTCTGATTGGCTGGACGCGACGGCCATATTGGATCCGCGCATGCGCCGAGCCGCACCGCTCACATGTGACTGTTTTTTTTCCCTTTTGTCGACCACAATACAATACGACATAAGTCACATAAGATACCAATATTGTGCTTAACATATTGTTTTATTAAGTTTTCAATCTTAAATACTATGTACCAAATCATCCTAGTTAAAAAAGTCGAAGCTGATTACTAATACCTACCTACGTCAATTTAAATCAAGTTGAAATCAGAAGCATTATAAACACAACACAGTCGTTTATAACATTGTATAAGATTATTCAGTTCATAAAAAAAAACGATGAAATAGCATGGTCATTAACCATACAAGATAAACCGTTTCAAACACGTTTTAATTTGGCAAGCCACCACCGCCAAAAGAATAACAATCAGTAAAACTAGTGAATCGCGGTAGGATACTTCATTGAAACTAGCTTTGGAGTAGAGTTTGAGCGTAATACGCCGTTACTGCTGTCAAATTGTTGTAGAATGTACATCGTTACGACGAATAATAGTCAGTTCACTAACAACTCCGCCATTTTATTTCAGTTTGCGCGCGCGCACACGCTACCGGGCTATTTTCGTACGCCCGAGACGGATTCTCGCTTCTATTACATCGGACATTTTTATAAGCCAACATTGATATAGTCCATTTCTAAACAATAACTAAATTTTAGTGATATACAGGTTGCTTTTATAAACAGGTTTTTTGTAGTTTTGTCATTTATTCATTGCAGGTAGGTATTTGTCAACAAGGTTGGTACGTTCCTTGACACTGGTTATCGCTGATTCAAGAATGAATTCAGACGTAGCTATCGCAAAAATAAATGGCACGTAGGTACCTATTCTGATAAGAAGGTTATTAAAAGTATGATCATGAACTTTAAATTGATTGTATTGTTATAAGTTAAGTACTGATTTCTTTTGTAGGCATGTCAGTAAATCAATTGCCTAGTTCATAGTCATAGGTAGGCCAAGGCTTTCTTAACTTTTGTTAAAAAAATATATAAAGTCAGCTTTTCGAATGAGCTTATAAATGTTCTGGACATTAAATCTACATTTTTTTTATACATACAACTAGCTGCTGCTTGCCGGCTTCGCACACGCTTTTTAAGCAGATTATGTCCGTCCCCAGGATACCATTTACGTCCCTGCCAAATTTCATTTAAATACGTTCAGCCGTTAAGGCGTGAAAAGGTAACAGACAGACAGACAGAAATACTTTTGAATTTATAATTTAAGTATGGATTTTTTTACAATCTTTTTTACCAGTTTTAATGGGGACTAAGTTGTCTAATAAGTTTAGGTACCTACCTATATTTATTTTTATGTAGGTAAAATGCAAATTAATAGGTAGGTTTATTTAAAATATATCTACATATAAAGAAATATTTTTAAAATTATCTACGTGTCGTTTTTATCTTGTTATATAAGTACGTATAGATAACGATTTAAACAAGTTATAGTAACTTGCATCATAAATAGACGCTCATAAGTGTAGACATAGTGTTACTTATTTAATCATTCTAAAATACTTATTCGCTTTAATCCAATTTATTTAAAATCGATATAATAGATTGGCTATCGTTCTATTTACGATAAGTATCATGCCAAATAAATGTACCATCAATGATACATTTGTAATATAATTGCATTAGTTTAGCTTCCTAATGTCTGTCAGTTGATTGCACGATCATAAAACTGAGAACAAAAAATTATTGTACTATTGTATGCTAAGTACATATATGACAGGTAGTTTAGACATAATGGTTTGCCTTTTCGTGAACTCAATAGACCTCACAGAAGAATAGGCTGTACACAGGCGTTATATAATAATAATTAATAATTAGGTACTTAGTTTAAACTCAAACATAAATTATTTTATATGTATGCCTAGGTAGGTATGTTTAAATTTAATAATTGGTTTGATTGCGTTTTAATAAAGAAAAAGTATTTCCTAAAACTTTATAAGTACCTTTTTATTATTTTTTGTAGTAAGTTTTGTAGGTAGTAAGTAGTAAAAATTTTATTGACAGTACGCAATGTTATGTATTATTATAATATACTTAGGTATATGAAAATTAGGTAATTATATGGATATTCCGTTTAATAAGTATGTGAATAGGTAAATACCAATTTCTTTGGATCATAGGTATGATTATTTGTTAGAAACGACCATTTATATACACGCTTTGAACGATCAATGCAAAGCAAAGCTCCACTGAGACGTCTTACCGACGGATTCCATTTGTACCTAAACCTAAAAAAACATTGAAAAAGTATATTATTCAATGAATAATGCACCAATTATGCATTTTATTGTTTATGTTCAGCTAAATTACCCAAATAACGATTATTATGTAATAAAATACCTATCAGAATTTTATGATGTACGTAAATGGGTTATTATAATGATTCATTGATAATAAAAACAATAACAGTGTTTTTATTACATTTATATAGCTGTTACTGAAATGTTTTATAAATTATAAACCTTCTAAAAATTATATTTTAATTTTCAGCGTAGTTTCTTTATAGAAAAATAAGAAATAAATTAATTCTCATTAGAACCAACCATTAGAGCTAGCAATTATGCTGTAGTTACGGAAGTACCTAAGTACTACCCTGTGCATTATTAGATATTTTATAATGAGGTACCTTATAACATATTTAATAATATTTAAGTAAGCGACCTTGTAAATAAATACCTACGTTTTATATTGACTATGATAGCGTTTTACGCTTTATGTTTAAAACTCATCTAAAATCTACATAGGAGAAGAATTTGTAAAACGATCATAATAATAAAATAAGCTTGAATAATAATAAAATATTTAACTTTCTGACATTTTTGTTGCAGTAAAACTACGAAATTAACAAGCAAACCATCATGCAGATAAAAAAGAAAACATTTACCAGTGATGGACATCCACGGATACCGTGGTATATCTGGCAGGGGTTGAGCTGAGGGTTGTGAGCAAGCCATGGCATCCACGGACGCAGCTGACGCCGCCGAGGCCGCTGAAGCCGCTGCTTGGTGGTAGAACTGGGCGGCCGCCGCCATGCTCGCAGAAGCAGCTGACACCGCCGCGCCTCCATTGTGCTGCCCAAGTGCGTAATTCACCATCGGATCACCGCCCACCGCTGTCGGATAGCGGCAACTTTTATCATCAGCAGACAAAGCTCCACCGGCCGAGAAGGGCACGGTACCTCCGAACTGCTGGTGATGAGACACGTATGGATACATCCTTGCCGGCGCTCCCGGCGATGCCGAAGACGAGGAGGACGAGCGCTGCGGGCTGCCAGCCCCCGGTGAGCCCGCTCCCAAGGCCGCTGCTCCCAGTCCGCCAGACAGCGAACTCGACAGCGACGTCGACAGCGACGACGACAACGAGGACGAAAGCGACGCCTCTACAGGCGACGCCCCAGCACCCGCGAACAAATTCTGGTGGTGGAACTGCTGATGGTACTTCGGAAGCATGCTATCGATGATGAACTTGGAACTCATCGCTCGGCGGCGACGCGGCGCGCGACGATCGCCTCGCGGGAGATGCGTTTATCGCCGGCGATTCGGATCGATTCTCGCGCGTGCACCTCTACTATGGCCGCGGATCGTTTATGACCCGCGTATGAGGCTCTACGACTCCGAATTCCCCGTCGTGGCGAGCGTTACCGCTGCCGCGCGCCGCGCTCGAGACGGCAAAACTTGCCACGTGCGTGTGAGCGGGACGCAGCGATAAAGTGGGGCGACCCGCCGGAACCCTCTCCGTCTCATTAAATCCTACCTGCGTGGCTTATATTAGAAAGAGATAAAAGCTATTCGCTAACGACCATTCTGACGGCCATTGTTCGTAATGGCGTCTGGTTCCGCGCTCCCCCGCACCGACGTCGTCTACGCCAATAGTGATCCGGTGCAGAACATTCACCACCAATCACAAACCATTCCGGCACTTCTAGCTGTCAAAGTGAATGGGTTTAGACCACAACACACAATTAAAAAATAATGTTTCGATTTTCATAACTTTCAATACTTCTTAAAAAACTGTCATTGCAGATTTTTGCCCTCTACAAAAGCCTACCATAAATATATTTAAAAATTTGTTAGTTGATCCGCCTAGGAGACTAAAATAAAACATAAAATTATTTTTTACATTAAAAATAAATCAATTGCATGGTAAGTTAAAGATGAATTAGTACCATTGATCTTTGTCATCTACAAAGATCAATGGTATCACACGTCATATAAATCTATGAATGATAATATCGTTTAATACAAAGGGACGAAGGTTAGAATTATTGGTGATAAAAAATTATTTGCTGATTTTTACGAAAACCTAACTCTAAATTCCTTAATACTGTTATTACTTATAACAATTTTTGTTATGTCACACAGGACAATAATCACCATTTAATTTTATCAAAATCATTGAAGATTGGTAATATTGTAAACCACAAGGAACACACATAAGTACAAAAGTTTTATAAGATAGGTAATCCATTTATAGACAGTTAAAGTTCAAAAAAAGTTCTAAACAAAGAAATAGGCATGAAACGTAAAAATACAAAACTGCGTAAAATAAGTGTTCATTTCTTCCAAATAATTTTCACCTCAATTTTTTCAAGCATGGGTGAAAATAAATTGTAAATACTTTTTATCGCAGCAAGAACATAATAATCACCATACCTGTTAGTAAATATTTCTTATAAGAATTTTATATGATCAGTACCTATTACAAAATACACCAGGAAATATTCAATTGAAAAATGGCACACTGTTGCACAACACCAGCCACGTGAACCAGCGAGTACGGTCGCTCTCTTTCCACAGTCTCGTCCTTTCTCTCTTACACTTTTCATTCATCCTCAGTCGACGTAACCACAGCGAGCACATGTGCAATAAGAATCTTTACGACTATTAAAATAAAACCTTTTATTGCCTGAGAAGTTTATTTATTTATTACACTTTTGATTGTTAGCTGTGTTTAGTGCATGGTTTTTATAGGCTTAAGTTGTCTTTTCAGCTTTATCAGGTCGGTGGTACGACGGTGTGGTAGTAGAGCATTGCATAACTATAGATTTTATGTTGTTACTGTGATGTATTTGTCGTAAACGTATGGAATTGCTGATACGGGCAGTTTGGGTCATTCTGCTGCTATAAACACAATTTTATTTATTAATTTTATAAAGAGGCGAACTAGGTTACAACTCGTTGATTGGTGCATAATTGGTAGTGGATTCTTATCTTTTTTAATTAGAATGGGGCTATTTGGATAATACTTGACTTAATTTTACAGATTTGAGTTTTAACTGTTTTACACCTGTAATTGCAGATTTTATTACACCGATTCATTTTATACTTATTCTACGTCAAAAATTATTTAACAAAATTATGTAATCGAACCATTTATTAGGTATATTAACCAACTTATATTAATATTTATACCTTGTAGTGGTGATTTTCTCTTACCTTTTGCAGCTTCGATTAAGGGGAGTGAAAGCTCCATAGCGACTTATAAGTCCTACAAGCAAAATTTTCATAATGGGTAGGTACTATAAGAGTGAGATATAGTTAATCAAGGGCTGAATACCAAAAACTATTTCAATAGGTACCATTAAATATATTATCTGAAACAATGATTCTATTTCATTTATTTGAGTAGGTACATACCTAAATACGTAAGTAAGTCAAAGTAATTTATTTAAAAATAACTAAAAAAGGTTTCCAATTATGTACTTACACTTCTTTTTCTCCACCGTCACGTTCTTACGTTACGTTGGTCTCTTTCGATTCCGAATCCAGTTAGATTCTGTTTAAGATCACTGTTTCTCAAACTTTAAATAAAAGTCTCACACTGAGCTCCTCTCAGTTAACACAATGTCATCTGCATTCGATTATAACTAGAAAGCATTCGCTGTTTGTATCCTAAATATTGGATGCGTAAGTCCGAAATCATTTGCAAAATAATTCCTTGTGACGAATTTCGATCTTTGCTTTGGTAGGTCATTTGATTCTTAATTAGGTACTTGTTTGCTTTATACTGACATGGCAATAGCCCTTTCAGAAACGAGTGTCAAAATAAATGTCAAACACTGAACTTACCTATTTGGTGTGTTGATGATGAAACTTTTCTAAGGGCTTATGTGGGAATTCCAAAACAATAATCTTCACCACAATCTTAGAAACTTTTAGAAAACACGTACAAGGCGAACACCATCAACCATTCGGCTAGAGCATTTCATAAAAAAACATCGTAAACATCAAAGCTAGTATCACGAACGAAAGATGATGCATTACCTATTTCGCCCTGTTTATGGCAAATGTAACATTATGCAAGCCGCAAAGTCCCAGGTGGGCGGAGCAAGTGTCCATCGTAAAAGATATCTCTGGTCTTCTGGACATTTACAACTAGCGCTTGCAAGATTTAACGAGCAGTTTATAGATGCAGAGCTTTTAAATTCGATATAAAGTTGCTTTGTCTCAATGAAACAACCGTAATAGTGACAAATGTGGTTTTTATTTTGAGTTATTGGGTCGTTCTGGTCATTTCGTTTCAATGTTGTGATGGCGGTGGATTTTGTTTCAGTTTGATGGGGCTTATTTGATCTTTGAGTTATGTTAGAGGTGGAGGAAGAGGCTTTTCACAAATACCTGGTTGGTGTTTGTTTTGCCGATAGTGTTTTGTTTTAGTTCGGTTGTTTTCTTTACCATTGTAATTTCTCTTTTGGTACAAGATCTATTGAATTTTGAAAGTGGAATACAGAAATCAAGACTTGAAGTAGGTTAGTTCTTATTGTGATAATCAGTCTTATAAGTAGAAAAAGTTCTTGGCTGTTTTCGTTTGTTAATAGCGAGTCATGCTTTATTCTGTCACCTCGTCTTAAATAAGACCAAATTTATAAGACCTCTGAAGCCCCAAGCTGCTCAAACAATAGCAGGCCAGGTTAGTGTGGTGATGTAGGCACGTGATGCGATGACTTACCCAGATTGTGTTTTCACCTGAAAAAGAAAAATAAAATGTAAGACTTTGGGCTCTTTGATTACTGAATTAGGTAGAGGTTATTCAAGTTAGATACTGAATTATTACGTACCCCTTTCCAAGCTAAAAATGGGTAGGACAATTAAATTTTTTTTTACAAAACATTAAGGATCATAAATATTGACATGTATTTTCTGCTTAATTGGGCAGAAAAATCAAATTTACTTTACGTATCGTACGTACCATTAAATATGATCTCCAAAGAAGTTCTTTTTAAAACTACCTTACCTAAAGGGTAAAGAAACTGTCCTAACTTACATTAAACAGATTTTTTGTATTTTGCTGATAGTCTATTTATTTTTACCAACTAAAACTTTCAAGAGGACAACCCATGGGTAGACCAGAGGGGTGAGTTTATTTGACGTTAGTAACGGGACGTCATCGTGACGTCTCCTTTTTCCATACAATTTGGAACACCGCCTTTATCGTGCGGACAGGGAGCTAGGCAAATCCCATACGAAAAGGAGACGTTACGTTTACGTCACGTTACTAACGTCAAAAAGACTCCCCCTCAGAGCCCTGAGTTCGGTATGACGATAGTATCGAGACGTCATCGTGATGTCTCAGTTTTGTATGGGATTTGCGTAGTACCATGTCTGCACGATAGAGGCGCTGTACAAAATCCAATAGAAAAGTGAGACGTCACGGTGACGTCTCGATACCATCGTTAAACCGAACTTAGGGCACAGACCTTACTTGTCCAAAGACTAAAAAAAATTAAAAAAAATTAAGATTAATTAAGATTAATTTAGATTAAAAAATAATGTTGTCTCCTTTGAGTTGTAAAAGGTAAATTCTTAAGAGGGCGCAACATGCGCCATTTTAAATTTTACCATAGCTGTACCGCATGAGAACAATAGAACTACCAAACGTCATACAACATTAGGTTCATTCACGGTTACACCGACTCAAGAGCCTTCTAATTCCAAACCGCGGTTCTTATTAATAAAATTATTATAAACGGGCCTCATTGTGACGCCATTCCGGTGTGCTCTGGGGGACTGCATCCTTTAGCGAGGGGAAGGGGGGATGAGGCGAAGCTGGAAAAATTGCACATAAATATTGAAGCTGCCACTTACACGTGCGCCCGCCGCCCGGCAGAAATATACGGTGGATAAGACCATAAGTATAGTAGGTACATGGTACTAGAATCATACATATTTTTTTGTAAAGAAAGGGTATAGAAAGTGTGGTCACCTTCCCGAAATCGTTTCCGAATACATTTACTTCGGGCAGATTCTGCAGTTAGGTAAAAACTATTTTATGAAGGAGGCTAAGAGGAGGATCCAGCTAATCTTGGCAGCGTTTGGGAAACTACGCCGAGCCTTCTCGTCATCCATACCGCAATGCTTGAAAATGTAAGTGTTCAATTGGTCCTACCCATCATGACCTACGGAGCTGAGACGAGGACACTGACGGTAGGGCTGGTCCACCAGTTCAAAGTTGCTTAGCGAGGTATGGAAAAAGCTATGCTCGGAGTTTCACTGAACGATAGGATTCGTAACAAAGGCATTCGTATAATTGGCCTAAGGCCGTTCTAATTACATAAATAAATAAATAAATTCGACAAGAACTAAAGTTATCGACAAAGTTCTAAGAATTAGCAAGCTGAAGTGGCAGTGAGCCGGCCATATCTCGAGAAGAACCGACAACCACAGGTAAACGTGTTCTTTAGAGGAGACCACGACTCGGCTAACGTAGCCGTGTCGTAGTCGGACGCCCTCCGGCCAGGTGGGATGATGACCTGCGAAAGGCTGCAGGCAGATGCTGGATGCAGCACGCTGAAGATAGGGCGCTAAGGCGTTCATTAGGGGAGGCCTATGTCCAGCAGTGGACTAACATAGGCTGTAGATGATGATTATAAAAGTTTTCGTTAGTAGTAAATGTCTATGCGTTGACATAAAATATCGTGTACTCTAGAACAAAATTTAGTGTAGTTTGGTTCTGGATGTGAAGATTGATTTTGGTCAAATTTGAGGCAGGCCATAGCGATGCCAGCTTACGACTTGGACGTAGTTCATATAGCGGAGCTAGAGAGCAAGATCCCAAGACCACTCTAAGAGTTTCACTTTGGTAGATAATATGTTATAAGTAAAATAAAGGCGAAGTAAGCGATTAACGAAGAAAATTACAATCAAATAATAGAAACAAATTAGAACTAGTGCATAATTTACAATTGAAACAATCAAGCTAACTGCAGACTGTTGCAAACAATCTGCAGGTAACTCAACTGATCCATACCTATCAAAACTAGTCGGAAGCGTGCCCAAGACGCTGGCTGCGTTCATTCAGTCATTCAATAAGAAGCCGTGGGAAAGAAAGTTTATGTAAGGAAACTGTCCCCTGTGATTGAAGATAAAATTATGAATTTTCATAGGTTGTCTATGAAAATGTAAAGTAACTTATATCATGTATGTATGGATGGATATAGGTCCATTCAGGCCATAAGGCTGTGGAATGCCCTACCAGAGTCTATTAGAAATTCAGTATACACCAGTTTTAAATGCATGTCAATGAGTTTCTGCTGTCAGAAAAGTGAATATTAGTGCATATTGTGTCTATATAATATATGTTTTGTTAGGTTTGTTTAAATTTATTTATTATTTGTATTTAAGTATTCAAAATGGTATGTTAATATCTATTTTACATTATCTTTAATACCCCTCTGCCTTTCTTAAATTCACATAACTCTCTCCATCCATAGGTTGCTTGGAAGAGATTGCTTCTGAGCGATAAGGCCGCCCGTTCTACTTGTCTTCTGTAATGTCTCCTTGTAATGTTATTTTATGGTGTACAATAAAGCATTTTTGTATTGTATTGAACATGGTTCACATGAAAAATGAACATTGTAGTGGAAACTAGCTTTTCATTTTAAGTTATGATGAATTTTCACAAAACTGTATGAAAATTTACGGCAAAATCCACTCTCGAAGCCCGACTTATAGTTTGAAAAGCTTATGAAATTTGAGGCTTTGATCAAACATTCAACATTAGGATTACATTTCTAAACGAAATCCATACTATGATATCTTCAGCGAGATGCGATCCCTCCTTCTTTTTCTTGTAGCAAATTTCGCAACAATCTCACTTATTATGCCACACAAATTTCCGCTCCCGCTTGGCTCTAGACGCGAAATTAAAATTTTCTACTTACCCCCCTTCTTGTATACGATACGACTGGAATGGCTTAATAAATATGGCTACTTAAGTTCTTTTGGTAGTAAGTTATCTGTAAGAAATTTGTTCCGATGGAAAATTCCCGAAATTGGAAGGCTTATGTAGTTACAAAAATTGTTTAAGTTGTAGGAGTCCATTTGTTTATAAAATGTCTTTAATACAAGGAACAACCTTTTGAGTAAATAAATTACACGACTCACTTGAATTAAAACATCAAACATATCAATAAATTACAAAAAATTCGAGTGACTTATTTAATGTTTAAGCTTAATACAGTTTACCTGATAGTTATATAATGTATAAAAAACAAAAAAAAAGGACATTAATCAATAGTAGAGCAAACTTTTTGTACCGCAGCGAAGCGTAGAAAGGAGATGTATAGTTAGAATCAAGAAAATAGGTTCCCCAAACAGTAAACTGAGCATCAGAACAAGCTTCGTAACGGACATTACAACGAAACAATATTTCCTAACTGTCCATTCCGAGGACCGGCACCGCAATATTATTCAAATAAAAACAATTTCAATTTGGGAACAAATTGAAACAGAGAGCACGCAGGGTGTTATTACATTTGGGCGAAGGTTAGCGGTAGATAGAGCGTGTAAAGTGTCTATAGAGCCTACCCTCCCTGCCCTCATTGCCTATAACACCAACATCGAGCTTTCAGCTCGCAGTAGACGGGCCACTAATACTTATAGTGGTGGCTACTTCGACAAAAGTCGCGCGACACTCTCGGCCACTAGCCAATACCACTCTCAGTGACTTGCGGCCCTCTTACGTGATACGATTATTTGATACGCATGCACCCGGTTTCCATTTTTCATCCATTAGCCATGTGTTAAAACACATGGCTAATGGAAGTTGGATGGATGAAAAGAGTTGAGTAGATCAAGCAATAGCACAACGAATACACGAAGAAGAATTATAGTATCACATTCTTTTTTGCTTGTCATGAATATAATAAGGTTATTTCTACTTTTAAGACCGCTGTTCTTATTCAATTCCTTTGCTTGCCCTTTTCAGCATAAAATATGATAATTTGGCCCAACAACCTCTTACTTATAAGCTCTCAATTTAGAATAAGTAAGTAGGCATACCGAAACCTAGATAAATTCTGATAACATGCCGTTTTTGTAAGAAATTCAGTGTTGGCATGAATCTGAAGTTAACTTCTCACTTTTGGCTTAGTTCCGAAATCCCCTACTACAACTTTTTTCTTTTATTTATTTAAAAGACCAACAGTTACAATAGATAGTATCAGTTTACAAATAGTTTAATAACAGCAATACAGCCCTTGCAGGTCAATAAAATAATTAGTTATGTTACAAAATCACATAATTTATGGAGACATACATAATAGCTTAGGAGCATCAAAAATCGCCTCCATGTAATCGTTTTTTTGGCGATTGACTCCGTTCGACCAGTTGACGTGACGGATTGCCACATGCAGATTTTAGTAATCCCCATAGAAATGGCTCGTCTGCTCCAACCTTAACACCAACATCGAGCTTTCCTCAAAAGCCTTCAAGAACGCCTCATATTTGGCGAGGTTTCGCTCTCAATACTCTCACGCGATGTTAAACGATTACTTAAAGTATGTGGGACATTTTTCTTCGTGTTTTGTCTTCTCATGTCGTTGAGGAATTGAGTCGTTGATCGATAGCGGGGTCTTTTCTTGTTCATATCGATGAGGGCTCTATTTTATTGTATCGGCACAGATTTTATAATACTAGGTATGGGCAATCATAGTAGATCAAATTCAAATACGTCATGCAGAAGGTAAGTTTCTCAAAAATAAATCGTATTTGAAGGAATGCGGTTGAACTATGGTATTTAAGTTATACTTAACCTGTGTAGAATGTAGAGTATACTCTATTATTTTTTATTTATTTTGTTCTATTTTGTTACATACCTGAAACAAAAGATAGTCATGGACTTTTACCTACACCATTGTAAACTATGCATTCAAATAACACATAAAGAAATGTGTTTCAAAAATTAATAGCCACTTCGAATTTAAGTCAAGCGTACAATATTAATTATATTTATTGTTATCGTTAATTTTAGTAATATTAATATGGTAACGAAAGCTTTGAATCCAACTTTAAAATCACGTAACAGCGACATCTATCTTGATGAAGGTGAACTACGTACGTAAAGGGTGTCCTCGCGCGGGACTCTACCTTGAACCACGTACTAAGAGCTCATTTGGTGAGCCCTCATTTTGAAATGAATACTTATAAATGCTGTCATGATATTTTTGGTCACGTTGAATATAATTAATTTAACGGTGAATAAGGCCACAGTTGCCGTTAATTATAAATATTTTAGGGTTGATATAAATAAAAAAAAATCGGCTTAGGTAGCGCCATCTCTGAGGTGGTGTTATGACTAATATCAAAAAGGATTGAAAAGTGCTGCACTTGGTAAAGTGCATGTGCGCCCCCTGCGAACGTTTTCGCAATGTTGCAACCCATAAAAAGTAACACTGAAAAGCTCTGTAGTGCAAAGCCAGCCTAAGCGTGAAAGTTTAGCAAAAATAAATGCCACTTCTGTAGAATTGATTTCAACTGAAATGCTTCTTTTTGACTTAACGAAGATGAACCTTTGATTTTTCTATCAAACCTGTGCATAAATTAGAATTGTTAGATATAAGAACCTAACAATAAACTAATTAATAAAACTAATTGCTTAAAAACGGTTTTTTTATTTAAATGTTATAATAGTCAAGTGTTATGCTAACTAACTGCCTAATTGCCTTGTACTTAGTTATAATAATTAACTTACAGGAATAAATTAAACTTATACCAATTTAAATATTTGTATTCAAATTAGTTTGAATAGCTTTTAACGTTTTAATTAGCAATAAATTAGAAAAATCGGCAAAATTAATTATCTTATTTCTAACATTAAATAGCATACGTTTGTTTAAATAATATTTTTTTAAATATTTTGAATAAAAAACTAGGATAAAAATTTAACAAAGTAGAGCTTTTGACTCTTCATAGAGGTAATATCTATGAAAATAAATAAATTACGAAATCTATTTACCAACAAAAGAAGCTCAACCAAAGGGACTAAAACGGACAAAAAAAAACAAAACAGAATATTGAAACAAAGTTATTGCAAATATACTGAAACACGTGAGCTTATAAGCTGCCTTATAGCATAATGAATGACTGAATAGCGGCGCTATTCTCACGTCTTTCTCTTATTTATAGCATAGCACCCTGCTCCATAATGATAAATTTTTGGACTTGATACATTTTTTTTTCACATGCCACGTTTTAGAATGTTTATCACGTAAATTTTCCGCTTGAAAGGGAAATCCTTATTGTCATTCCGTACGCACGATTCGTTTCCTCACGAACACGTGTTTCTGTATACATATTTATATACATGCAAGTATTTATTTCTGGCACGCAATTTTGGCTTTGAATTCCAAAATTGCGTAGTTTTTTGTGAGCGAGGGTTATCTATAGTGACTCAATCGTATTGAGTTTATTGGGGTTAGGCACGTTAGAAGTTGTTCTATTCTGGTTAAGATTTATTTGTGTACGTTTTGAATTTGTTGGAACTACGTATGAACATGCTAAGACGCCACTCATCTTCATGTAATTTGTTAACAGTTTAAAAGTTTTGAGAACCGAAGTATACCTTACCTATAATCCAGGGTGACAAATTAAGACGCGTTGAGACCAAAAAAGTTGTGTTTTAAACTAAAAACGCCTTATATTTTTACCACACTGAATTTTTCAACGCATCAATACTACTTAATAAATTTTGTGAACTCATAGACTCACCTAAGCCTCTTATTGCCCAAGGAATAATTATAATACGTAGGTAGTTATGACGTCAAGCCTGTACCTAGCTTTGAATATAGCCGGATATAGTAAATAAGACGAGTTTTAATATGTAGAATCGTTGAAAATAATTAATTCAGCAGCAGATGATTAACAAGACACGTTATGCAAGCACTTGGAAGATATTTTGAATGCTATTTGCATAGGAGAAGCCAGCGCCAACTCTGCAAAGTTTACTCATGGAATTCAATTCTGGTTTACTCAGGATGTATGTAACTGCAGTCTACAGTCTAAGCTTGCAGTGTTCTGTAGGTATCTACAGCGTCCGGTAGAATCGATAACAGGGACCTTATAAACAAGTGGCAGAGCAATTTAAGTTTAAGCTACTCACAGTCATAACATTCTGAAAACATTATTAGAAATATTAATCTAAGCTCTCTTTAATAAAGATTAAAATGGAATACAGCGGATGTCCTCATTTTGTAAAGCTAATTATACACTTAACTCGCTCTGGCTCTGTTGCGAAAGTGACTAGACTTGGACGTTACGCCGCCTTCTCCCGAATTACGTATACGACATTGACTAAAATGATAGCAAGAATATTCCACGAATATCATGGAAACCAAAGTCTGGCTATCGAATGTTGAGACTGGAAATATTTATTTTAAATGGCTCTATATTTAAATGACAACATGAATTCTGTAAAACAAATTATCGATGATTTGGTTTTGTGGTGATCTTGTTTTACCATTTTGTAAGCCCGAAATTGGAGAAAACGCGGAGTTAAATATGAAGTGCGTGCGATAAAAAACACTGGGCATAGCGCTATTTCAGTTTCAACTCTCAGTAGCCAGACTCTGTAAAATAAATAGTGTCTGGCATTTTAATTTATGGTAAAAACCCTATGTGCCCCAAAAGCTTCGATTACCGACCTCAGTGGTGCAGCAGGTGAAGGTCCGCCAGCGATACAGGAGGGTACGGGTTCAATTCTCACCTCCAGACAAATATTTTTCGATCTGCAGGTGTTGTTTCGAGAATACTGGGTGTTTTCTAAGTTTAGAAAAAAAAAATTATATATATTAGGTCCTTACATATGAAATTGGCGTTTTTCGTACTAGCCACTTTAATCACAAATTTCTCCTCTTTGGTAAGGAATTCCAAATTCAAATTTGTACAGCTATAGACTCATGTATTTGTGCTTCGATGATCGTCATTCATTTGTTTTTTTTCTTCTGTTTTTTTTTCTGTTTGCGTCACTCATTTTACAAAATGGAAAACTTAAAATATCGCATTATTTACGAGTACGAGTTCCGCCGTGGCACTAGTGCTGCGGAAACAACTCGAAGGGTGAATGATGTGTATGGCGGTCGTGTTGCAAAAGAAAACACAGTTCGTTTTTGGTTCCAACGTTTTCGTTCTGGAAATTTTGACCTGCAGAACAAGCCCCGTGGACGGCCTGAGACTCAAGTTGATAATGAAGAGTTGAAGGCTATTGTGGAAGCGGATCCATCGCAAACCACGTCCGAGTTAGCTGCAGGCTGCGATATTAGTGATAAAACTGTTTTAATTCACTTGAAGCAAATTGGGAGATTAAAAAGCTTGAAAGGTGGGTACCTCACGAATTGACTGAAGCAAACCGGCAAACGCGCGTCGACTGCTGCGTTACATTACTAAACCGGCACAATAATGAAGGTATTTTAAACCAAATCATTACCTGTGATGAAAAATGGGTTCTTTACGATAATCGGAAGCGCTCAGCGCAATGGTTGGATCCTGGCCAGCCAGCCAAATCCTGCCCCAAGCGAAAATTAACCCCAAAAAAGTTACTTGTAAGCGTTTGGTGGACTAGTGCCGGTATTGTTCATTACAGTTTTCTCAAATCTGGCCAGACTATTACGGCTGATGTCTATTGTCAGCAATTGCAAACCATGATGGAAAAGCTAGCGGCTAAACAACCTAGGCTGGTCAATCGCTCCACGCCACTGCTGCTTCACGACAACGCTAGACCACACACTGCGCAACAGACGGCTACTAAATTAGAAGAGCTTCAATTGGAAAGTCTAAGACATCCTCCGTACTCCCCGGACCTTGCTCCAACAGATTACCATTTTTTTCGAAATTTGGATAACTTCTTGCAAGGGAAAAAATTCAACTCCGATGGGGCAGTCCAAATCGCCTTCAAAGATTTTATTGATTCCCGTCCGACTGGTTTTTTTAGTAAAGGGATCAATGAACTACCTATAAGATGGCAAAAGTGCATAGAAAATAATGGTTCATACTTTGATTAATTAAATATATTATATTAAAAAATATTCGACTTTTTGTTCCTCCTATACAAAACGCCAATTTCATATGTAAGGACCTAATATATTGATAGATCTTTTAAAGATAGATCTATGTAATGTATTATGTAGGTATATCAGTTATATAGTACCCATAATACAATGCTGTGTAAATTCACAATGCTAATATGAATTAACCAGCATTATTTTGCTTATAGTGTTCAATTAAATAATTCAAAATATTGCACTTTAAAAACTGTACTAATTTAAATCTTACCAAGAGCAAAAGAGAATTAACTAAAATATTTTGTTAGTTGCATAACGCATAGATGATAACACGTTAAAAAAATAATTAATTTAAGTTATTAAATAAAAAACAGATTTTTATAACTAATGCTTGACAGGTTTTTCATAAAGTATTTATAAATCCGGCTAGGAAACCTTACCTGGCGTATAAACAAGGGCGACTTGGAGACATTACAATGTTGCAGATATAAAATTTTCTCGTAACTGGTCGGTAATTACACTAACGGATCAATTTTACGATGTTTTTTCTACGTTTTTACCTTATAACAAACTAGCAAATGCTATTATCTTTTAAGTGAATAAATAGACATTTCTCGCTATTGTTGTCTTTTTTCTGTAGACAGTGTAAAAGTGGCTAGTAAATTTTTGTGCCCTTAAAAGTTAGTTCATATTTATTAAAATCACGATAAAAAGTAATTCTCAAGAAAAAAACCATATCACTGAATCGCCATTGGTTTTAATTATGTAGCGAAAGCGAGCTTCAAGCGGTGGACTGGCGGGAAACTGCACCAGGTAGAACAAAATGGGGTCTTTTTGTATCGGAGGCCAAAGGTCATGGACAGAATGTTCAAGACTCACTTTAGGTCGCTGAGCCATAGAAGTAAGTACCGTGTACCAAGTAAACTTTCAATCAAAATCCATAATAATCTTACATCAAGTTCGATATTTTGAAAGGATCAGTCGTGACATTGGATTCAAAATATATTTCATCAGCCAAAAAAAACTTAAAAAAAGGAATATGCATTCCTTAAATATTTATAAGGAATGCATATAAGGGTATAAAAAAATTATGAATATAAAACAGAATTTACCTACATACACAAATTTACTTGTTTTGATCTCCACGATGCTCAATCTGATAGCAACAATGTCGAGACTTTCTAAGGCAGATATTACACGTAATAGGGGCGCATGTTTGTCACCCCTTGCAGACAGGGGTTGCAGACTGGGGTGGCGCATTGTATTGCAAATACTGGCGGACCCCAAAGATGGGGCTACTGTATTTTGCTACACAGCTAGCTAGCTAGTTCACCTTTTGGCAACTAGATGGTGTATTTGCAAAAAAAGAAAAACAAAGCATAACATCATTGATTCACCTAAAATTGTAACGAGTACAGTTGGTTTACGTGAATAGATGAGTCATCGAGAGATAATAATGTTCCGAATTAATTTTTATAAGTATGCAAATCTTTACTGCCTTTGCCTTCTGTCGACTATTAATATCTCCTGCCTGACCCTATAATATTTATCTACAACAAAACTCCTAGTGAGTTGCAAAAATTACCAGTAAATAAATTCAAACAAATTGTCAAAACCTTCTTGTGTAAAAAGGCCTACTATAAAATATCTGATTATCTAGAGGATAAAAAAGCTTGGGACGGGATTTGCTCCAACTCGAAAAATAACAACTAACAGGCTAAAGGTTTCTTCGTCGCTTCTTTACTTTAGTCTACATACCGAAGCGACTGAAATCAAAAATATCACTTTATTTCCGTGTCAGTGTTTAATTATTAAGAATTTGCCCTTTTCTAAGTGTACATTTATTGTATTTATGGAAATAAAGAGTTTTTGACTTTGACTATGCCTTACATAATCTAGAGCAACCGGGTTTACTCTCTGGATTCTTACGAAAGTACCTATACAAAAAATTAAAAATCTTATCTACCTATCTATACTTGAACGGGTTTAATATCCTGATTGCTTGAAAACGAATTGTCTTAGGTTTGTAACAATGGAGTACTCAGGTATAATACCGTAATAGCGTAGGTAACAGTTTATTCTCGTACAATAGAAACTGTTTCTTTCGTAAAAGGTTTGAATTTTGTTTTTATTCTTTTGACTATTGTGGTAGATTTGTGACAAAAATGTAATAATATTAAGTTTTGAGCATTATTTTGTTAGTGCAAACTTTTGTAAATATTTATCTGTATGTAGGTACCTATTTTGATGGTCAAACCTGACACAATGTCATTTGGTAGTGCAATAGAATAACTTTAACCAATCATCTCATAACTATCATTTATTGAAATTATAAAATGTTTTTAATAATATAGTGCGTAACCCCTCACACTCAGGGTAATTTATAAGCTAACGGCGCTAGAGTCCGAAGGAAGTCCCAAAGTTTTTCAACTCCTACGTCACTTGATCTCGTGGTGTAGTTGGTTAGCACATTCCCGTACTGAGGGAAGGATGCGGGTCCCGTCAAGTCCCGTCGAAGTCAAAAAAAAATTTGGTATATTATTAGATTTCTTATATAATATTGTTATACACTGAAATAACCGATTCGGTCACGAGACCTTGGCTGTCGCTGCGTAAGAATCGACTCCACTAACTCAGCCTGGGATATCATAAGAGCCAACTAAGGGAACCTATCAAAGGAAGGGCAGCAGCTTCTTTCTGTGTATTTTAACACCTCCACTACGCCAGGGGTGATTATGGCAAAACTTTGTGGAAGCATGTTCAGCAGTCAACGTACATTATTAACTTGCAGCATTTCATTCGATTTAAGAATAATGAAAACTTTTATAGTGCAACAAAATGCTGTGCTAAAATAGTAAAGCATAATATAGAGCGTTTTTTAACAAATTTGGCGCTATAATGAATTAATTCTTGCAGCGATGAATTCGTTTTGTTGCCTGACTTGTGACAATTTTAACGGATAAAAATGGACTCCAAAACATATCCCATTATGCTGAAATATAAATTATTGACTTGTCTGTATAACAAAACTCGAAAGTTCATTAAACTTACTACTTCTCTACAACTTGACTTCAAATTATTTTGTTTACAAGTTGAAAGGACGGAAACTTATTTATTGCAAATATATTCGCGACATATTTAGGTTTTATTGCAACGTAAATTAACTTAAGTCTCCATAAAAGCTTATCAGCTCGTAAATGCATAATTTAATGACGATTTGATTGAGTGCTACGTATAATAGAAAGTTATATTTAATTTAACGCAATTAATATGTGATTAAAAATACATAAAACTTAGAATTTTCGTGGTCTTCGTAAATAGATGTTCGGAAATAATGAATAAATGTCAATGTTTGAGAATTACCTGATTAGAAACCTGTAATACAAAGTAATAAAATATATGGTACTAACACCCCTATGTAATATCAGTTACCACAAGTTTCGAATACAAAGTTGCTAACGACATGTGAACATTGTCCAAGTACCAATACTACTCAGTTCCACTGCACTATCGGGGACAATGAAAGAAAATTGCACAAATAACAATAAAACCATAAGACTATCGTTCAACCCTTTGAGGTGTAATAAATTCTTGAAATTTTCAATCATATTGCTTGAAAATAAGGTTTATTTTACAAGGTTAGTGGTAAAGGTGTTGTAAAACATAGCTGTAAAGGTAATTAAACAACAAAAGATAAGTCGAGGCGATGATTGTCGACAGGTATTGAGGGCTGACATCAACAATTCAGTTTGTACTTGGTTGCACAAGTGAACGGAATTATTTAGAAATATTTTGATTAATTTTGTGTGAAGTGATATTGAGACATTGGGTTCTAATAGTTTCAGCCTTTTTAGTTTATAGTAACAAAAACTAGTTTATAAAGTCTGGTTTAGTTAACTAGCGGTTACCTATCGATGGAGTTGTCTGTATTTTTGTAAGTAGGTACAGCACCTACTTTAAAAAATTCAGAATGCCGTTCCAAATATTCAACTTCAACTCGGTAATAAATCAGATTTTGATATTTTTATACTTATGTAGCTCATTAGTAGGTTTAAAAAATGTCTTAAAATTGACGTTAAATAGCCAAAACGATCTCTAGATTAGCTATTGGTAATGGCTCTATGAATCCTACATACGAATTACAAAATTAATTTGGTTCTTATCAAACTCTAAATCACAGGACATTGTAAATTATCCATTCCAGCGCTATAAATCTTTTGAAATGATTTGTGTCACACAAGGCGCCTTTCAATTAACTTATAGATATAAAACTCGGAGCGGACTCTGCTACATTATGACACGATAACCGTCCATTTTACTGTCTAAAAATAAATTCTACGGTCATTCACAGGAATCACAGGTCAAGTCAAACATGTGTGTGTTCCGAATTGTTAATTTCAACTCTAACATATTCGCTCAAGGTTGGTAATTCAAATATAGCGTCTACCTCAGATATTTGCAGTACATACGCCTGCCTAATAATATTGCTGCCAAATAATATTGTCAGTACCTAGTGGCAGATTATGCCATGCAAATGAACGATTCGTTATAGATTATCGTGGATAATAATCACGTGAAATAGAACCTGACGGTTGCATTTGAATCGATGTTGATGTTTTTGAGAACTACCCTAAAGGAATAAATTTAACAGAATTGTACAGAATACATTGTGCAATCGTGCAGTTTTTAAATCTGGAACGTGCAGTTTTTGATTAAAAACAAACAGACCTGGTGCAGTTCTTTTTTGCTTAGGGAGTGTCCTGTTATTTGGCCCCACCCGGAAAACGCCTCGTTGCGACGCCATGACAATGTTCTTGAGGCAGGTCATCTCATCATTCATTTGAGACGGATGGGGCAATGGTAAGACCCTACTGTAGCGTTTGTGTTCATACCGGCAGTGTTGTAGTAGATTTGAGGTTATTTTGTTGAATTTAGGAGTCATTTTAATGGATTTATTTTTTTATATTTATTAAATATAAACTATAAAATCCAAGGATTTTTATTCTGAAAATGATTTTAATATATCCTAACTGCCACAATTTCGTAAACTGCTCCAAAAATTTTAGAAAACTTTGATCATAATTCCTGCATATTTAGCGAGATAACCCCAGTAATAATGGGCTTTGTTCAAGTCACATTAAGTGAAAACTTAGCCTTAGGTAGCAAATTTTCTCATTACTAGTTTTCCCATTCGCAATGTCGATGGTGGAAACCAATTTAAAGTTTTCGTCCGACTGGTTGGAAAGCTTTTGAAGTTCATCTGTGCCCGGGTTCACTGGGTTTTTTACTTTTTATAGCCAGCCCTTTACGATCGGCCATGATGCGAAAGGCTGGGTACTGGCGGCAATCATATTTTATTACTAAAGAGTTTTTGAGCTAAGTCGCGAATTCCGTATATTTTATAACCTGCGTTTAGCGATAGGAGAAGATGAGGTAACGAGGTACTTTCAAAACTAGAATGCTTATTATTTTCTGCTTTAGTATCCATTGTTTGAATGTCACTGTAGACAATAATAAAGCTTTCTGTGTACCTATTTCTATCCGGTAGGTATTGCAGGCTAAATATTTTAATCATAATCACACTGAATTGAATGAATTCATTGAACAAAGCGCTGTTTGCGACGAATAGCAACAATAAATTGCAAAAGTGAGTCAATAAATCTTTCAATTGAGATCCTGAGTAAATAATGAAGCGAAGTTCACTGGTTTGGATCGCAATGAGACAAATTCAGCAGTAAAACATTTATTTTACGGCAATGTCTACTCCATTGTCTATGCTTGATTCGGTTATATCATTTTGACATTTACAGTGACGTTCATCGATAGGTTACCCCCTGATGCTTAAAGTTAATATCTATATAGAAATATTTTCAATACTATGAAGACAGCAAACTGTTTTATAAAGAAAACACTTAGTTATAAACTCTTTAGTAACCTTAATATTTTATTGATAAAACCAGAACTAATGTAATTACGCGAGACTTGGAACCCGTCGCCGATCTATGAATGCCACTGTACCTAGTTTATGTTATTAGTTAATTATGTAATGTTGCAGTTAGATGTTACAAAAAATCCTATCTGAAAATCGTAATCGTATCGTAAGTAATTGTTTTATTCAAAATGTAGCTTTTTTTCTATTCTACATACTCACAAAACTTTATTGCAATTTTTGGAAGTTCTATTTTTTGGTAGTAGCCACGAAACCCTGTAAAACATATGGTTTTCGTCGGCAGGTACAAAATGCCTCGGCATTAAGCCCACCCTTTGTACCTTAAAGTGCAATAAAGTGTTAAAATAAATAAATAAACCCTCATGTGCTCAAGGCATCAGTCTGGACCTTACCTACCTAATCATGAAATTGTATAAGATCAAAAATAATTTAATAAGACTGTAAGTGCACCGTAATGTATTCATTTTTTATTTTATTTGGATTCAAGACCATTCATAAGGTATTCAGCCAGTTTTTCGTAGGTACGCTGATCATCTTTTAAGTAAGGTAATCAATGATCAATTCTCCTGATAACGTCAATTCTGAGTATGTATAATAAAATATATGTCGAAGATGCGATAGACACCACTATCGTCGTGATCATGATCATCTTCATAAAATAGGACCAATGAGCATCAGTGTGGTTTTTTCAGGAAAGCACTGGAAGGGGTTACTCGGTACACCGATCGTTATTGTCTGATCTAATTCAGTACATGAAATATTCGTAGCAATGTACCTACTCTCGTTGGAAATAACTGATGGTCACAAAGATGAGATTAAACCCAAAATAATAATTGAGAAATGCCGTCAGGTTTGTGACACTTTCTCCAAACACAGCCTTGTCTTGGTTACCGTCATTGACTCAAATTCAAGGCTGCTGCCAAAAAGTACTTTTGTATTACCCGAAAGCTACCCACCATCTACCAACCATCAAACCTCATTGCATCACAAACTAAATTCGCGCAAGCAAACAGCATTGACAACAAGGCTTGACATCTCCTTAGATCGAAGAGTATAGAGGATAGTTGTCGCCTAAAAGGCTAAATTCCTTCATCCGCAAATTATTCTGACAGTCTAGAAACGTCAATCTGCGACATATATAATATAGTGTTGTAATACGCAGGTGTAGTCTATCAGTTATCTACAGTATCCATACATAACACAAGCTCTGCTTAGCTTGAGATGATTCTGTGTGAATGGTCCAGTATTATTTATTTATTTATTTAATTCGGCAAGTGAAGGAACGAAATAACAGAGTTTTACTAGTTCTAATTTCTTTATATTATTTGATTGTAATATTTTTTTATATTAAAAATTGTTTTAGTATACATATATCTGCTCATTGATTAGTTACTCAGCTTACAAATAATTGGCTGTTAATATCCGTTTTGCCAACATGTAGATACGGCAAAACTATATTATTTGGGAGATATTTTAATAAGTAAAGCACCAAAAAACATAATACCACCAATACCGTTAGCCATAGGTAAGTTACTTAAAAAACAGTAACTAAACATGTGCATTGAAGCATAAAAACAGCAAATTTGAATATACCCAAACCGGTTACATACATTTAGACAGCTGCATACACGACATAAAGGGGAGATGGTCAGATATCAGATCAGGTAAATAAGTACCTACAAGCTTCACGGCTGATTAACTAGAAGAATAATTGTCCACATTTACATAATAAGGAATCGCAGTTTGGGTAGCTAACAACTCTACGAACTGAAGTTTGACCGGGAATAAATCGGCTATAACAAGCACTAATGAAAAATATGTTGTTGGCATTCAAGCAATAAAGAACCATAACCTAGATAATCAAGGTTGAAAACTGAAAGCAATCATTTTTAATTCTAAATTCAATCATGAGGCAGCAGAATTCGCTTAACATTAAGAGTAATCAAAACACGAGCCGTACTGAACCTAAACTCGATAAAGATTAGGTTTGTTTTCATTTGAGAGGATGTTGTAGAAGAAAATTTGGATCGGGATCGGAACAATGTGGGCCCGCCCGGTTCACCCATTTATTTATTCATAAGCAGACATGGGTGTAGCACGTGCACGAAACTACCGAACGGGTTAAAAAAATGATATAGCACGAACATGCTATCTGTACACCAGGGAGTTAAGGATACAATTTACGTTTTTTTTTGGCATACCTTCATTATTTATATATGATATTATTATTTAGTTTTATATTGAAAAAAAATCATGTAATAATTATAGGAATAAGATAAAAGTAGAATAACTGCGTGGAGCGCAACTAAATATTGATGTGATATTTAGTTATTTTTTTGTGATATTTTGTCCAACAAGGTTAAGCCAGATATATGTTTTTAAAAAATATGTAAAGTCAGTTTTTTACAACCAAGGCAAAACGCATAGTATGTATGTTGATAAATATTCTAAAAGTTCTTTTTTCAGTATTGTGTAGAACAAATTAATTATTTTTTTATCTAGAAGAATACTTATAAAATTTTATTATTTGAATGAAAAAAACATGAACCTGATAATTTGAATTCTTGTCATTATTTAGTTCAATAATGAACATTGGCAAGAATACTCAAGTCTTAACACAACCTATCAAATTGTGATTTCCAACAATTTGTAAACAAGACAACTTTTGCTCTACATTTCAAGCGATCGCATTTCTAATTACTTAGCCTACATCCGTAAACCGTCGATTAACTATAATTAGAAAAGTTTAAACTACCGGTTAAACGAGACGTAGATACGTACGTAGGGATTAATGTTAATCAGTTTACTTTTAATTTGGATCGTGCTATGAAACAACCATTAGTGTTCTACCCGAATTATAACTTTCTAGACGACTTATACCTACCTTTTGGTAACTTTAAAAGAGCCCAGAAGCGAGTTCTCACCGGCCGCTTTGCTTCGCTTCTTAAACGCTTAAAACAGAACCCCATTTATTTCATCATGTTCAGATAAATAATAATTATTTATTTTAAATCAAGCACTTCCTAAACTTATCATAACTAACAAATAATTAATTTTATTCTAAGTATTTTGGCTTGGCTTCTAGTTTAGAGTTACAACACTTCAACTAACACACAACTGGTTAGACTTGTGTCGTAGGTGACGCATTCTTTCTTAAATAGTACGTACTTATTAAATTAGCCATAAGTCAATGGTGCGAATAAAATAATAATAAAAACGATAAAATCAACGCACTAAATAATTAAATTGCTTGTGTGTAGTCAATGCTAACAAAATAGGTCTATCACTTATATCATTATTTTGTTTTGGGATTTTATCCTTTATATCCGAGCTAATATAATGATATTAGCACGGCTGTAAAGTATATAATCTGAGGGCGGAATTTACCAACAGTATTACGACACAAAATTCCCTCTTTTACAAAGTAATCAAGTGTCAGAAATATAATCAGCATTCAACACTATCTGCTAAACTTTCCCCATTCGGGAGATCTAAAAATTAAGATCCCAAGGGGATTGAAACGGCAGAATTTAGCGAAAATTCTCGAAGCAAAGACACCAATTTACATAGGAATTTCAATTAACAGAATTTATAGAATAAAGTTAATGAAAGTCATATTCTTAGGCCATAGAAATTGCATATTCAACGAAGTAAATTAATTTGTATTATTACTTTATTCAACACGTTGGTAACGTGTTTAAGTGAATTAGATTTTAAAGTACTTATCCATAAATTTATAAGTTACTTTAAGAAGTTAAGGGTAATAAAATCAACAGAAAAAAATAATAACGTAATTTTTCGCATTGCTGACAAAAAATAATTAAAGTTTATTTTGAGTATTAAGAAAACTGTCTAGAAGAACGACATAAATTCAATGCAAAATTACTTAATTCTTTAGCAACTTTTAACTTATTACTTCATTAATCGCACAAGTCTCATAAAATAGTCTGTTACCGAATATATGCGCACACATAAAAGGAGGTTTTAATTAAAAGAGGCTACCTGTCCATTTATTAACGACATTACTGGTGTTCACCATATTTGGGCGACATAAGCGTGCCTATTCCATTGCATTTTCTACTAGAAACCTACACAGTTTGCCGGTGGATTTGCTTGTTTTATGTAGAGTATTTATAAACTTGGCTTGATCGTAGAATAGGGTAAATAAGATCTATAACTTTTCTATTGTCTAAAATATATTAATTACCTATTATAATATTATCTAGTACTCGAGAAGTATATCACTCATCTATTAGGTTTGTCTAAACGACGTAAGATAATTTTTTATGTCTGTGTATGCATAAAAATCTTTTTAATTTTAAAGTAGTTATAACTTCAAATAAAAATTACATACAGTAGGCCAATAGTCCATACAAAATGACTTATTGAAATAAAACCCATCGACCAGTTAACCTTTCAACCCTAAAATTACGTCGAGCAATCGATAAGTTCCAAAATGATCGACCAAGCACTGCTATTATCTCTAACTTAATTTCACAACCTAGGGTTGGGACATTATCGACCGTTACTTGTAGTGTTTATGTCTGGCCCATAAAAGTCATTTTAGCAACATTTATGGTAGGTAAAATGTACTTTATCCGACAAATGCTGTGAATAATAATAATTCAAGTAGATTCAAATTGCTCTAAGTAGTTCGCCTACACCGAGTCAACCCCAATTTAAGTTTGTGCTAAGTTTGAAATTGTACTGGCGCGAGGAAATTACTGTGGAATCCTGAAGGTTTATTATAAAACTCACCAAATAGAACGCATCAGCTCGTGCTTTCAATTGTTTACATACCTTCTGAAACAAGGTTTCAAAGTCTAGACTAGATAAACTGTCAACGCCTTAAAAGCGTAGAAAATAATAGCGTCCAACCGTTGGCCTCTAAATCTTCAATTCGCGCTTGTTTTTTTACGGTTGTTTTGCATATTAATAATCAAAGGCTTTCATTAATAATATGTTATCTTATCTATCGTATGTTATCTTTATGAAAGATTATCATTTTGATAAAAGCGTTACTTTTAAAGTTTCCGTAACCAAAGGGGAACAACCGGCCTCTATTCCAAGTGATTCCCTTCGAACTTTAGGGCCCCGCTGTCAGTATGTGTGTGTCTGTTTTTCACAGTCATATTTGAGCTTGCATTATACGTTATTTAACACAATTAAATATTCTCTTAAATAATTACGTGAATATTTAATTGCACAGATGCTTTTGGAGTTTTAAAATGCCTATTAATTTATATTAATAGGCATTTTAAAACTCCAAAAGTATCTGTGCAGATTTTTCTCAACACAGCACAAACAGCGCAAAATGCCGCCATTTGTAAGCGGTCAGCCACTTCTCTCGTTGCTTGTACAAGGGGTGAGGCAGCCCTGGTCAGCGTCATATTGCTGTGACAGCTTTAAAATATACTAACTCTAAGCTGCAGACTTTGTTATTATATACCTACTAGTAGAATTTAATGTACAAGCAAATATGTACGTGTTTAAAGTGAACTTAGTCTGAGATATTTTATTGGTACTCGTAGTAAATAGAAGGTAAATAATCAGAGAAAAGTATTATCAGCAATTAAAATGCTGAAAATTTTGGCAGGGGCCCTATTCTGCTAAATGAATCACTTCACTAATGACAGTGGCATCGTCACAGAATTACACGTTTGGTATGAAAGAAATGATGATGAATACAGATGGAGGGACGCACGTCAAAGTATCAAGTATGAAACTATTAATCTATCTCTTCATGCAAATAGCACCGCACGCACTTTCTGGAGTTTCATAAATCTAAGGATTCTACGTGAAGAATCTGCGACAATACCATTGTCATAGTGTAGCAATTTTATAGCAGAATTGGGCCCCTGGTGGATTTCTGACCGCATTGGAGGTGTTAAAATGCACCGCAGAAAGCTACTGTCATTCCTCTGGCAGGTTCCCTTAGTCGATTGTTACAACATCCACGGGCTGAGATGGAGGTGTCTATTTTTACATCGCAACCACCACGGCAGAAAAAAAGTCTACATAAAATTATATCTATTGGTAAAAAAAAGGAAAAACATTTAAAATTATATGAGAACTTGGGAATCTCATAAGATTCATAAGTTACGTGCTTATGTGACTGTTAGTTACAACTTTGTTAACCGACGAAGATCTACGGAAAAATAGGACAAGTTTTTAGCATATTAGAATTAAAACCACATTAATTTCCGATTAACGTACATAGAATAGCTTAATAATCATCTGAATGTTATTATAAACTATGCAAACAACTTTCTAAGCTGTTGATCAAATTAATTTAGAGGCTTTTAAATGTACCTTTATTAACAAAGAAAATTACAATCAAACAATATAAACCAATTATTAGAATTAGTATTTACAATTGATACAATTGAGCTAACTGCAGTCTGTTGCAAACACGCTACATAGCTTTTAAATTGAAAAACTTAAAATAATTACTAAAATAACACATCGTCATGATCAGCCCGTATACTTCCAACTGCTAAACATAGGCCTCCTTCAAACGACACCACGAATAGCGGTCCTGAGCCGCCGCCATCCATCGACTCCCTGCGACCGGTACAATATCGTTGGTCAAAATAACACAAAAGTAGAAAAAAATCAAACAGTTATTTTACGAATAGCAAGGTTGACAGGAATTGAGACTTGTTTGTATTACGTTTCTTATAGCTACCTATACTTCGTCCACGCATTTATTTTCTTTGACTTAATGAAAGAATACAATTTTTCATTTACACGTAATCTGTCAGATCTCGTTAGTCGATATTTTTCAAGCCAATAGATTTGCATTACTATTCTTAAAAAGAAGCAGAGTCTATAAAATATCGCATTCTATCAACCGGCCAAAGAAAATAAATGCGTGGACGGAGCATAGAGCTTTTTGCTGCTCATTTAAATCGAAACTTCGAACAAAAACACTTTACTTTGCTATGCTTCGCGAGAGTGCTAAGCTCGTTTGATTTCGACTGAGTTGAGAACAAGAAATAGACAAAAACGTGTACAACTATATGCATTTTCAAACCTATTCCCCTTAAGCGTTATCGTAAAAATCTTTCTGAAATTGCGAGAGAATCGAAAACTTTCTTACTTGATATCATCACATCTTAGCTCCTTGAAGAGTCGTCGTGCCGTGAGTTGACGTGACCCATTTTTTCGTTTTTGTGTCGCCTTGCATCTCTGAGTAAATTCTGGGTCAATTCAATGCAGTCCATGTCGTGCGAGTGACTAATCGACAAATGCTTTGACGAATTTCTTTACCCAAAAAATGTCTCGTCTTTTAATTTATTACGCAATAAGGAAGTGTCCATATTTTGACGAAAGGGTTGAATGGTTTATTGTCTTTTTGTGAGTCTTTGTCGTTTTGTTCGCTTTTTGTTGGAGAACTTTTGTCTGTGTCAGTCTTTTATTATTTGTTTTCGTAATTTTTGAAGTGTTTTGTAAGACAATGTTGACTTCCGCAGTCAAAAAGACAGTAGCAGAAGCACATTTATATTTTTTAAAACCCATCTTAATGGCATATTAATGTCAAACTGTTTTATTAGGTCCTTACATATGAAATTGGCGTTTTGTATGGGAGGAACAAAAAGTCGAATATTTTTTAATATAATATATTTAATTAATCAAAGTATGAACCATTATTTTCTATGCACTTTTGCCATCTTATAGGTAGTTCATTGATCCCTTTACTAAAAAAACCAGTCGGACGGGAATCAATAAAATCTTTGAAGGCGATTTGGACTGCCCCATCGGAGTTGAATTTTTTCCCTTGCAAGAAGTTATCCAAATTTCGAAAAAAATGGTAATCTGTTGGAGCAAGGTCCGGGGAGTACGGAGGATGTCTTAGACTTTCCAATTGAAGCTCTTCTAATTTAGTAGCCGTCTGTTGCGCAGTGTGTGGTCTAGCGTTGTCGTGAAGCAGCAGTGGCGTGGAGCGATTGACCAGCCTAGGTTGTTTAGCCGCTAGCTTTTCCATCATGGTTTGCAATTGCTGACAATAGACATCAGCCGTAATAGTCTGGCCAGATTTGAGAAAACTGTAATGAACAATACCGGCACTAGTCCACCAAACGCTTACAAGTAACTTTTTTGGGGTTAATTTTCGCTTGGGGCAGGATTTGGCTGGCTGGCCAGGATCCAACCATTGCGCTGAGCGCTTCCGATTATCGTAAAGAACCCATTTTTCATCACAGGTAATGATTCGGTTTAAAATACCTTCATTATTGTGCCGGTTTAGTAATGTAACGCAGCAGTCGACGCGCGTTTGCCGGTTTGCTTCAGTCAATTCGTGAGGTACCCACCTTTCAAGCTTTTTAATCTTCCCAATTTGCTTCAAGTGAATTAAAACAGTTTTATCACTAACATCGCAGCCTGCAGCTAACTCGGACGTGGTTTGCGATGGATCCGCTTCCACAATAGCCTTCAACTCTTCATTATCAACTTGAGTCTCAGGCCGTCCACGGGGCTTGTTCTGCAGGTCAAAATTTCCAGAACGAAAACGTTGGAACCAAAAACGAACTGTGTTTTCTTTTGCAACACGACCGCCATACACATCATTCACCCTTCGAGTTGTTTCCGCAGCACTAGTGCCACGGCGGAACTCGTACTCGTAAATAATGCGATATTTTAAGTTTTCCATTTTGTAAAATGAGTGACGCAAACAGAAAAAAACAGAAGAAAAAAAACAAATGAATGACGATCATCGAAGCACAAATACATGAGTCTATAGCTGTACAAATTTGAATTTGGAATTCCTTACCAAAGAGGAGAAATTTGTGATTAAAGTGGCCAGTACGAAAAACGCCAATTTCATATGTAAGGACCTAATATTTTAGAAATATTCAACCTGTTATGATTGTTGCTAGAACATAAATATTTTTGCGATAATACAGATTATTTTCATATCCACTTAGGATTAGAATTTCTCGCAGTGTTGAATAGGATTGTGGTCGTTCCTATGACTTTTATTTGAATAATTATTATTCAAATATATATATATATATAAGTATATATATAAAAAAGGTCAAGATTACTATTATAATCATCTTGACCTTTTTTATACAGATTTCGAAGCAGTGTTGCAAATGTAGTGGCACAAAATTTTTCTATAGATCTGAAAGTTTTTTTTTGTGTAAACCTATGTACGTTTGACCACAGTCTTACCCAACGGCAAGTGACAATGTGACCGGCGATGTATCACGAAGGTCTACACGACACCGATTCACACCCAGGATGAAGTTAGCCGAAAAAATATAAGCAGGCAGCAAGTTCCAAGCCAAACAAAGCCTTATTAGATTTCTGAAGAAGTGTCTGTTGGTATCGTATAGAATAGAAGCTTAAAGTAGAAACTCTTCTGGTTGTTTCTTTGTAATTCGGTAACCCCAAAACTACGCTCATGACCCATTTGGAACTCTGACCCTCCACATCCTCGCTCAAAATTCATCATAACATAACCCTTGCAAACTAATCTCATTCCTCTACCTAGCTATAGTACAACTGAATCCACGTGCAATTGTAAGGGACATTGCAATTGCATCCGCATTGTGCCTCTACTGTGTTTCTTATTATATTGTGCAGTCTACCTCCAACTTAATTTCATCTCTGTTCTTGGTTAAGTATGGTTGAGTTTACGCTGTACAGTTTTCAAATTAATTTTACATATAGTGCATTCAGCAGTATATCAGTCTATTATTGGTGATTGTGGACGCTGAATGCATTGATTAAGGAAGGTCCTCGCTACATTGTTGCTTGGAGATGTGAGGCTGTTCTCATGCTGTTGGTTAGTTACCATAGGTAATAGTTTGTCGTATTTGATGCTACGTTATTGGTTAGTACTTATTCGATTTTATAGCCAAGGTTACAGTTGGGCTTGACTTTAACGATAGCTAACTAGACATTTTGCGTCGTTATTTGAATCTAGGTAGAGTCAAGGATTTAAAATCAATCTTGGTGTTGTGGATACCTAGTGTAGAGACCATTTTACGGTACACTCAAAAGAGTTAAGATTTTTGTTATTTTATATTGCGTGAGAAAAGAGAGGCGTAATTTCTCTTTTCTCAGGGTAATTTCTAAGAAATTACCCTGGGCGCTAGAGTGCGAAGGAAGTCCCAAAGGTTTTCGACCCCTACGTCACTTGACCTCGTGGTGTAATTGGTTAGCGCATTCCCGTACTGAGGGAAGGATGCGGGTTCAAGTCCCGTCGAAGTCGATAAATTTTTGGGATATTATTCAAAAGAGTTACTTTCCTCTCAGAACATCCACTACTAAACACACAGTACACATGGTACATCCACTACTAAACGCCTCCCTTAAATAGGGGGGTTTTGTTATAATCACCACGCTTGGGGGGTGGATTGGTGAAACTAGAAGCAGACTCATTTACGTTAAAATACACAGAAAGAAGCTGCTGCCCTGTCTTTGGTAGGTCCCGTTAGAATTGATATTCATACGATATCCACGGGTTAAGTAAGAGGGGTCGATTCTTAAGCTACTACCGGAAAAGCTGCCACGGTAGAGTTCTTTTCAAAATAACAAATAGAAATTGGTGGTATAACTGTATTACAAATACTTTACGCATTCGATGACGGTCCGATGTTATTTTTTATCTTTCTACCATAGACAAATCGCTGTCTGGTGATCAATGATTATGCTACGCCTGATAAAGCCAAATTTTATCTGCAGTTTTGTCAACGATGATGAACATTGTCACCCGTTTTGATCTCGTATGCACCTCATCTCCCGTGATTCATTATGCATCAACTTACAACAAAGTTAAATTATAATTGTTAATTGAAGTTGGAGCGTGGTGTCACGTTTCAGAATATTTACTAATTGAAGCTTGTCTCCTTAACATGTGTACATAATTTCATAGCGAGTCTTAACTATTATACCTTGTACTTTATACACATTGAAATTTAAAAATCTTATACAAAATTTTCGTTTTCATCTCGGTAATCTTATTTTCATTAATTCAAGTCATTATAACAAGACATTTTATTATTAATTCAAATCAAATCAAACAGTTTATTCATAAATGACATGGTAAATTACACCGGTGGTAATATAAATAATTTGATCCTCATATCTCCCCACATTACTGGCATGTGAATATCAAAGCACCTACATAGGTACATAAAATATGCTAAATAGGTACACATACTTCAAAATATTTCAACTTGTTTCTGTCATGCGTAATAAAAGTAAAATTAAATTCAAAAAAATATAATGCTAAAAAATATTAAATTAATGAGTAAAATTAAACGTCGATAACGTATGAAAAATAAATATTTTAAAATTTACATGTCAAAAACTCTATGACTGTATAAAAGCTACGTGTTACGAGCCATTCTTTCGGTGTAGCGCTGGTTCTCACCACAAATTCATTTTTGCCGTTTCATACCAAAAAATGTCAGCATTTCAACCCACATTTTCAACACTTTATTAATAACATTCCTTTGTTTTCAAAAATAGATTTTGGTAATTGTCTTGTACCTACTTGAAAAATGAAATAAGTAAAAAATAAGTAATAAGTAATAGTAGTATAAGCCGAATGTGCTGATGCACATTCGGCCACTGCTGAACAACCCCCTCAAACAAAGTGGCTTTTGCCATAATCACGACCTTTGGCAGGCGGATTTTTGATCACAGTGGAGGATTTTAAATACAAAGAAGTAAGCCATAGTTACTAAATAAGCAATATCAATAGTAACACTTACAAAATGAGATGAATAACAACATCGATATAAGCCGTCATTAACCACACTTATGTTTCCAAGTGCCTTGTAGTTTAACCACTTAACTATTTAGTATGCAGCGTCATTGTACAATTTAATATACAAGAAACTTATACATTATAGTTTACTAAGAACTTGTCTGGGTCCTAGTTGCCATAGTAAACTTACTATACTCAATACTCAATATTATTTATTGTTGTCATCACATTGGCTTAAAAAGTAGGTAACACAGGCACATGCAGCACGCGCATGCGCCACGCAGCATGCGCATGCAGCATTTTTCACAGATTTATTGATTATTTTCTAGTAATACCTAGTAACATCTACATATTTATATTTGGATTCTCCATAAAATTTCGCTTGCCCGCTGAGCGAATAAGTAAGTTTTTACCTACAATTATACTTGTACCTGTAATACAATAATGTGAACCCTGTTCGGCGTAACAACAACTGTGGGTAGGTATGGTCAAACACGCGCTTGAAATATATAAAAAAAAAAAAACTGAATTTACTTGTGAGTTATTTCATGAAATTCAGTGACTGTGATGTGTGTATTCAACATATTTTATACCCTATGTGGGTACTAAAGTTGCATTACTGTTAAATAGAAATAAGAACCTTTACTCTGTCTAGGTCTGGGTTCCTTATTGAACATAGTGGAGGCACCGATGCATGTCACGTCATACTGCATTTACTCGCATGAAATTGATATTTCCAGCTCATTCCATGCGCTGGCGCCCTTAAGAATCATCTTGACGTAATCGACTATACGCCATTCTTTTATTAATGAAATACCAGCAAGTTCTCACACAATAATGTACGAGTAATATTTAGCGTTTGCCAAGAATGGAGAATTCTTTAGGTAGCTCGTGGTTTATAGTCCCTTAAGGTTGTAAAATTGATTTAATGCCATTTGCATTGAGGTAGGCACTTTCAATAAACGACTTATTTGATTTCAATAAACGGTGTTGATTCCATTTTGTAGCTATATAAATCTATCAGAAATTGCAGATTGGCTACTGTTTGTTCACTGCAAAGTTACTCGTTTAAAACTTCAGAGTGAAGTAGAAGTTTCAGAAAGAAAAATGCATCGCAGCTGAAATCCGAATATAAGCTTCTAAAAGCCCTTATAAATAACATGTTTATGATCCCACCCAATTATATTTAGGAGAGAAAGCGCAACTTTTAACAAAGAAAACAGATTTCACTGCGAAAACTCGGTAAGCTACCATTAGCGTCAGTATAAAGAAAATTCTCAATTGCTTGCGAAAATTGATTGCAATGACGTCTAGACAAATAAGGCGAAATGTTTTTCGGAAAATCTCAACCTAATTACTCTAAGTCACCTCTGTAAATAGCTAAAGGATGATTTTCCTATAACCTATGAATATTAACCGTAAACAGTTTTCCACGAACAATTAATATTCAAGTATTCAGCGACTAGACAGAGCTAAACACTTTTATACATACAAAACATTGGCTTATCCTACGGAAGCCCCTCCACCGACCAGATCCGACTCACATTGTGATGTAAATGAGTCTGCTGTCTGCTTCCAAATTACCCCTATGGTCAAGCGGGAGTCGAGCACCGGACATTAGAACCCTCCATTTTAAAACTCACCCATGCGAATCCCACCTTTACATACTCAGCGACAGAAACCATTATCGCTTGAAACTGCAGAGACACTACAGTACAGTCAAACGCATATTTCATAGCAGATATAGTGTTATGAGAGCTGCTAATGGTAGTACGAGTGAGGGGATGGTGGTGCAATTGTGTGGACAATAATCAAGGGTAATGCGAACAGTAAGGCGAATAATAACGAGATGGGATAATGTCTTGCGATTTTGTTGATGTGTGTACTTCAGCTGGCCGTGTGGCGCAGTTATGGGGGTATTTGGAATTTATCTATCTCATATCGCACGGCCTTATGGTTACGGGAATTCTCTTCGGAGTTTGGAGAAACATGTCGCTAAAATGAGTTTTAAATGTATGCTCTTTGGATGTTTGCCGTTCTATAAATAATACTATATTTTTAGGGTCCTTACCGAAGGGTGTAAACGGAACCCTATTACTAAGCCTCCGCTGTCTATCCGTCCGTCCGTCCGTCTTTCACAGGGCTCTATCTCATGAACCGTAAGAAGTAGACTGTTAAAATGTTCAGAGTAATTCTCTTGCCGCTAGAACAATAAATAATAAAAATAAAATAACTATCAAAATTAAATGTGCTCAAAAAACGTGTATAAAACACGTTTTTCCCTTTTTTTTGTTCCCTTTTTTGCTATTAATTTATCAAGGCTGTATCTCTAGGTGTAGGCACATAAAACTTTCTATAAATAAGTAACATTTCAACTGTAATAATAAAAAATTCTAAAAATAAAATAAAGTTGAAAATTTAAAGGAGTCTCCGAACAAGTGAAACATTAATGTTCTTTGAAAAAGTTGCCTGATTTTTACGGTACGGAACTCTTCGTGTGTGAGTCGACTCGCACTTGGCGGTTTATTTATATTATGCTAACAATTTCTCCTTTATGTTTGAGACAAAATTGACCTAATTTGACTCTTTCAAAAATAATCCCCGCTCGTTCTCTTGATATGTAATTTGTATGCACTTTTGAGTATGAAATGAGCTGTTAAATATTCCAAATTACTTTAGTCAATTTAGTGAAAACTAGTTCATAATAATTCCCTCAAAATTTGCATTCGAACGAGGTGTTCCCCTAAATTTGTGAGCAAAATATAAATTGTACTTTAAGTGCGCACACCTGAATTTTCTTTGTGTAAAATTTTTAAGTAGGTATTTTGTGAATGTATAAAACCTCTGTGGTCATCCAAGTATGAAAATGAGATGAGGGAATTCAGTATGAATAGTTCTTTAGAATAAATTGTGAAATTCAAAATAATCCTATTAGGTACGGAGGTGTAAGCTCACTAAAATTCACGCTCATTTCCAACGTTCAAAATAAATCTTCTATTTTAAAAATAAATATGTAATATTTCGTCTGAACTTACGTGTGTCGTATGAAAACGGTTAGGGAGAGGCCTCTTTATTATTGTACAAATTTGTCCTGCTGTCACTGAACAGGCCCTTATTTTCATAATATGTATATGTAGGTAAATATATATATATTTATTTATAGGTGGAAATATATTTATATTTATATTAATAGAAGGTGTTTATGTTTTTTTTTTGTTGTAATTTATTTTGTAGTATATTAATGTTTATTTTTATATTTATTAGATGCACACAGATCTTACCCCATGTATTTCCGACGATCCTATGCATACCAGAGAGAGAGATCGCTCTTGAGCGATAAGACCGCCAATTGTCACTTTGTTATAATTGTTTCTTAGTTATAAGTGTGCAATAAAGTATGTTCTATCTATCTATCTATCTACAAAGTAGAAATATAAGTTTTAATTATAAGACCCTCAGATTTACAATTAAAAATCCTTACACATTCATAGAATAGATTGCCTAGGCAAAGCCAGCCAACACTTAGGTGCATATGGATGCAGGATGCTGTTGAACTAAATATATTCCAACTCGTTTAACACCTGCACGAGTGGAATAACTAAACAGAGACAGACTTACATATAAAGTATGTAGGTATCTCGAAGGTGTTTAGCCCAGACGCTCATCCCTAGGGCCCGAAGAGAATGCACGTAGTTTCTTCACAATTTAACGAAATACACATACCTATTGTCTATACTTTGAACATCCGCGAACAAGAACTTGTATAAGATGAACTGTTGGAGATAAGGAAGTAGCAAATTAACCAAGGCTCAGAGCACCATTTAAAGCTCTACATTAATTGGTCAAGTGTGACTCGGATATAACTAGACAGACAGCGACTAAATTAGATTATTCTCTAGAGCTTTAAGCTGCCTCTAATGCTTTTAGGGTCGGTTTCATTGCTGCGGTTAAAATTTAATTTCGGCTTATTACAATGCAGCGAAAGTTTAGTTTAGGGTATGAAAAAAACCTATGGTTTAGGTGTTCGTTTCATGTGCCACCATGACACTCGCAAATATATCCTTAATATAAATATGTCTAAAGTAAATTGAAAGAAATACATACACTCGTAAAATAATTATTAAGGTATAAATCATGTATTTTTAGAAACCTTCAAACATGCGTAAATTATTATTATTTTTAAATATCTATAATTTTATGTATACACTATATACTCGATAATAATAATAATAATAATAATGCTGGACAATCCACATATCATCATCTAGCCCCAAAGTAAGCAGAGCTTGTGTTATGGGTACTAGATGACTGATAAACTTAATACAATACATAACATAGATAGATATTTTTTATTATATAAAGAAAATACCTAGAACACCCGGAACAAATATTTGCAGATCGTACAAACATTTGTCCCAAGGCGGGAATCGAACCCGCAACCTTCTGCGTCGCAAGCGGACCTTCGCCCGCCGCGCCACATCGGTCGTCAATAATAGTATTAAACATATATGATAGAGTATAGTATACTACATACTCAATCTTCATGTAGACCAAGGAAGCGATGGCACATTGAACCAGACACTTCGGTAGAGAGTACCTAGGTCCAACAGTTAACACGATCATTGCGCGCAGTGAGCATTGAAGTTGGTGTGGATATTGAGTCGTAAGTAACTGAGACCCGATTATTCGATAACAGAACTGAATTTAAAGTCATTCACACTAGTGTTGCGCAAAGTCAAAGTCAAAAACTCTTTATTTCCATAAATAAAATAAATGTACACTTAGAAAAGGTCAAATTCTTAATAATTAAACACTGACACGGAAATAAAATGATAATTTTTATTTTAGTAGCTTCGGTATGTAGACTAAAGTAAAGAAGCGACGAAGAAACCTTTAGCCTGTTAGTTGATATTTTTCGAGTTGGGAGCAAATCCCGTCCCAAGCTTTTTTATCCTGTAGATAATCTGATATTTTTCATCAAGCCCAAAGCTAAGCAGAGCTTGTGTTGTAGACAATGTTACTATAGTGCAAATGAGGTCTATTTACCGGTAGAGAGGTAACTAAGATTAGAAAATGAGAAGTTTTCCTGAGAAAATCCAATATCAGTGGCACTTCATTGATTTTTAAGCGTTGAGTCGTTGTTATGTTTGAACACACCCAATTTATACAAAGCAGCAAAATGCAGGGCATTTTTATGGATAGAGCAATAAAAGATATATTTTTAATAATTTTGGTATGTAAAAATTCCACTTATACTTGGACTTAATAACTAAATAATTTAAATCACTATGCTTTCTTATAACAGGGCAAATCTATCATCAGTTTCTTTAGAACAACCTAACCTTGTATCATCTTCATCATCAGTGCGATTTTAGCTTTAATCTAAACCTGAGGTAGGTTTCAGGGTTCAGGATCAGGGTTTTCGATAGATTCTCTCCCGAAAGAAAGACTCGATAAAAAACGCGCAGCACCTGGGCCAGTCAAAATAACCTCCTTTGCATGAATGCTATGTAAGCGCCGAGAGGATGAAGGATGTGACTCTTTTGAAAGGACTGTTTCGTCAGTGTGATCTTCATTACTGAAGGTCAATCCTGCTTTAAAAAGCCTTAGTCGAGGAGTTGATCAACTGCTGCTACGCCACCCAATCATTGGCTTGTCTGAGAGCAGTGGTCACTGGCAGTTCCGTGGTCTCTTTCACAAAGTGAGACCAGCGGCTTGGTGATTGGCCTCGTTGTATCTTACCGTCCACTGTGCCACGTCTTAATTACGATGAATCATAATCTGCCATCTACATAAAAAACATCTTCAGGCCATTATTTAGCAGATGAAATGGTTTTCTACAAATTATCGCAGACAGAATACTGTGCGCCATGCATATTCAATTCTATGGTGGGTTGAAAATTCATCGCAGTATTCATACAAATGCAGTGCTGGCATTGCCAACAAAACATCCAGGCCTTTTAGATACATCCAGGTGGTTGGTTGGTAGAAGGCTGAGAATGATGATTCATACTAACGAGACAAATCCCATTTCTTATTTTAACAGCTCAGAAGATGAAAAAAATCTTTTGATTCACTTGCAGATACTCGTAGGACAAACATTGTATCAGAGTTCAATACCTATCTTGTGTTCAACTTTTTTGTATTTAGTATGTTTTTTAAATTTGTGTGTTAGAATTAAACAACAGCATCATTTCTTTACGTCTGATTGTTTGCATTCATCAAAAAGGTGATTGTCTGGAAAAAGTTGTAACTAGTGAGCTTAAAGCTTGTTTCGTAAAACTAGAGCCCTTATACTTAAATACCTGAACATACAGCTTGAAGTGCAATTATCTGGTAATTTCATTGGCAGTCGGCGTATGACTTGCATACTGAGTTATTTATAAAATTTCTGTAACTCATTATCATGTAACTCTATCATTCATTTCGAAGACATCGAAGACAATTTTCTTATTTCTTTTCGGCCTTTGCCTTGCCTACTCAAAATCATGGTTCATGTTAATTTTATTCAGTAAATACAAAAAAATATGATAATAATCATATACTAGGTATAATATAAATGTAATCAGCCTGGATTACAATGGACACTTACTGCTGAACACGGCGTTACTTTCGAAAATCAAAGGATTTAATTAAGAAACCGTAAAAAATATGAATTGAAATTAGGATTTAATTCACCTTAAAAATATTTATAAACAACCCCGCTGTTTTTAACTTACTTTCATTTCACTTAACACTGGTAGGTAATATAATACAAAAATAAGGTTCTACGGATTATCGTATCAGGATAGCATTTAATTTTATTTCTCTTTTAAGAGTAATACAAAATGTTGTTCATGTCTTGAGTCGTGCGGTTTGTGCGTAGGTATCGATATTGGTTATTCAAGCACGTTTATGTAAGTTACTAATTTATGTGATTTTAATTATAACTTCCTATACTTATGGCTTTTAACCTATGATGCAGGTGGATAGTCGTGCCTGGGACAAGTTAAGACAGGTTGTATATAAATAATATATATATATGTATACATATATCCTCTTAGCCTCCATATGAGAGGTTCTATCACCAAAAGAAATATCAAGTGAGATCGCTCATAGTAAAAAGGCCGCCCTTCGTACTTCCACTATTCTTAGCGTTTCTTCTGTATTGTTTTTTTTCTGTCTTTGTGTGGTACAATAAATTGTTATCTATCTATCAAGTCTGGTGTGCTGACTTTTCCTTTCAACCCAATCGCACCAACCTTTCAACCGAATCGCGCCAAGAGAGCCGAGGAACTGAGTATACGAATTCGCTGTATGAAATCGTAGCAAACCTCGCACTTTTCTCTACGCGCCGGTGGCAGTGCGATTACGCTAAAACCACCCATCCTATAATTGACATTTGAAAGCCATTTTAAAGTCCTTCGTCTTACAATTGCAAATTACGAAGGCCATTCAAAGGCCTTTCAAATATCAATATAGGATGGGTGGTTTTTGCGTAATTCCACAGCCAATTGGACGTATCGTTAAAACATGTTTCAATTTGATTGTTCCATTTATTGGCACAATTTTTACACCCTCTCCTTTTTTCAACAACCACCATAATATGAATACGAATAATATGATACTTGACTCGAACTGTCCGAGCAGTAGTAACTACTCTACGTTAATTAAAATAACTAAAGTGACCCGTAAGCCATGGATTTAGGCAATATAGTGACTCCTCAGTCCGGCACTGCCTTATTGCAGGGAGGAGAACATGGTGGCAATATTAAGAAATTTATTGGTGCAAATAAGTAAATAATTTGCAGGTGGATTACGCAGGAGGGTGCTTTTATTAAAACTTACCTGGGAAAATAGGCTTTATATCAATTTTAGTGCTCTAGGGCTAGACTGTCCTAAGAAGCTATTGTGAAAAAAATATTCGAGCTTACATTTTTGTTATATTTTCGAAGGTTACCCTTCGTACTATTTCGTTAACACACTTCTGCATTGTTCGTCGGTATAATCTTTGCTTGTGGATTTATTTGCAATGAGGTAACATACCTACAAAATTAAATGATATTTTTTGCTGTAAGTTTTACTTATGTAATTTGAAATTTGTGACGTGTCCAAAAGTCCTGTAAGGTCTAAAGGAAATAAAGCACTTTGAATTTTGAATTGTGAGTAATCGCCAACATAATTTTTATATATCTGCAGTTTGCAAATTACTTTTAAATAATGCACGTATGGTAAATTTACATACACTTTTTATCTTGTAAGCTTCGACTATCCAATTACGAAGGTTCATTCATTGTGTATCTATAAAAGTTATAATTTCATAATTTCCTGACTATAGGTACCTACAACATTATTCTTGAGGAAACATAGAATTTCAAATAAGTTTACACATAACAACTTTACCCTGTTACTGTTTAGGAGTTATTTACCCAAGTACAAGTTAGCCAATTGTTGAGTATATCGCATTCACTGCCCAGCTTCTGCAGTGCGACCCGAAGTGGCGCGCCGCAGGTGAAACGAATTTAGCACTCTTAAATGTCAATTTACTAGTGAACGTGCTTTTAAAACAATTTAAGCAAAAATATTTTTAAACTTACGCTGTCTGAACACATTATTAATGGATACCCGTAAATAATACTAATAAAATCCTAGCAAATAACTATACACGAAACAGGTAAATTATTTTGTCAGCAATGACTACCTTCTTAACTGTTACATGTCACAAATCACTTTACCATAGACTACGTACATAATTATAATCTACCTACTCAGTTCTTGAGAGCGGCCGAGTCCTCCTCCAGTTAAACCTTTACCTACCAAGCTATATCCACAAACTAACTATTTCGTTACAATAGTTCAAACAATAGGCTCAGTCTTCCCTCGGTTTATTTTACGACTGCGAATTTTATCTCGTTGCTTCAACACTGAAAATAAACGCAAAATATTTACATACAATTTACATTCACTGAAACATTATCACGTTCCATTTTGAGCCTTAAAATCTAAGGTATAAAGATATCGGTCTATGCGGTTTGTTGGCTGTAAGGTATAAGACAAATATAGGGTCCCGGTGTATGAGCCCGTTTTATGAGAATAGCTGGTTACGGTTTTTTGTATGGCAGCCATCATTTTTCACAACATTTTTGTGATTCATAATAATTATCTTCGTTCATTCTTGACAATGACAGCTCATAAACGATGAGTCAACCTTCATTTCAGTTCTAAGTGATTGAGGATTGACGGGATTCTCCCAATAGCTATTGTACACCAACAATCACCGGAAAAAGTCCCATCAAAATGATATTCAAACCTATTCAAAAATAAGCAGGAAAAACAAAAGTCCCCTCATTTAAATACCACCATCAACACGCAAAAGGAAGCCTACTTAATTTAGAAGATATCGCGCCTATCAAAACAACCATTATAGCATCCCCTAACAAGGCATGTTAAATACTTGAATACTAACAGCCTACTTTTGATTTTTCAACAATGGCAAGCAGTTCCAATCGATCCAAGACCCCACGGTTCCGGTCGGGGTTAAATCCACGTTTTTAAAATCCTTAAGCCGACCAGCGTAAGAGAGACCCCACGTTTCCTACGGGATAGGAAGCTGAATGGATGTGGAACTCGGAGCAGTAACGATGCGGATCTCGGTAAATTGGATACGTTATCTGCAGCAGGTAGCAACCAACTAATTGTGTATTCTTTCCTCGCTCCGACATCCTTAATCAGCTCTGTTTGCCCCATTCTCCCCCACCCCTTTCCCCCACATCTCAACTAAGCGGAAAGTTTTAAACGCTATATTTATGCAGATTTCAAAGTCAGTTGCTTTTATTGCGCGAATTAGGTAGATAACGTGATTACGGTGGCGCCGGAAAATTTATCTTTTTAATTAAAGTTTCAATCTGTTTTCAAAATGTTATAGAATCTTTGGAACTTGCAACACCTGGTCCCCAATTATTTATGATCCAAATTAAACGCACAACGGTAAATTTTGTATAATTCATAGTTAAGTTTCTGCTTACAAACGCTCAATGCGTAGGTAGAGGGGAAAGTAGGGCATTATTATCCCAGCGCAGGTATTTAATAAAAGCAGCTTGTTACACCTAAAGAAAAGCAAATTATCAGATACCATCAAAACGGGTCTCCTTCCGTGAACACAAAACGAAATTGTCTTTGACTAAACAAAGTGTTAATTCCAAAGGATTACACTCGTTCTTGCGCGTGCGGTACCAGTAATTTGATGTCGTATAAAATTAACAAGTAAATAGGTACAATGCATACAAAATAATTCACCTACAACGTTATAACCGAACCCAAACATAATGCGGTAGGACCCAATAACCAAGCGGGGGTAGTGACAAGGAAATTGCTCGGAAAAAAATTTGCATTTTTATTGAAATTTCCACTCTTGGTCGCAGATGAAACTATGTCTCTAAATACGTACCTTAAGCTTTGTATAAACGTGTATGTGTGCACGCTATGTTTGCTAAGCATGTGTGGGATATTGCGGGTGGCGTAGAGATGCGACACGTGCCAAAATTATATCGATAAAACATTTAACCGAACCAAAACACGAGCAATCTAAGCATACTTTGGTGTGCTTATTCATTCTTTATGCGACTTTAATGACACAATGATCGCTAGCGCCGTCAATCCTAAAGGGCTCGACTTGATGTGTAAGTATGATTTCAGCTAATTATAAACAGACTCAAGTCCAACGTAGGTATACTGCCGACGTAATTTTTACTTTACTTTAATACGTTGTCGATAAAAGAAACATCACTAATGTAGCGGACGGTAGACAATTGCTGCACAGATCTGTATAGTAGGTACGTATACGTGGTTGACTTTAGGAAGGGATCATAATAGGGAATTTTCTCTGGCAAATATGCGCACAGTATCCAATACCCTTTTCACTTGTATTGTTTTTATTTTCCAACCCTAATGAAAGAACTTGCGTTGTCTGTATTGCAATTTCAATGTATTGGCTTAGTGGCATTTTTTGCCACGTACGTAGATATCTACATATAGTTATCGACACGGATATGAATAAAAAGACCCTTGGCGTCGTTGTGAGTTTAAATCCAAGGTGGGAAGGTTCAAAGTTACTTAAGCACAAGTGAAGGTCAGGGCTCAACACCAATGCTGAGATACTTTTACCATGTGTTTCAGCATTGTTTCCCTTATAAAATCATGTATATTTCCGTATAGGGAATTGGTGGTATAAATGGAACTGAATTTTTCTAGCGAGAATAAAATTCTGGAAAATGTAGAGCTCGTCGCGCGTAAACTGTTGAAGTTATAACTTCAGTCGGAAAAAAATCGAAGCTTCAAGCGCTAATAAAAATGGAAGTCGAGACTTTTGAAATGAACTTTGTCAATTGTTCTCTGAAACTGAGAGCCACTGTAAAATATTGACGCCCTCACAAAGACACGATAACTACCTAAACGTTTTTAGTTCATCAGCTGTAAATGTCTCCAAAAATTGCTCATAAATATCTGCTCTATTAAAATTTACTGCTCTCGAAAATGTTTATTGTTAGATTACGTAACTTGGTAAACCTTAAGACATGAAACAATGTCGGCAAAAAATATATCACAAGTTACACAACACCTGAATATAGGGGTTAGATTCCTTTGACAAACGCCGAGTTTTATGACACAAGGGGCAGTGTTTTACGATCTTGTATCGAATCGAAAATTTTCTCCAGAATAAATAAATGTGTTAGTTCTTTATAGAGCTAATTTGAATTACAACAGAACGATAGGATCATTCGATACTTTTGGGTTTCAAAATACACGGCACGCATAATATAAAATTTTCCTGCTAATAAGGTCGCATTTTCTTATTAAAAACTTTTTCATAGCTTGAGAACTTTGCTTCTTTTCAGGAACCAAAACAACTCAACTCCTTTGAACAAAAAGGTCCTGTTTTCCAGAAATTAATGATAATGACTTATGCATTTTTGATGCCTGACTTTTGCAATTTTAATGGATTTTAGGGAAATTCTCCAAGTTTGATAAACTTTTATTATAGTTTGTATGAAAACCTTTTTATTGCTGCAATACAGTTAGTTGCAAGCGCATATATTATTATTTATTACTATCTCGAAGTTCTAATTAATTTATTACAAAATCAAAATTATAAGGTGAGATTTTACGACTGCTTATGCAAAATTTGGAGTTCATGGATACCTTTATTAGAACTATTACAATAATCATCTTTTTACAACGTGTGAATTTACATTTGCATTGTTAATGTTTGCCTTATCTTTATTCTTAACGGTCGTAAAACTTTCATGTCGAGTCATAAAACCGACCCGTATGAGTGATCTAATGATAGGAATCTCATAAAATTATAGCAGTTATAAAAACAGTAGCAAGATAGCCTTTTGAAACTAGCGCCAGAATAAAGCTGCCTGTCCATTGACGCGGAACAAGGCTTAGGAGATTTAAACAATATTGAATGAATGAATGAATAATATTATATATATTTTCTCTTACAAAAAATAATAGTTTACAATTTTTGGATTAAGCTTAATTTTATATGAAGTTATCCAGTTTTGTAAGAGACTGGTGCCCGAAAGAGATTTGTTAAACCTGTGGTCCGGGTCACCAGGGCCTTACTGCACAGAATAATTTGAAATACATTAAAATAACAGTAAATTAGGTAGACCTAGTAAATACAAAAAAAAAACAGAAAAATAATCCACAACCCAATTATGTATGTTTTATTAAAATAAACGTAAGAATAATAATATCCTTATTGTACCCACACAAAAGTAAACCTACCCACACAGGAGTGTGCATATGCTAGCCTACCTACATAATAGGTTTAATATTAAACAATGCATGCAATGAGTTGCATAAAATCTTCGTTCTGTTTTAGTGGATCAATGAAATTGCTTAAAATATCCCCTCCGCTACCTCGCTCCGTGTCTGGACAGTCAGCCTAAAGGTTCTTGCTGCCCGCGGCTTCGCACGCACTTTTTAAGTAGCCTATGTCCGTCCCCGGGATACAGTTTACCTCCCTGCCAAATATAATTGATTTCCGATCAGCCGCTTAGGCGTGATAAGGTAAAAGACAGACAGAGTTACCTACTTTAAAATTTATAATTATTATAAGTAATAAGTATAATTATAAGTATGGATAGCTTAGACTAGGTATATATATATATTGGATCATAAATGAATTTACTAGGTATATAATTAGTTAATTAGTTTTATATTAAATGCTATTATTATTATTTAAGGTCAATATTAAGTTCTATATTTCTGACCTTATTAATCTTGATTTGTAACTTGGCGTTATTAATAAAGAATTGTATTGTATACTAGGCCGATGTAAAGACATTATATTAGTATAGTATAATTGACAGGTAATGGCTTATTAGTTTTCTACTAGTGGAAGTAGATGAGGCTCCATAATTTCTGCACTCTGACCGGACTCAAATGTCTGTAGGTACTTCAACTTGCGAGTTAACTTTATAACTATAGTTTGTAATTTTATGGAATAAAATCTAGTTATAACAGTAGAACGTCAGACAAATGCATTGCATGCAAGCGGTTACAGCTTTCTCAAGCCATTATTATGAACTCTATTAGCATTTCTCCCAAGTATTCAAATCGAAAGTCAAGCAAAGATACCTTGTAACTACCTAGTAGGAATGATAAATAAAGTAACTTAGGTAAATAGCAATTAAATAGGTGCAGTAAACCCTTTGACGCACACCTTTCCTTTTTCAAGATAAAGCAAACACCGCACTGAGGAGATAAAGTGGAGAAATCGACCGCAACTATATAAAGGTTTGCTGCGATAAAAATACCGTGTTTATTTGCACGTCCTACATCTACCCTATAACCTGGAAAAGCGGCTCAAATGCTTTAACATTTCAACGCGAAACTAAATCACAGTTCTTTAGATATACGACACACTTTCCAACGGGCTTTTAATTTTAATAGTGACATTTTAAACGTTAGTTTTTTAAACTTACATTCCACTGTATCAGTAAATTCGGATCCCTATCTCCTGCTATTTTTCCTAAAACGTGATTTAAGGTTGCAATCATTCCTTTTTAATTAATGGCCCGCTAATGTTTTTATGGTATTATAAACACAGGTGTTCTCTGTAACGTCGAAAGCTTAAATCGTATTAAGCAAAGCAAGGTTTATGTGAAATATGAGAGATTTAAAATAGATTTCGGCCAATCAATTTATCAATGAAATGTTCAGTCTAATGCATGCATGCTTATTTTTGTGTGTCACGAAAATACTAACTTTAATGTAAATACGATGACTGCAACGAACGATGTGGCGCGGCGACGGCGAGCGAAGGTCCGCCTACGACGCAGGAGGTTGCGGGTTCGAGTCCCACCTTGGGACAAATGTTTGTACGATCTGCAAATATTTGTTCCGGGGGTTCTGGGTATTTTCTATGTATAATAAAATATATCTATGTATTGTATTAAGTATATTAGTTATCTAGTACCATAACACAAGCTCTGGGGCTAGATGATGCTGTGTGGATTGTCCAGAATTATTTATTTATTTAAACAGAGCTATATTTAGAACTATCTTCCGCCCGCGGCTTCGCTCGCATATTTTCGGTATAGTAAGTAGCCTATTATCTAAGTTAGGCTATGTTCTAAAGGTACGCAAAATTTTATCTCGATCTGTTCAGTAGCATTGGAGATCTTATGTAACAAAATAAAATTAACAATATAAGCAGGATTATATGCAAGCCCCGAATGTAGGTAAGTTACTCCCGTGCATGTATTTTCGTACATCGAATTGAATAATCCGGTAAAGAATAAAATCGACGTACGCCCTATTCGCCCCTCGTTAAAATATGCATTGCAGCGATCATAAAATAATCTAGTTTACTATAACAAAATGCGCTTTGGTAGACACTGCACATGTCTCCCTTCCCCCTTTTGCACCCTCCCTTTAGAGGGAAAGGGACAAAACCGTCCGTAAATTCAAGGCTTCTACTATGTCGCATATTTTAAAGGTGATATGGCAACAGTCACGATGCTTGAAATTTTCTATTAATTGACTTTTTTAGTGCTTTTTGTCGATGCTATTCTATGTTTTAACGTGATTTCGTATCTGTATTGTCAATAAATGTTTGTTTATTTGACATCGTTTCAAGCTTATATTACTGTTTATTTACCAGAATACAGAACGATTTGTTTTCTAAAAGCTATCGATGTAGGCAATGATTTGACATTGAGTGTAGTATTATGTTACGAAAGCCGCCACGCCGTGATCAAATGAATCTAAAGATGGTTCCAATATAGACACATTCATTTATTTTTATTTAGCACTTAAGGCAATTGTATGGCCCATAAAGGCAGTTCAGTTGGACGCGATATGTATGCTAATGCCGCCGCAGAGGCGATATAATTGGCAACACTTCCTCTGCATAAACTCTGCTGAATAGACGGACGTGCCTGTTAAGCCGAACTTCCAATACAGAGCTATGAAAAATTCAATACGACGGCACCCATACAATGAAAGTGCAAAAAAAACGAAAACAATAACGAAGATTTGATCAGTATTCAGTCCGCGACGCTTCTGTCCACAGCTGGGATATTTGGCAAGGGGACAAGACACTACCACGAGATCTCGACCCAACTGACACTAACTTTACGTCAAGCACTCGAGCTGTTGACACTGAGGCGAATTTACGGAGCAATTAACGACTAACATTATGCAAGCCATCAGAGTCAGTAATCAGACTGAAATAAAATCGAGATATTTTGGTTGCACTGATTTACAATCCTGTGGGAAGATATAAATTGGCTCGAATGCATCGCCTGTTATGCGGTCAATGGCGAATAAAATAGTTGAATTAATAAAACATTTATTTGAATAAAGATCTCGTTCGTTGTTCACTTAAATTTCGTTCGCACATTGTACCTCCAAACTAATCATACCAATAAAGAGAGTCTAATATATCGTTTGTAGCCTATTGTCGTAAATAAGCTGATTACATTGCAGGCGGTTGCTCGGTCAAATACCTGTGTTTTAAATCAGATGGGTGTTCAGGGACGATTTGTTTGGCCAAACTGATCCTTTGTTGGAACTAATAAATAATTTATCGGTTGGACGACCAGTGAAGTCATGCTCTGTTGAACTACTGTAGAACTTAATATGGTTTGCTACCTACTTCATGTGATTTACGAGGCTTCATGAAGTTTTAATGCTAATAACGTATCAGATAAATGTCTAATATACGTGCATACTTACCTACTTTTAGCCACCATTTTGTGTATTTCCCTCCTAATAATATTTACCATTGTTTGTTTACTTTTGCTAAATTTACATTTAAAACAGATATTAAATGTATTTTATTACTGTTTTAAAACTAATGTGTGAAGAGCAAATAAATGAATATCAATGTTTTTTTTTGTTCTGCAAAGACATTCTTACTGAACTCTCTTTTTATATTAAAAGCGTACTCTGTATTACAACTCAAGGTAAAGTCACATTCATTTACAAACACACAATGCATTTAAACATGTTATTTTGTGAAGAAGCAAAGTGGGTGCCACCCACGATTCGCTCATTACAATAAGAACAGTCATTTGATTTCTTTTTTATTCAATAATCTTTGTAATCAGAACATAAAGGTTTCTACAACATTTATCTACACCGTGCTTTAGTGGTTTTGGTTCAGGGGTAGATAAAGTTACCGCTTATCTATACGTCACCTTACTAGGGTGTATCACGTAAGGCGTGAGTCACACGAACGAGAAAACGACATTAGAAACGAGAAAAAGGACGATCATTACGAAATTCACGGAAAGGTTAATTTTATAAATGTGAATCAATGTGACAAAATTAGAGAGATTTAACATAGGCTATTCAGAAGGAAATTGGTTACCAAAGTGACAATAGTCACAATTTATCTACTTAGAAATACATACATCATAAAAAATCTGACCAAAAAAAATCAGTTTGGTCATGAAAACTATCTGATCGATACGACATTATGTAGGTACTAGAAAATACTCAAGATAAATTGCCTATAATGCGCATAAAAGCGGCTGCAACGTTTTCTAAAGTGCTAGAGATTAAAAAAACAACTGAAAACACAAACAAAACTTCCGAAGTCATTGTTGAGACATCGATAACTACGATAGAGCTGCAATTATCGACAACGTCGTCAATAATCGCCCGTCTGCGTTAAATCTTAGTTATTGTAAGTGCGGACTGCCTTACATAAGTAACGACACCTATCGCTTTTCAAATATTTCAGAGAGATACGCGACCGCATCTTGTCATCGTGCCTTTGATAAAGCCAGAGATAGTCAACCTACATCTAGAGTTCACCGACCCCACAAGGCCGGAATCCGTCATCCTCAGTTCAAGGTCACCTCATGTCACTCCACTACGTCACGTCACACGTATCTGCATCTTTGATCGTCTACATTGATACCGCTGCGGATTACAGACTCTATCCCCTTGGATTACGGCGTGGTTCAAAAATAGTAGGTGCAATGACCTCCTTTCAACGCGGCTGGCTTGAAGATGTTACTTTCGTTGGTATTTTTGTGCTGATTGGGTTAGGTGTGGTTATGGTGATGTTTAAGACGCATTTTTGGATAAATCTTAGACTACATTACCGAAGAGGAGGATAAAGAGGAGAGATAAGATAAGAAAAGAGGAGAGATAAAGGTAGGTACCTACCGATATTTGAAAGTCTTCATTATTTTAAAACAACTGGAAACATTCTCAGACAAAATAGATCGTTTCGTTTAACGATTTTATCGGCTGTTTCTATTTAGGATTTAAAGCAAAAGTTCCTCGTATAATAAACAAAAAAGACGTTTTCTAGAATTTACGCAAAGGTCCTAAAATACATATGTATTTTTGATTTTTAGCCATTAGGATAGCCGCGACGTTATCATCACTAAACTTGTTCCACCCACTTGACTTTACATACGTTGACGGCCCCACTCTCACACATGGCGAACCGTCCCCTATAAGTTTTCACCAGAGATATGGAGAACATAGTATAGGTTTGGCTTGCACAGTAACGCATGTGGTGGGGCTGGAAATGATTAAAAAATATCCATCGAGGCTTTCTAGATAAAGGTATAGATTTTTTGTTCTAATAATTCTATTTTGTCTATAATTTTATTCATTATTTTATAGCGCAAGTTTGGATGCTTGTTACATTCTTCACGCCAAAACTACTGAGCGGTTCGGGCTGAAATTTTGCATACATGTAGTTCTAGTCCTGGAAAAAAACATGTAGGTCCATGGGATATAAATAAACTTTAATAGTTTCCATATAAACAACGCGTGCGAAGTTGCAAGCAGAAACTAGATAAAACCTATCAAACTCTAAAAATCACTGTGAATTCGATCTTGGAATTTGATAACATAATTTATAAAAGCAGTTTTTCAGTCCTATTAGCTTATCTATTTAAAATGGGAAAGGTTATTTAAAATTATGCAAGAATGCAAAAACTGCATTAGTTTTAGGGTTCCGTACCCGAAGGGTGATAAAATGGGAACCTATTAGTAAGCCTTCGCTATCTATCCGTCCGTCCGCCTGTCAGCGGTCTCATGAGCGATAAAAGGTATACAGTTGAATTTTTTACGGAGTGTGTGTTTCTCTTGCCGCTATAAACAAATAATAAAAATAAATATTAATATTAGGGTGCCCATACCATAGTTGATTTTTTTGGCTATTTTTGCTCTAATTTTGTTGAGCCTGTATGTTTTGAACTCTAATAGGTAGACAAATAAAATTTTCTAAGAGTGAGTAACACTTCAACTGTAACAACAAATAAACATGATATTTTTACCAAATGTTCACTTACTCAGATTGAAAAACATTTAAATAATAATAATATTTATATTATTATACGATTATATACGAGAAAGCGTATTATACAAAACAATAAATATTTTGATGTGTTTTTCGTTCGATATTTAATTAATAAATGTTAATAAAGTATAAACAAATGTTAGACAGAAAAACTAAATTAAATCAATAGGTACTCTTAATTAACAACTAAAACTACATGATTAGACATTTAGATTTTAATTTATCTATTGACCAATTTTTAAATAAACCAATTTTATTTTGTTATTCAAACAGATTATTTTCCTAACTTTTAAGAGATTTATGTAAATCTTTAATAATTAGAATGAAAAATAATTATGTGAATGATTAACAATCAAAATTGCAGTGTCAGGGTGTATGTACTAACTTTAGCTATAATTAGATCATAAGCTACCAACCTATGTAGGTACATATTGGCAATATAATTTTGTTTATTTTGCTAGTTAAATAGTTTTGAACGATAGTACGGAACCCTCCGTGTGCGAGTTGACTCGCACTTGGCCTGTTTTATTAACACAAAGTCCATAAAATACAAATAATATGCATTTTTTACTATAAATACTAAATTATTTTTAAAAGAATACATATTTAGAACTTCAATTCGAATTCAAACTTTAATACATGTCTTAAGAAGTTGTGTAGTAGGTAGATTTATGGTAGAAAAAATAATTCCTTTGTTTCTCTAAGTAGGAAGAACGTAGGTAAAATGCATGCATGTTATTAAAATAGTTATTGTTACTATTACTACCCTAATATTATATTCGAGTAGAGTATTTTTAAAGATCAGAAAATCATAAATCAATGACTTTTATTCCTTTAGGCTTACAAAATAAGCTCTTAGACAAATTTCAAAGTATTCATTATTATTAAACAAGAAATAAGGTGTTAATTGATTTTCTCTTCCCTTAATTTTTTTGCCCATATACCAGATATACATAGGTACGATTTTCTTTTGCAGTTGTGGCAATTTTTTTTATATAAAGTTCTATGCGATCGGTGACACCTTGTGATAATAAGAAAACTTTAACTTTGGATCTGATTGCCAACTCTGGGGTAAGTTTCTGTAAGATGATGTTTAAGGGTTGCAATGGTTCTCTAAACTTACTTTAGGTATACCTGTCTAATATTTATGTCTTTAGGTTTTTACTCACAAAAAGCTGCCGTAATGAGAAAATCCTGTCCGTAATTTTGTCGGTAATATTTATATTTTTTGGAAAAAGATTGAAAAATAAAACCAAAGAGAGTTGTAGTACTGGTTTTAACTGTTACTACGCCGGTAATATTTCATCGCGCTCGTCTTCTTCTGATAGTAGCATTATCTATTTCTATTCGATAACGTTTTCAATAACAATCGACTTTAGGTTTTTAGTTGCTTTGGGTAATATTTTAATTATTATGTAGGTACCTAGCCTTTTTACTGATGCTGTGTAAATTGTCTAGCATTATTTTTATATTTTCGAGGTATCAAGAATCAAGGAGAAGATACAGAAACGATATTACTTTTAATTTTGGACTGGTACGTATTCTATGGTACGTATATTATTATAACAGTTTGTAAGCAAGTAAATTTTTGTATAATTTTATTAGTTAATGATTTAATGTGTTAGTTATTATAAATATAAACTTTATCAAAAAACTTTTAAAGGCGTCCTTAGCCTGTTGAGTTAATTATTAATTGGTCTTGGACTTAGTTAGGTTCTAAACAGTGTTAAGTTAATCTACGCATGTAAAACTTTTGTGTTAAATAAAGAACTTTAAAAAACAAAAATAAAACAAAACAAGTTTGTAAGCGAAAATTTTGATAATAATTCGCAGTTTTTAAATTTCATGCTTCCCATTGGTAGTCTGTCTGAAATAATCGCATAAATAAAGGGCACAACAGATGTTTCGTTCCCCTCTTCGTAAAGCTTTGATTCCAATTTCAAATTTTACAGTTAGAAATTTTAAAAAAGCAAATTATTAATAATGTCACAAAGATACAGTTATTAAAAGAGGTGGTCGAAAGGCTTATAATTATTTAAGATGATAATATGACAAGTTAAAAACCAACGCTGAAGCTGGGAAGTTCGAAGAAAAACTCTTAAAAACTTGCTATTCAGTATTTTTCTTATCGTAATAACTGTAGTAGATCGACGATATAATAAAATAAACCAGCCAAGTGCGAGTTGACTTGCACACGAAGGGTTCCGTTCTATACTTGATATATTGTCGTAAAAGAAACAAGAGAAATACCAAACCCATCCAATTACAGGCCGCGACCAACTTTGCTTCACTTTGGTCATTGTTATTCAACTTGGTATGGACGTTGCCCTCTTAATTATGAAATATATTATATTTTTGTTATTTGTTGTTATAGTGACAATACTTAGTAATACACACTCTGTAAACAAAATCAACCTTTTACGGTTCAAGAAGTAGGTACAGCCTTGACAAAGGTAGAGCACAAATAGCCAAAAAAAAAACAAACAAGTCTTCTGTATGGAATCCCCTTTTAGTTTTTATATTTATTTTATTTTTATTATTTGTTGTTAGAGCGGTTTTGTTGTTAGAAAATTTCAACTGGGTACCTTTATCGGTTCATGAGATACATCCCCCTACAGACGGACAGAGATACAGATAGACAGCGGAGACTTAGTAATAGGATCCCGTTTCCTCCCTTCGGGTACGGAACCCTAAAAAGCAGTATGTATGTACTGTTTTGTTCTAAAATAGCTAGTATCTATTTGTTTGGTTTCACAGAGATATGCAAACAAAAACGTAATACTGACAAAGAAAAATGTAACTTGGCAATGTCGTTCTTCGAAGGAGCTCCAGTCAATATTAAATTGTAAATAATGAGCGAGCAATTAATTAAATCGACGTAGTAACATGTAGTAACATAGCTTTGACATTTATAATTTCAAGTTGGTCAAAGTTTAATGGTAGATTTACCAAGTTCAAAACTAATTTGGAAAACAATAGTTAGCTATCAATTATATTCATATATTTGTTGAAGGTGGAAAAAATAATTCATTAAACTTAGTGACCTTTTTAAAAATAATTTTGAAATAAATTGGTAGCTGGTAGTTGGTTGTTTAATTGTTTTAAGCAAATTTATTGTATTTTCATGAATTTTCTTGGTTATTTTTACAGTATTTTCAGCTACCAAAGAAAAGCTCTATTTATTAAAATTATTGCAGCAATATCTTACGCACACTGCGGACCCCATTCCCGTTTAAAATACAAACCTTGTAAAGGTGGACGCATAAATTCCTAAGTCCCATTGCTAGGTACCTATATAATGAAGTTTGCTTTTATTTAGCCTTGTTACAGTAGCTTTAAACAAAATGGTAGATGCCCCAATTTGAGACAATTTAAGAATTTTAAAGATGAAGTAGGTACTTATTTAGAAATTAACCAATTAAAAAATAAGATAATTTAATCCTACAAACACCATGAAACATAAACATTTTTAAACTTATTTTCCTCTCTAAAATAATTTAATGTTTTTTCCGCAAAATGTGTAATCCTATGTTAATTCATCATGAACTGAAATTAAATAAACATCAAATAAACAGCCACTAAGAAATTTTAAAACCGATCACTGCTTTACTTAAAATCTATATGCTGATGCATCCTAAAAGCTTCTAAAGCGATAATTCACAACGCAAGAATGCGGGCCGACGAGCTTAGGCGCGTGTTTGAATATACCAACTTACTGTTGCAGCTATAATAGATTCTATTTTTGTACTGATAAGGAGGAGTATGGCTTGAGGTGATAGATGGTGGGTTGTCCGCCAGTCGCAATGGAGGACTGTCATGGCGCGGTTGACGTCACTCAGCCAATGAGCGTGAGGCGAGACGCGACTGCAGCGCCACAATATGGCGGCCGTCGGCTCACCATCGCCGCTTTTGTTGTGTTTAGGCCTAGAGTTGGAAAGAAATCATTGAAAATAATAGCAAATAATACAATAAAATAACTTTTATTGCACAGTAATTCGAGATAAATGTTTTTCTTTATGTTTGAAGTTTAAATTTATAAGTAAATGTAGTAAAACTGTGAAAAAGCGGTGTTGTTTTGTTTTCGTTGGTAAGTTGAATTATTTGTTTTTATTTTATTTTTATTGAGTAAGGTTTTTCGTTCACAAATAAATATTCAGGTTACCTTAAAATTTAATTTGGTAATACTATATTCTTCATAATGAAAATCTAACAACAATCTAATTCGTTTTTATTTATGTTTTGGATACTATTTACTTTTTTCTTGTAAGTAGGTATTTAAGTTAAGTAAAGATAAAATTAATACTTTTTTTTTAAAGATTTAACTATAGTAATATAATATTTAGTAAACATAGGTAGGTTTTGTATAAGACTAAAACAATAAGAAAATAACACGAATTACCTACCTATTCTATGTCTACGACCATTATATTATTTGGAAGGTACGTTATCAGTACCAGAACCTTAGTAAACTTTAATAAGTAAAGTTATATGTGCATTTTTTGAAAAAAATACTTTCTTTCCTACATTTAAAATTAAATTATTTAATAGCCATTTTATCCACGTTATCTAACGAGTTTTAGTACCTACCTTGGTATACATACATAGATACTATGTACCTACCTATATAAAGGTACTGCCCACATACGTGTGCCGCCCTCCATTTACATCCTTATAAATATTTACATTTGATTGCATTAATGAGTAATTCACATGACAACTGGCAGGCTACTTAACTAACATTATTAGTAGATGTCCCTCAGATTAACGCAACACTAACATACATAAACAATGATTTCAACGTTATTTGCAGCCAGGCGTTGTTTATATAGCTAGTACCTATCTATAACATTGGCTAAACCTAATTTAGTGAAATTAACAACTAATAAGAAGGTACCTATGTACATTTAGCAACGAAAATCAATTAACAGTTGCAGTTTCTCAAAGCTTTTTTAACCACGAAAGAATGCGAAATTTACGTATCTACTTTATTTTCGCTCATATTTATGACTAGCTGCTGCCCGTGGCTTCGCACGCGCGTTTTAAGTAGCCTATGTCCGACCCCGGTTTACCATTTACCTCCCTGCTAAATTTTAGTGCGATCTGTTCAGCCGTTGTGGCGTGAAAATGTAACAGACAGACAGACCGACATACATACAGAGTTACTTTAGAATTAATAGGTAATATAGTATGGATGCATGCCGGCACTTTAATTGTTGGCTTCTTATTTGAAAATACCTACTAGTCCAGGTGTTATTTGAGTTTTATAAATATCTACACATAACACAAGCTTTGCTTACTTTGGGGCTTGATGATACTTACTGGGTGGGCTGTCCGGCATTATTTATAACATATGTCAGGCAAGTCGTTGACTGTACCTGCTAAATCTGAAATACTTAAATAAATAAATAATACTGAACAATTCACACAGCATTATCTAGCCCCAAGCTAAGCAGAGCTTGTGTTGTGGGTACTAGATCCATACTAATATTATTAAGTTCGAAAGTAACTCTGTGTCTATATGTCTGTCTGTCTGACCTTTTCACGCCTAAACGGCTGAACGGATCTCAGTGAAATTTTGCAAACAGGTAGATGGTATCCCAGGGACGAACATAAGCTACTTTTTATCCCGAAAAAAGCTGTTTAAGCCGCGGGCAGCAGCTTGTTACTGATATACTTAATACAATACACTACATAGATAGATACATGTTTTTTTAAACATTGGAAATACCCAGAACACCCGGAACAATTATTTGTAGACCGTACAGACATTTGTACAAAGGTGGGAATCGAACCCGCAACCTCCTACGTCGCAGGCGGACCGTCGCCCGCCGCGCCACATCGGTCGTATAATTAGAAAACATTTAGCTAAGGACTCTAAAGAAAGCAATATTAAATCACCAATTAATCAATCCTTTTATTTCCATCGAGACCACGATCAAAGGTATCTAAAATTAAACCACCAATAACTTTTAATTCAAACTTATGTTCAACTGATATTATTTACAATATTCCATCCAAATGCATCACTAAATTGCAAAATTTTACTCTGGTTTAAATATTTTCTGAGCACTTAAAACCTTTTTAGTAGATATCAAAGAAATCGTCAGTATTTGCTCACTTAGCAAGAATTTAAAAGCGCACTGATAGTGTTAAATACATATTTATTTCTGACACGTAATACAACGAGAATAAATATCAATTTCTCACAAATTAAAACATTGACTCAAACTTTCCACAAATTAGAATCACAGCACTATTTTTAGAACCATCAATATTCTACTCACGACTTTCGATTATTCCGCTTCTGAATCCCAATATGCACGCATACCTCCATTATTATTATTATTACAAATGGGAGTATAAATATAAATCAAAACTTTTTGCTTGCAGGGTTGGTGCCACCCTATATTTTTCTGGTCCCACCCCTGGATGCGGCTGTCTGGTCATTTTAATGTGAGCTACCGAGTTGGTAAGTATTCTTGTGTCGTCTGAAAATATGTCTTTTATGGTCGATCTGTCCTACAGAAATTGCATTGTCTCATTATGTTCGATTAGTAGATACTTAGCGCGTTCACTACCAAGCTTCGCTGCGATACGTGCTGTCTACGATCACGGTGTGCGTGCATCAGTGGAAGTGTGAACGCATTCACTGCCCAGTCTGTGTGATGTGAAATGATGCGCCGCCGCTACTCTCAGGTGCGGCAAATTCACTAAGGACACTAAGGCCCGTATTATGAAAGCTTGCTCAGTCATCGATCCATGCTTGAGTAACGCTTTTCCATGGCTTAAACGTCACTTAAGCATAGATCTATGACTGAGCAATCTTTCATAATACAGGTGTAAGTGTGTTGTATGTAGTCGGTGTTATTAAGTTGGTAAGAAAGTGTTGGTAAGAAATGATACTGTAGACTAGTTTTTTTTTTGTTTTTAACCCATTTAGATGAGAAGTGCAGCGATTTAGAGATGTAAATAGGTAGTACATCTACCATCATCATCAGTACCTACCTCATAGGTACGGAGCATGGATGCCTGGATAAATAGGGTAAAGTCCGGTTTGATGTCCTATGGAGGGATTCGTGCCCCCATGCCGTAAACCCAGCTTCCGAAAATCGCAACAAAGTTTTGACAGGCTAACTATGTAGCCATGAACATAGCTGAATTATGAACCAATGAATAGTTTATTGCGATTTTCAGAAGTAAGGATACTTTGCAGTGGGGCACGTATCACCATTGAGGCGAGTATCCGGATTTAAATCTATGTTTAATTTATAAGAAAATCTAATATAGGGACCCCCAGAGTACAGAGTACCAGTACCTATGTATGTGCTACCCTTGTATTAATAGGAAAATTATACCTTATACTAGGTACAGGATGTAGGTAAAAGGTATTTTTTGTACCACAAAAACCGACGAAATCGCGTCATGGGCAATGAAGGAGTTAACTATTTATTTGGATATTTTACCATAAGAATAAGTTAAATTCATAATTAAACACCGACTATTCAACCCATTTACGTGTGGTAAATCGTGAAAGCCTTGCAAAACCAAATAATTTCTAACACTATAAACTTCTATTCTGCAAAACAAAAGCACAAAACCAAATCGTTTATTACGTCTTTTCTTTACAACTAAACCACCTTACTTTTGTACTCACCTGTACCTTTTGTTAACCCTTTCTTGTGCAATTATACTCAAAGTAGAGTTAAGGTAAAAAGTGTAATTACATTTTGTCCAACAAAAGCTGAGACGTTTTTATTGGCAATCACTAATGTCTTGGGGCTATGGACATGTGATACCAGGAAAACGTTTTTTTAATTTCTTGGACACGTAGGCCATGTCTGGACGCATTTAGATAGGAAGCGGGTCACCAGAGTTTGATATTTAGAAAAACTTGATAATGAAGAAGTGAGTTCTTACTTGTGCTCTTATGGTTAAAGAGTATTATGTAATCACATACAGTAGCTCAATGGTTAAATCTTTAAACCTCTAAATAATATACTTAGACGATGATGGAGGATATAAAGAAAATTAAAATTATTATTATTATAACTTACATTTTATTGTGTTGTGATATCAACATTAATGAGTTTTCCATCCAACATTATGCTGAGTTTGCCGTTAGCGTCCTACAAACTCAGCATAATGTTATAACGTGGCAAAAGTGTCAATCCAAAACAAGTTTTATGAGAGGAAGTTTGTTTAACGCCAACTCTAGAAACGAATGGCAAGTTTTAAAATGCAAATAGTTTTACCTAACAATAGACAAATCTTACTAACAGTAGGAAAAAAAATTAGAAGTCCCCAAACATTTTTGTCTCGTAGACCACTTGCCATGTTTTTCAGTTTTAGCTAGACCTCATTGTATTTTTTGCATTCATCATCATCATCAACCTGTACACAAACTCAAGATAACATACAAATAAATTGGCATGTTTAAAAAACCATACCTAAAATTCCGATAGTTAATATACATCTATGTCTTGGACGAACGAAATCACTTCTCCCTTACTTTTCCTGACCGAGGGTCTTTGTTCACGTGTAAAAAATTGAGTTTACACTGGCAACATCTAGTTATAATTCAAGTTTATTTTAGTTTGATGACACATGGAGGAAATTGTTGACGCCCGTTGCTATGGAAACCATTAGGTGATAGTAAAATTATCATATTATGATGCATTTTTACAAATCTACGTTTTATAGAGCACTTAGCAATTCCTCGAGAATAGAACCTATAGGGGAGCACTTTAAAATCAATTTAGGTTTAAAGAACTTTATTTTTATACAAACACAAGTTTTATTTAAAATGTTGTTACATAAAAACATATTATACTAGGTTTTACAATATTTTAACTAACCTCTGGTACCTATAATAAATTATAACTAAATATTGTTTAACTAAATTGTATATAATATTAAAATATTAGACATTATAACAACTAGTAGGTAGGTAATTAGTTAATTATGAAATAGGTATGCTTATATTTTGATGTTGCTAAATATTAGATAAGTATAACTATAACTTGTAGTTAGTCGTGATTTTCCTAAAATATTATGTTGCTTTTTAAGTTTAACGGGATAAATACTAATCCCTAGAGAATTAAATTTAATGGAGCCACCTCGAAATCATTTGCTATAAAATAATGAAAGAATCAGTAAAATCGGTTAACTATAGACAGAGATATAAAGTAACATAAATTAATTTAAAAAAAAACATGCAGACGAACTGAGACCTCCTCCTTTTTGAAGTTGGCAGTTGCATCGCTAGAAAACTAAACTAAAAGGGAAAACCGCGAGCGGAGTGAGTAGACCCAGATCAGGACTCGTGGACCCTTTTCAAGTCTTCGTCGACCATGTGGGGTCGATATAGCCCACTTTAGGAATCACTGATTTAAATCAAGTCAATTAAAGAAAGTATTTTTTGGATTTATTCGTATCGGATAACTTGAGTAGACCTTAGTTGAACTCACGTAAGCATTTTATGTGACTTAAAATTTAAATTGAAAGCAAAACCTATGAGTCAGATGCCTAAAAGCCTTCAACATCGTTTGACTCTACAATTGGTTTAAACAGAAGACAAATTGGAAAATTGGACAGTTTAAAACGCATGTAATTTTATAAATTACTTTAATTTGTTCGCTTGTTATCCAAGGCCAGAATTGCTTTACTTTATAGTCTAGAAGAAAACTTTTTTTTTATCTGGTAACTGGAAAGATACTTAAGTTTAAATTTTATGGACTAGGACTGTTATTCTGCTATTTAATGTATTTTATGGCAAACTATCTTTGCCACATATCTCTCCCTAATTATAAACTTACATAAAAGCTAGTTTGATAAGCTCAAACATAAGAAGGCTAAGAAGTACAGAGTCAGTATATAAAACAGAACAAGAAGTATTATTCAATACTTCATAGACTTGGCTCATTGTCTCCAAAAATAAAAGAAAAGCCAAAAGTTCTGTTCTAAAATCGGCTGATCTCCCAAGCTTAATTGAGTGAGTTGACTTATTAACATAAATTATATTTTAACAGGGCAATCATAACAGGGTTTCCTAAAAATTACAACATTGTGGCTTATTAATTTAATCTAATCTTTATTAAAACAATAATTCAAGTAAACGTTTACCAACACTTAGCTTCATACTGGACATGACATTAATATTACCAGCTTTACCACATAAATAACAACAATCTTATCCTAAGTCCTGAGCAAAACGAGCACGCCGCCGCCGCACTGGTTTTAAAAACTGCAGAGTGCCGCAGGACGCAATCTACGGGACGGCAGAAACAGGTGGCGACTTATAAGTTATATCGACTTTTTTATCAGCAACCACACATGCCTATCCTAATAAACCGGCGCCTATCTAAATGTATGTAAATAGCCATAATGCAAACGTCGCGAGGCCTAAACAAACTATCAAAAAACATTACGGGGTGCAAATAACAAGTATCATGGCGTAGGTATGTAATGAGAGTCTTGCATCGGTGAAGCGGCGCGCGCCGACGGCGCGGCGAGGGCGGCAATCGATGCCGGGACGCGCGCCCCGACGCCCAGCGCTAGACCGACAGACGCCCGCCGACGCCGACCCTGCTCGCACGTCCCTCCGACCCGCGACAACCCCATACCTCATCCGTCAATGTTTACTTACCGGACGACGCGAACAGCTGACCGACGACCGGTAAGTCACGTGCTTTCCTCCGCGCGCTGCCGCGATATCTCCGCTACTAACTTATCCGTTCCCGCACCGTCTCTCCCACTGAATATTTTTACGCATATACTACTTTGTGCAACGGAATGCAGGCCCGGTGTGACGTTCGCATCGTAAATTACAAAATATAATACCCCCTTACGCCCTTTCATGCCACTCTATTCAGTCCCTTGGTGCATACAAAATTCTTTAGTTATCTTTACGAGTGGTGGTCGAACTTTTGTAATTTATCCTTTTTTGTGCAACAATAGGCAATGGACAAAGGGATCTGCGGGCGACTGCCGCCCGAAGGATAGGCTTCAAAAACGGTTCTTAGATAGCTGTTTGTTGCGAAAATATTTTTTGCAAACCAATCGCGTGAATTCGCAAGTCAGCGCGGTATCTTATTGGTCTTCGGAGACAATAGATTTCGAGTCGAATGATGGGCTTGACTGGGAAGGTTACATATTTACGGGGCACATAACTTTTCCATTTTACTGTTTGCCTTACGGTAGCTAAACTTATGTGCTATCAGTGTTACCCTTTTCGATTTGAAGACCCTGGCGTGTTGTAAATCGGTTGCTTTATTTTATAGGTGGTGTTCCCCAAGGAGCGAGAGTGCGGGCTGTGAGTTACATCGGTCGGTGAGCTTTTAGGATATTGCGAGGGACTCCGAAATGGTGTGAGAAAGTCACATTTGAGTTGTAACCTATTGCCTTTAACGTGTCTAAAAAAAAGGTAAAATCAGGGCTCAAACATCTACAAACTTTCTTTCTTCAAATTTCTTTTCTTTTTTCAGGTACTGTTGCTGAAGAGAAGATATCGTGTCGCCTTCTGTACGTATACTGAATGTATCCTGAGTGCACCATTCTTTCCGGTATACCTTCAGTATACGTAACAGAGGATGACACTGGTCTACGGTGCTGTTGCAGTTTTCAAGTCTTCGAGTCTTCGTCTTCATGCCTACTACTAATCGACAGAGACAAATACAGATTTTGTTGACAGATGTTTTAAAGATTTCAAATTGTATATCTAAATTTACGGTATGCATGCATGTCTATAAATTAAATGTAAAACACTTGAGTAAATAACTAGGACACTTTTTATATTCGTTTTAAATTATATTCTTATTAAATATTTCATGAACCTTCAACATAAAACTAAACGTGCTCTTAGTGCTAAGGCTTCATAAATAAAATTAAATAAAGTTCTCAAGTTTATCAATTTCTTTCCCTTACATTTAAGAATTCAGACAAAGTTGGATCAAACTCCTTTATATTAAAGACTTTGAAGACGATCTAGGTTTGAGTACGGTCGGAATAAATTGACCAGCTATATAAAACCTTAATGACTTGATTTTAGATTCCACTAATCTAGTTGTTTAGTATTGGAAACTTTAATGAAATTTGTTCAGAAATTCGATGCTAAAACTTTCTTGATTAGTTTCAGTACCTACTTATGCAGTAGCCTTACCATAGCTTAAAATATAGTCGAGAAACTGAGCTTTCAAAAATGTAAATCAGGGTCCTAACGAAATATTGTTGTAGAAATTTAGCATTGTAAAGTATTTAGCCACGTGCTACACACAGCTGATGATGATGATGATGACTTTGTCTTCATAGACAAAGATTATGTTATAGATTTAAGAGAGAGATACATGAATAATAATTATAATCACGCTTTGTAATATTGGTTATTATTAATTTTCTATTTGTTATATAAATAAACTTAATATTAGATGATATGACGATTGACTACACATTTTTTATATATGTTAATTAATAAAAAAAAACAATGCCGGACAATTTATTCAGCATCATCTAGCTCCAAACTAAGCAGAGCTTGTGTTATGTGTGCTAAATAACTGATATACTTAATGCAGTACCTACATTTCATAGATAGTTTTTTTTGATTATACATAGAAAACACCCGTACAAACATTTGTCTCGAAACGGGAATCGAACCCGCAATGCAGGAGGCGTTGCGGCGAGTTTGCCGGCTGCGCCACTGAGGTTGTCAAATTAGTCTTTCAGAAGACTAATTATTGTAATTTTGACAGGAGTACACAGAAAATATAATTTAAACTCACATAGAAGATTGCAAAATGTGAAAATTACAAAATACTCAGAGTTTTGTAACTTTCACAGGAGTTCACAGGAAAAATAATTTAAACTTACATAGATAGCTTAAAGTACATGTTTTTCTTATCATTTTTAGGTAGAGTTATACCTACAAATCAGAAGGGCTTTTGGACAAAAATAAACACCTATTTTACAGCCTGAAAAAAAAAACATGCTTAGGTATATAATTTAGTGCAAAGGTATAGACAAATTTATGATCAAACAAAAAAGACCAAGTCCCTGAAAAATCCATAAAAACCTTTTTGGTTGGTATTTTGTATTTCCAGAACCCCTTACATTACAGCATGAATATTCCAGAACGGTGGATACCGGCAATCCTCGGTTTATAGCATTTAAATAGCTTCCTACACTGAGGGAACGTGTAAAGTTATACTTAGCGAAGAAATTAAAGTTGCAGTACTTTGGTAGAGCTGGGCGAAGTTTAGAAATATATTTCGTAAGAGATTAAGTAAGTATTTATTTTGAGGTGTAACTTAGTATTTTAAATAACAGCCTTCTTAATTTTAAATGGCTACTAAAAAGATGCAAGTTACGTAGGAACGTTTTCATAAGAACTAAAGGTTCGTATTTTAATAAAGTAAGTTTTTAAATAGCATTTTAATAAATAGAGTTAAGTATTTTTTGCAGATTTAGTCTCTAATAAAAAGGTTTTTTTGAATGCAAGGCATAGAATTAATGAGTCTTTGTAAGCGCCATCTGTGTTAACATGGCTGAACTTTATAATGAAATGTAGAGCTCCACTTGAGCTTTTGTAGAGATGCATGTAGAATTACGAACTTTCATCATGTTTATTTGAGTCTTAACTCTAAAAAAGTGAACATTAAGTTTAATAAACAAATGAAACTTGACATCGTGTAACGAGGCAGTGAAACAAGTGAAGATCATAAAAGTTTAACACAAATGCCTATCAAGTTGAAGCTTTCGTGATACAAAAACTTTTAATGTAGAATTCTGAGAAGTTTCCTTTTCTTAACCCATGAATGTTTTTCTTTCAACCAGATATACCTAAGTCAACTCAACATTAATTTAAAATAGGTTTCTTTAAACCAGATAGTTAGGTAATTATATTTTTATTAAGTTAAATGATACCAAAAATTTTATGTAGGGTAAATTGTGTAACAATAGTATTCTAAAGAAGCATTATTGCAGTACAGCTCTATGGGACCAACAATAGCTTATTGTTTTACCAGTGAAAGTTGGACAACCCTTCCGCGTTGAAGGTAGTACCAGGAAGACGAAATTGGAACAAAAAAGAGAAAGTCATCCCTAAGGTAAGAAAAAAATATGTTTTGTGGAATTGACCAATGAGAACGCTTGAAAAACTTTCTAAATTTTATTAAGATTCAGTTTAAACTTTGCTCTACCATTTGCACGGTAGCATCTGTGAAGGAACCTAGGATTGTTTATCATGTGAATTTTAAGTGAATCATAGTTTGATAAAAAGCCTAAAATAGGGTTGTGCCAAAATGTATTTGAAAGAAAAAGTGTTGATGTCATGACAAAATTGCCAGCTATAAAAAAGCTGTGATTTTCCTCCGAATACCCAAGGAAGTTTGTGAATAAAAAAATCTACCAAGAAAACAAACATCAGTACAATCACAAGTACTAATTTCATGATGCCAAATAGTCCTACTTAAACCAAACTAGTAAGTTTTTACTGCTAAACTTTTATACCATAACTCTACATAGCAAAGTTCCCAACTCCACATAAATTTTCTCTACACCCTAACGTATTTAAGGTACGCCTGTACCTACTTCCTAAATACGTTAGTTATATAGGTCAGAATAGCCATATACCCATAGCGTACCCATTCTTGTTCGACCCAGCGGTTCCAACAAGACCACTTGCTCTTAGCAAGTTTTATGGCAACCCTACATATTGGCACAGGGCCATGGTGAGAGCGGCGATCACGAAAATCCGGATTCAGCTTGTGAATATCGCGAGTGCGATAGAGACAGCTGCTGCGATGATTGTTCAGTTTTGTAGCTCGAGTATCGAGCGAAACGTTGTCATGGTAACAGACAATGGATTTTGGGTGCATAATATTTTAGGCTGCGTCGGGGCGAGGGGCGCGGGTAGGGGTAGCGTAGCGCGAGAGTGGCAGCCATCTTTAAAATTATATTTCCAGTTTGGACGAGCTCTTTCGATTCCAGTTACTACTTTTTCTCGCTGTGTAGAAATGTAGGATACGCGAGGGTTCGCTTCCAGACAAATCTTTGATTCTGGCTTGTTAGGAAACACTGTAAATTTTACCAATTGAGTAGGTACCTAAATGCGCGTAAAACTGTTAAATAACTCAAAAGAATCAACTATTTAAACAGGCAAACTACCACTATTTACCCAAAAATATAAAAATGAAAAAGTTTTACGATACCTACTAAAAAAATCTGCTCACTTGGGGCTAGATATAACTATGCTATGTTGCTGCGTAAAATCTTTCATAAAGTACCTGTTTATTAATTATATAATATTAATTATATAACATTAAAAAGTTATCTGAGCGACGCGACGCGTGACCCGAGAGCTGGCGGATATCTGGCGCAGCGCATCAGCATTGCCATACAGCGGGGCAATGCAGCCAGCGTCTTGGGGACGCTTCCGACTGGTATTGATATGGATCAGTTGAGCTACCTGTAAATTGTTTGCAACAGCCTGCAGTTTGCTTAATTGTTTCAATTGTAAATACTAGTTCTAATTTGTTTTTATTATTGAATTGGAATTTTCTTTGTCAATAAAGAACATATAATATTATAATTAAATATACGTACCTACTGTATTTAATGATAGTCGAAAAATTATAAACCGCCAGAAATTCCCATAATTTTCTGTAAGCGAACATATCTTTTTCAAACTACTTGCAACACAGGCATTTGAATTTTATTTTCCTACAACCGTAACAATTTACATCAGTTTCTCAACTACAATCCTAAAGTTTCGCAACATCCCCAGTTTTATCTACAATTCCTCGCTACACACCGCCAATACACAGAGCGCCTGTCTGCGGCTTAGACTCCGCCGTAAAACCTTCGATTAATGCCAACTCTCCCCGGGTTCGATTAAGCAATAATCTACCTGGACCAGGGGTTTTCTGATAGGGGAAAATTTTGCTTTCTTTTTTGATTTGGGAAAAATTTCTCACACATTTTGATGTTCCAATTTCTATCTCATTATTCCCTTGGCAGTAAGTAATGAGTTTGTGTTTAGAGCCTCAAAATATGTAAGGAAATGTTGAATAATGGAGGCTCGAACTAAAAGATCTCATTCGATTTATTAGAATTTGCTAAAACCTTCACCTTCTTAAGCTAACAAGGCTATAATCACTTGCTTTCGGTTAAACATACCTGACGCCTAAAGAGCGTTTTACGAACATAGAATGTGAAAAATATTTTAATAGTCCTAGGTAGGTACTTAATTCTGTTTATGGTAAGAAATGAATGTTGGCTCTCCTAGGGCTCGATTAAGCAATGGCTACTCAACCTGAACCGCGAGTTTTATTTGTAGGTAACATTTTGAAGTTTGCTATTGTAGGTAATATTTGTTTATTTTAAATCACTGATACATATACAGGGTGCCACGAAACAGCCGAAAGGGGGTGATTCTGGGCCTTGAGGGGACCAACTTTTGTTCTACAAGATTTTGAATTTCGTTTTTTTATTTTAATATAGATAGACTTATTATTCTTCATATTCGTCTTTTTTTAAGCATATTCTAACATTGTTTTTAAATTTCAAAGGATCTACATAACTTTTTTGTACTCATTTCAAGCCAAAATACTAGTTTTGCTAAAAATACAACAAAAAAAAATTGTTAAATATTTTATAATGTTAAATAATGCAAGAGTGCGTTTAAAACAGAATCACCCCCTTTCGGCTTAGCGGTGACTTAACACATTTTAAACAATTATGTATAAAAAGCATTAAAATTCAAATATATATTTGCCTTATAGTAGGCACTTCACGCCTACTATAAGGCAAATATGAAGAGCTCACTATTGACAACGGCTTTTAATATAATTATTATTAAGATACAAAAATCTCTTGTGTAAAAATCAATTTTCTTTTATAATTTACATAATTATTTTGATAATTAGGAACGATTTATGCCAAGTGAATATACCAGGGCTCGATTAAGCAATAGCCTTTAACCTGGACCGGGGGGTTTCTTTGGTGATGGTGGGGAATATTTAGAATTTTGCAATAAATTTAGTCAAGATGTTTCCTTTTGTTTATTATAAACCAGATATGTATTCAAGATCTCTTGAATACATATCTGGAGCCCACTGCTGGGATAAGGTCTGAAACATACCGTGCGTAGTGGGTTTACACTGTAGAATGCTTTTTGCAAGCTTCGTAAGCTACGTTCTGGTTTTTTTGACCATTGTATAAATAAATAGCACTTAAATTATAGCCCAATGTCTAAATAAAATTATTAAAAACGTCTCTCATTTAGATTTTTTAAGTAAACATGTTAATTTTATTATATTGATAGTCATCTTTATCATCAATCTACATATATTAGTCCACTGCTGGCGAAACGCCTCCCCTAATCAGCACCATAGCAGCGCCCTCTCTTCAGCTTGCCGCATCCAGCATCTGCCTGCAATCTTTCGCAGTTGATAGTAAAAAACAATGAATGCCGACTCTCCCTGAGCTCGATTGAGCAATACTCTACCTGAACTGGGGTTTTCTAAGGAGGGAAATTTCGGATTCAGCAGTTGAATACCATTTTTGCTTCAACTCTAAGGAATCAAAATATATATTTAAGCTTAGTTTCTGTTCTTAAGCTAAACGTATGGTTCGATTATTATCCTGAAATAAAGTCATCCATTTGCAAAACAAGACCAACCTTACTCCGCGTCATGTCCAATTCTCATCCCACCTGAAACAAGTAAAAGTAAACATTAATAAAACAAAATTAGTTTTAGAGAAAAATTATAAAGGATACTATAGAAAATTACAATAATTGAATAAAACAATTACAACTAGTATTACACACATATATCTATTTCTTAAATTCTAAGCCATCACCAGTAGTCAGGCAGTGGCCAATTCGGCACAATGTTTTTCATATGGAAACTGGAGGTAGGTGGAACCAAGTGCAATAGCTTGTCGGCTTTTGTAACCCTGAAAAGCCTCGCGGCAATTTTTAAGAATTTTTATAAGATTTTTTGATATTTTTCCGAAATTTGAACTACATATTTAGTGCTGTAACTTTTTATGTAATACGAAATAAACTGTCTGAATTTTTTTTTGTTACAATTGGCATATTTGCCCATACTAAAAAAACTAATATTTACGTGATCTCTATATAAATAAAGCAGCTATGGGCATGCAAAGGGTTGAAAAGTGAACATTTAAAACTGAGAGTTCAACTTTGGATTGAATTTATAAGCTAAGTGTGTCTTTGATCTTCCAATTTACTGAAAACTTTTCACAGTTCATGGCATCTCCAATGGTATGCAACATGTTACAAAACCAGAAAATATGCTTTTATTTAAAAAAAAATTATTATGAATACCCTAAAAATGGCGAATTTTTGTCTCCTAATCGTGTTGTAAGCATTGTTTAGCTCAGTAAAAGGGTAAGTAGTGGTAGGTGCAAGTGCAGTATGGTGGCGTTTTTAGGCATAAACAGCATCACTTTTTTTATATGTTTTTATTTATGGTGTTTTTTTTTAACCCTCAAGTACATAACTACCTACATAAAATGTGTTTTATGTAGTTTGGACACATGTGGTGTACCGTTAGAATGACCGTGAACTATATAGAAAAGTATTCAGTGTATTGGAGTATCACAGACACACTTAGTATTTTTTTTAATTCGATCCAAAGTAGAACTCTGTGTTATAAATTTACTTCAACATTTTGTATGCCCATAGCTGCTTTATTTAAACAAAATCTCTGAAAATTAAACGTGTTCAACAGCTCTCAGCTTGTAATTCGACAAGTTTTCGGCTGTAATCGGTAATTTTCGGCAATTTTCGGCTGTTTATCACCCGCTGTGTAGAAACGTCTAGACGACCGGGTCAAAAGCCGGACGAAAGGGCATCGCTAAATTGAAAAGAAAATATCCCTTGTAATGTGAAGTCTCTATTTTCGGGACTGAAAAGAAATTGGAAACCACCTAAGTGCTACAGAAAATGTAATTTGTTGATTCTGATAGGCTGGTGATATATTAAATGTATTAATTTACTGAGTTTGATGAAAGTAGAATGGATTTGGCGCAGAACCCTTATTTAATGTTTAAGTTTTTCTTTGTTCATAGTTTTTTGGAGTCTTTATTAGCAAAGAACATTACAATTTAAGAATAGAAACAATTTAGAACTAGTATCTAAAGCGTCATTTAGTATCTGCAGTTGCTAACTCCAGACAGTTGCAGAGAATCCAGAGGTAGCTCAACTGATCCATCTCAATACCTATCTGAAGCGTCCCCAAGACGCATTGCCCCGCTGTATGACAATGCTCACTAGCTATCGGGTCACGCGTCCCTTTGATGCTGTAATAAATATAATCTTATGCTCTGCCCCTGGACATCAGACGTGCCAAATCACTCCTATCTTTAAAAAACTGCTTCATCAGCATTATCTATCCTTGTAAAAGTTAGAAAACCTAAATTTTATGTTTAAGTAAATTTATTATAATGTTTGTAGGTACCTATTATAGTATGAAGTTTAACTAATATTGTTTTTCTTTTATTCTTTGAGTGCCATCGTCTATTTTGTTCCTACATGTCCAGTCCATCCCAAGGTTGCCTGGAAGAGATCGCTCTTAGGGATAAGGCCGCCTTTGTACTTCGTCTACTCTTAGCATCTATTTCTGTATTGTTTTCTGTCTTTGTGTGGTACAATAAAGAATTATCTATCTATCTATCATATGTTTAAGTTCATAACAGGTGAAAAAATGCCCGGCGATGAGTTTCTACAATTTTGTGGTTTTATAAAGGTAAAGAAACATTCCTAACAAATTATTCAGGTAAAATCCAGGACAATTTTCTGTCAATAATAATTTATTACCAACATTCCATCCAGTCCAATTTTACGACATTTCAATCGTCAATTAATTCAAACTGAGATGAGTAATCATAAAATTTGATCGCCGTATTCGATTTGATTAATTATTAGGTTATAAAAATATTTTTTTTTTATTTGTTAAGGTTTAATTTCAATCATACCTAGAACACCAGTTAGGTACCAGTAGGTAGGTATCCAGATAATATGACTTTCTAATGACATGATTCTGTAGATAAACAAGGTAGGTATGTACTTTAAATATCCCCTCTGTGTATGTAAGTATAGAACTTGAAAATATCTTACAAAGCATCTCAGAGAGCCGAATATTGGTTTCTTGACCTTTGTCTGACTTAACCCCAGCAATTTCATCTACGATAACGGTCGGATTTCGGCATTTATCCTCTAAACCTTTGCCTATGTAAATGTGAAACGAAAAATCCATGCAGATAAGTAATTTATTCTGAGTGGGGTTTGTACGACCCCAACGGCCCAACTCGGGAAATATGTTCCGGATAATACCATTCTTTTGGATCAGTTTGTAGCACCTGATGCCTCGATTCTGCAACTTTCAAAGGGATGTACCGAGATTTTTTTAATTTGGTCGGCTTACGATGATTTACCATCACGGTTCTAAATTTGCAAGGAATACGGTACCTATATTTAAAATATTTTATTAAAACCCATACCCCCGATGAACAGATCCAATTTTGATAAAGATTTTTCCTTATTTTAAAAATTTTGCTTCTGCAATGCATACAAGATGAGTTTATTTTGTGGAAAGCGTCCAAGAAAATGCGGCTCCAATTTTAACTAGAGTTTTCTAAGTTGTGGTGAGATTTTGTGTTCGTTTACAATTTATGACTTGATATGTTGGATAAATTGGATGCTCGAAAGCCACAGCTCTCCTTTAGGCACGTATTCTTTTAAAATTGGATGTATTTTAAGTTATTTTATTTTATTGTTTTTAAGGAAATATTTATATTAAATTATTATTTTTCAGCATGGTAGATTGGATACAATGAATACACACACTAAATATAATACTACTTCATTAAAAATTCCCACTGCTTTCAAGGGGCAAAATAATGTAGGTCTTGTTTTGCACAAGGGGTACCAAAAATAATTCGTTAATATTCAAAGTTGGCACCTGTTTTGTGCCATTCTGTAATTAAGCTTAACTCCATCCTTAATAAACAGGGTAGCTGCCAACCAAGGTATTAAACAATGAAATGTGTACTATAATTATGTTAATTGTGAAATAAATACCAACCGCAATTTTGGGGGTCGATTTATGTGCTAGAAAAGTGTAAATGTTTGGTAGAGATATAGTTATTTTAATTCTACCTAAGACAATTATTATTATAGATGTTACGAATAATTTCATTACACCTTCAATCTTCACTTGTTATTTTTTAAAAGTTAGATAGTAGGTGTCATGCAATTTGGTTTTGTCTTTCAATTTACAGTAATTTTAAAGACAAAACCAAATTTCAGTCGGAGAAAATTTCGAAAAGAAGAAAATATCGTGGTTCGTAGAGAAAATATAAGTTATCATAATAGTTATGAAAACAGTGTTTTCAAATTCAATTTTTATTATATTACTTTTGTTTCCATGCAAAAGGTTAGAGGCAAGTTCTGAACTTTATTGTAAATAATCCTAAAGTTATTCTACCGCATATCGAGGGTCTGACCCTACTACGGAGTACCTCCTATTGTGTTACCCTTTTCATGTTAAGAAATAAATATTTAATCAATACTTCTAAATATGGCGGCTATTGTTTTTTCGAAAAACTTACGAGCTATAATTAAATGTTCTTTAGAGGTATTTTTTTTATGGCATAACTGTGCAAGTAATTCTTAAAAATACAAATTAATTTATTTACTTCCGCGTATTGACATTATTTTAAGCAACTTCAAAGAAGTTAATCGCGACGTATATGATTTACAACGGTAAAAAAATTTACCGTATTTGTTAATTAGCTTTTTTGTTCTGTAAGTCTGGCATATGTTTTAAATAACTGTTGATTTGTTAATGTAGCTTTGACCACAGCATTGACCAATCATATTTTTGCTTATTTATGTTATCGCGTGGGCATGTCGCGTGCATTTTCCAACATTTTGCAAATGCCAGTGTTTGTCCCATGTTGTGTAAAATACCGCGTGGGTAGAATAGTCAGACGTTGTTCGGAACATCTCGTTCAAAGTCCAGGCGGGGCGAAGCGAATATGAAACTTAAGTAGAGTCCGCAAAAAACTTGCGAAGCGAACATCAGAAAAATAACAAATTTTGATCTTTACGGGTGTCCCTTTCTTGGAATGCGTTTCCATATTAGAAAATAAAATTAATTTTTCAGATAACGTGAAAATGTGTAATGTAAAAGTAGAGAGTAATATAAGTGGAGGTACACGAAAAATACCCGTTTACTAATATTTAATGTGTTTCGTATTGTTTTCTTAGGTCAATTTCGATTCCTGTCTTTGTTTATAAATACCATTATAACAAATTACATCGAATAGATGATATGGATATGAGATGAGAATGTTAAAATCTTTTTACAGTATCCTCAAACAAAGCCGTTGTATAAAGCTGTGTTACCTAAATTCCGCCAAACCCTGTTAATTTCCATCAACCTTCATAACGACGCGCTCTTTAAATCCGTGTTTGTCATTTCGCCCTTTACGCTCCATTCTCATGCTGCCTTATAGCGATGAATATTAAATTATCTAAATGTCACATGCTGACGGTATTTTGAAAGGGCAGACTGTGTTTGCTATACTTGCTGTACTATTTTATGTATCTGCTATATTAGCTTCCGGAGAGTTTGGCACGAGTGTATAGCGACAATTGCTTCTAGTGGGTAACATGGATGATGTAATATTATCCTTATTACAAGTTACTTATAAAAATTAAGTTTTATTTTGCTGGGATCATATAATCAATAACGAAATATTCAATGTGAACATGAGTGGTATGACTACGAACCTAGTTAGTGTATGAAGAACTAGGTTTGATGTTAACCCGCTCACATTAATCATAAATTTGTAAAACTAAGTATGATAGTTGTACGAGTAATACAAATTTTAAGAAAACTATTGCTTTATCTAATCTTTATATTTTTTTCCAATAATGCAAAGACATTTTCCCGAATACTTAGATGAAACTCAGATTTCAGAACGACTCAACATTCGTTATGTTTGAGAGATATTCATAAAAAACAAAAAAAATTGCGAGTTGAGTCGTGACTAAATCTGAGTTGCGTTTGAGTATTCAAGGGTTAATATGATGACTGCTTGTGATTTTTACATTATTTCAGGTTAAATCTGAATTTATCTGAAAGAATTTCACAACATCCAAATAATAAGAAAGCAAAATTTAATTGCTATGGAAGTGCTACGTGCTGCTACGACGTAGCACTTTTCGTAAGCAAAAATGTTTGGCAATTTTGTTTATTTCGTTTTAACTTTTCATTAATATTTTTATTAACGTTGCTAACGCTACCTCAAGCCCTGCCGATGAATATCACAGATAACAACTATCAACACAAATTGTAACCCTTGTTTCATCCACCAAATTGGTTGCATTTCCACACAAATTTTAACACGAAACCATTGTGAACACACCCTATTGTACTATTGTAGCTATCTGCTACTGAAGTGTTAAATATAAATTGGTTTAATTTGTAAGCTGAAACACGAAATCCCCGCTTTTCATACTAGCCACCCCGACGAAAATAACCTCATATTTTGATATTCTTTCGGATTCTTTCATCGCGTCGGTAAATTCATAATGCATGAAATCAGATTAAGTGCCTTTATGCTCCACTATTCACAAGTGATCTCAGCGTGATACTCGGCCACATAAATATCAACAGCAGGTAATTAAAAAACCAACGCATACAACGTAAAACTCAGTTTAACAACACCGCCTACTTGTAAAAACCAACTCATTGAAGAACACTTTTAAAAGCTTACACAAACAAGCACGGTTAAAAAACCATAAAATTTGAACATCATTCAAATAATTATAAAATAGCGGACAAAGTCAAGGCTCTTGAATCTTAGCGGAACTGCCTTCGGTAGTCAACTCACCATCGTCAAATAGAAATGAAACTTTACCGCCCATAAAATAATGTGTGATTTACTGTAACACGCCGGGGGTACATGTGTTTTTCTGTGGGCCACTTGAGGCTTTTGGTTGATGACAGCGCGACCACAAGAATCGCTACAGAGAATAATCGTTGCAGGTTTTATAGGTCGTAATTGTTGTCATAAAATGGTAACAAAAGTTTATTTTTACCATCGGCACGAGAGCGATGTTTATCTTCTTATGCAGTGATCGCTCGAACACTGCGATCGCCGTGGGAATCCATTTTTATGGCATTTTAATTGTTTTTTTGCAATTTTTAATTGATTTTAATGCGTAGTTTGCGATCAGTGGTACACCAGACTTGTGGTTAAAAGCCAACCAACGTTACACTGATATTGAGATTTTAATAAAGCTACTCAGTAATCTGCTTGACACACGACACACGTAAGTATTTTAATTAAACACGCCTTATACGTGATGAAATAATACGCAAAATGTAAGGGTATATATTAAAATATTTAATTAGGTTTCGCGAAACTCGCGAAACATGCCATCTTCAAAGGATTTTATCGCTGTTATAATTCTGTGAACGAATCACGTTTATTTGAATTAAATTCTGATTGTTGAATTATAAGATTACTTTGCCATTTTATGATGCCAAAACTTCAAATGGAATAAATACAAAACAAATTTGTAAAAAAAATACTGCACTTTATAAATAGGCACATAAGATAAGGTTAATAATGATAACACAATTAATTTCTGAAAATGATTAATAATCAAATGGAGATTATGAATACGGGATATCAGAAACAAACACTATCTCAAAAGTTATTGTTACTGTTTAAAATCTAGATTAAACTAAAACCTATTCATTATTAAATTGTATAGCATCAACTACAAGATCTCGAATCTAAATCATGATTGTGTAAGTTTTAATGTATTCGAATCGTACGTGACTTCCCGTGTAGTGCACACCTACGCTTTGGCGTTGTCTGCTCTGGCTAGCAAGCGTTTGTACTACAAGCAACGCCATAGTTCACTAAGAACAGCTGTTACTCTTCAAACTCTTTGGGTCAAAGACATTGGGATGTATGCGGAAAGTAATAAAATTTGAACTATAGATGCTCAAGACAAATTCAGTCATATTTAAACAGTGGTTTTGTCGAGTTCTGCCACCAAACCAAAAACAACTCTATATTAATGTAAAACTGATTGTTGCAAATTTTTGTCAGTATTTTCCGTTTTTAATAGATTTTTCATTATTCAAAAAGATAAACTGCTGCTATCTTGTTGGGGTTGCTAAAACCAGCAATGAAACTTATTAATAGGTATCTTGTGAAAAAAATGTTTTGCAGTAAATTCTGTTTTCTGGCCCACCTTTCCACGCAACACCTCTGTTCAGACCGATGCAGTAAACGAAACATTATGAACATTATGTATTTTTTAGCATAAACTGTGCTTTATAATGATTTAATATCATTAAACACACATTAGGCTAATAAAAACATACAAAATAAATAGACATTTCCACTTAAACTTTGCATTATCAGCACTTAATCAGAATTTTTTGGGATTTTGGTTAGAAATCGTAAAAGGTCCCTAAAAAAAAAACAATTAGACTTTGGTTAAGACAAATGTGGCTCAAAATGTTCTAGATGGTCTATACTACTACCCCCTTAAGGCTTTGCACCGAGCTTCCAAACACCCTGTATTATTTCTTATAACCGAATAGAAGTTGAAATTCCACGGCCGTCCTTACATGCTCGCAGCTTGAGGCGCCGACTCAGGCTTATTTGTAGACGTGGATCAGCATTTTGTTTTCGAATGATTTTGATTTAACTATTTACGGGTTATCTGATTTTATACGCCGAGAAAAGCTAATATAAATTAACCCGAAAATGTACGTTTGCGTTCTAATCGATTTAAAATAAGCTCATCTTGGCAGTGTTTTTTTTTTCATCTTTATTCTTTATTAAATAACGTAAAAGGAAGAAATATTATAAAAAATGGTTTAGTAGGTACGCCTTTAGGATATTATTTTTGTTCACAATCCAAGCGCCGCTGTGCAAAATATAGCATTCGATCATCATGCATATTAAATACATAATTTCACTGTTTTGATCATGAAAAAGCGTCCAAAAACACTTTTATTCGTGCTGAAACGTAGGGTTAAGCCCATAGCCAACTGACTCACCGACAACGGCCGATTGTTCGGCAGTAAACGTCACTCGAATCGGTAACTCAAGCATTTTATGATCGACTTCAATAATATATGGGGCGTTGCGTAATTCTCCTTCAGCTTCGCCTTAAGCGAATATCAGTGCAAATATTGACTAACCGCACCTTCAAAGTTTAGGTTGGCGAATCGAGATAAAGTTATAATAATTTAACTTGTTACCAAGTATCCGTCGACGCCTGTAAATTACAGAGACACCAACATAAATATCATTGGCCATTAATGCAAGTTTCTGAACTTAACTTGGCACTTTTTATACTATAAACAATCCTAGTGGTCGTTAACAAGACAGATGAGTTCTAACAGCTTCAGTTTATGAACAGTAAAGTGGCTGGCACGTGGCATGTTTTCTGCGACACTTCAGCAAACACAAATTTAATTTAGTCCGAAGGGAAATCGCTTTTACACTCAAATAAATACTTTCTCCAAGCAGGCGGCTGCGGAAAATTAAAAATATCCGTTGAACATAAACAGTTCGTAGATTTAGGATGTGAACAAAAAGCAAACCGATAATTTAGAAGTAAAAGTAATTGTCGAAATATTAAGTAGCTGTCAGCGAGCAAAAATCCCAATTTCACACGTGATAAAATAAAAGGTTAAGGAACCCTACGTCATTTAGAAACGTCTTGAGCCCTATTGGTGCAGTGTCGACGAACTCACAGCTGGGGATTCGACAACATGCTTCATCTTCATTTATGTTTATACGACAATACCTCATATTCAGAATAATACACGAGATTATGCTGGCCTCGTTTGAATAACAGTTTTAAATTGTATCTAGGTTATTGTGTTTTCACTATTTCAATCCATTTCAATCAACCCTGGATACTTTTACCTTGGTCTGATTCCATACAAAGAACTACATAAATTGTTTATCTGCCATCAACTCAGCATTTACCTAGGCACCTTACACTGCGTACTACGTGGGTGAACTTGACGTGATCGCGAAGCGGTGGACATTGGTGGCATACATTTTTTGAATTTGAAAATCGAAAATGTATGGGTCGTTGCTTCGCGATCGCGTCAAGTTCATTCGCGTAGGATGCAGTGTTAGTTTTTTAAGTAATTCACCTGAACTCTATTTAACCCAAAAAAAGTATAGGAATTTGTGTTTTTGAAAATTACGAAGTTATCTGCATACAGAATGAGGATGAGAGCAAACGCAGGTACGTAAGATACCCAGCTTTATAAATAGGTAAAGAGCGTAAATAGAAGCGGTTGTATCGACTCTCAGCGGCTACCAATCGATACGAATACCCCCGACCATCACACCACAAATACTTACACATATCAGTGGAAAACTCGTCTTATTTCCTTACAATTAGATTGTATTTCGAGGTACAATACCTCGTGATTGTTTGTGTTACCTTTTGGGAGCGAAGACGGAAGCTCACGTAGTTGTGTGGATATGTGTGTGGTAGTTAAAAGTTAAATACCAAACATGTTCTCGTATTATTGGATCTTTTCTTAATCAAACTAATGGAAATGGCTAGGCTAAGGGGCAGTAATGTGTCTCGGATACAGATTGGTTTGTAATTCTGGTGATATTGGCTTATTTATCCAGTTTTGTTCGATAAGTTACGTTCTCGTTTTCAATGTTTCAAAGACATTTTTGTATATTGTTGAATTTAAATAACAGCGTGATTGTCAGTGGTATTTTTTTACCTATAGAGAGCGGTATTAAAAAAAATTAAAATGGCCACCGCAGCATAACGATGTTATATTCAAACACGATAATTTATTTGTTTCAACAGGCCGTTTGTCAGACCATTTAGTTAATACGTTATGGTTTGTGATGAGCTCACTATAGTGCCAGTGGTAAAAATAAATTAGCAGTTTAAGCTCATTAATAACCAGTTAATCACCAAAAAAGTACCATTAAAATAACACCACCTAAAACATGAAGAAATTTCTATGGAAATTCCATGGCGTCGGAGCGGCCCGTTATGGCCGAAGTTTTAAATAAATTTGGACAAGTTTTTAAACAAAATCTTAAAAGTTTTATCTTTAACTTGCGACGCGACGCGACAACTCCTATCGCTTTCGGGGAATGAATACATTCCGAAACTTACCGAAACTGAAAGATATTGGATGGGAACTTTTTCCAGTAGGTTTGATCGCAGTAAAAGACATTACCAATTTTCTGTTCGGTTACTCTGACTCTCACCTAGATATGAAAACAGCTAGGAGACTTGGAGTACCTATAGATAAATAACAGCTGTTCGTAAATAATCTCCATTAATTTTAAAACGACAGTTTACATCGGAATTTTTACTGCATTATACTGATGTAATAAAACTAACGTGAAGTTAAATTGACAAAAAATATAGCATATGTTATCAGGAAAAATATCAAAAGCGGTGCCTTTTACTCCGCTTTTACGACTTAAAGCCTCGCTGACACACTCTCCTAAAACACAACTAAAATAAAATCAATTTACAATCCTTCCAGCCAAATTTTTACTAGTAAACCACAATCCAATTTTTATGACCAATCCTTAGTCATAGATTCTATAATTATAATTAAATATTTCGTTCAGTTGAACACCGACATCATTTTGTTCCGTGTTAAAATGTGCAGAGAATTATAATTCTTTTACGACCAAAGTTTTATAGCATTTTTATGGTTTTCCAATTGCTTTCGGGTTGACAATCCGATTCGTGTAAATTCTAGCAACATGTGAGTGAGGCTTAAGGAAATATTAATATGCTAATTTAAAGTTTAATATAACTATAATTTATTATATTAATCCCGCTTACAGGTTTCGAACGTACAAATGCACTGGAAATGAAGAAGTTCAATATTAAAATGCGAAACTATTAGTTTAGTTTCACAAAATATGTTTGATATCTACAAAGAAAATGTACCTATGTTAATTATATAAAAACCATCTGCTTGCGGCCTAAATCATTTGATGAACAATTTGTCCTCCCTTTATCCCAGACGGTTGAATTTATGAACAAAAAACTCGGCTCCTTGAATACAAATTTCTTAATTCTGTTGTGTCTACGAACGATTTAATTTTGTACCTGCTCAGCAATATTTCATGTTAATCCCCTAATTTAACTAAGCACACAAGGGCTTTTGTATAAACGGCAGATTAGTAACACGTGTCTTCGAGTAAATTATCGTAATTTTTCACCGAGATTTTCTACAAAATATTTATCCAATATACACAATCGGTGCCGCTTTATAAAAAATCGCCTCCTCAGAATCGTCTATAAAAAGTTCATTCCAAATTAAAATGAAGGTCTAGCGCAACCGAAAGAAACTGTCATAATGATTTTCATCCACACAAAAACAAACTGTATCTCATTGCATCTAGATACAGTTTGCCTTGGATTTTCGTTGTATTTACGACCAAGTAAGAGAAGCAGTCGTCAAAATAACTGATTAGTTTTCAAGATCCATTTGCGCGGCACACTGGCTATGAATACTTAGATCTTAAAACAACAACATCTCGATATTTTCGTGTCTGAAAAAGTGTGAAGAGTGCCGCACAAATAGTTTTATTTAAGCCTTTAAGATACTTAACCTATCTAAGTAAATAGCTCGTCTATTTCGTATTTACCTATGTATCACTCTGACCGTAAACAAACACATAGATACGTACATAGCTCACCTCGGCAAGTCCATTACCATCAAGTGTTATTGAGCCCGTATCTGAAACCCCGAGGCACTTAGATAGCCAGAGTTCCATTAAAAGAAACCATAAAGTTACATTATTATGTGTTAATAATTTCAAGAGAAAGAACGCCCTTTTACGCTGCTGCAGATTAAAAATTCATGTTCATTTGTAGTAAATATTTCATGTAAGCTGGTTGGTGATTTGTGGATCATTTAATTTGATTGTTTTGCTTTTTCGGTAGGTGGCTTGTTGTGATTCTTGTGTATTTTAAATTAAAATCCCGAGTCACTGCAAGGAAAAACTCGCATGCGGTAAACAACATACTTGATGGATGTAACTTTTGATGTCTTGAAAAATCTAGGAGCTAATATTAAAAATGTTGGAGTAGTGCCTACCTTAGGCCATCTTTACTTATAATTAACTGCAATACCACGGCCAGAACCTGCCCATAATCTATAGTTTAAAACGGTGATCCAATCTTATGATTAAAAAAATAAAGTTTATTATTTATGCGGAAGGCAAGCGAATTATTTATTCCCGCATGTAAGTACGTACGTACTATGCGATGCCGGGGCAGGGATCGAAAGGCGTTTACTCCCAGCTGTCTCATAAAATCACTATCTAACTGCTTTGTATAATATGAGACCTGTTTTGAACTCAAACGAACACACATGAAGTCCGTAGGTATTCCGAAAGATTAAGATTACAGCTGACACGTTATCAACGTAGATAAACTGCGAATATCAAGTTTTCCGTATTTTTTTTCCCTTGAATTAACATTACTTGGTACTTCAGAGTCCAAGATAAAGGCGGTGTCCCCATTGGATTGTATTAATTAAAGCATTTTTTGAGCAAATTATAAAATTAAGCTTTTGAATAAGCAATTTCAACTGTGAACTGGGCATTAATTTTACTTTTAACTTTGCTCTCTTGGAGTAAGTTATTTTTGTTTAGTTTTATTTCCTTGACCTTTCCGGTGATTTCATTGTAAATTACAGAAATAAATTATCATTATAAAACTTTTAAATACATTCATTACTTTGCGTAATTTTTTTCAAACTTTATTCTATTGGAATCCACGATTTGTAAAGCAATGTAGGTAAATTTCGCCAAAACAACATTTTATTTTAGCAATTGCCCAAGCAATTTTAGGTGACATTAAAGTTACCTCTAATATCTCTATTTTGATATCCTCTTTTTATTCCACCTGCATCATAGCCCAATAAGGTTCATAGTGGCTTGGCGCCGGGCACCGTGAAGGTGTAGGTATGGCTCGGTTATTTAAAGCTTGCGCTATCACCTTTTGTTTTTTCAAAGACTATGCTGACGTCACAAATATGTCGGCACAGTATAAGAAAAACAAAAGATGGTAGTACCAGCTCTCGGTGCTCTACCTTCACCATTGTTTTCTTTATTCGCTAGGTAGATGTGAAAGTTCGGGATGAAGCTATTCCCGTTCCCTCTCGGTGGGCCCGAATGACTTTGGGATGGTTAGCGTTTTTTAGTTATTTTTAGAAATGCTTTTACCCTTTTAAAAGGGTGATTTCAGACGCAAGCATTTTCTTGGATACTTGGTTCTTGGATAAATGGTATTGTTGAATGAAAATGTAACAAAATGGGGTTTATAAGAAAGTTTTTATTTTATTCGCATCTTAGATGTTTTCTACGATACCATGAAATGAAAAAAACATATGTTAGTTTTTAGATTGAGAAACATTGGTTACTGGACTTATGCACGCAGATGTAGGTACGGTATGAAAAATAAACTTTTTTAAAATTCATTACTATAGATAGATAGATAATTCTTTATTGTACCACACAAAGAAAGAAAACAATACAGAAATAGATGCTAAGAGTAGACGAAGTACAAAGGCGGCCTTATCGCTATGAGCGATCTCTTCCAGGCAACCTTGGGATGGACTGGACATGTAAGAACAAAATAGACGGTGGCACTCAAAGAATAAAATAAAAACAATAGTAGTTAAACCATATGCTATAATAGATACCTACAAACATTATAATAAACATACATATATATATAATTTAGGTTTCCTAACTTTTACAAGGATAGATAATGCTGATGAAGCAGTTTTTTAAAGATAGGGAGTGATTTGGCACGTCTGATGTCCAGGGGCAGAGCGTTCCATAGACGGGTAGCTTGTATAGTGAAAGATTTGTCGTAGAAAGTGGTAGTGTGGGCAGGGACTTTTAAGATAAGGGTTTCAGAGGAACGCAAAGAGAGAGAGTGAGACTTAGAAAGAAATTCAAAGCGCTCCTTGAGATAGGAAGGACTAGGAGAATAGAACAATATACTGTACAATAGAGATACATAGTATGTGAGTATTACTATTTATTGCAATAAAAAACAAATCACCCATTATCCCACAGAGAAAAATAACCAATCTAGCTGACATAACATTAACACCCATTTAGCCGACTACCCATCCAATAACGCTAATGCCACAACATTGCATATACTACTATGTCATTCCAATACGAAAGTCGAAAGCGATATCCCCCGGAACCTACCTCGTAAGTTATGCCCAAGGAGCCAATGTTTACCGATCAAGTGTCGTACTTTACTACCGCCAGTCATCGGTAACTTACCGCAAAGAGCGTAGGACTCTTGCTAATGAGACAGCAATTTCAGAGTAGCCCGTTTTCTGTCAAAAACTCTTTGCTTTGTTTATACAGCTGAAAATATATTTTAGGGTTCCGATGTAGAGTTAATAGAGCATTTCTTTTTGTTTCATTAGTATACCATAACGTTTTCATAACTGATAATTTGTTGCGTAAATTTATTACATGTCTGTAATGCTCGGGTTCGGTAGCATTTTTTCTACTATCATTATTTTGATACGAAGTTAAAGTTTTGGAAAAAATTCGCAATCAAAAAACGTCATTAAAACAAATTCGTAAATGCTTTGGCTGGCTGGTTTTAGGAAAAAATGTATAATAATTTTCTCGGGACCCTGAAAACAATGCTTGGCATGACTTGGCATGAACCATCGTGTACGTTTTGACAGTTCATAAAGAAGCAAAGTTTTGAAACATGGGTTTAATTTTCTTCAAAGATGCCGCTGAAAGGTGGGCGATATTTTTTGCATGTTATTTTTCCGGAGAACGAATACTGCGCACATACAGTATAGGTACGATACCTTACAATATATTTTGCTCTACCTGCATTATAAATTGAGTTTGTAAGAAATTCAGCCCTTCCCTCGAGCCTAAATAGTTTATAAGAAATGAAGGGGAACGTTGGGTACAGGTATTGAAAACTTGGGTTCTTTTATACGTACATATCAAATTGGACTGTATTACTTTGTTTTCGCATACTATATACTTGACTTTTCACGTGCGTAAAAAGCGTGCACAAAAAATACATAAAAGTACATTTAAAGTAAATAAATAGGTACTTCCATGCCTACAGGTTCACCGTATATGCCACCAAACTATGAAACACCTTACCTACCCCAATAAGACAAGCAAAATCTCTCCCTATATTTAAACATATGGTCTATGAACACTTTATTACTTCGATATCCAACAGATAATATAAATTTATATATGTTTAAATTGTCTATACGTAGTATTTATTTACATTTCTATATTAGTATTTGTTTATGTATGTTCTATCTATAATACGCCACTGTCTATATCGGTACAATAGTTAAGTGTCCATCCAAAGGTTGCCTGAAAGAAATCGCTTATTGTGCAACTTTATTTTTTTTGTGTTTTCTGTTCTGTTTTTCTTTATCTTGGTGTGCAATAAAGAGTAATTCTATTGTATTGTATTGTATTGTACTTTTAAAATTATGTGCGTAACAGCGTTGTGTATTATTTTCTGAATAACTTATCAGTTATGCTTTCAAAACTCCCACACACGTCCCACCCTAATGCCTAAAATACATCGAGCATAAGCTTGTCAGTATTTCACAGGCACTTTACAAGGCAGTAAGTTATCATGCCAGTTGTAAATGGAGGCTAAGTAGATACTACACAAATCAATTGAAACATTCAGCCCATTGGATAATTGTAGACGTCTTTATACTAATAAAATTGTGTCATATCGTAAATTAAAAGCATATATCGTATCATTCTCGTATCATAACGCAGTGCGGTCTACTAACGTGCCCTATGAACCTAAATGTGAGAGCTTTTTTGAGACGCGACTATATGTCGCATCTTTGTGAAAGTAAGACGAGATAAAGCCTCTTCCACTCAGACGAGACCTGCAGTAGCGGCCGGTAAAATTTGGAAGCAAAACCAACGCAAATTTTATTGTACTTTATGCGTCTGTCTGGCCAGATGTTTATTAATATGATATATGATGATGTTTAATAAATCCATAAAACTTAAATGTAATTCCCTATACTTTACAAGGAGAAAGTCACTGAAGGAGTAAAGTGGATGAAATTGCGTCATTGCACCGACAAGAACTAGGTTCTTTAATTTTATAGTAATAAATACTTGACTAAATACTTTGATTGGTAGTTAGTCAAAGTCAAAAACTCTTTATTTCCATAAATACAATAAATGTACACTTAGAAAAGGTCAAATTCTTATTAATTAAACAGTGACATGGAAATAAAGTGATATTTTTGATTTCAGTCGCTTCGGTATGTAGACTAAAGTAAAGAAGCGACGAAGAAACCTTTAGCCTTTTATTTAGTAGTACAATCCGATACAATCCGATGTAGATTTTATGTGGATGTTGGAGATGTCGCGTTTGAAACCTTTGTTTTTACTATCACTTTTACCAATAAATTTATTGACTCTGTTATTGAAAACAAGTCAATCTACTATATCAATTAGTGTACCGACCTTTTAAATTGCTTATTGCATTATATTGTATCTAAGTGCAATTACCTCAAGAAAATTACTTCAATTTAAATGTACGAGGAGGTTGTATTTAAATTTAACTCAACGACAGCTGTGGTGAACAAAATATGGGTTTTGGGGTCTCAAATCAAATATTTAGTCTTGTCTGACTATATTATGATATTGATTGCATTAGTGAATCGTATTTACAGCAATAAAATACCTACAACTGGTTGTATAAACTACCCCAATCACCTTGTTCTAACTAAATTGAACTATGATAAGATAAACTACTTCTTGGGTGGCCATACGTGAGCAAGCATTATCATAATAGCTAAATAGAGACCTACATTATCCTGTTGTGTTGTATAAGCATACGAAAGTCTCAAGAATTCCACATAATTTATATATCAAGCGCCAATTTTCCCCCAAAAGCGCTTGTTATCATATAAAATATACAAAGAGCTGTCTTAAGAATTTTCAGTGACAAAATAAATGCATAGAAAAATTCTGTCTTGTTATAGGAAAGATGGAGGGACGGGATCACACGTCGTGCCTGCCTACATATTTTATTGACACCGTCGGAGTCATGGATGAAGCTTACGGACACATTTTTGAAGATATTTCTGAAGATATTCTACAGGTTTCTGATTTTAAATTGTAGCTTTATGAGACTGCATAGAAAATATAAATAGGCCAGAATTATTATGCCAATGTTTCAACCTTTTCTAACTACAAAAGTTTACATGTGATCAATTAAATAATTATTTAACGGAACAAAACAATATTTATGTTTGTAGGAGAAATTAAAATGACTATCAAAGACAGAAACTATATTAACAAAATCGACGACGAGAATGCTGTAGTTGAACTTTCACGGAAAAGCTAATCAGGAGATACAAAGCCAAATATTTTTAAAGATCAAGTCATAAGAAACAAAATAAAAGATCTTAAATTGTCACCTTACGTAAAAACGGGTCTTCACCCCTTGTGTGAACCCTAGTACTTTATAGCATATCAGTCGGTGCCGTATTCCCTAACTGCACTTCAGCTCCCGACCAGGATATATAATACGTGCCCGCCTATATTTATTGTATACCTTCTATTCCATTCCGAACACGTAAGGTAAGTTTTAGTCGAATTTCTTGTTGTATATGTAGGTAGGCATTGCCATGTCTACCTATAGATCGTTGTAGAGCAATATTGAGGATTTTTGTGCCGATAATAAGTACTTTTAATTGTATACTGGCCTTATAATTAATAATTGAAATTTCAAGGTTATTTTCAATTATATTTTCTGCTTTTTAAACTGTAAATTTCAAAAGTAAATTGGCCTTGTTAGGATAATGAAAAAAAGTAAAAACGATCAAGTAAGAAAAAGAAAAAAATTAAAATATAAGTAAAAAAATAGGAAGAGCCTATTTTTTAGACCACAGAATGTTGATACTTTATCCGCATGTAAAATACCACGCTGGTCGAGAGCCATGGCATTTTTATTAATATAGCCCTCCACCTAAATATTCACGGGATACCTATGTACATATATTACTATTTTCACGGTTTCTGCTCATACTATCTAAAGTAGTTAAAATAAGAAAGTATTTATTTAAAAAATACGGTAATTAATTTAACTTTCAATGAGTCTTATCTTTTTCTCATTCTTAATTTATATTTATATCTTAAGTAGCTGAGAATATAGTAAAAGTGGGTATCATTAAAATTAAGAAACAGTAGCAACGAATTAGAAGTGTTGGTATCTACAAATAATACTATAGATAGCGCAAAAGTAGTAGGTACATGACTTGTCCTAAACGTGACATGATAATATCTCTCTTTGGTGTTTACTATTGCTATTTAAAACACCATCAGTGAGTACGTGTGTTAGATTACATCTTACATAACAATGTGTTATTATTTGTGAGACTGGAGACTTTACTCGAGATTATTTTTAAATTCTTCAAACTTTTCCTTTGTAGTAAGCTTCACTCAAAGTCAAAGTCAAAGTCAAAACTCTTTATTTCCATAAATACAATAAATGTACACTTAGAAAAGGTCAAATTCTTAATAATTAAACACTGACACGGAAATAAAGTGATATTTTTGATTTCAGTCGCTTCGGTATGTTGACTAAAGTAAAGAAGCGACGAAGAAACCTTTAGCCTGTTAGTTGTTATTTTTCGAGTTGGAGCAAATCCCGTCCCAAGCTTTTTTATCCTCTAGATAATCTGATATTTTATAGTAGGCCTTTTTACACAAGAAGGTTTAGACAATTTGTTTGAATTTATTTACTGATACTTTTTGCAACTCACTAGGAGTTTTGTTGCAGAAGCGTATACATTGCCCTTTAAAAGATACATTGATTTTGTGTAGTCTAATACTATTATTAATATAATTTTTTATCTGTTGTTAAATTATGTTAGTGGCAGATCACAGTGCTCTAATTATGTATGTCTGAACATCCGTGTAATACCTGTGTATCACAAATTAATAAGTAATTTGAATTGAATTGAATTGAGAGATTCTTCACCTGTACAATATCTAAAGTTTAAAATGAAATTATAGGTATCACCCCTTTTCTATTGAATTGAATTAGGTACTATTGTAATAGGACAAATTCAATTTATTTTATACATACTGTTTACACTAAAACATAATTACATAAAACATCAAATGTGTTAAACTATGTTGTATGTACTATATGTGATATAAATACAAGTTATAATTAAAATCGTAGATATAGATTAGACAATTCTCACAAATTAATACGCTATGTATACATTCACGGAGTTGGTCGTTGCGTCTTCCGGCGTGTCGTTGCCACCCAAGGATAATTCAATCAGAATGTATTCTACGTCGTTTGCATATAAACTATCAAATTATGTACTTATTATTATCGCAATAGAACTAACTTTTAAGAACTTCTTGGAGCTGTTCAATTTAAATAAAGATTATTAAATTAATGAATTTAATAATATATATTTATTTATTATATTATTGAATTTTAATAAGTAGAACCCACTATTTATTTCTATTCTTAATTACTATTTATTTTTTGTCCTAGTAACAGGAGGGTTACTAGGACACAAAAATAAATAATTTATTATAAGGCGAAAATTTTATCAAATCAAATATACTTTTTGTTTCCACTTAATAAGTGCCTACTCGTATGTATTATATCCAAGCACTTAGGGTTAATTTATTTATGGAGCATTGAATTAGATATCGATCTATTATTTACTTATCACATTCTATTTTAATAAGAACTTGAATGAACCAAGCCATAATAAAAAGATAGCTGCACGCTTCACACTCAGATTATGAATACGAAAGTTTGGATGTACATAATAATATGTTTAGATGTTTTTTACATCTGCACACCAAAACTACTGAACGCATCAAGGTGCAATTGTGCATAGTCGTGCACAATTGCACCTTGATCCGTCCAGCTCTAAATCGTGAAAAAAATATCCTTTTTACTCAGAAAAACGCGTGCGAAGCCAAGGAGAGCAGTTTGTATTCAATAAAAAGACTTGAGTTGCATTATAAACTCGACGAGTCATAGGATATTCCCATCTTATGATAAGCTAGGTACAATTAATTGGCATTCTTTATCTAAATGTGTTTGCAATTTATAATTAAAAAATTGAAGTCGGCTTATCATATGAAGGGCTTAGTATCTTTATTTTACAATTATTGTAAGTAAATTATAGAATTATAATAATTTAATAATAAGTATACTTATACTCATAACATAACGCAATAGTATTGACATGTTTTCAGCCATACCAGTTTTTCTATCTTGTGAAATTAGGATGGAGACATAATCACCTAAAAATCTGTCCACATGGCCTCGGCATAAAAATGATTTACGCAGAGCCAAAAAGGTTAGAGCTTTTATTATTGTTTGGTATATTGCATTGTTTTGTTTCAGTGTTTACTCGGATTTCGCCAGACCGTGAAAGGCTCAAGCAATCACATCAGCATTATTTAAGTAAATCATCCAATAGTATATAAACTTTATTTCTACTGATATAAATACAGTCAAGACAAGATCCTTTGTTAACAAAACGCAAAAACGCGAATAGCTACAGAAAAATACAACAAAATATGGCATATATTGCAGGCACATAATTATTGTATTAATAATTATGTGCCTGCTACCAGTGGAAACTTCATAAATTGCCCTCCGCTTAAGTACATATTATTTTTAATGTGTATATTTAGATTAACATTCCTTATTTTCTAGCTGTTAGTTTGCCTATTTCAATTCGAAAAAAATTTAATAAATAAATGTATCCCCTGCCTGTTTCTAAGTGAAATCGTTTTTCAAGTTCATTAGATTATGTTAAATAAAAAAATATAAAATAAGAAGATAATAAATAAGCTTTAGTTCCATCTGATAAATAAGAGCACCTACACTATCACTGTTAGCAACTATACTTTCACCCGAATTTAAGAACAATACTTATGTAAGTTAGCAAGCAATACTGTACTAAGGCATTTCTCTCTGCGTTCGTTATGGTAGGCCATTTCTTTCACAAACAACACTCAAGCGACACTACTATGCGAACGCACTGCGTCGATTACAGATCTGTGATTGGTATGTTTCTGTTGCTAAGTTCTCATTAAAGTTTGACAGATTTGCGGATGACATTAATATAACCTTTAAACACATGCAGAAACATAATAAAACAATTTTGTTTCCATAGAAACTGAATATGAATACAAACAAAATCTTAAAGCAAACCAAACTGACAGATCATAACCAAACATTTGTGACATACTAGTCAAAAAGGTAACATACACTACACTATGCGTTGGTATAGCTTTCTAGCTACTTTACGTAAGGGTCGTCCCAAATGAACGCATAGCGTTACAAATCACTCAAGTATTGTTTATGAATCTGATTGACCAGTCCTATGCGTTCGTGTGAACATAGTATTGTTCTTGAATACGGGTGTAAATCTTGTTTCTTAGTGTTCGATTTCACAAGCTTTTATTTATAAAGCGCTTGTTAGCGTAAATGCATGAACATTTTTCTATAGATAATGCTGTAATATTTTCATAGTTTTATAGTAGGCTTGAAGTTCTGCCAACTTACTTTATCTCGCTCCTAAATAGTGATATCTCGTAAAATCATGCGAGATGCTCATGAGAACCTTTTAAGAAAAACTCTTTACAAATCTGTTTTCTATAACCAGTGTTGTAAAAAAAAAAATATTTAAATTGTGATTCGTTTTATTGTAATTAATGTTATTTATTGCAAATTTCTTGTAAAATATTACACGGGTCATGGTTTCATATATATTATTATAATAATTATTCGATTTTTAATATGCATAGTAAATTGAGATCTGTCATCTAATAATATGCTGATTTAGTGTTGTTTGTTTTATTTCCATTCCCTATCATAACCATTAAAAATTCATGTCTTCATGGACAATCCACAAAGTATAATTTAGCCCCGAAGTAAACAAAGCTTGTGTTATGGGTACTAGATAACATAATATGTTATTCATACAATACATACATAGAATAATAACAATAATAAATCTTTTATTTCAGACAGCTTAAAACAGTTATATAGAAAGTTATTAAAAAGTTATCTGAGCGTCTGGTCGACGCGACGCGTGACCCGAGAGCTGGCGGGTATCTGGCGCTGGCGCAGCGCATCAGCATTGTGTGGTGTGGGGCAATGCAGCCAGCGTCTTGGGGAGGCTTCCAACTGGTATTGATAAGGATCAGTTGAGCTACCTGTAGATTGTTTGCAACAGTCTGCAGTTAGCTTAATTGTTTCAATTGTAAATACTAGTTCTAATTTGTTTTTATTATTGAGTTGTAATTTTCTTTGTCAATAAAGTTACTATAACAAAAAAAAAGTTTTGTAACTAGATCTTATTTAACTTATTCTACGGTCCATAGTACTTTATATGTACCATAACACACATAAAATAAAAAACTTAATTTATAACACGAAAATTATTATTTTTGCGGCGACGACGTGTAAATGACTAACCAGGGTGTCAGCTGACGACGATGCACGGCGTATACATAGAAAACAACCAGAACAAATATCTGCAGATCGTACAAACATTTGTACTGAGGCTGGAATCGAACCCACACCCGCCTGCGTCGCAGATCTGTATGTAACTATCTGTTACTGTATATATGACTAAACACCATTTAGCAAAATTGTTTCAATCGACACTTAACTTAAGTATTAAGTACCTAAGTAAGTATATACACTATTTGTGTGGGTTATTTACAGATCCAATGGCACAGCAATATACGAAACTCGACAAAATCGGAGTTAAATTGTTCTTTTTACGATTATTGATACTTTGATAGTAGGTACCTAGGTATCTTTTGAATACGAATTCGCAACTTCAGCGTACTCACGCAAACGAAAATACAAACCAAAAGCAGCTTTATGAATTAGGGATACAGTTGAAATCTGTTCTGCAAATGCGGCAGTTGAAATCAAGGCTCGTTACATACGTACAGTGAGTTTACATGATAGTAAAGGCTATATTTTAAAATCATTATTGACTATATCTGTTGTATTTGTATCCTAGTGCTTAAACCGCAATTTTATTAAAAGATGTATCCTGCTGTTTTATTTTTGTAAGTAAATGTAAGCATTTAGGACATAATATACAATCATATTCTGCTAGAAGTCTAAGATACTTAATTTTTAACCGAAGTACAAAAAAAGATAAGGTGAGACGGGCTTTCTGCGGCAGTTTACATTTGAACAATTTAAGAGGAATCATTAATATGCAAATTAGTCTTAAAATAAATAAAATAAGAGGTCACGTAATTTACTTATAACTTATAATATGAAAATTAAATTTAATGGTATTTTAAAATTGTTTTCTTGCAAATTTAGGCCTGGCGAGGTTATATGTATCTAATTCTTGTAAGTAGTAAGGGGCTGTAGGCTTTCTAAATTGATCACTTACCATTGATGGCAAGTGTGCTTAACCCTCTATGTATTTTATGTGGTAATAACTGATCATACCCACCTATTTATAGTTATGACTCACATAAACCACAGTTCTTAAATACAGCTGGTACAATCCAATATATTAACTTTTAAACTCTACCATCTTGAAGCTGACGAAACAACGACGCGTGAACCGAGAGCTGTTGAGTATCTGGCGCAGCCCAGCCGCTTGCCATATAGCGGGACAATGAAGCTAGCGGCTTGGAGACGCTTCCGGTTTGTATTGATTTGCATCAGTTGCGATACCTCTATAATGTTTGCAACAGTTTACGTATTTCGCAAACTATTTGTATCTAATAATTGTATTTATTTTTTGTAAGCAAAACAACTGATGGTTCCTAAACATAAGGGAGATCTAGTCTACCTAGTTTATATATAATATATATTTTACATAATTAGTAATCATATACCAGGAAATGTACTAATATGCAATGAAATTGTGTTTACAAACAACATCATGTAAATAAATTGTTAATTGACAACCGATGTGGCGCGGTGGGCCAAGGTCCGCCTGCGACGCAGGAGGTTGCGGGTTCGATTCCCACCTTGGGACAAATGATTGTACTTACAATCTGCAAATATTTGTTCCGGGTGTTCTGGGTATTTTCTATGTATGATAAAAAAATATATCTACATATATGTATTGTTTTATGTATATAGTCATCAAGTACGCTTATCATAAGCTATGCTTATATTGGGGCTAGATGGTGATGTGTGGATTGTTCAGCATTATTTATTTATTATTTTAAATGAGAAATAAGTAAATACAGAGCTAGCTACACAATTTCTACTAAACTCGTTCATTGAACAACAACGCATATCAAAGGAATTTTCCTAAGGAGTGGAAGCTAATCATCTAATTTTACATGCAAATAGGCACAAATCAAACTAAAATGCAAAATGTGCTGTAATACTGGCATCCATCAGAACCAACGAGCCAAGAACAAGCCGGAATTTCCAAGCCAGTGGCTTAAGCAACTGAAATGTGTGGACAGGCTGTTCTAACTCAGCTATGGGCCAACGCTGTATAAACACAATGTTGCCATAAGCAATCGATTTCATGATTCGAATCGTTCAAATCGATTTACCGGACTAGAAGCGAGTAGGTATAATGACAGAATCGTTTTTATAGTCGATTCACTGCCACTTATAACGGATGATGGGGTATTGAATTGTTTTTAGTGTTCTTTCGATGCTTGAGGTAGTTAAAACATACTAGAATAAACGTTTCTATTGGAAATATTGCAAACTAACCAGTATTATTCGATTTTGTATATTGTTTGTAATTGTATTCTGTTCTTTTTTATGTCTAGTAGTTAGTGTTTTGGTGTTAGACTGTAAGCTAACTGCTGTATTTTTTATAAATAAATAAATAAATAAATAAATAAATCAATAAAGGGACTTTTACTTTCAATGTATTTAATGGCTTCAATGTACGTGTTTTATCAACTGTTCTGTAGACAGTATGTCCCACGGCCATGGGACATGGCGGGTTATGCTAGAATTAGTTATGGAAACATGATGTTTACTGAAAGATAACATTCCGTTATTGTCAAATATAAGTGAAACGGCATTAACAGAATTTTGAAAAGTTACTTGCCTTATCCGGAAACTGAACCCACTGAAATCTAAGAAAAAAATACCTCGCATTCTTATGGCACCAATTGGTAGAGCCAATCATAAAGTAATGTTTTCTTGCAGGTAAACTTCCTGTCTTAAATATTTATAGTACCTACTTGCCCTCCATTCCCCAATATCCCCAATACCGTGGGACACACTGTATATCTTTTAGGTATATTTTGTATCGTTATGTCTTTGTGTATGTATGTAAATATATCTTGGATCATAAATCTTATATCAATTGGTAATCTTCCATTACATACATAGGTTGATTTATTTTTAGATGTAAAGGAGTTTCCATTAAAATAGACCATCATATTCATAATCGTTACATTATGTTTTTAAAAGTTACTTTTATATACCTACTTTTGAAATAATAATCTACATTATAATAATTTATTATGTATTAATAAATTTGTAGAGTTATGATTGTATGTACCTATGGTTTTACTGTTAAATTAAATAAACGAAATAAACTATTCATTATTGTATCAATAAATTATTTTTTATTCTATAATGGTTTTTCATTCTAGTAACGTCTTTAAATAATTTAATTGTAACATCACGAATGTTGAGCTTTAACCCAAAGACTTCGATAGTGGAAGTACATTTTTAAGCCTATGATCAAGTAAATATTTTTTTTATGGGCCAATACTATGCGGATATCTATTTCATTATTTCTTCTTGGCTTTATACTTTTTGTAGCAAATCAACCTTCGTATTTAAATTCTTGCGCTACTTTTTCAAGGGCAAATAAAACAGTTGATGAATGAAATGGCACAGTTCAGTGCACGTGTTGATGGAGATTCAAAAAATGCTGTAGCTTGTGTAGTAAATTTATGAAGGTTATAAAAATTCTTTATCATTATAAAATAAGTTTAGAGAACTGAAATAGAAAATTCAAATGAATAAAAAGAAATTGTTGTTACATATTTTATAGTAACATAGATTTGCTAGAGTTCTGCTCTATATATTTTCCGAAACTTACCACAGCTCATCAAATCAAAATTAAATTTTTCTGCCTACCTGTGTAAAATAACAATTGGTCAAATTCTCTACTAAATTAACCCTTAATAATCTAACCAGAACCAATCTCTAAAAATCCATTACAAATACTTTTGTTACAAATCCGAGAAAGATAAAATTGGAAGCCTGCTCGTAGCAATCTCGGTCATTCCATAGAATATTGTTAGAAACCCAATTCCATTACGACCCATCATTACCAGCTGACTCGTATTAAACAGAGCGTAGGCAGACTCTGCGTTACGCCATCTAGCGGAAAGCGGATGCACTACGTAACAAACAAGCGCCCTCTACATGCGGCGTCCAGCGAATACGTAATCTCGCACCTCTACATTGACACGCGTTTGCAGCTCGCTCTCTCGCATACGTAATGAGCGAGATAAGAGAGCCACCCAAGATGTCTTCTAAATTGGCTTTTTAAAATGCGCGCTGTTGATTGGTCAACGTGGGAGAGACTGAACAAGTATTTTTCAGATCACGCCAATCGAACACTGGCAGGCAAGCGAGAGCAGACCGCCATTCTATTTTAGGTGTGGCTCGGGCAAAGAACCTCCTTTATATTCCTGACGTATGCAGTCATTTGAGTTATGGATGATGGCGTAAGAATACGTGTATTTATATGAAATCTGCTGATTTTTCTTTTGGCAACAATATTTTCAGCGGAAAAATAATGCTAAGTGATCAGTAGGCAATAAAACTAGATGATATTGTTATATCCCTCCGGCATTGGAATTTTCTTGTTATTTAATTAGTTGACAGATAAGTAATCTTAAAATACCTACTCTAATAGAGTTGGACAAATCATTACAAAATTTAATAGTACATACATTAAAAATGTGCATAAACGTAATTAATTAAAAATTTTGTAGAGTTAAGCTGCATAAAATTAACTTTTATGGGTAATTAATATAAATATGTACTTACATATACTTTCATCAATAAAAATCAAATGTAAGTGGTAGCAATAGGAGAAATAAATTCATAAACTCACTAGCATTAGACGGTAGGTGTTACCACAGACAAAAATTATAATAAGATGGCCAGACCAAGCCCGTGGAGGCTTTGGTCATTAACGTTTTACCTACTGGGGCAGGTACAGTCACTAACGGAAAGGCTAGGTTATTCTGCTGGAACATGGCGTCATACCAAGAAATGAGGAGTTAGAAAATAATAAGTCACTAGTTTTTATAAGACACCGAGAGGAATAATTTAATTTACTAAGGTCGGTAATCAGCAATCTATATAATTTTACAAAAATTTAAAACCATAAAGGTGACAACGTTTGCTTAACACATCATAAAGTTAGGTTTAAATAGCTTTTATTATCTCTCCAAAATAAATGTTAAACAATGTAGGCAGGTAAAACTCAATCCAAATAGTTGTTTTGGGGATATAAAGTTCAGTTTTATTCCCCATTTATGGCCAAAAAAATAACCCCATGGGAACTCCACTAAGAAGTCAAGTGGCGCTACGTTAAGTCGTAAAACTTTAGCTGAATGAAACATAGCCCATAATTGGCACATTAAAACGTCGTCCATTGACAAAATTTTATTGACACTGCAAGGATAACACACAACAGGTGACCGTAGGTTTTTACGAGCAAAGTCAGGCGCGTGCTACGTCATAAAACAACGCTTAAATCGTAAAATCGTAAGAGCTGTTTAAATTGCCCCTAATATAACATTATAGTTGTCTCAATGACGTGTTTAGTTTTATGTGATTTTGTTTAAGTAAGCGCCACTATGACACGGAATGACATAACTCGAAATGACAATAAAATAAACTGTTTTAATTTTACTGCTGAGATATTAGACAATGTAGGTGAGGACTGCAGTGAACTAGGTCTGGTCTGACTGAATACAAGTAGGTACGATTATTTTTATATTATTTTCATTTTTATTTATTATGACACCCGACACGATATTACTTTCTTAATAGCTTAAAAAATATATATCGCCATAGACAAACATTCTGGGCAAAAATTTAATACCTAGGTTGACAAGGTGTGTGCACGTCTAGTATTTCATTATGAATTTAAGCGGGTAACTACAACCCTTGTTGGTGTTGGAAGAACACCATGGTTTCATCCCATAACGAGGATGAGTACTTTCTTAAGTGTGAGTGACTTTCTATAGTTAATAAATCGGTTAGAAAAAATCTATAGGTTGTTATATGGCATAAACATTTTTTTTTTCATTAAAATATTCTCATTTAGTTTGTAAGCGACTGTACCGACCTTTCTGCCCTTGCGTGGTGATCCGGCTGTAGGAAGATATTTGATACTTTATGAAGGTTTATTCTTTAGGATATCTACACCTCTGACATGTTATTTACACAACGAAATGACGTTGGAGGAATAAGGTGGCACCATTTTATTCTTTAGTTGTACAACAGTAAATAAGTAATCCGGTTTTGACCAGAAATAATAATATCTGGTATCCTATGCCAAAATGCAACTAGGCTGCTCATTTTAAGTATTTTTTTCACATGAGTATTTAATTTACTTAAAGATTCTAATTACAAAACCTAATTGCTCGTCTTTTGTTATTTTATGTGGTGTTGTCTATAAAAGACACAACCCTTTGAGATAATTTTACAAAATAGGTAGGTACCTACCATGAAATTTTTAGACCTGTAAATGTTTCTATAACTTTACAGAATAAACACCTCTTGGCCCCAGCAATGAACCAATCCATTCAAAACAGTCTAGTTCAGCGGAAAGATAACAAGATGGGGTCCAAGTGGGCCCGAGGGGTCTCCGCCTACTCGGGGACGTTGGAATTTAACTTACTGCTTCCTTTTGTTGCAAGTCATCCGTTTTCTTTGTGCATCTAAAAATAGAAAATAATAATTTTAGATATAAAGCTAAATGTTGATAAAAAGGGCTAAAAGAATTAAAACAATTTCAAAACCACAACAAGAAGAATTTAAACTTTGACGAATCTCAAAAATAGAAAATTGAATGTCAGTTGTTTGTTTTAAATCACGGAAAAAAGTGAAGTGTTTTGAACATATATAACAAAATAATGACACAATACATTAGTCTACGTGTCATACACTTCGTATTAATTTTATTCACGCCACTGCACCTTTCCAAAATAACCAAACAACATTTTCTTGACAACATTCTAAATCTTTTAACATTCTACTCCATCTTGAACGAGAATATATCTATTGAACGTGCCTCTAGGCTACACAATATTTCTATTTCTACAGTTTGTCAGCCCTCTTTGAATTATCTTATTGATGCAGATTATATTAAGATAGGTATCTACTAGAACATAATCCTTTGGTTCAATATCAAACCAAAACACATGAAAATGTCAAGAAATAAATAAAGCTCACGCCATAACAATTAAGCTCGAGAAACTGTACGAAATACTAGAAAAATACGAGTACTTCCTAGATTTCAATCGTCCAGTTTACCGGTAGGTAGTATTACTGTATTCTCAATATACGTGCAACCAGCGTCATATCATAGAGGCGAATGTTTACAATGCAACAATCGGAAGGTTTCCGTCCAAATAGTCTATAACAGCTCATCACCTGCCCTCATCTCCTCAACCGTAAAACCCGTCTGCTGTTCGTCTACGACATTTACGACCAAACGATACGTATAAAAATAACAATTCACCAGCTATTATTACAAATGATACACACTTTACGAGCGCAAATATTTACGTTTTTATTTCAAATGTTTACGGCGTGTTGTGCAACTTAATAGCGTACTTGAACTTGACGGGCTAGTGACACCGTTTGATCCAAATCGCGTTTTATTGTTCTACTCAATGGACGGACATTGTTTTACGAGCATGTCGCAATCTGTGACGCTTACAAGCGTACTAGTGAGTCATTCGAGTGTGATAAACTTTCAATTTTATACCGTTTAGCAGTTCATAGTTGCACGCGAAGTAAACTTATATTTTATTAACGAGTATCAATCTCGCTATATTGATTTCGATCATGTTGCTATAGGCGTATATCTTTAATTCTCGAGTTTTTAAATACTTTCATAGATCACGACTTCACGAGATATCAAGCGGTAAACGCAACAAATTTATTTCAGTTGCCGTCCATTGATCGTAGAGACGATTCCACCCTCTTTGTGTAGCCTATTTGTATCCGACCACACCGAAAAACGATAAGCTGACGTCGTCTCTGTCTCACTTATCTTTCTTTAAAACATTGTCCTCAAAGGTGCCCTTGGATAAAATAAAGGAAGACAATAAATAGTGTCAAGCCACACCGACCCTGAAATTTGCATTATATTTTACTTTCAGAACTCCAAGGTGAACCTTTCTGGGGAACAATAATAGGTAGAGTGCATCTGGGTCCGTATTAAGGGACATCTTTTTATTCGCTTCGAGCTTTCGTAAATATTTTTGTTATTGGTATGTGCCTCCCTCGGAGTGTTCGTGTTTTACGATGTTTGTACTTGTTCTATTAGGGAATTGGATAAGTAACCCGTACATTATTGATTGCCGGCCAGTTTCCTACTCTTTGGATTCTGTATTGAAATTGGTTACGTGACGCTTTCGAAACAGATAGGAACATGTCCTTATTTAATTTCGTTTCATAAATTGATGATTGCATAAAATAATGCTAAGTTATTCTTATTTTATCACGAAACATTATTATATTTCTTTTGTAGACCGATTCACGAGATATTTTTGCGACAGAGCCTCGTAAAATAAATTCGACTCGAAATGAGAAGCTGTCAAAGCATAAATTCGTAGAACCAGCCTACTTATATGTATATCCGTATAATATTGAAAACATTTTCGCTCAAATATTTTTTAATCAAGGCGAACTCTCTCATACATAAAAATGCAGCATTAACACCATTTTTGCATTACATGGAGCGCCGAATACTTGTAAATGCGTGGATAAATTGCGAACATAATGTGACAGCCCCCGTATGACCTTACCGGGTAAGTCGTTTTTTGGATAAGGCTTATAAAATCCAACGTTCATTAAGCGCTCTTTGGTTGTTTGTTTCGTGTTTTTATGCATACGGTATGGTATCGTACAAGATGGCGTGATGGGGCGCCGAGATTGCGACGGAAAAGAGGAGTGGACCGACAGAAAAAAAGATCCTTTTTGTATCACGTTACAAACACATTGAACACTGCGGTTCGTATCCAGTTTCATTAGTGTACTAAAACAGCGTACTACTCACGTACTAAATGTTTAAAAAATGTAGATTGGTTTGTTAGTCTGTCCATAATGAGAATGCGCCCTTGCCTGCAATATATTTCAATTAGTGAAACTCAGCCTCTCCCTGTTCTTCCGTCTATATTTTACTCGAATAAACTCCCTCAATACACAAAGCCCCATCCGAATCTAATTGGATGGCGGCGATAATTAACTAACTCTCCGGAATATCTTTATCTGACATTTGCCTTCAAAATAATTGGAATGAAAGAAGGTTATCGGCCGTCCAGTACACTCCGCTGGTATCGATAAAAAAATAAATTCAAGAGGTTTACGAGGTACCTTTGGTATGTTCTCAAAATGGGTGCCAAGACCGGCTTTACTGAACGTCTGATTTGGTAAATAAAACTAGAATTCAATGAGGCGCACGCCCACAAACCATTGCCTTTGTAATCTTACTGAGATTATTCACATAGGATTTCACTGTAAATTACGTTATTTTGTAATTCGACGATTGGGTAAAGGTCTTAACTACGTGACGTTTATGTAATCTGGCCGAGTCACTTATTTGTAAATTGTGGGCATACATTATCATTTATTGAGTGAGATGAGTGGGACTTGGTTCGACTTTCACTATCCGCCATCACAGTTTTGGTAAATAAAGATATAATTTGAACTTAGAAATTATACAAATTAAGATCCACCTGAGTCATACTGCCTATATTTTTGACCGACATAAATAATAATGAAGTATTTCAATTGAAATACAAAATAATTTGCATAAATTGGGAAAACGTGGAATGTCAAGTTCTAAACGATGACATCATGGTAAGTAAAATCATGCTGCGAGTAAGCGAGGAATATTTTTACGTTTTCTTTGACGTTTTTAAATATTTTGTTCCGGTATTATTTACGCTCTCTATTTTCACTTCAGGCTTGCTAAAATTAAAAGTGGAAAAAAACTCTGCAGAAGGGTGATTTACAGCTATAAAATTACTGATCTTCATTTGTTTTTCTTGTGCCTTTGTCTCGTCTCTTTCATAGACTAGTAATGTGATTAATTTAATATTATTTTTGAAGCTCTCTTGGCTTTTAAGTGACAAAGGTGAGTTTGTTATATTCCGGCCGAAACTTCCAAACAGAGTATCTGTAATCGAAAAATTTACAAATTTTTCCATTGTTATTTTTTTTATTTACTTCGTTTTGCTGTTGCGATTATTTTGCAACCACTACCCCTGGCTGCAGGAAATGCAACATCATACAAACACATCACATCCTCATGCCGCAAATTCAACCCCTACAGAATAGGGGTATGCACCTCAGACTTGAAAGCTTTTTCCAATTATTGTTAGAGGGTTTGAAAGCAAGATTGTACGCTTTGATTTTATCCAATGCTTCCATGCGAATTTCATAGTAGGTAAATGCTTTCTAGAGAGAAATAACCGAGGGATTTTCGGAGTTCATGCACAAAATAATGTCGTGATTTGGGTGCAAACTTTCTTCTATAGTTACTGTGTTTTGTTCAGAATTACATGCAAAATGTTATGTGTCTAGACATGGAAAATATTTTTCGAGCCAAATAGTTACCAAAGGTTAGGTTAAATTTGGTTAAATAAAACTTATTACAAAAAAGTTATAGGTGTTATTTAACCAAATTTAATCTTCAGCAAATAAAATGTTAAGTCATAAAATTATTCAAAACAAACTTCCATTAAACTCAGCATTATATTAAAAACCAACAATACCTATCTGTAAAATCACAACAAAGTCTACAGACCAAAAAGTTTTCATTCTAAGAACAACGATGTGTAAATTATACCCACTCATAAACAACGGTAATTTCAGCTAACAAGATCCGTCAAGGCACCTTGTTAGTAGAATCTGAAAACAATGGAGCCTCAGTTTGAAATAGTAACAAGGTATACGTTTCTATATTAAAACATAGGAGAACGCTGGCTCCGAGCCAATTAGTTAAGGGCGTTGCTACAGAGACTACGAACTTGAGGAGCGGACTGTTCGTCGTCATATTTTGGCTTAATTAAGGCATCGAGTGTTCGGGATATTCATTATTATATCTGTATTTACATGGTTTTGAAAACAAGTCGTTAATATTTTAGGAAAACAATATTCTACCTTGACAAACCATAATGTTCAACCGGGTACTATTAAGCATGACAAAAACTAACGAGTTTTGTAAAATACACGGATAACTTTATGTCGAAAGGCCGACGTTTCCAATGCTCTATTTCAAGTGAGATAAATACAAAATTACTTAACTCCCTAGTCATGCCACATACTGACGTCTCGTCTAAGCCAGCACTTATATTCTTCATCATCATCATCGATATAACGAGATATGTAGGGTTGTTTGACTGTTTAACATCATTGGATAATCTCTTTCTGCTTTATATTGAAAAACACAGCTTGTTTTCATACAGCAATATCTTCTATATTTATACGAGTAGGTACACACTTACTTTCAACTTGTAAAGAGCAGACATTCGCCGTCTCATAATCGATATTACTTAGTAAGTTTTACGTTCTATTACGTATAACAATCTTGAGATCCAATAGTTTTATCTACAAAAGTTATGGATGTATATAAATAACGAATCATTACTTGGTTCGTTTTCTTCTCCATTTTATTAATAAAAACATCTTTAATTTTGTTTACACCTTAAATTTTTTGATCGTCATTGTTTAGGCGATTTGCCTGAGAGAACAAAATTTCACTGACCTCGGTTTAGACTCATTCATCGATAACCTATCAGAGTCTAATGTATTATTGGCGACCCTCCAATTTGGCAACTGATCTTCGCAGTCCCTCACAGGCAAATATTTTATTCTCTATGTAGCGACACCAGACCTTCAAAAGAAAAACTTTCCTAATTAGAGTAGATATATGCGATCCACATGTCATGCATGCCATCATTAAAACGCTTTAATTTTTGAAATTCGTTTCATCTAGCTAACCCAAATTTAAAATGAAGTCTTGGCTGAAAAATGTGCAATAAATCTTTTTTTTTATTGAGTAAACTTGTGGTATGCCTATGATCAAATATTACAAAGATAATGTACCCTACACCTCATTAGTGGAGTCACGGTACAGTGCTTACGAAAATCGTAAATCCAAAAGAGACACGATGAAAAATAACTAACGCCGTTACTCTATTTTTTCGACGGTTTCAGTTTTTCTCAGCGCCATTTTGTTTTACGTCACAGCACTGTACGTTATTGTTTGCAACAGTCTGGTGTTAGCCCAACTGTTTCTATTGGAAATAGGCATTAGTTTTAATTTTTTTCTATTATTTTATTGCAATTATTATTATTTAATACCGTTTTTGTTGATTTGTTATGTTTTCCTGTGCTGTTTGTGTGTGAACTTAATAAAAAATCTTATCGATATAACTATCTAATTTTCTTTGCAAGTAATGATTAAGTAACTCATTATAAATCTTTTAATAACCTTATTATTCATAAGAAAATATAGTTTTTAACGAGGGGTAGCGCCCTAATTCGGCCACTGGCGGTTTCTGGTGCAAAATAATAGGTTTTGGCCCGAAGGGAAGGAAAGCTTGGCTTAATTACAGGCACATGGGACTTCCTCCCAATCTTGGGGACTTGACGACCCCAATTAAATCCAGACCGCGTTGGACAAGGATCTTTTGGATTATTAGTAGAGATTGGCGTTCTACTTTATTAAGAATATAATATAACAAACAAATTAAAACTAGTATTTGTAAATAATAGTTCTAATTTGCCTAGAGGTAGCTCAATTGATCCATATCCAATCGAAAAAATCCCCGAGATGCTGGCTTGATAGTAAATACCTAGTTAGGTAGACATATTTTCCTGTTGGTTTATTTTATTATTTTAGTTTACTCTGTTACCTTTTGTACCATACTGTTTTAGATAAAAGTTTCTGTGAATAAAGTATTATCTATCTATCTATCTATTTACCCTACAAACATACAAAAAATTAAAGTTCCTTTCAAATTAGAGGCTTTGTATGGGTTTTGCATAGTTTACAAAAACTATAAAGTCTGCGCTTCCTTCCATATATTTAGCGCTTTGCCTTGATACTAAGAGGAACTCTATTTGTAGTATGACGGTGATCAAAGTTTCTTACGAACTTTTTGACAACTAAGCGGTTGTAATTGTCATGTTCTAGAAAACAAGTTTTCGAAACTCATACTTAAGTCTCTCTGAAAATTTAGATTGGTACTTACCATGGCTTGGTGGCTACTCAACATTTTATAGATGTTAAGTTTCATTTATAATCTATATGCATTATTTTTATATCTGTTATGTATTAATCTACCCAATCAGATCTGATCACCATCGTTGTTGGCAATTCATATATTCTGTTAACATAAAATTAACAACAAAACTAATTGAATCAAACAAATCATCTACCAAATGATTCTAAAACTTTCGGAAGCGATTCAAACTTACCAACGTATATGAAACGATTGCTTACACCCGTTCGCATTACATTCATCCCATGTTGAATAAGCTTCCTAATTTCCACCGATCATACGCATGCGTGTAATTTGGTCTGGTGATACCCGTTACCTGAGCCCACTACAAATCGATCGACAAATTAGGGTTCCGTGGGTCATTTACTACAGGGCCACTAACTTAACTGAACCGGTGGACAATATTGGAACTAGAAAATTACTTTAAGATCGAGAATAGTCATAGTCGACATATTGAACCACAATTATATGAACTAACTCTCATTTGATTAGTTAGAATGATTATTTGATTTGTTTGGTTTGTAGATGACATCATGCCTTTATTCGACTTACTCCAAATGTGAATTTTAGTTTTTTTTTGTTCATATTTTTGACACACTTTGCAGCTAACTCTACGCTCGACTACACCTAATTTTGGATATGTACCATTATATAATCATTCTACATTGATACATAAAATGGATTGGAATGTAAGTATCCGGTCTAAATAACGACATTTTGAATTAAATGATAGCATGGAATGAACAATGATATATAATAACATAAGGACTCACCTAAAAGTAATTAAATAACACACTAACGATTTCTGAATTAAAAAAAAACACGGTATAAACACGACACACAAATTGAATGATCCCTGCTAGCACATGTTGACTAAACCACTTTGGTAAAGATTAGTCTACATAACACATACATTTTGGATCGTTTCTCACCGACAAAAAGAACTTTCCTAGTTCTCATGACGACGAGCGACGTTGTAATACTAATTTGGATTTTATCGTATGTATTCATTAGGTATTCTTTTGTATGTAAAGAGGCAGGTTAATTAGTTGTTTGTTTTAGTAATGAGTGCGTGATTTAATTGAGTAATTCATGTAGGTAATTGGCCTTACACTATGTTTATTGAACAGTTGTATGAAGGTTTGTGAAATGACGAAGTTTATTTACTTCCATTTTGTCATGCATTACAATGGTGGAATATCGTAGTGTCTACAATTATTAATAACTAGCTGTAGCCCACGGCTTCGCACGCTTTTTTCCGGAATAAATGGTAGCCTATGTCCGGCCCCGGGATATCATCTACCTGGCTGCCAAATTTTACCGAGATCTGTTCAGCTAATCTTGAGTTACAAATAGTGTAACTAACACGACTTTCTTTTATATATATAGATAGATAATTATTATTAAAAGTTGAGAATTATGTAATTGTGGATCATGAAATTTATATGCTGAATGAAAGCTGTAGGTTAAGAAGAATACTTGTAAACATCTAAGCGTATCACTTGTGGCCAATGAAATAGACATTTTAGTGGTTTGGTGTTACCAACACATACGGATAAGAACTTGTCCAGATAACAAGGCGAATGTAAAGAACTTGTCCAGATAACAGTATAATAAGACGAATGTAAATAACAGGCTTTATTTACATCAGACGTCGATTTTGATAGTCTTGCCAAGTCACGCCCGTAAAGACAAAGATTTCAGAATGGAGGCTCAATAAAATGCGGACGTCCTTTTATGTCTAAATTATACAACAGACTAAACTCATCGATTCAAGCAAACACAAAATCTAGAACTAAAAAGAAAATAAGTTTTGTTTTCTTACCATAATAATATTACCACATAATATGTACTTACTTAAATGTTCTGTAAATGTTTTTTAACTTTGCACTGTTGGAACTTTCTTAAAAATTTTCCATCTCTGATTGAATAGAAACTGTTTTATTCACCTTGATTTTGTGACTAATTTCTTCTGAACTTATAAGTAAAACGTCGCACACAACTAGAATCGTAGGTAGAGCTCGTATCTATGCTGATAAAACACTAGCACAAGTTTCATGACTGCTTTTTGTGTTAACAAAAAACATGGCTTTTAGTTTTAACGGACTCACAGCAATACATTCTGAGAAAGACTGGAAGCAAATGTCTATCAGCAAAGTTTATGTTCCACACGTAAAAAACACTTTGCATTCATCAAACAAAAGTTGCATAACAATCTATTGTTTTCGGCATTAAAAACACCTTGCCATGTTTGGTTCCGTCTTTGTCGTCGATTTTATAAAGAAACTGAAAGTGTATTGTTAATTTTAAAGTTAACTTTTTGCTGGCATTTTTATGATCGTAAAAATTTAGAGCAGTAAACAAAAAAGTGGCCGAAACCTTTCCGCGTTGCAACAATTGCTCTTGAAGGTAACCCAGTACGAAATTACAGGTGAAATGGTAAAGATGCTCCGTGCATATTGTGATAATGGTTTTATATTGTTTTTGGTGTTTCTTTAATCGTTTTCTTTTATTTGGAATCATTGATTTATTACAGTGGTCAGTGAGAGTGGAGACAGTACAATGCAAGGTATGGTTATGCTTCGTAAATCTAATTATATCACTTTTTTGTTTCGTATTCAACAATTCAGCAAAATCTAAACAATTTGTTCCACTTTTCGTATCTAAAAAAATGTTGTTCATGCTGAATGATGTAGCAAAACTGAATATCAATAATTTTCTTTCAAGCTCGCCATTCTTATCACCAACCTTTCTAAATATTTTTTAAAACTCAACAATGCTCTTATTTCATACCGGGAAAGTAAATCAATCTAAACTAGCTTTGCAATACGGATTTATAAAAATGGTTGTTCCTGAGATTTACTCAATATACAGAAATATTTACAAACCGGCTCTATCAGAAACAACAGTCCAAATAAAACTTCTATTCTCGAAAACATTTCAACTCGGTGAAAAAGACGTATCAATAATAGAAAAATCGTTGAAGCTTGCAAAAACTGTACTAGCTATATTTCGCGCACGTGCCTCAGTGTCGACGACAGAGACAATCGCTAGAAACAACTCGTAATTTCATATCGAGTTATTTACTCTGTTATTCCCCTACGTTTGTTCTGCACACCCATTTTGTTCCTACGTATTTGCTGAGTCTGTAGCACAATATTTGTAAAACGTGTCAAACATTGCGACGAAATGGAACATATCTAAGCGCGACACGTTGCCAGCATCGTTATTATTATCCTGGCTTTTTCTTTGGCGTAATAAAGTGTTGATTACACCAAGACGGCGGCAATTGGCATGGAATAATGTCTGTGGGGTGCCGATAGTACAATTTAGGCGTGTTGACATGTGGCCTGATACAACTCCAACCTTCCCGCAAGGAAATTAAATACACCAAAGTAAATAGCAACAGAAACAAATGTCTTATCAAATTCCTACAGCGTGTTTGATCGTATTTTCTACGGTTTGAGTTATTTAGAATTGTGCAGTAAGATTGGATATTTATTCTGTTGAGCCATCGCAGACGTAGGCTGTCAAATAAATAAGCTTAGGGCTGGTACGAAACGGAAGCGAGAGGTTGGTAACCGCTTACCTAATGATAACGGCACGCGAACGGACGCGTAAAGCCCTAAACGTGACTGTCTTTATGTTCAACAATGAATAAGTAAATCACGAGAAATACAAGGATTTATTTAATAATAAGAAAACCGTTTCAACCCGCAGCTTCGCACGCGTTTTTGTGGAATAAAAAGTAAACTATATGTCTCCAATCCAGGTCTAGAACTACATCTATGTATAAATTTTGCCTGATCCGTTCAGTTGTTTTGGTGTGAAGAGGTAACGAATATACATACATCTAACTTTCGCACTTATAATATTAGTGTGACTCTTGCCTTATTGCAAAAATATAATCAGCATCATAATTTAATCATAAACATCAACATAAATTGGTTACTTTTCCCAGTTTCAATAAGAATTTGAAAATTAGTTATGCGAAATGTTGGCATAAAAACAGGAGCTGATAAATTCTAAAATAAAACTTTAAACCAAAAGATGCAAGTAGACCCCCTCCAAATTGAACAGAGATTAAAACTTTTACCAACCAGTCCGTGATCTTCACACGAAGGTTATTTACGAAGTACCCGCCATCAAAACCTTTTCAAGACTCAAACTCTATTGTTATAAGAACCAAAGTTGATTTTTCCTTGAGTTGTAAATGCCTTTGCGATGTTTTTTGTGAGGGAAGTTTCTGTAAAATATGACAGGATTTTCGGGGTTACATGCACAGTGGTCGAAAATTCGCAAACCTCAATTTAACGTAGGATTTGTGATAATGTGTGAATTGGATATGAAGGCAGGATAAGGTGGTCTCTTCCCAGAACCATTTTGGAGTTAAGCGGCAAAGTTTTGATAACGACCTTTTAGTTTGGGGCTCGGGCTAATCAAAACTGAGGGAAACTCTGGAATGTTCCAATCTCACAGATCACGCGTGACTTGATTTATTTTAGCGAAATAACTTAAGTTATTTGGCCTAAAAGTTGAAATTGAATCATAATTTGCACGACCAATTAGAGAGTTTCAAGACTTTCGTGAAATTTTACTCACAGAAAATGACTTTATCAATTTAAACTAAGGAAATCGTGGGTATGAGAACAAGAAGCGGGTTTTTCCTTTGAAACATTTAATGGTAGGTGGATTAGATTTATATCGATTCTCATATTTTCAAACTGTCATAATTTAATGAACTATGTCAAATCCCTTTAAATATAGTGTTTTGCCTCAGCTATAGAATTTTTATGATAAATAGCAGCAAAAAAACGAGAAAACCTCAAGCGTGACGTAATCGCAATATTTCGATTAAACCTTCTGTCATATTTTTATGAATTATTTTGTGGTTATTGCCAAGAAAAGATTGCGATGCGCAGGTAGAATATCAAAACTCATTTATAAATAAAGCAAAAAAGCTTTTTCGTGAATATTTTTTGACCGTATCGCAATATGGACCTTCTGTCATATTTTTATGAATTATGTCTCAAATATTGGTTAAGACAAGGCGGGTGAGACGTGCATGTAGCAAAGCGGCCTCTTTCAAACCTCGGCCATAAAATGTATGATAGATGTTGACATCGACAATCCCTCGCGTGTCTCTACCGTGCCGTCCCCACTGAGGGCTGAGCCGCATCGACCAATCTAATAATATCCCCCTCCCCTCCCACTATCCTTCACTAAGCTCTACAGTAATCCGGAAATATGGGATCCCTCAAAGGCCAGTCTAAATTGGGCGAATGTATCAGTCCATCGAAATAGGGTTCGGTGCACTCGGCACCATATTTAAAATCGAACTTCAATCGAACGTGATTTAAAAATGGCCGACAATTTTGTCGTGCAGGTCATTGCTTTAGCAGTTGTGTATTTAGTAGTTGTAATTATTTCTTACACCTACAAACATGCACACATACAAAAAAAACATTGAAAACTTCGTAGAGTTGCAAATTATCCCTGTTTTTAAAATCTACCGACAAATTTTAGACTCCTACCAGAGAATATACAATGCCCCTACTCTACAATAACCAGCTCCCTTTCACAAAATTTAATCCGTTTAGGAAATCTGATCTGATATTTAAATAATGCTAATGTTCAATGGATAACAGCGGCCCATATTCTAATAACTTTATGCCCTTTGTTAATAAGGTTCATTAGGTAAATTAAAGGTATCAAATAATTTTGCTTATATTGTATTGCAATATCGAAATTCCGTTAAAACCTCTCAGCGTGAAGTAAATGTATCTGATACACATCTTATTGCTCTGATTTAGATAGAAAACAGGTTTCTAGTCATTACTTGTAATTTTTTCTGTATCTAAAAACCATAGAAAACCTAGAATACCTTAGATATATCTCACTTATCTATTATTTAAAGTGCGAACCCAAATCCAATCCAACTTAAGTAGTAAATTATAAACACAATTTTAAAATCAAAAATTTGAAGTCCAGTCGATTTTAAGTCTATTTCGAGATCTTAAGTGGATTTTACGCACAATAAAAATATACATATTATGTATACCTACAATTATGTTTTTTCTTATTATACATACCTACTTACATTTAAAAGTGTCCTGGTTTGTTATCTTATATTATAAGTCAAACGGGTTTTTTTTATTACTTAGTTTAGGTATAATTTCCCCCAAAGTAACCAAGTAAGCGCGCGCCGGTCGCAAGAAACCGCAAACCTCATTCACCAATAAAGTTCGATCCCAACTTTCAGGGCCGCCTTGACACATGAACATACAATGTTAATTTTATGAACGTTTCAAGCGGTTGTATCGCAAATAAATTCACAGTTTTTATAATACGTATCGAATTAAATCGTATTTTTTCCGTATCATTTTCTTGGTAACAAGGAGTAGGTATTGGACCGAATATTTAAGTCGAGTTATCAGCGTGAGAATTTTTTTGTTAGATAGCTTACATAGAGGCATTAATTTTCATTTTATTCCATAGGTTAGATGTATGTACGATAAGTTTCTGCTTTAGTATGAATATTGCTTCCGATACTCGTTTATTGCCTTAAATAATTAGATCATTATTAGGTATACTAATAAAGGCTAAGCTTAAGAACATAGTAGGTATAGGTTACCTACTATTTTTTTCGCTACGCTATCTTAAGAAAGCTAGTGCATTTTTATGGGATCACCAAACGTTGTTTATAAAAAAGTTATTATTTTATTATCTATGTATCATATTATCATGTTTATGTTTATGTTCGTAGTTATCGTTTTTTTATGTATTTTTTTTTAATTTTTTTTACGAACTATTTTTATCTACTCTGTAGTTAGGTTGTCTAGTTAGACAAATGTTTTATCAATAAATTTCCCATTTCTTGAATATTTGTGGTAAATTCAGCTTTCTCTTGAATGGCTAAGAAAATATCGAATGAGGGTCTTCGAGCTTCTCAATAAGTATCAATCTACGTAAAGGCAATGATACGGAAAAGTAATAGGTACCCATTCTACCCATTTCTACCCTTATTCATTACAAGGTTCCGTCGAACGGATCCTCTCGTAATGTAATGGAAGAGAGGAAAGAAGAAAAACTAGTTTAGGAATTGGGTTCGATTGATAATATACCTACTTAACTACATTATAGGTATTTGTTTTTATAGACAGTTTAACGTGGATGTGTTTTAATTCAAACGAATTTTCTGGGTTTCTTCGTATGCTCTAATTTTTTTAGATTTTTGTTTAGGTATTTCTTTTTGTTTCGAGAGGGCACATAAAAAACATCTACTATCTCTCGGCGCTGCGTATATTTGATACTAGAATTTAATTTATATATTTTTTTTGATTTCGACTCATATACTTTTATTCAAAATCATGCTCTACAAAACACTCTACCCTGAAACTTTTCAAAGAAATTAATTTCGCTGGGATTTCAGAGTTGCTTGAAGCTATCTGTCTTTTCAACTCCCTAATCCACTTTAATTGTTTCTTGGTGAACAAAAACCGTCATTATGACTTCAAGATTCTTGTATCTCGTTTCAGCATTCTATCTTGTAACGATACCAATTTCATTAACTTGAGATAGATTTAATCTCGACCAAAAGCCGAGTGAAGTCTCAAGAGGCTCAAATTAATTTTAAGAACAGACCAACAAGAGGCTAACCCATCTTGAGAGGTAGTTTACCCTTCAGGGAAAAATAGTCCTTGTTTGTTAGTATAGAAGGGTTGAATTGTTAGATTTTAATGTTGAATTACTAGGTATTGACCGTGCGCAAGAAACAGATGGCCCACGAATTTTATGTTTTATCAAGTCGTTATTGACGCTGAAATAATTGTTGGCTAATTATTTTGTTAATCGCTGCGTGTTCCGACGAAAGTTGATTTTCAGGTTCGTTTATTTTGTCGGTTGCAGGAAATTAAGTAATTTTGAAAATAATTAGCAGTGTTTAATGCCCGAGTTTCCTTACTCAAAACATGCAGTTTAAAAGTACCTACACTAAATTCGTGGGTGTTTTAACAGAAGTTATTTAGTCCGTATCTTAAAAGTTATTTCTCTTGTTGCAAAATACCTGCTATTTCTTGCAAGAAAACATTTCGAGTTTCCTCTGTTATAAAAGAAATGCAAATAGAGGGCAGAGCGATAAAGAGTAGGTCCCTCAAACGCTAAGCAACTTTTCAAGACATTTTGTAAAAAGTTCGACGTTTTCCTTCGAAGTAGGTACTGAGGTAACTAGACGAATAGTATAAAGCTGTTTTACACTATGGAATTGAAATGTTTTTGTAGTAAGTTTTTAGTTTTTCCTTCAAAAGGTCACGCTTTGTAAACTGTCTAAAAGGTAACGTTCTATCATTAAGGTAGGTAGGTATGTTAAACAAAGTGGAAAATTTTATTATTTAAAAATATTCCGCTAAATACCAGAAGCGTCGGCGTGTTTAATTTACATGGCAATTTGCATTTTGATGTTTGCAATAATTAGTTTTTTATGTTTTAAATAGGTAGGAATTCGAACAAAGTGCCTACTTATGAACATACTAACATTATTGTTCGGGATTCATTTGCATGCTATGTATTTCAGCATAAATACCAGTGCCAACTCCGTACTGGGTCACATAGAGTCAATCTTGGCTTCCGACATAAGACTTCTCCAGGCATAATTAATAAAAAAAATTACACGTCTGTCCAAAAAAAGAGTAATAATGTTTTCAAGGTTCATGTTTGTATGTGAGTTTTGTTATTCCACCATAACTCTCAAATTGGCATGCCTTTACAGATTCGAATGTTTTGTTTCGTTAAAATCCTTACAATCATCACAAAAGACATTGGCTTTAATTTTGTTTTTATAAGTATGGCTGTCCTTTATTTTCATATTTATAAAATTAACGTTTGTAATAAGGTTGTTGTAATAATCTTGAAATGAAATGAAATTATTTATTTAACACGACACATAACAATAACTAAAAAAATATAGGGAAAAAAATTAACTACCTAGACAAAATTGTTGAAATCTTAAAATGAATAAAGCAGGTACCTAGTACCTTCCGCGTCCTGCTTGGTGTGTGGAGCCTAAAAGGTGTCAACTCAGCATATTGCTGAGTAGATATGTTTAAATTACCCACTCACCAGCGCTGGTGTAATGACCCTTGTAAAGTAAGTTACATCACCAACGACAATCCTCTACGCACTCTTAAATAAGTTTGCTTTGTTTTTTTAGTGATATAGTTTCGTTTCTAACTTGCACCAATCAATTCTTCCAAAGCCACTCAGAACTGTTTAGAGGTAGGAACGTTTGAAGGGTTCAAATACCTTCAAGCGTTCCGCATGTGGACGTAATGTACTGAACCGTCTGGACTTACTTAATAAAACTTACATAGGTGAGTGCTGAACAAAAACTTTCGGTCCGGAAATTCGAATCATTTTTGGGTCGTAGCTGGCGAAAAGGTTTTCCTCTGTGTGATATTATTTCAATAAATTACTTCGCTTTCCCTGAAAAAGAATGGACTTATTTTTTCCCGCACGTTCTTATTATGTTTTATACATCATGGGTATGATATTTTTTCGTTGGCGGTAAATAGGTATCCGTTTGTATAGAGTTCATGTAATATCTGCTTTATCGGATTGTATCTTGCAGAACTTTAATTCTTTAATTTTTTATGTGCAGCAAATCGAGACAGTAAGATGTTACGCTTTCAAAACATTTAAAAATATTGAAAACAAATTAAATACCTAAACATTTTTGCGACACAATAGTTGAGATTTTTTAATTAAATTTTGCGATGTATTTAAACTCACTTTATCAAGGATATCGTTTTAAAGGTTTGATAATTCACAATGTTCACTATTTCCGTTTAGAATTCTAATAAATGACCTCTGGTTATCTCCACGCCATAATCAAATCCGTTGAACGGTAGGTATACTAAAGAATTGTATAAATAACTCAATAAAGAATGTTGAAATTATTTCGAAATCCTAAATATTAAACATAAGATTATCTTTGAGTACTGGCTACGTAATCATCATTATCATAATGGCTACTGATCGCTCGATTTCGTTCTCACCACATCTACATTTATAAGTATAAAATTATTGTAAAGAGGCTGAAATTAAAATTGTCTTTAATTAATGACAAAAATTTGCTTCGTAAGATGGTAAAATAAAACAGAGATTAAGTTGCCGACGCCGCCGACGGCAAATTACCGACGGAATTTGCAATGAACGGGTAAATTGGTATCTTTAGTCCTTGTTACTATTTTACTTTTTATTTTTTCTGGTAAGTAACATTATTGTTTGTTTACTTAGAGTGCCCTGCTCATTGCGTGCTGTGTCAATAATAATTATTATTGATATATGAACAAACATGCCATAGAAGTTAGACAGTAACTTGTCAAAAAAGGACTGCAATCTCGCTTCAACATTTTAAGCACGTGCATCGAATACGAATCTGTAGAAGTACAATGTTAATCAAAACTCTAAATCAGCTAAATTAGCAACACAGCACACGTCCTAACCGAATCTAGTTCGTACGCGATATCGCAAATCGAACGTTTTCTCCATCAAAATCTCATCTTGTCTGAAGACACTCGTTCAAACAAAGATTCAACGTCATTTACGAATATAGAAACGAGTTTCAGTAAATTTGAGGATTCGCATGCTGATCTGAAGCGGTTTCAGCTCAGTGCAACGTGATCTACTATACGTAGGTAGGTATAGCACAAAACCTCCTAATGAACCCCAGTGCACCCACTGGGGGACGCTTCCCCCAAGGGTCGAATGTTTGTTTGTTACTAAACAGCCGGGAACCGAAACTTCTGCTTAATTTGGTGGGTTGATATGTATGTATTTTGTGAAACAATGTTTGTCAGAGCTGTTTTAAACGACGCAGGTTTAAGGGATTAATTTTAACCCGAGCATTGGGTTCATACACTGACTTTATAATCCGAAATATAGCTGAACATGTTGGTTCATAAAAGTATGTATATTTTGTACGCTTCGGTAGCTAAAACAGATAAATGTGTCTGAAGTTCCCACAAATTATACCCGGCTCATTCGTTTTTATGTATTCCAACGACTTTGATGTGAGCTTTTAGGTGACTAAAACCTGATTTTGGTACATTTTAGTTTCAAGATAACTTTGTTTTGATTGCACCTTTAACATAAAAAGGTAAATGGTTCAAAATGGGTACTTTATACCGGTGTATTTTGTGACAGAACATAACCACACCGATTAACAAAAGCAAAGGAGTTTTTAAATGAATATTTACAAATATATTATTATTGTTTTGAGACGACCCAAACAATCTTTTGTTTTTCAATTCGATTGGCCTTTTCAACACAATTACACATCCTTTAAAATTTAAATACCTGCTGCAATATTATACTATAATATTATTATATTTTTTGTAAGAAACAAACTTATCAATTCGATAAAATATGTATTTGATGCCTATCTGCTGTAGGTACATGCGTTCGGTAAGGCGATGTCTAAAGATATATTTATCTATTTGAAATATAGTTCCCACAGTGTCGCTGTGACTCGACGTGAAATGTTTTCTATCAATGGACGTTGTACCGTTGTTTGATAACAAAAATCTATGCTGGTTTAAACAAGACAGTACAACCTTTTTTATTTGTTTGTTTTGTTTGGATAGTTCAATTTAGTTTTTGAAGCTCAAAAGTTCTTAAAGAAAATAATGTAGAGCTGCCAAGCAAAAGTTCAGTTTATATTTCAGTCGAAATAGAGAATCAATGTTAAGGAGAACCTGTTAAAAGGGGGTGGCAAGAAACGGAGCAGTTATAAATAATCCCATATCTTGATATATCATATTCATAGGTCTCCAATAAAAAAATTCTTAATGCCCATATGTTTAACCTCAGCACGCGTCGGGCTATTAGCACGACTACTGATTGAAGATATCCTATGTATATTTAGAAAACCAGGTTAAAAATTCACTAAGAAATACAAAACTGTTCAAAACCCAACTCTCTTTCAACGAAATAAGGGTGCCGGTTAGAAATTACAGGAGTAAATGTAGAGTGGCAGAACTGTAACACTGATGGCTTCAATCAACGCTAAGATGAAGTGAAGAGGAACGCTAAATTTTTCAGTGTTGTAAAAGCATTTCCATAACCTTAAAATTATGCCATATATTTTTAGGGAACCCGCATTTTTTTAAGCTTTTATGTTAAGCTAAAACGTTTTTCGTTGATGTCGCTTTCGTACCGCAGAATAATCAAGGTGAATAAGGCGAAGGCATAGGTATTTCAATTTATATGCTAATGAATTATCTCTAATAGATTTTGACTTGGAAAATTCATTACCTACATTTACGTAATATTCATAAACGAAGTCCCAGAATCGAAAGATTGCATGAGTGTGCAAGATTTTCGTAGGCAAAGATGATGATTATTATTCATGAAAAAATATCCTCGAATATAAATTGCGAGGCCACGAGGTCCCAAAAGACGACTGCGCATGCGTAAACAGTGAAAGATAATATAGATAATCTGTGCTCGCAGTAGGAAAATCGACTATGTAATGTTTGAGGAAAATACATAAGGCCTGCCATCAACAGTTCCTATCTTTGTTCATGGTATATAGCCCGGGCCATTGCGTTCGTACCCTACATTATCGAGCCGAATTATTTCCTGTGATGTGCACAAAATAATATCGACCACGCGACATAGCTGTTTACTAACAGAATGGGATGGGATGCAGCACGCAGGCGCGGCGCGGGCACGATGCCTTGAAGCTCCCAGCCCAGCCACCCTTGGTTATGCAACATTATTTGATCTAGGAACGTCGAGATAAATGTTGGTCTCAAAGAAAAATACTAACAGACTGACGCTTAGAAATATTCCCGACAGCGTTACATTTAAACTTAGCGAATCCGAGACTTTGAGAATAGACCCCTTATGAGACCTAATTAGATTTCGTAGAAAAAGTTCTAATCTAAAGTGTTAATGTATAGAAGTACTATCTTGTTAGATTAGATAATTGCTCTATAAGTCTTCTTCAAACAATGTTTGGTAAGATAAATCTGACGCTAGACCGCTCACATTGTTATCTATCGATTGAAGTTTTCGTATTCAACGCAGGTTTCGGTTTTTCTACGTGTTTAAAATTCAAATTACATTATTGTGTGGTCTCATACAATGTTTCGAGACCAAAGCCCCAGGCTTATTTGGTTATACTTGACACTTATCAACAAGATAAGAGTTCAATCTTGTAAGATGTATTCAAATTTATTCCACTTGAGATCATGTAAGAGGGTTACGTTTTATGTGGGAAGGCATTTTCAGGGTTAAAACAGTTTCTAAGTAGTGAAAATTAGAAAGTTGGGAGAGGTAGTCGCAGGTTGCTTATGGGAAGCCATTACGTAGCAGCCTAACGCCATCTATCCGAAATCGCCGGAGGCTTTTCTTTACCGCACCGAATGCTTCGGGACGTAGGTCGCTTTATTTTGTCTGATTTCGTTTGTAAGAAAAAGTCATGGTTTCAATTTAAATATAATTCCGTTTGTTTTTTTTGTTTGTTTGTTTTTTCTTTACTTTAATTGTCATTATTGTCTGCATTAAAGCGTGAAAAAATTATTTAATGTCACGGTAAAGTCAATAATTTTATGAAAAACGTAAACAATCTAAAATCTTTATGATGATGGTGATAATGATAATTAATTTACTGATTCAGATTTAGATTCCTTATTCATAACTGTCCCTATATGTCACAAAACTCATACTTAGTAATATAATAAAATTCATAATAAAAACGTCATGTAGATTCGTTTAAAATACATTGTACAAAAATCACTCAATAAATTTAACATTGAAATGAAATAATTTAAATCAAAATATACATATAATAAAGTAATTTTAGGTACACACGTTACATTGTAACATCATATTCACTAAAAAAATCGAAATTTCCTGAAATTGTTTGTTTTACTCCATGATACTTCATGGAACGAGAAACTTATTTGGTCCATTCGTTGTGGCAAAACCTTAACAATTTTGTTTATAGAACAAAAGTCACATAATTCTGAACCAACGATATGGAAGCTGAAAAAACTAATTTTCATTTTGCAATTTCTTATTTTGAAAATTTAAATGTATGGTAATAATTTTCTTTAAAATGTTTGTATGAAAAGAAGTTTGTGCTTATTAAGTAGGTAGAGAAGAAAAATGTGAATAACACAATGTCCTTGGGTAAGAATAGCTGGTCGAGCTGATTTTTTTTTTACTTTGCAGAAGGACTTAGTTCTTTCAGGGGCACAGAAAAAGGTATACTACTTTATTACAAAATTATTAATAAAAAAAAAATACTGGCTTTCAAACGTTTTAGTATAGATTGTTTGTTAATAAAAAGTACTTATTAACTAAATATTTAAGTCGCTAAAGGTCTTATTTATTTAGATTTTATACAAGTTTAAGTTTATCAGTTCCATTGTATCCAATAAATTTACACTTATTTAGCATGATTTAAGTCGATAATCTTAGAAGTGATGACGCCAAAGATTATCGACACAAATCAGTGATCATGGGGACTTTGAAAACACAAAAATTAACGTAATAATAATCTCTTTCAATTTTTAAACGTACCTAATACCGTAATAGCTCAAAAGTAACCTTTGTGTTAATTTTCGTTTTGTTATGAAACTGAATTTGAACTTAATTTATCTATTTATATCCCTGAATATTTAAACGCTACTCAGATAAGCACGTCTTAAGTGACCAATTTTTGATAGATTTTTATTGAAAACTAGTTAAAAGTGCGTAGTTTCTATCTTATCTGAGTTTCATTTGAGTATTTGGGGAAGTATTCGAGCTGTCAGTGAGATATTCTGATCAATCCGCATTTAGGTATATTTTGCAAGTTGGTTGCTAAACCAACAAATCCTATATCGCAAAAGTTCGTTTCATTAAATGACGTAGGTATTTCGAGCGTTTTTAGGCGTTTAAAAACACTTTTTATATTCGTTTAAAAGGCACGTTTGGCAACAATATTGTAAAATATTTTTGCAACACAAAATATTTGTGAATTCTAATTATTTTTTAAGAAATTCACTAATTTCATACAAAAACAAATCTAAATATTCTGAAGAACGTCCCGAAGCATTCGGTGGAAACTCGTTTCCCCCCGGTAGAGCCTTATCGAAAGACGCACCAGCCTATATAGTACCTGTCTCTTTTTCCTCGTGCGATTTAGACATGGGCTAGACAAGGACATAAGACTTATTACGTAAGCGAAATCCGGCCCTTCGACTTCCTGTGGATTAATGAGTTTTTATATACGAACCTACGCACTGGGGTATGTATAGGGTTTATTAATTAGATGGCTGATATCGGTCCCGTCTATTTATCGTAGTACATAATGGATTTTTAGATAGGTACGTAAGACAGAAAGCGATTAAGGAAATTTATTAGGTCAGTATTTTAGGCGGGCTCTCTATGGTTTGAATATTTAATTGCACTTTGGGTCGGCGGCGGTGTCGTATTATAATATGCGTGGAATATTATTTTTTAAAATATGGCAGTCAAAATCTGATTAAAATAACAAAACGAATGCTTACAATTTTTAATCTGATGGATATAATTAAAATGTATACAAATTTATGAATTTAGAATTTTAAGAAATGGAGTTATGTAATTTAGCTGCACGGGATGTAGAATGTTTTAATTTTGGGATATTTATGTCTGTAAGTTTATAATTTTGTTATATAAATGCCACATTATTGTAGTAACCTACATCAACCACGGAATGGGAACATTACTTGAATTGATTGGAAGGTTCTTTTTATACATTTGAATAAAACTATTTAGTTATTAAGTCCGGTTGACATGGAAGTACATACATAGGTTAGTAGTTACCGACCAGTAATGTATCTATTTATTTTATATGTATAAGTGGAATTTTTAAATACCAAAATTATTAAAAATATATCTTTTATTGCTCTATCCATAAAAATGCCATGCATTTTGCTGCTTTGTATAAATTGGGTGTGTTGAAAACACCCAATTTAACATAAAAACAACTCAACGCTTAAAAATCTATGAAGTGCCACTGATATTGGATTTTCTCAGGAAAACTTCGCATTTTCTAATCTTAGTTACTCTCTACCGGTAAATAGACCTCATTTGCACTATAGCAACATTGTCTACAACACAAGCTCTGCTTAGCTTTGGGCTTGATGAAAAATATCAGATTATCTAGAGGATAAAAAAGCTTGGGACGGGATTTTCTCCCAACTCGAAAAATAACAACTAACAGGTTAATGGTTTCTTCGTCGCTTCTTTACTTAGTCTACATACCGAAGCGACTGAAATCAAAAATATTACTTTATTTCCGTGTCAGTGTTTAATTATAAAAAATTTGACCTTTTCTTAGTGTACATTTATTATATTTATGGAAATAAAGAGTATTTGACTCCGACTTGACTTTGACTTTGATGATACTGTGTGAATTATCCAGCATTATTTATTTATTTTTATCACAGTTTATTTCTGAAATTCGAGAAGGTATTTAAGATTAGCATAAAAGGTTAAGTATATAAGTTGCTTTTTTATGAAAAAGGTCTTAACCGGTTCAGTTTCAAGTTATTTAGTGTGACCTTATAAATAATAATGAAAGATAAACACAAATTTGATACGACGCTATTTACAGTTCCGTTTATGGTGGGCAAATGCGATATTTTTGAACCCACATGTGTAGTGGGAGTTTTGTCAAATAAACCCTGGAATTACAACGATTCCGAGTACTTTCTTTCAAATAATGACAGCATGATTCTACCTACAAACAAGTACATAATAAATGTACTTACTTATGTACATTTATTAATGTACTTAACTTACTTATGTACATTTTATACGTACATTATTTATAAGTACTTGTAAATAATGTACGTATAAAAATGTATAACAGAGTAAGCTGATTCACTATTATGAAACTATATGTCATCCGCAGCTTTTAAAACGCATGAAATAAGATTACACGATTTAGTTTTGACTATGTACCTAAACTTAGAACCTAAATATGAACAATAAAGATACCTATATGTGGTTAAATAAAGTACATAATTAAATAAAGTTTTCTATGATTGCTTTCCCGCCGTCGGAAACCTCGCCCGTCGGGAGAAATATTACCTTAATAAAGCTCATAAAAATATTAAGTAAATTGTGCGTAATTTTATTATGAAGCATTATGCGTACTGTGCGTACTATGCGTACTATGTTTTCAAAATAAATATGATTGTGTTTGTTTTGCTATTAATTGCTACTAACCGCTCAATAATGCAATTATTTTACTTTCATTGAATAAGCTAGTTAATTTGGACACTTAATTCAAATATTGTTTACGTGGCTAATGTAAAAACATTTCAATAACGAAAAGTTTCAATTACCATTAATTTGCTTATTTAGTAAGTTAGTATATTTGGTAACTTAATTCAAACATTATTAAGGTGAACAACGTACATTTAAATAACAAAATGCTTCAATTACCAAAATTTCTTCCAACCGACCTAATTAGCATCTCCTAATACCTTCAGAGAAACGTAATGAGGTTATTTAATCTTGATATCATAAAGAGAAATAAAGAAATGGAAATTCCGGCTTTGACGATCACCGCTGCATGTCTAAATTATTCTGATTGAGTCGTCGGCGAAGGCGGGATATTGGGTGGCCAAGGTATGTACACATCTCATCTGATGATATGGCATATAAGGTCAGATAAGAATTATCGTAAATAACATGCAAATAGCCCAAAAAACTCATTGGATCGTGTGAGTGATTTTAACATCAGAAGCGAGAGAAACAATGATTTGAAACTGTTCAGACTTTAGGTCCAGAAGCTGGTCAGAGTCAAAGAAGTCAATGATTTTAGCAAACTGGTATACTCTTGAATAGCTTTATAATCTCTCAAGTCAGGATATTTTTACAAACAAACACGAAAAACTTTAAAACCACCACAAACGAATCAATTGGAATTTTATGCAAATTCCAACGAATTATCTAATCCTTTTCTCAAACTAGCATAAAAACTAAATCAGTGCAATTTTTGAGTGACGAATCTGGGATATTTTTAATTTCACTTTTCTTACATAGTCGAATAATATAGTCGGGTAAGGCATGGATAGTTTCCCATATCGTGAGACGTGCTCCACTGCCGAAAAACTATACTTTTAAAAATTGGTATCAGTTTTAATAAAACATATACTAAAATTTTCCCGCTAAATATTAAGCTTCTCAATATGTGATTGCGATTTTTAAAAATTAGGTATTTACCAGGGTCACGTATCTCTCCTGAGACGTCAATCCATATTCTACCCTAAATCTATGTACATAGGTATTGATTGAATCATTCTGAAATAAGTTCTAGATATATATGCAAATTAAGAAACATGATATAAGAAAATGGGAGAAGAAAACAAGCTTTGCGAACCCCAATTAACGACAAGGAGAGGGAGATGATGTTGAGGCTATTTATATTCTAGATGGTTATTTTATGCCATGTTTGCAACATTCAATCAACGGTTAAAGGGACGCTATAGCGCCTAGAATGTGATTAAATTGGTTAACTTTGTATTAACAAGTACCTACCTACTGTATGGCTTAGCTGAGAAGCTAAGCCAGGCGTACGTATAGAATTGGTCAAAACGTCTAGAGCTGTTTTATACAGGGTGTACCCCGTATACCGGCATTCCTCAAAGTGGGTAAAATAAGATTAAAAATGATTGACGAATACGTTTGTAAAATTGGCCAGAACCTCTTCCTCACTGAATAGCAGTAATTTGAAATTTTGCTTTAGATGCTGGGCTAGTACCTTATTCGTCGATATCTCTTAAAGTTTTAGTCCTATTTGGTACATTACTTATAACATTTCATGCTTGAAAATATTATTATCTAACGATTATTACAAGAGAGTGTGAGAAAAATTGCCAATGCGCGTTATTTTGTAATCTTTTTATAGATTGTAATAGGACATTACCAACAGTCATGAATTGTAATTTTGCAAATTTTAGTACTTAAGAGTAGGTATTTGTTTGAATTCAAAGAATAATACCGCATACATATGTATGCGTACCTGCGTTATTTTGTAATCTTTTTATAGATTGTAATTGGACATTACAAACAGCCATGAATTGTAATTTTGCAAATTTTAGTACTTAAGAGTAGGTATTTGTTTGAATTCAAAGAATAATACCGCATACATATGTATGCGTACCTGCGTTATTTTGTAATCTTTTTATAGATTGTAATTGGACATTACAAACAGCCATGAATTGTAATTTTGCAAATTTTAGTACTTAAGAGTAGGTATTTGTTTGAATTCAAAGAATAATACCGCATACATATGTATGCGTACCTGCGTTATTTTGTAATCTTTTTATAGATTGTAATTGGACATTACAAACAGCCATGAATTGTAATTTTGCAAATTTTAGTACTTAAGAGTAGGTATTTGTTTGAATTCAAAGAATAATACCGCATACATATGTATGCGTACCTGCGTTATTTTGTAATCTTTTTATAGATTGTAATTGGACATTACAAACAGCCATGAATTGTAATTTTGCAAATTTTAGTACTTAAGAGTAGGTATTTGTTTGAATTCAAAGAATAATACCGCATACATATGTATGCGTACCTGCGTTATTTTGTAATCTTTTTATAGATTGTAATTGGACATTACAAACAGCCATGAATTGTAATTTTGCAAATTTTAGTACTTAGGAGTAGGTATTTGTTTGAATTCAAAGAATAATACCGCATACATATGTATGCGTACCTAAGTAACGTAGGTAGTACCCACTGCCTACTGTGCTATTTGACCGACATTTCCACAAGAACGAAATAAGAAATTAGACATTTACCAATTTACCAAGGTAAGTAACATTGGTTACAATATAGTTTATTTTTGTTTTGCAACATCTTAATTGGCTCTAAGTATTGATTTATTATGCATATATATTTTCGAGTCTGATACAATTTGAATCCAACAAATAAATTACGAAATAACTTCATAATAAAAAATTCTGCTTTATACCCACGTCAAAAAAAACACGTTTACTTATCGCTCAAATTTACCAGCAAAAAAAAACCGTCCATTCCCGTCAATTTATTCTAACAAATTATTATCCCGTCTACTGTGAAATCTAGAAAATGCAAGCCAACATTCCTAAACTAGATTTATGTTGACATAGTTGGCACTGGCACAGTCGGTTTGGCAGCTTCGTAAAACTCGAAATCGATTTTTCACGAAGGTTGATTTTTAGTTCCAATGACAGTTCAGCACAGATTTTATACGCCGCGCCGGTAGTTTTTCGTCTCTCAACATAATTCATTGATGAAACTGATAGAAGCAAAGAGTTATCCTGTTTAGTAGTTTGCGAAGGATAAAGATGGAAGTATAAATAAGAATATATATATATATATGTATAAACCAAGAAGTTCCAGTGCAGGACATACCAGGTTGTCCCCAAATATTGCAATGGTGATCATGACCAACACGTTAGGCAGGTGGGTTTGTGATAATATATTCTATATGCTTATTTTGTGAGTCTAAAGAAATAAAAGTAGTTGGTCTTGATTTTGATTAAAGTATTCGTGTTAATGAATGCTGCTATAATAACAACCATAAAAAATCGACAGTGGAAAATTGTTACAAGATTGTGAAAATGACAAGCAACGAAATCTAGGGTTAAAATAAATCCCACTGATAATAAATGAATTCATCACAACTGAAACTAACTTTTAACTTTGAAATTGTCCCATGCAATTTAGGCACACAATTGAGTAAACAAATGAATCTCAAAAAAAGTAAATAAAGTTTGCCAAACAACTGAATCTCATTTCAAACTTAAAATAGTCCTAAGGAACTTACTAGACGCGTCAAGCACTTATTTTTCGACCTTCAAAAGTTCAAACAAGCGGCCGACAAACGCCAATAACCGGCACCTGCTACCAAGAGACGTCGCGATAATTTGCTAGCCTCGCTGCAGACTCCAACTCTCACATGTGGGACCACTTAGTACAGGGACTAATGTAATGAACTTGCAGATGTGAAACTCAAATCGAAGCATAGTAAAGGCACGTAAACGCAAGCAAGTCTGTTTATTAACTTGAGTACAAAAAATCGACATCATATAGGTATCAAGTCTTACCACATCAAGTATTTCTTCATAGGTAAAGAAACAAAAAGGTGCGCAACGATCAAAGCAAGTGAAAATCGACAAATTATTCCTTCGTATCCTTTGTTTGGTCGTCAACAATAAATCCAACTATTAGCACAATATAACTCTACATTCTTCTGTTTCCAAATCTAACCAAACACCTGAAAAGTTTCACATCTATCGCCTAGTAATATTTCACGCCCAGGCTCCACTCCCCCGTCGCCAGTCAATGAACTCTCCTAATCTCAATTGTGGGCCAGCACAAAAACGCCTTCCACAAATAGCAGCAGAACAATCTTAATTAAGAACGGAACGTTATTTGCAATCGCTGCTACTGCGTGAATCGTGATGCAATCTTGTCATCATAGCGAATAAAGGCGTATGCACATGACGACTCCAAAACGCGACGTTGTTTACGCGTCAAGACTTAAAAATATAATATATAGCGCGGTTTTGTCGCGTATATAGGTAGCGCAACCGCAGTTGGCGCGACAGTCTTTTGTATCTCGTTTACTATGCCGACAGATTTGCGATGTCAGCGCAGTCACTTGTAAAAAAAAATTACGTTCGCGCCAGTTTTAAATACACTCGTTGACGGCACGTTTTTTATTTAGTCGTGTGCATTGGCTTTATTTAATCTGTGACTGCAGGCCGTTGACCGACTTCGTCAAGGCAATAAAACGCATGACATAACATCCAAGCTGGTGCGAGGCTGAAGTTTCTTGGTCAATGTCCATGCTTTGCATATAAGAAAAGTGTTTGCAAAACTTGTATATTCATTTATGTATATTGAATGTTCATAGTATTCAACACGATAGATTCACTCACGTGGTTCAATATGCAAAACAATATGCAAGGTCTTATTCTTACCGAATACTTTCAATATTTTATACCTATAAATCCATTGAAATAGGTTAAGATGTTTATCACTGGTTTACAGTGACAAGCATTCATACAAACCTTAGCTTATATTTCGATTCTATCTTATTTAATATATTAATTGCTATTACGCGGATATTTTTCCGTTTTAAAACACTCGCGTCACCATGTTTGTTGAGGTTTCTATTTTTTGTAACAATGAATTATAACTTTGTCTTAGTCTGTGAGCTCAGTAGGAATAAAATTATAATTTACTGAGACCTGAATTTGATAACAATTACCCAGAACTAATAGGAAGTCATTGATGCTAGTCTGGTTTATTTTTAAACTTAGGTACATTGCGATCTGCGAGTTTATGGAACGCAAATGTTTGATAAAATTTACGAATTTTGGCCAATTTATTTACTAAATCCTCCAAAATATTAAAAACTAATATCCCAGGCAGGTAATGTGCCAAATAGGTATACAAATAGGGTGCCCTAGAGTAGGTACATAAATCATCTACTTTGCCTAATTAAATAAAGTCCAAGGATACTTAAAATGTTAATTAATAGAATAGATTATTCTAATATTGTTGTGTAACTAGACGTTGGCAACGTCAAAAAACCTTCTTAATAAACTGAATACTCAAGTATGTAGATACCTCTTACTTTAATTTGCTTAATATCATTATGTATATAAGGTAGCTTATATTTTAAAAGAATAGAAGTAGAGCCCGTTCCTTAAAACGTTTCATGAAGCATTTTATAAAATATTCGTAAGTAGAACGGCTTCGTCAGACATCTTCTAAGCGTAAATTTCAACCTATTTATAAAGTCTGTCCTATAAGAACTTTATAAGTAAGCCAAGTTTGCTTACGGCTTTTTTCAGAAGCTCCGTAACATCGTTGTTCAGCTGTTTCGCACTAGATGTCGCTACGAGGTCCAAAGTTGAAACAAAGTTTTTGCAAGTGTGCGTAAAACTCACGTGGCATGGCGCAAGCACACAAACAAGCCAAGTACTGTTGTATACGGTACTCACACATCGACAGAAGCGTAGCAACGCTGTATCGCTACGAGAGACGCCTACACACAGTTTACGTATCTTACACACACATGCGAGGCTGCTAGAGTAAATACGTATTGCCTATAGGTATTAGTGTGAATAAACCGTGTTCATTTTATAAATAAGTTTCACGCACACTACGATAGAGTAAAATTTGGAAGCTTATGTGAGTTCGATAGATGGCGTAAGCATGCGCGATTCAGTAAATAATGTAAAGGTATGTTATTGGTTTGTAATGTCTATGGCTCTTTATAACGATAGGTACCAACTTTTCCACCTAATGATTATGAACTGCAAAAATAATTAAGTTATGTAGATCGGCTATGCATAGTGTGTACGCTATCTATTCGTATATAAAATATGGGTACATAATATAATCATATATAAATCTACCCAATTTTTCTAAAGATTTGAGTGAAGCCTTTGAAAGTTACAAAAAATACAGTCATGCCTGAAATAAAAATAACGAGTTACAAATGTTATCTACATTATGATGATTGAGTGTTAAAAAATTATCAAAATCAACCTGAAAATTATTTAAGCTTTTGAAAATCAACTTAAAATTTCTCAGTCAAAGAGTCAATTTGCAAACAAAAAAAACGACTCCAACACGCGACATTGACAAGGGTAAAGCAAAAACAACCAAGCTTTCTAAAACCAAACAAAAAATTCCAAGCGGCCATGTTGTGAAATCATATTGATTGGTAGGAAAAAATCTATTGTGACCGACCAAGCGTTCCCCATTGGCCCAGTTTTTTGATGAGGGTGGCACAATGGGGTTAGCTTTCCCCTTTTTTGGGTCCCTTTTAAATATGAATTCAGAGCTTCATTTTGTGCGGACGTGTTGGATGCTGAGTTCGGAAATTCTGTTAATTGGAAATATGCAAATAGGTACCTACAGACATTTTTATTATAAGCGTTGACGAGATACCTACCCGTTACAAGTGTTTGTTTTTTTACATTTTATCTTGAAGTGAAGAGAATCAAACATCCCTTCATTTCTTACTTACTTAGTATAAATTTCTAGTTATAAATATTTGACATTTGTTTTGTTATGTCAAGTGGCCATGTAATTGACTCTACCATGTTGTGCTCTACATTTTGATTGCTTGCTTGCATTATCGTCCTATGAATAGGAATACAAGAATACAAGAATTTATTAATAAAAATAATATTTTACACGTCCATTACTTACTTAATAATATTAATTATTATCATACATTATATTATATTATTATATTATACTTCATTTATTAATAAAATTAGTATTGATGCCACTTAAAATATCTGAATGTAACTGATAAGTCGGGTGGAGGGGTTTCTACACTTCGGGTGACTCGAGGAATTCACCCATGCTGTAGAAAACCATCTCCAACAACCATGTTATGAGCCGACCCTTGAACGCTGCGGTGGAGGCTGCATTACGGATACTATCTGGTAGCCTATTGTATACTGCGGGGCCCGAGATGAACACCGATCTACTGGACTTGTGCAGCCTGTGTGTAGGCGTTACCAGCCTGTGCTGGTGTTTATTGCTACGGAGAGCGCGTGCTGCGTTCACCCCTCGACGCTGGAACAGGTGCAAATTTTGGTGCGTGAACAAGGCCACTTGGTAGGTATATTTGTTCACAGTGTAGAGTCATGATGCCCAGTTCCTTGAAGTGCATCATAGGTTCATAAATTACTGAAGCTATGTCATGTTATTTGTAAACGTAATACTATTAATGGTGATCAAGTATTTTTTTTTATTATTGATCTATTATTGAGAACTTGTTACCTATATAAAAAAAATCACTAAATGTGTTGCTAAGCGCAAAACTCGAGAACGGCTGGACCAATTTTTTTAAGGTCTCTTGAAGTCCAAGCAAGGTTCTTGGAGAGAAAAATGGCTGAACGGGTCTTAATGAAATTTGGCAGGAAGGTAAATGATATCCCTAGAACAGACAGGCGATAAAATTGTATCGCGCCAAGAGACGACACAACTTACACGATATAATTGATTAATAGTTTTTATGGAATTTAAAAAGCAGAAAGACAGTTAGATGTCCACATTTCATATCTTAAGCAGTTGTTAAAAGCCCGATCCAAACTCTACCCTACAAATTTTGTAGGCTTTCTAGACAATAAAAGGCACGACAACAGTAGCAGTCGATATTATTTTGATCAAAACCCTGAGCTAACCACGTTTACAAATAAATGGATCCCAGTACGCGTCTACAAACGCATGACTCAATTGCATAGTAAGAGTTGTATTGGCAGAGTCCTTGTTAATTGCCTGACCAGACCTCCTTCTTAGGAATTCTAGTCACAGTAGCTAGTGCATATGTCGCAAAGTTTATGTCTGTGACTTTACACTACGGACAAACTTTTATAAAAAAATATCTATAGATTGATGTAGATACAGAGTTTCTGTTTAAAATATCAGTCCGTTTTGTTTATATTATTTTTTCAAATGCTTGCTCCATTAAAATATTAATTGTATCTATATAAATAATTATAATAATAAATAATAAAATTTATTCAAAGAACGTAAATAGACAATACATTAGTGCACTCAACGAATATGTATAGCTAAATATAACAATTTAGCCTGAACTAGGTAATCCTGTGTTTCAGGTGACAGTAGTGCTAATCTATACTTAGAGGTATAATTATTAAATTAAATAATCACTTAATATTACGATAAAGGCATTTAGTTTAACAATGTTGTTTATGTTACAAACAATTTGTGCATAATACACAAATTGTATAGTATGCAGGTACTTAAATTAAGTAAAAACTAGATTAATCACTATTAGACATAGAGAGACATAGAGATATCATTTATTTGCCACTGTACACACAAGATAAATTAACAATTTAGCAAGATTTTAACTAGGTAGTATGCTGTATGCTGAATTTCAATTGCCACATCCAAAAACAGAGTTCAACTAGAGAGCAACAACCAAACACAGTTTGATCGAACTTCTTTTCTATTTATCAGTTGATAAAACCGTGTTTTGTTTTGTACAATGCTAAACAACGACGTTAAATAAAATACGACCCTAACTCTCTAGACTTAAGACAGAAGTAAACAATTTTGTCTAAAATCTGCTCTTAGGACCTTGACACGTCATTAAAACAAGATTATATTACTTTGAAAATTTTAAAAAAGCAAGATCTGTCTCAAAAGAATGAAAATATTTGAGACTTATGAGACATCTATATAGCAGGTATAGCAGGTGACGGAACTTAATAAAACTAAAGATTTTAGGTAATCTTTTAAAAGAACGAATGTTTCAATAGAAAAATCACAAACACCTTTGTGGGAACTAAAAGAGGGCACTCTTTTGGTTCCCACAAAAGAGATTCTAAAATAGGCACTGAAAATGATTCAATGTACAGTACTAGTACAGTCAAGTACAAAGAAATTCGTCCACTATAGTGCAGAACAACTCTGTAAATAAATAATAAAATAATAATAATAATGCTGGACAATCCACACAGCATCATCTAGCCCCAAAGTAAGCAGAGCTTGTGTTATGGGTACTAGATGACTGATAAACTTAATATAATACATAACATAGATAGATATTTTTTATTGTATATAGAAAATATCCAGAACACCCGGAACAAATATTTGCAGATCGTACAAACATTTGTCCCAAGGCTCCCGAATCGAACCCGCAACCTTCTGCGTCGCAGGCGGACCTTCGCCCGCCGCGCCACATCGGTCGATAAAGGTAAGTTACTGAAAGCTTTTGTTTTTTCGTACAATTAACCGCTGACGTCACAAATCAGTCGATATTGGAAGCCTTCTCTAGTTCTTTTCGTCCGCAGTTGCGAAGTACGGCCGCAAAACTCAACGTGCAGCTTCTTACACTCGCTAGCTTATGGAAAGGCCATTTTCAGACAAATTTTATGACTTGTGATTGTAACTTTTAATAAATTATTCAAATATCAAATATGAGTGGCAAATAGGTATAGTATCTTTGTGAGAAATTTCCGTTTTCGTTTCATTATGGTACCGATCGAACGAAACGAATCAAAATTTTGTAATTAAAGTGGGCCTCTATTAAAGGTATACAAAAACTAAAAACGATCGTGTCAGCTCTCAGTAATTTACCTATAATAAGCTCAAACGCATAAAAGATGAAAACAGCAAATAATTGAACAGCATTGAAGAAATAGGCCTACGATGTTTTTCATGCAAATTCATACTAAAAATATTTTTTGCTATAAAGATCAGCACCGTATTAAATCGTAACCATCGTTTTAAATTGTGTAGTGCATGCATTGTCAGTGATTAATTATTAAGAATTTTACCTTTTCTAAGTGTACATTTATTTTATTTATGGAAATAAAGAGTTTTTGACTTTGACTTTGACTCTCCATATATGTAAGTACTAAGTCCTGCAAGGACTTAGTACTTACGTAACTAGAGTCTACAACAAATCATAGAAAATGTGAGATTCCCGTTAAAAGCAAGCCAGTGTTTATCTTATCCTAGAAAATAAGGGCGTGCACACACTGTCGTCTGTACCCACTCCTCTTTTTTATTGTATTTAGGATTAGTGATATTTTGTAAATCTTTACCTAACAACCTTTCTTATAGCATTTTCATCATCTTGTTTATCTGAAGCAAAAAAAAAAAACAAACAAAATATGTTTATGAAATATGTATATTTTTGTAAGTCAGGCCAACAACCAATATTGGTTAAAATCTCAGGCAACCAGTGACATTTCAACGATTAACCAAACTATACCTCCTCACACATATTACTATATTACCTTTCTATAATCATCCTCATTCTGGCGCCCCGCCATTGTGACCAAATCCCATGAGACCGTCTACGGTACACCAACTTTATACCCTATGGTTATATTATGTCTGTCTACTCTATGGCTCTATGCATTACCGTCATATCTCGAGAATATCGGGCAGAGTGCACTTACTGAACAATGTCTTGGCGCATCCCGTTGACAGCGGCTTATTTATCGCACCGGTTTAGAGTGTGCATCTAGCTTTACTTGAATTTCAAATGTGGACAGGTTCGTAGTTTGAATAAGGTATTTTTTTATTATCATGTAGTTTTATTCAAACATAATTGGTGAGTAAGAAAATGACATTATATTCGGAAGAAAGAACTTGTTAAAAATGTTTAACAATAGTAAGTGTTTTATACAATACATATTACTTAAATGAATATCATTATAGAATATTGTACCAAAACTCGTAAAAAAATAGTATGTTTTTAGCAGAAAAAGACAACGTAAAAAAATTAGGATCTCTTTTAAGAAACTTTAATAACAAAGAAAAATACAATCAAATAATAGAAGCAAATAAGAACTAGTATTTAAAAGTGAAACATTGAGCTAACTGCAGACTGTTGCAAACAATCTACAGGTAGCTCAACTGATCCATATCAAGCTACCAGTCGGAAGCGTCCCCAAGACGCTGACTGCATTGCCCCGCTCTTTATGCTGATACGCTGCGCCAGATACTCACCAGCTTTCGGGTCACGCGTCGCTTCGACCAGACGCTCAGATATTTTTTTTTTAAACGCAGAGAGCCTCTGTTCCCCACGGTCTCGGCTCCAAGGAGAGCAAATGTGTAGGCAATTATTAATTTTAAGCTATTTTTTGAAGGTGTTTTTGTGAAGAAAAATTCTTAATTATGCTCACATTGAACATTTAATATGCAGAGTTTATGAAAGTGAGAACATAGCACACATGCCACCGAAAATATTAGGCAGATGTTTTAATCCTTCACGGTTTAGATAATACGCCCTGACATTGATGCAAGAACATTTGATACGGCAGCTGCACCATTAGTCTTTAGAAATATTGGTACGGTCGGTATCTTAATAATATTAAAAAAAAAATAATGTTTGTATGGCTGGATGGATTGATGGACGTATGTATGTTTGTTACTTCTTCACGCAAAAACTACTGGATGAATCGGTTTAAAATTTTGCACAGATTTAGGCTTAGACCTGATATAACATATAGGCTTATAGATATTTTTAATCCCATTAATCAGTTCCCATGGGATAGAAATAACTTTAAACTTTTTCATAGAAACAACGCGTGCGAAGCTGCGGGCAGAAACTAGTTCGTGATAAATCCTATAATTATACCTAGATATTTTATTGCGGTCAACTAATGCTTTAAAATAATAAATTTTAACCGTGGTTTCACCTTGGTTTCACGCTTAAAGAACCCTTTACAGAAAACAATTAGTCTAGAATTAAAAAAAAAATTAAACTAATAGTAAATATTTGAGGAGCGTTATTTCTATGAATTTAAATCAAAATAATCGCAAAGCAAAATCATATAGAAGGTAGCTCTAACCCAAGTTCTATTTTTGGGGCGGCCATATTTAGGCCATTGGTTTTGGCAGAGCATTGATAAAATCAACCTGTCCCTTTCTTTCGCTAGTGTTATCTCTATCGTTCTATCTCTTTCTCGATATTATTTTGATGGTTTCTTTGCTTCTACCTAAAAAACATTTGAATTTAAGCCGTGTAGCCTAGTATGATATCTTATTCGAAATTACCCTTTCACATCATACAATATAAAATGCTTCATGATCATAAAATGTTAAGAGTTGAAGACAAAAATCTCTCTGTCATTTGATGAAACCAATATTGGCTTACAGTAAAAATTACATTCATAAAATCAGTACAAAAGTGATTCGTTTAACCAACAGATTTACAGTAAGAAACTTTGTTACTCATACTTTTTCCCAATTTTTTTTTTCATAGCTTCATGTTTGAATACAGGGCTTTTAAAGGGCGAACGGTAATCAAACGGGAAGAAGGAGTACCGCAATCCCGGCCCTTCTTAAGCCAAAAAACCCTTTAAGCTTGCCTCAGCTGTATAGGGTTAAATATGGGACACAGTTTTCGGGAACACAAAATAAATTGCTTAGAAGATTGTATCTTGGCTCCTATTTTTTTCCTGCAAAAAAATATAATTTTTGTATAAAATAAAATAGACATAAATTTAGTTACCGTAAATTATTACCGTAATTTATGTGCAATAATCTAAAGATATCTAATCTAGGCACAATTTTAGTCGCATAGGCAACTCGCTAATAATTTAAGTAATTTTAATAGGTGAAAGAAAATATTCTTCCTACGGGACAGTGGTATTTTCAATGCAAACTTATCAACATAGGGACGGCGTAGGCTTAGGGCGGATAATTTCCCTTTTCTATTTTCCCCAGCTTAGGCCGGGCCTTCATGCGTAATGTAGGCTGTTGTTTAAGAAATTGGAAAAGGTTCCTTCTTTACCTTGTTTACCCTTTATCTCATGAGCATTCTACCCTTGCTTTCTATTTTCTCTGTTGTGTTACTTACGAGCGGCTATGTCGATAATACTTACGTATCTATTTCCTATAAGTAACAGTTTACAACATTTTTTTGTAAATAAATATCTACGTTGTTGTGTAGGTATTTGCTTACCAGCTGCGTTTCTTACGGTAGAAGAATTATGCAGCGATAGACTAAACTAGTGGCACAGACAAAATATCATGTATTAACTAAGCTACCAACCTGAATATTATCATAATTATTCAAAACGTAACGCAGTGTACTGAATAACCAAGATCAGATCAGATAAGATAGTCAATTCCATGGTAAATTCAAAGTTCATCGCCCGAAGAATTCTAAGTACCTAACTAATTAAAAGAGATTGCCCTCAATCGCTAGTGATACGTGTTTTGGAGAAAAACGTCGACTCAATGTGGCTGTAGTTACGGCAAACTTCAAGTGGACATAAATAAGGGCTCCGTGGTCCCAACTCTACGGGCGGTGAGCACAAATTTACAAAACACAACAGACGATATTTTACCTTATCTCTTCTGAGGTAAAGCTGTTTTCTCTTTGAAGTATTAAGGCTTACGTTTTGAGACAAATACAAAAGGTTCACAACTTTGTGGTGGAGCACCAAGGTTGATTTTGGAGTGTCGACAAAGACCCGTCCAAAAACGACTCCGAATTTCTTCGCAAAACTGTACTGGCGCAGCGTCAGTTTTTGGAACTTGGATTAAATAAATTCTTTAAAGCGCCGTTTGTTTAAAATTGCGAATCAAATTCGACGGTAATGGTTGTTTTTTCCAATAAGTTAAATATGAAATCCTTTGGGACGAAACCTTTTCATACTAATCGCGAATTTATTGAGAACGCTCTCGTATAAACAGAAAAAATGTGTTATTTTTGACACGAGATCGTCCAATATTTTTCGCTGGAAATGTTTACGCTGACACATTGTAATTACTGAGGCGTCAACAACAACATTCACGTTGTATTCGTCAGCCTATTCCATTTCGTGAACCTTTTATGTTTCCACCCACCCATCGACTTTCAATTTCTTTGTCACATGCAATGGTCCCCGGCGAGTGATATGCGAAGATAAGAGACCGAAATAGAATCCACTTGGGAGGCCTCCTCACCTTAATACAGCTTAAGAGATTTCACCTTGTCCATCCCATTCCTTATATAAACACAAGGATCACGTAAAACGTAGGTACAACTATAGTTGGCTCAGATGGGTTTCCTTTCCTCCATTTGCCGGCCCAAGAGACTTATTATACTGTGTACACGAGATACGAGGAATATTTTGCCCAAATATAATCAGGGACGCGAGTCCAAACAATGTTCTTGTTTTTATTCAATGTTATATGAAAGACATATGGGTTCGGGACGTCAGAATGCAAATGTTTAGCTTCATATTAGATCGGCCGGGGTCGATACTTTCCAAGATAGTAGTAGACATCGAAATAGGTTTAGTTTTTCAATAATATTTACATAACTTGTCTCTGCTTGGTATCGGTGACATCTTGTATTTTTAAACTTGCCATTTGACTTTCAAATACCATGCTCAAGAATACTGATGCGAAGAATGATAAATATATAGTTTGCAGAAGTCCTATTCAATAGACATTTCTATGCTAAAGATATTTAGCATATTTTTAATAAATATTTAGAATGCGAAATATGAAACAATTTAGTATTTCTGAAAGGCTCGTTATCCTAACAGAAAAATAGCTCTGCATATTAATGCCACAAACATTACTAGGAGTAAAGCGAAATAACTTTCCGTCTTCAAACACCGTGCCCGTGTAAACAGGGTAAACACGACTCACCGGAGCATCAATAATATAAAACATGTGCCTATATTTTGGTCTCTCCCTACACCCGCCTCACTTCTGCAAATATTTAGCATTTTATGTATAAACTAGTTGGTTCTATATAATATTCCTGATGGAACTTTAGGTTTATATAATAAAATAGTATGTAAGATTTATAATATGTAGTATTTAGTTTGATATGTACATATAATATATATTTGTTAATGTTCGAAGTAGTAAATACCTAGAGGTATTATTATTTTGCACTCAGATATTACCCCATGTACAATCCAACGATCCTATCCATTCAAGGTTGTCTGGGAGAGATCGCTCTTGAGCGATAAGACCGCCAATTGTCACTTATTTCATAAAATTCAATAATTATTCTTTTGTAAATTATTTCTAAGTTAAGTGCGCAACAAAGTACTATCTATCTATCTATATATCTATCTATCAGGGCATATCGGGGAAACCTATATATCTATCTATATTTCTTGTATTTTCTTAGAATTTTATTTAAGTTAAAAGTTGGTATACCTACTACCTATGCTATACAAAATATAGGTATGTTACAAGTTAGGAGACTAACAGACATAATCTATGTAGAATGTATCTACGCCATGAATAGAAAAAGCTTAATTGTTTCATTGTTCTATTGTTGCGAGGCAAATTTTCGGTCAAGAACATCAAGAAAGAACTTAAAACCATAAAACTAACTTCCTCGACTTCTTTGCTACCGGAATATTATAAGTTGCATCGTGAATAATAATGGACTTCTCAAAAAGTTCAATTCTACGACCGTGAAGTCTAAAATTTGATTTTTGGTTTACGTCATCGACCAAATCAGTTTGAGTGGCGCAATGGTGACACCATTCTGTCAAACAAACAAACACCTTATACATTGTAATATTATCCGGGTGTACGTTCATAGTTTGCAAAGAGACGGGAAAATAAAGGTCACGTACACGCCCAATGGTCTTAGGAAATCTCAATAGGAGAATGGCTCCAGGAAACGAATAATCAGAGAGTGGATAGAAATAGATAAGGCGTTAATAATTTTATTTTACTCTTCCTAAGACCACTATATTTTTATTGTAGGTACCTTGATTTTTGTAAATATTAAATTCAGGGTATCTGTCTTATGTAGGGTTTTCTAATTAGTAACTGAAGAAAATATACGTAAATAAAAAAAACCACCAAGTGCGAGTCGACTCGCACACGAAGGGTTCCGTACCGTAAAACTCAGGCAACTTTTTCAAAGAACATCAAATTTTCACAATTTCACCTAGTGTGTTCAAGAGATAAAATAATGACCACAGAAATCTGAATATTATTCCGATTTCTGTGATGATGACTGATGAATGATGCCTTGAGAAATTAAGAGAAAACAAGCTAAAAAATCACGTTTCTTGTATGAATTTGTTTTTCTTGTTTGTCTTTAATTTTGATATTTTTTTTTATTTTTTCTAATTGTTATTAGAGCGTCAAGAGAAATACACATTATCTGAAAATTTCAACGGTCTACCTCTTACGGTCCATGCCATAGCCACGTGACAGACGGACGGACAAACGGACGGACGGACGGTTAGCGGAGGCTTAGTAATAGGGTTCCGTTTTCACCCTTTGGGTACTGAACCCTAAAAAACAATCACGTACGTAATCAGTACAGTAAATAAATAACGATGTGTAAAATATCAAAAGCAAATCAAAAGTAAAGTCCGATAGGTATTTGATATATTATTTAATTGAGAATCAATTGTTACTCAGGTACTTTATACACCATGACAAATTTTCTCATCGATCAATAAAAAAGGCAAAGTATGTTATTCAATATCGTCAAAACAAGACAGTTTCGAAAGCAGTAAACCTAACAAGACTGTCTATAAAAGCTCGTTATTCTTTGACACTGGCTACCATCGCCATCAAACGTTCGAAGTTACAAGAGACTAAAATATCTGACGATATACTTTATCTTTCCATTTATGTAAGTGTTTTTTATTATATTTTTGTAACAAGGCAATTAACCCTTTGGTGTTTTAAATTCAAAGTATATCAAGTTACTTATAAGTTTATCAGTTTAAAAACTTCACCTTTAATTTTTGATAACATTTAAATTATGAATAAAACTAACTGCGCCCCGCGGCTTCGCCTGCGTGGAAATTTATTGCACACCCACTAGGGGTAGTTTTGTAAAAATAAAAAAAAACGTGTATTTACTTTATAGATTATTACGAATCACAAAATTTAATAACCCGATTTACCACATTTTAAATTTTTTTTTAAATCCTCAATCAAGTGTTTAATAATTTTGTATTTTTATTAATCTCTGTAAGTTTCAAGCTAATTGGGCCACTGGTTAAAGAGTTACAAAAAAATGAACTTCCACCCTCATTTCACCCTTTTTTAGGGTTTTTTTTTGTAAATTCCTGAAACAGGTATGTGTTTTAATTGATTAATATTTAAATATACCTATACAGAAACTTTCAGGTCAATAGCATTATGCATCAAAAAGTTACAGACATTTCAGCACGGAGCCAAATTACGAATCACAAACTTTATTACCCGATTTACCCCATTTTCTGAAAAAAAATTAAAAATCCTGAAACACAAGTTTAATAGTTTTGTATTCTTATTATTATCTGTAAGTTTCAAGCTAATTGGGCCACTGGTTAAAGAGTTACACAAACACCACAATAATTTCAACTCCCCTTTTTCACCCCCTTAGCGATGGACTTTCCAAAAATCCCTTCTTTACTTGTTGTCCCTAGAAAATCGCTTGTTCTTTTATATTAAGAAGATTGGTATTATGTTTTAATTTCCACGAAATTTGTGTTACTATTTTGGCCAAACCGCCAAAGCATAATATACCCAGATATAAAATGTTTTCGCTCAAATTATTTCTCTGATAAAATATGCATGAGAATAAGAACGCTGACGGATGATGGTCGTCAATGACATTATCATAACGTTTTTCTTATATTTATGAAAATAATGGCAAACTATGAATATATCAACGAATATCTCTCGGTTTTCCTCTTTCTGCGAAAACACTAATCAAATATTCAAATTGTTTTCCGCAGTCTTTCGCCAAAAGAATAAGTTTTTCAAATTCCACTTTCAGAGAAAACCCGTCATCCAGCGGTGCAGAACGTTTTGGTCCCAGCGAGTCTCAAGTGCACCTAAGCGGTCGTGAACTTTCCCAGAGAATATTTAGAAACGAATAGCTTTTCTTTGAGGAAACCTTAAGAAAAATACATTGGGCAGGTAAACCTTATCTAACAAAAAGTCCTTTCCGTAGTTATTTGCGTAGTTTTCCTTTTATTTTCTGGGTTTATCTCCGGGCGAGCATTTAGTGGGACCTTACAATATGTATGCAAATTCCTCATAACTTTGTAGTTTGAGTCACGTCCCAACTTTGTAGGTGGATATTGTCATTAACGTGATAGCTCTCTAAATGACGTTCCCACCTAATATCTACCCGGTCTCTAAATACTACGTTCACACGTAATGGGCGTGCGGCTACAAATTTATCTGTCATTGACACTGGCATGCCGGTTGTCAGGCGGCCAATGTTACCTGTCCCCCTCCCCGTCATTGACATGTAAATGAAACGGGCCACGGCGGACCCAATGTTATTTATCTCTGATTGGCTCCGTTTATTCCGCATTGACAGACAGGTCCCAATTCCGTTTGGAACCAGTGCCGCGTGTTTACATAATTAGATATGTAAAAACAAGAGAGTACGATTACCTTTAAATATGATTAAATTCTTTACTGCATGCCTTCGAGCCCTTTTGTCATACTAAAATAAATCAATCTGAATTTTATTTTTTAAAAATATTTGATTTATTTACTTGTAAATAAAGATGAATTATCTATACCTACAACGGATTCTCTATTGGTGACCTCTTGCCAAAATATAACAAAACTTCCTACTGACTCGAAGCAAATTGAAATTGAAGAGTAATCTACTCTACCGATAGGCTTGGGCTAGTTAGAAACGAAGAGCAATTTAATCAAGGTATGTAGATGTTTGCCGGCACATCAAAGTAATTAACTTAATTAGACAGAAAGCATTGTTGTTTACTGAGTTTTAATTATAAACATGGCTGAAATCATCGTCATTAGTAACATCGACCCTAATAAATCACAAAAAATAAAACAGGAAACATGTAGGTAGACTGTTGGACTTACGTTTTTAATAAATGTCGGGCTTTTTTAGTCTTTCTTGACACTCTATCAAAACAGTAACCTACTTAATTAATCACAGCATCCAACTAATAGAAAACCCTGTTTATCAGACCATGTTTAAAGGCTCTAACAGAGTAACTGTCTTAATATGCCAAAGTTCTCTCAACAGTTTGTCAAGTACGTGGTGCTACTTAACCCGAGTAACATAAAGTTTCATAATGTAGTTTCTTGGACTGCTTCTCGAAATCGATAGGGACGAGCTCTTGGCTCTGCCGAACCTGACTTTTGTCTCTACAAAACTGTTGATAGTACAATCTGAGCTCTGTTTCGTTGAGTTTAGATTTATATTGGAAAAATTCCAATCCTTGCTGGAGTTGTGGCTTTTTTGTCGCAACTAATTTGAACTCTGATTCTTTATATTTAAGCTTAATAAGAACATTAATATTTTTCTTATCGGAAGCTGTAAGAAGTGGGTCTTCAACAGCTAAATGCTTTTAGTTCTGTGCCCTAGACGTGTCTTCTATGCCTATTTAGATATCTTTGTTTTCAAATAGTATTAAAATCTGTGGTAAATTGGACATCGTTTGACATAATAAGGATATGTTGATATTTAAATTCTTAGATGCAACTCAATGTTCAAGGTGACTACTTATTTTTAAAATACCAAATTGTCTTCTGTGCATAATAGGTTTATGTAGATGAAGTCAGAAGTCTGTATCATTCTTTCAAATATATAACCTTAGACTGTAGTATAGATTGCAATACGGCTTTTGAATTTCGGTTGCTATACCATTATACATAGTATATGGTAATCTAGGTACCAAACTAAAACACCTGCATATGCAAACTTGGCAATGTCTTGAATAGATGCTATAAAACCTAAATTTGCACCTACTTTTTTTCTGCCAAATTGCTTTGACTTCACAATACCTACCTACCTTGCCTACTAAGGGTTTGCCAAGTTTATTTCCTATGAATGTAGATTTACTTACCATAGTGCGCATGCATGATTCATCTATCTTAGGAGACGCCAGCAGGGTACGTGTTGCCAAATTCCGGGGGATTGAAATGACTATTTTTCGCAAGTCACGTACCTGTTCGAGCTTATCCGTGTTAGGTTTGATGATAATAAGTGATACCGCCAAATATGGAGGCGTAGATTTTGTTGCTACTGGAAATGACATCTTATTATTTGAAATTCTATGAAGATCTTTCTATTTTTCATATCATAATAATATTTACAGTTATTGGCGAACAATGATCTGCTGTAACATTCATTTTAAATATGTTGCGAGGCATAGGCCTCCCCTCAAAGCTAAACTCATGAAACAAAAAATAATTGTGCAGACTTAGTAGATTCGTATACTTAATTATTATTAACTATTACTATTTTTTTAAAAGTAAACTCAATGCTCTTTTTATAGATGATAAAATTTTAGGGTTACATCCAGTACCCCAATATCCTAGACAACAAGCTCCGAGGCGTCCTCGCAGAGTCAATATCAATAAATGGGAAGCTGGAAATTGGATGTGTTGCCCGACCAACACTGTACGTAATAAGATAGTAATGAGCCTTGCCACTCATAAAAATATGGACGGCTCCCGGTCTATATGGTTAAATATTTAACAAACTTGTCATATTTTGTGATGGTAAAACAAGGTACTGCATAAGCACGGATGTTGATACCTCGTACGCAATATTACTTGCTATTAACACCCTTATGCAAAGTTCAGTGGTTTTTAGTCTTGGTTCCATACGTTTTTATATGTCAGTAGGTATATATATAAATTATGTTGGAAACATTGAAAAATATTTCTGTTCAGTAGCAATTCAAACTCAAATTCGAGTCTTTATCTCTTTCTTAATCCACGTAAACTCTACTTACTTATCAAAACACCTGATACCTATGCTTTAAATTGTACTCAAAACTTAGTGCAACTTTTCTAGAATCTATTACGGACTTTCCGTTTTCTGAATTAATCAGAGATCCAATATTGACAATTTAGATTCCAAGGCACGTGGGGCCCAAGAGGCTACTATAAGATGAGGTAGGGTCTAGGTCGAGAACCTTTTGTTATTTAAAACCAATACGGTGGAACCGCTCAACCATTCCAGCCGTATTTATTAACATATATTTTATAATGAAATAGTCCTAAGGTCAGGACTATTTCATTACAAACTTTTCATGGCGATCGACTCGAAGGACTAGTTTTGGTCAATTTGAGACTTTCAAAATGCTGCTTTAAACGTATACAGATAGGTGCTATTTTAGCAACTTGCATAACTTGGCCTTGTGCCTTATTTGTATCAAGAGTCACAACTTCGAAGAGCCGGAAAAAGTCCCAACTTTCAAAAGAAATAAGATATTGTTTAACAATTCCAAAATATCAAAAAGAATTACCATTATGTACTCGTAGGTATATCAGAACCAACATTATAGTCTCAGTTCAAAAGCATCATTATCTTCTCGCCTTAATTTAAGAAAATTATCATATAATTTTATAATGTCCATTAATAGAGACATCATCTTCACAACATTTAATCGAACATTAATTCTACATTTTATTTAAAAACTTCAAAAAGATAACTTACAATCCAATCCACGGCTCGTTTCATAATTAAATCCAGTATCTGTAACAAAAAAATCACAGAGTTACCTATTTAATTCAAAACTATTCGATTCGACCAAATTATTGGTTGCATCAGCCTACAAAGATTGATTTGACATTGACACGGCGCGCATGCGTATTGTCCTAATTTGGTGCCGGGAGCGACAACACGAGCGATAGAAAGATGCATAAGGTAATGAGTGAGATAGAGACGGAGATCGGAAGCGCAGGGTCGTCTGGTAATAGTGTGAGATAGTAACATGGCCGACCGCAACTGCATGCATTTGTAGGAACAATATGGGATGCGGCAGAACGTTTCCGCTGAGAGCTAACTTTCTATTCATAATAGTCATTAGTATTCTGTTAGCGCAGTTAGTTTTGGAGTCACATTTAAAGTTTGTCATCCTCACTTTGAAAACTGGTCAATACAAAAAGGTCAAAGATACATGACAAGACTTCGAAATCGATATTTTCTGTGATAGTACCGTCCTACGTGTTACTATTGATAGTATTTCACGGGTTGTTCTCACGCGTGCATGAAAGTTATCAGTTCAATGAACCTGAAAATCAATGGCAGCGTCAGAATGTCGTCTTGAATCATCGGAAAAATTCGTACTTTATATTCATAGATTATTACAAGCAAAATTGTTTGACTAACTTAATCAAATGCGATAAGTTGAAGGCGGATAGTACAATTTATATTCAATCTTGATAAAATTACGACAATTTATAAATTATTTTTTTAATCAAAGATACTCGTATTTCTATGCCCAAAAATATTCGTATCATACTGAGTTAAAAATTAAGTAGTTATACAATCAAGCGGACATTTTATATTTAAATGTAGTTATATGTATAAACGATTTAAATGTTGATTTGATGATAATTCAATGTCGATATCGACGTAAAGGTAACTGACTCCAAGAATCACGTAAAGAATCATGTTTGAAGTAGAAAATGATAAGATTTACATAATTTGGTAGCTCTAAATGAGTTGTGACTATTGAAGATTATTATCAGTCGTCTACGTTAGACTACTTACTCCCGACCTCTTTATTGGAAATTTGATTATATATATTGATTTACTTAGGGAATATAAAGCAATATGAGTTCATAGGAATCGTGTCTTGAAGCCAGAAAACAAATTGAGCTATAGATGTTTACCTCTGGAAATACACAGAGTTGGGGACATAATTATGTAAGAATGTATATGAATTAATAATAAGAGTTTGATGTTGAAATGGATTGAAAATTATGTTAATGATTAGAACATTGTATTCCTGTACTTAATCTGTTAAATTCAAACAGTTGATATGCATTGTTTTTTCTCTCTCTAATTTAATTATGTTTTCTTGAGTCCATGTTATAAATTATTCCGTATCCTGCGGATCAGGTAACCTTGGCAAATACAGTCAAAAGTGATTGGTCCCTCTCCGTATTCAACTCTTCAATTTAGGATCCCTTCCAATGAATACAAATTTATATTAATTTGTCTAGTTTTAATCAAGAAGGCCTCTCATTTCCACTAAAAGTCAAAGCAGCTAATCGCTTCAATTTGACTTTACAAAATAAAACTTTAAACAGATTAAACTGTAACGAGGGTTGAGGGGGTTAAAGGGGAGGGTGGTACCATTATCGCGTCCTATTTCCCTTCTATTCTCTTCTAATTTGACGTTGGTCTGCCCTTGAAGGGTCGGGTAGACGCGCGTTGGTCAAAAATCGCTGCCGATTTTTTTCGCTTTAAGAACATTATTTGATTCGATTGGGGTAGAACCTTTTAAGGCCGTGATTTTGTTAATGAAATTGGAGCTAATTGATATTATTTTGTCTCATTTAAAGTCTGTTTTGTAACTTTAATGTAGAGTTGGTACCATCAAGTACAACAATGTACGGAAATATAAAACGTACAAATTGTAGGAATGGTCTAATGTCAATCTAATGTCTTATTGACAATATTTTTGACGAACTCTATTTTTGTTTTGAAAATTGCCAGTTCGTAACAGCAAATAGGTATTGTAATGAGAAAACACCATGAAATTCACAAGCGCAAATGAGCGCCATAAAAAAGGTTTCATGGTTCATTGCCCCAATTACCGAAACAAAAGAAAAGCAATACAAATCAACTATTGTTTACATTTATAAAACAAATCCATGCAAAAAGCCCAGCTACCAAGTTCAAGCCTCGATTTTACTGTCTACCTCAGAGTGGTAATAAAAATGCTATAAAATTTACCCCGCGCCGAAGTTTTATGAATGAAAGACTCTATGAGCTCTATTAACGTACAACTAGCGACGTCATCGGTTCATACTTTAAGCTTTATAATAACCTCGAGTAATAACAACATGGTAATTTTAACTCCGATAATTCATTGGCGAACTTATTTGTTTTGTTTTGTTCAAAGTTTGAAAACAAAACGATTAATGTAAACAAGGGTGAATCATGAATCTCATCTCTCCTTTTAATCCAAGAATTTCTTGAGAGCAAGAGTTGTACATTTGCATAGAAATCGGCTAAGTTGATATCATTGAGCTTTATTAGAAGAATGCTCGATAAACACCCAATACCTTGGATGTTATATCTCAGGATTTTGATTTTCCTTTTAAATGTAGAGGGGGAACCGGATTTATGAATAATTGATTTGCGAAACGGAAAAAGCAAAATAAATTTTAGAATACTTTATCTATTTTTCTGTTTAAAGATTTTGTTTAATTCTATACTCAATCCTAGAGAATAATCAGTTTCTAGTGCGTTGCTCAGTAATACAAATCATTTTGGTAGGTACAAGTATATCAGACTCCGCTCGTTCCTACAAGAATATTGCATCAATCCATCTCCATAGATATCTCCCGAAGCTTATTGTTTCTCAATAATTCTCGGACCATTAATTAAAAATATCTACGTTCGATAATGACGAATCAAATCTATCGAAAAAGGGTCTATTCGATAAACACACACAGAGTACCTATAGACCAGTTAATATAGAACGTGGGAGGTCTATTGCTTGATTATGTTAACTTATCTGCCTTAGTTTCGGAAAGATTTTGGAATTTGATGGAATCAATGAAGAAATTTGAATTTGAATTTAAATTACTGTCACATTATTTTATCTTAATTAGTAAAGTACCAACCTAGCCCTTGTGCAATCAACATACATATTTTCTTTTAATTAATATATTGTGTAAAATAGTTAACATATAGCTATGATATATTATGGTAATGTTCACTTAATACTTTTATCAAGTGTACTAAAGAGGTTTTATCCACGAATTCATTGAAACCTTCGTGATACGAATAAAAATATGTCATACAAAATTTCAAATGTCAGGAAGTCATATGTATAAAGAAACAATCTTTACATATACATTTTTCACAGTTTCCATACGTACGAGTACCAACTTCACAACCACCCATACAAATTCAAACATTACTATAACAATAAGAACATCGAACCATGCTTGGTACCTTTCCAATTCATTAGTATAACTTATTCAATATGCTAATATCTCTGTTTCAGATGGGAGTTCCGTTGTCCTCTATTACCATGTTTTTCTAATCTACATTCTTGGCGATATCGTGACTGGCATCAGAGTGGACATTTCTGTTCCTTGGGAAGATTAAAACAACTTATGTATATGTTCTTACATATAAATAAAAGAATATCAGACAATTTGTCGCCTGAATATTTATGCTTGTCTTCGGTGCTTGTAACATAAAACATTAACGATGTATCAATTAACCTTATGTACCATAGGATAAAATAATAATAGATGTGGTGGTCAATGATATTGGTTTAAGCGTCTACAATTTACAGACTTATTTTGTAAATATAGGTTACCTAGTTTTGATGGGTTATTCCCGCTCGTCCCCACGTTTCGTCTCCATAGGGACCAGCGGGAAGTTTTTCAGTAGCGTTCGTCCCCATTAAAATAATATGAGGATAATTTGAATAAAATCACACTATGTTTTGTAATCAACTTTTATATACTTTTTTTTTTTGTAATTTTTATTTTTCTTTATACTAGTTCTAATTTGTTTTTATTATTGAATTGTAATTTTCTTTGTCAATAAACGTTTCACTTAATATTTTAATTAAAAATTGTAAACATATTATAATCAACATTATAAAAAATTTGTTTCAGAATTAAAGTAACTATAGAAACATACACTAGAGAAACATATAACAGTGCTTGGTATAACGCAAATAGGATTTATAAGAACATCAGTCAGTATCTTAAAGTATTATAATTTAAATTTATCACGTGATTCAATAATTATGTGCTTTCAGAAATACCACCATTATTGTTTGGATCCAGCTAAACTTGTACCTTATACATACTGTACACGTAAATTAATTCTTAATTCAACAATAAAAACAAATTAGAACTAGTATTTACAATTGAAACAATTAAGCTTACTGCAGACTGTTGCAAACAATCTACAGGTAGCTCAACTGGTCCATAACGTAAATTGTATACAGGGTTTTTGGTAATGCACTGACACTACGTGAACTGTAGGTTCTGGCCATCATCATCAACACATTCGTCAAGACGCCAGGTCCTAATTCCTATTTTTTTTGTAAATCCGTATTGCTATAAAATAAAAAGTTGTCCGCAACCCAATGAATTACTAAAGACCGATCACCCACTTCCACAATCATTGTTAAAACAAAAGGAGTGCCCTTTATAATTTTAGTTTCATATATAGCATTTCTAACGAACGATTATTTAATGTAAGTAGACCCCCTACATTCAATATTAGACCAGTAGGTCTAAACACATGTAAGTTTATAGGAGGAGGTTATTTTGCTTCGATCGTAATATACCTTCATAGCGTATTAATAAATAAATTTGTAGTTATAGTGTGATATAAAAATAATTAAAAAACCTTACTATTATTAAAACCTAGATCATAATAATATATATTCAAAAAACAAATAATATTTTAAGTTTATAACACACGCTGATTCTGGCAAGACCTACCTACAAGCTGTCGTAAAACAGGGTATTTAGCGTATTAGGAGATTGCAAAATATCTACTTTCTATCTTTTGTCCCTTAGATTATAAGAAGTGATACAAATGAAATGTACTGTACATATATGTGCAGTGTGAGCACCATCACAAACCTATTGTGGTTTAATGGTGCCAGATTGATACACATATGCACATAATTTCTAAATAAATAAATATTATATTCTATTCTAAGAATAAATACCTGGCGTCTTCACAAACTTGATCGTTATGACGGGCAAAACCTGCAGTTTATGCAGTGTCAGTGAATTACAAATACCCCTGTATACAGGGTGCCACGTTACATGTGTATTAAGCCGAAAAGGGGTGATTCTGGACCCCGACAGTATCAACTTTTGTTCATATACAGGGTGCCACATGTTTCACGGTACCCTGTATTTGTACAAATTTGTAGCAGAGATATTAGCATATTGAAAAAATATATAAGTACGTTTAATCAATGTTGCAAATTATTTTCGTTACACCCACAAAATGCATAGATACTAATATTCATTTGGAATAACTTCGTATTATTCATAACAAAAAGATCATAGGTTACTACATTGCTCATGAAAATTTATGAAGCTTATCACCTGCACTCACCTGTCTGTCTAATTAAGACGCTAAACAAACGATTTACATAATTGCACGTATTTTATAAATTTAATATTATTTACTGACATAAATATTTAAAAAATGTAAAACTAAATGCAGACAAAGTTTACAAATATAATGCAGGTAATATATACAGGTAATTTGTGATAAAAAGATATTGAATTAAAAATGAAAAATGTTAGGAAAAATTTGACTCCGTTTTTGAGGACGTTACCTTTTTCATATACTTATAATGTATTTTTTTTGACAAGAAAATTTTAATTATATTTTCATATTTTATACGCTTGCTAATCACACTATTTTGTAGGTACTAGCTACCGTACTTATACGTACACTTCAGTAGAATGTATAAAGTGTTATTAATTTCAAGAGGATAATTTGTTTAAAGTCTCACCATAACTATAAAAATATTTGGCAGACACTAAAATGCAAATGAATGGTTAAATTAAATAGAAGCCTATTCGCACCCATGCAGAGACCGGTAATTCAAGAAATTCAAATTTTCCCAGTTTTATTGTCAAGGGAGACAAAAGGGTAGCTTATCTTAACTGTTAGCTTAAGTTTGAAGTATTTGCATTTAAGGCCCGGGCCAGCCTTTATGATAAAGAGTGGATAATTGTGGCGTGTACATCAGTCTGTCAGTTTGCAACTTTACTCGTTACCTTTTGTGTGTGTGGAGTCGTGGACAGGTGACAGCGTTTTGTAAATCAATAGATTGATTCCTCCTCAAATTTTATTTTATTATTGATTACTTTTATATTTTCCGTATTTACTAAAATATTTTATCTTCGAAAGTTTTTGGTAAATTCTAGCTTATGTAATTAAGGAAGAGCCAAACCTCCTAATACAAGTTTTCTATACTTAAAAGTAGGCTTCAAAATATTTTATAAGATAATCATGTACTTTGTGAATGAAATAAAAAGCATCTGTATACTAATCTAGGATTTTCATATGGACATATTGGAAACTAGTTTCGACCCGCAGCTTAGCACACATTCTATGGAAATACATAGTTTAAAGGTTATTTCTATCCCATGAGAGAAAAAGTAGCATATGTGTTAGACGTTCATCTACCTATGCAAAACTTCAGCCTGATCCGTTATAAATATTTAGCGTGAAGAAGTAATAAACATACAATATGAAATATATAAATATAATATATATACGATATACATCCATCCCTACTAGCGTACGCATTTATAATATACCTAAGTGATTAATTTAAATTAAGGCCACTAACCGTTTCTTAAAACGCATTTTAAAACATGTTTTTTCTAAGGTTTTAAGACGTTGATGATATGTGAAATTTCCTATTCTAATTGTTTGTTGCTGTAAAATTCTGTACCTTATTAGAAAGATGCTTCTAAAAAAGCTGTAGGTACAGATAAAACTTCCAAGTTCTATAGAACAAACCGTAGAAGCATTTTTTACCAAAAATAATAAAATCTACTGGCTTTCACTTTCAACAAAAAAATGCAAATTACTCAAGTAGGTTTCGCTTTTTGTATTCATAAAAAGGAAACAATAAAAGTTTACAAACAGGTAAACATTGCTATAAAAGGTGCAAAACTTTTTATTTCCATCTATTGCTACTGCTTTTTATCCATTGTAAGGTTTTTTTTTAATTTTATTGTCTTTTTACAGGTGAGATACTGTTTGGTATCAGTTTATTGTCCTTTTTAGACCTTTAAATTTTACCGACTGGCCTTCTGTTTATTTGACTTTCGCTTTAAAATTCGTTCAATAAATTGAGAAAAGAATGTTTATTTTATTATCCCCGGAAACATAACGTCCATAGAAAATTAGAGGTAGTGATTACCTAAAAATATTTATATAATTAATTAAAATTATAAAAGCTAGTATATTATGACTAGCTTTTTCCTGCGGATCCACACTTGTTTTACCGGTATAAAAACTAGTCTATTAAGTTATTCCAGGGTTAGTAGAACAGACAACCTCTCAAAAGGATTATTTTTAAAGTTTGCTTTTTGCCTCTTACTTCGTAGATGTAGACCATAATCAACTAGAAGCCTACCTACATCGTTACCAGGATGCCTGCCTATAACGCCAGTTTTTAGCTGCAAGTCGTAAGTACACAAGCGACACAAAATGTTCATAGTAACCTGACCCGTGCCAAAGTAAATGTTATAACAGTAGGAAGGTATATTAAACTGCCGAACTATCATACCTACTAGAGCAACTACCTAGCAATAAAATGTTTGTTTACAGTTGACACTATTGTGGCAGTCGCGTACAATTATAGACCCGATAACTCAGCCCGTGGATGTCGTAAGAGCCGACTAAGGGGATCTATCAGAGGAAGGCCAGCATTTTCCTTCTCTGTATTTTTAACATTTCTACTGAGATCGAAAAACCCCTCATGCTTGGGGAGGCACGCTCAGCAGTGGGCTTGGGTGTGCTGATGAGGCAACAGTTGACAAATATACATTTGCTTAAGAAAAATTATGAATAAACACGACTTAATAGACATTTATCGACGATTCCTGCGGTGTGGCGGGAAGGAACAAAAAAAAATGTCTGTATAGTGTATTGATTGTTAGATAGATAATACATTTATTCATCACCTTATAAAACAGATAGTACTAATTAGACATATTATAGGGAACAGCAATGGAACTGGCGGCCTTATCGCTTAAAGCGATTTCTTCCAGGCAATTATGACCATCATATTGTATTTTGTATATCAGTTAGCTACGAGTATAGTACCCATAACACAAGCTCTGCTTAGCTGGGGGAATGTTGTGTGAATTGTCCAGCATTTTTTTTAATGTTATATCCTTACATTTTTCTTCAACACTTTAATCTTCTATTTCATTTTTAACATGAGTCTCTTGACGATTTGATTATATTAGAATTCATTAGAATGACATGGAGACATGACATACCGTAATGAGTTTACAGTGTCACGTTCCATAGAGTCTATTATCCCGTTAGTTTAAACTGAGCTACGTGAAGTTATACGTTGCGTAATTATCTTTAGCAAAATGTTTTTCCAACTTGTCCTACAATTTGAAGAATATTTACCCGAGTTTTTTACCAGTTTTCTAAGCTGGTTCACCAAGAGGAAAATGTTTTTGAATAATAAGCTTCGTAGGTAATGTGTTAATTTAAGATAGGTATTTGTTAGGTTAAGATATTTAGCAGCAGGGTGCCAATAAAAGTTTATTTTGCATAGAAATTGAGGATTGGAAAACAGCTGGTGATTTTTATTGCTATTGTTCAGATTTTTGTTGCATTCTTATTAAATGGCAAAAATTTCTAGACTAATTAGTGAATTTTATATCATAAAAATTTAGTTTTTATGTAAGATTGCGTACTGTGTGTACATACCTTACCTCTGTGAATGTAATATTCATTATTAAAGTCATTAATAACTTAAGTATAATGTACAAAAAGTTACACATAAATCATCAGACGTTAGACACCTTTCGACCGTAGAAACAATTTTTGTTTCGACTTTTCTCATAAAATCAAGGCATGTCAAAGCAATTTCACATTTTTAAAGGTGCCTTTACACGACAATCTATTTCCAAGTGACAGTTCTAATTCAATAAAGACAATTACGTGTTGGGTAATCTCCTAGCTGATAAACATTATATCTACTAACTGATCTGGCTGTCCCTATGGGTTGGCTAATGGTTCAGATCAGACCTTAGCCTCAACCCCAGTAAGGATGGTCGATCGACCATAGTGGTCAAATTATTTTCTTAGCAGTAAGTACCTACCTACCTAAAAGTGTATCAGACTAAACTTCCAGATAATTTACATAGCACTATTTAAAGTTTTGCCCCAAACTTAGCAGAGTTTGTATTGTATCGCGGCAGGAATCGAACCCGCAACCTCCTGCGTCGCTGGCAGATTTTCGCTTGCTGCGCCACTGAGGTCGTCAAAAGGTCGAAAAGTTCAAATTACTGACTTTGATTTGAAGGATAAGTCTAAAATACCTGATGCCGTGCCTAGAGCTCGTACGACACGAGATGAAATATTGTTTCAGAAAAACACAACACACGTTTTTTCGCTACGTTATGTTTCTACGATGTAAGCTCACGCTATTCACGCCAACTTTGGGGAAAATATTACGGTAAATAATTTAATTTTACGGATTTTGTTCGGGCGAGGAAGCCGGTGTTTTGTTTAGGTGTAGAACTATACCGCGTTTAAAGGGAAAGTTTCGTGGGAATTGCCGTTTCTCTACCAAATGGTATAAATACACGACTCTACATTTTGGGCTCAGAGTAATATATGTACGTACGTACGTATACTAAATTGGTGTACCTACTATAGTACCTACACTTTTATATGTACACTTTTATACCTTTCGTAGGTAGTAGTAATAATTATGGTAGGTAAAACTAAAGCATAGTATGTATGCTATTGCATGGTCTAGTTATAATATGCTAATAATTTCTCTTCAATTACTCGAGCTGCGATCAAAGCACTCTATTCTAAAAACTTCTCAAAACATAATATTGATCTAAGAGAACCTATAGCTACCTACTCACTTACATACCAGAAAAGGTATATGAACCCCAAAATACAAACAGAACCTCCCAACGTCGGTGTTTTCTTCCTTTCAATTTCCCCAAAACTTTTCTGAAGGCTCTTAATAAAACAAATATCCCACACCCCGCTCTACAAATATAGCGAAAATATCAAACATTTTCGTCGGACGAGGAACTATATCCCCCTTGATACAAATTTCAGGACAAGCAAATACATTTTCCATGGAATGGCTCCGAAACTTCGCCGTCCTCGAGATGTTTCCAACTATTTTTATAAAAATGTCCGCAGCTGTCGATATTTGCGAGACTTGATGTTTTATGCAGATGTGAGTTTCTGTTATTTTGGTTGTATTCAAATAAATACAAAAATAAAATTTTATTTCTTATTATTTTCTTCTGTCACTGTTAGGTCAGAGTATAATACAATCCTCAATCTACAAAATCATTAAGGAACCAGCTATTTTATAATAAATAATACCGGTCTTTAGGCAAAACCACCAATATCTAACAACCTACCTACATTAAGGTATTACTTATTTATTATGCATTCAGAATTACAATCGAATCGCTAATTATATCATCATAATAAATTATGTTATTTTTTCTTGAATGCGTTCCTTATATTTCAAATAAAATAAATCAGGTCGGTACACTAATTAAAAGGTTGGTATTTAGCAAGTAATCAAAAATCAAGAATTGATTACAAATTGGATGTAATAAATCTACCCAGCTACTGAATTATTAATAGTGGAATATTTATGCGTAGTATAGGTATGTATGATATTGTACCTAATAGGAACTCATTAAATTATTTGATAAATTGTTGGAGATGTATAATATTAATCAAGTAGACAGGTCTTAGATACAGAGATAGATGAAAAGAGCACCGATATCAACAATCTTTCCCCGAGTATAATAAAAATAGCAGCGAAATCTCTTGCCCCGTGATATCCGCGATGTGCAATGCCTACCTTAAGCAAGCCTTAATTCCCGCAATACTAAAAAAAGTTAAGATTTGTCCACTGTACAAGGGCAAAGGTAAAAAGTCAGATGCCAAATCCAACCACCCAATACCTCCTGTCCCGGCATTAGGCAAAATTCTAGAAGTTGGACTGAACATAAGACTAATAGAGTTTGTGGCCAACCACAACTGGCCCTGGTTACTGGCCGCGTCACTACAAACCTGATACGGGAGGTGGTCTGGCGCGTGTTGAGCGCGCTAGGCTGGCCTGCGCGTGGCTGTGCTGTGCTGCGTCCTCTTGCGTGCGTTCGATACCGCCGACCACTCCCTTGTCGTTAATAAACAGCAGTTCTATGGTATCCGAGGCCCAGTGGTGTCTATTATGGCTTTGTTTCTAGCCAAGCGAACACAGGCGGTACTCGGGGATGGGGGCCGGGTGATGTCAGCGGAACTAAAGAACACCATGAGAGTTCCGCAAGAGACACGGTCCTGGGCGCGGAAATCTATATATACGCAGATGACGCAACCGCAGTAGTCACCGCGCCCACGGACAGAAAGCTGGAGAGCGAGCTGAACTCGGTGGTTAAAAAACTGGAAACGTCGTTCAAGTCGAACGGCCTCGCCTTAAACAAAGACAAGACTTGCTTTATCAACTTTAAACTAAACGGGGGGAAACCACCTGTTCTAAGGGTCTTTGCAGGGTCAACGGCTGGAACAGGATCAAACTACAAAGCGACTTGGGTCCCAGCTCGATAGTTCTCTCGTATGGGACTCCCAAATAGAGACCGTTTGCTCTAAACTCGGCCGGGCTTCTTTTGCATTGCGGAGGTTAGCGAGCACCGCTACCCGTGACGTCGTGCGATCCTCTTACTTCGCGACAGCCCACAGTACCCTCACCTATGGCGTAGAGCCATTGACGTCGAACGGGCCTTCGTGATGCAGAAGAAGGCGGTCCGAGCTATAGTGGGAGCTCCAATCGACGTGTCATGTAGAGGTAATTTAAAAGAGCTCGGGATCATGACTGTGAACATTTAAACCAAGTAGCCCTGTTCACGCAAATAAATATGCACCTGTTCTAGCATCGTGACGTGGGGTTAACGCGGATCTTGCCCTCCGCAGCAACAAGCACCAGCACAGGCTTGTCACTCCTAAACACAATTTAAAAAAATATAAAAATCAGTGTATATTTCGGGCCCGGCAATGTACAACAGACTACCTGACAAAATCCGGAATGCCACCTCCACCGCGGCGTTTAAAAATAGTTTGAAATAGTGCTTAATAGAAAAGGTTTTTTACAGTATGTACGAATTCCTGGAATTGCCCGATTATTGATGTGTCTAATTATAATAACTTTATTAACATTTTTTTATAAAATGTAGGTACATACCTATTATAAATGATTATAATGTTTTTGTACCCTATTTATAGTAAAAAGTGACACGTAAATAATTTTTATTTGATTTGATTGAACACTAGATTGTACTAGTTTAACAAAAATAACGAAATAAGTCTTATATCAGTATTGTATTCTGTAATTCTTTATTGGATACAATAATACATAAGCATGAACTTATTTAATAGGATATGTACATAGGCGAGCTTAACCCTGAAAAGAGTTGTATTATGTATAGTCATCTAATAGGAACCCATAATTATGATGTGGGAATTGTACAGCGTTCATATAAGTAATATTGCTGACAATTTTAATAAAATACACCATTTAGAAACTGAAACTGTAAAATGTTCTCCCGGAATATGATGCACACATAACGTAGATTAAGGATACCATACCAATCTAGTAGATTCCATAATCTACAATGTTGCAAGACGAGACTGTTTATGATCTCAACAGATTGAAATAAGTTTAATTAAATTAAGGAATTTATTGGTACATTCGCTTAGCGACATCCAGGACATTTGGCTAAGACTGTATACATTTTATCGAGTGACTTCAATACGACTCATGTCACACTAATATATTTGAAATGCATAAGTTTGGATGGATGTATGTTTCTCACTTCTTCACGACAAAACTCCTGATTGGATTAGGCTGAAATTTTACATAGATGTACATAGGTCTACCTGGAATGACACATGTCAAAATCAGTTTCCATGGGACGGAAATAACTTAAAAAAACATTTCCATTGACTTGGAATAACGTTTTAAATAGCTACTTTTTAGCCTAGAAACAACGCGTGCGAAGCTACGGGCTGAAACTAGTTGCTAATACTTTCTTAGTAGTTGATGCAGCGTTGGTATATTTAAACACACTGCGTTGTGACCACCCAGGACTTTATTATGTGTAAATTGCATATGAGGCCCTCGAAACACGATCGATTTATCCGGAAAGGGGCAGAAATAAGTTTTATCTCGACAATTGTTTCGGCAATTGAGGGCTGTGAAATTCGACTTTATTTTTTGACCGATAAATAAATGATTTTAACAACGACTTTTATTTTCACTCGACGTGTGTGAGTCGTGTCATTGAGTTCATATTTTTTGTATAATATTGACATTGCCTTGTAAGAAATCTTCAAATTGTAGGAAATGTTCAAGACTAGAGCTATTTTGTCCATCTAGAGCATTCACACATTCAGCAAAGATCTTGCAAAAATATTAATTTGTAACTTTTGAATAATTTACTTACATACCTATTATATATATTCATGCTGTCTTTTATCATATCATATGACGCATATCTTTTCAAACGAGTAACGTTATCCAAATTATGTTAAAACATGATTAAAGTAGGAAACTTTTCTCGCTTCTATTGTTTTCGTGTTTTGAATCAAACAAAATTTAGCTCTATAAAACTTCAGAACAAATTCAGAGAAACCTGAACAAAATATGATAGAGTCAAATGTCACGTGGGAAATATACAGAGTTGTTGTTTCGCACAAATTGGGCGCCTGTCTACTGCCTACATTCGCATATTGGCTGATATTGCGCACATCCGTGCCACCGAATACATTTGCTGACGGATGCCTGCAGGGTAGAGTTGGGACAGAGTGATCGAGTAACCATGCTTTACAACTTAGAAGCAGATAATTTGTTCAATCATTCAATCAAGTTTTGTCTATTAAATATTTTATTTATTTATCGGTAAAAACTTATAAACTTATGATTATACTGAAGATTGTAGAAAACAATCTTCTGTTTGGATCCTCTAAAAAAATGTGTTTTAACTGTCTCATTCACCTGACTTGACGTGAAGCGTGACTCATTGCAATTTGACGCCTTTGAATCCCCTTTACACTGCGTTTGGTGACATACATAGATGCGTATTTTTGTGAAAAAAATGGGGTGCCTCCCTATGACAGAGTTAGTAATAGTAACGCACGTTGGCATTTTTATCATTCTCAACATTAAAAGAAAACTGGTTAGAATTTTGCTCTATAATAGCACGTTCTTGTGAAAGATAATTTGACGATCAGCTGTTTCTACTTTTATAAAGAAAGACCACGTCAATTAAAATAGAACTGCAAAATTCTAACACCAACGAAAAAATTATTAGATTTACATTATAAATAAGTATTAAGACAAACGTGCTAATAAGTGGTTTCAGTTTCACTTCACAGATAGTTGAAAAAAAAGTAAGACATAACGACATACGTGAGTAAGATATACATTTTACACATTTTCCCTTCAAATAAAATGTAAATTTAGTTTTAAACTTGACATCATCGATCAAGGAGGTTTTCGCCGCCTCCCCCGTAAATAACTATAGAACCTTACAAAAATTACATTCGAAATTGTTTGACGCAGACAGTTTGCACAGAGGCGTAACAAGTTCTGTGCATACGGAAGAAGTCAGAGTAGATTTTTTTTTTAATTTTAAGTAGGTAAAATCATAGTGTCACCTAGTACTTATCATATGTAAATTCATTAGGATCTTCTAATCTATAAATATAAAATGCTTTGTCCTGAACGAACGACTGACGGATCAACGCACAGCCTAAACCGCTGATCGTAGAGACCTGAAACTTGGAGGTTGTGTTCTGTGTATGACCTAGGCATTCGATAAGACAGGATTTTCTGAAATGCTACCCCTGAGGGGGTAAAAAAGGGAGCCAAAGTTTGTATGGGTCCTTGGTTCAATCTACTTAAAATATTGCATAAACCTTTTTTAACAGAATTAATGGAAGACGTGTATCGTATTTTATTAAAATTCACCCCCTAACGGGGTTAAAAAGGGGTAGAAAGATATTTTGGCATAAACTGCTTTATCCTGAATGATGCCTGACAGAGGTATTTTCAAATCCATACTAATAATTTAAATTCAAAGGTAACTCTGTCTGTCTATCTGTCTGTTACCACATCACGCCTAAACGGCTGAACAAATCTTAATGAAATTCGGCATGAAATTTGGCCCGAGGACGAACATAGGCTACTGTCTATCTCGGAAAAGAGCGTGCGAACCCGCGGGCACCAGGTAGTTGATAATAAAATTAATAAAAATCTTTTATTTCGGACAACACATAGTTAGGTAGTTAGTGTAGTCACAGAACAGTTTCTGTGTAGTAAATACTATAGAAAATAATGCAACAAGAAAAGAAAAATGTTCAAAATCAAAATTACTATTAATATTACTTTATAAATGTTTGAACTAGTAATAATTGCAAACTAGTATTTTTATAATAAAAAAAAATCAACACAAAACACATAAAATAAAATAAATATAAAACTCTCTCCATACATGAATTTAGAACAAAGTCAAAACGTAACATCGGAAAACCAAAAAATAATTTTCAAGGCTGATTTCTTGAGGATAATGCTCAATAGCACATTATAGTGGTAAAAAAATTCCATTAAAACTAATGAAAATAGGAAATCCCTTCCTTTTTTGTGTCTTCGTAGTGTGATTTTTGCAACTCTGCTAGGCATGCTTCCAGTCCGAGCGCTAAAATGACTCTAGTTGAAGTCGTAGACCAACATGTCAAATGGCCTATCTTTTAGACGGTTTCAGGGCACGGATTGTGTATCTATCGGGGTCCGCGCGGAATACCTGATCAAAGCTTGACATAAATAAGTGCTTATTTTGTACCTAATAATTTTCCAACAAAATGTAATTAACAACTTCGTTCGATATCTGAACGGGACGAATCTCACTTTCTATTTTTTGTCGCAACCCTAGCTTGTGGGTACCGCCCATCAAAACAAATGACATTCGAAGATGAAAGCAAAAGATGGAAGCATGTTTTTCCGTTGGCGAATGAGTATTATGGCTTTTCTTTTTCCTTGCTTTAAGATGACAGGATAATCAAGCATTACGAATTCAGTGGTGAATTTGAAACTTTTCTGCAGATTTTTGTAGAGTAAGTTTTCAAGATCGATCGACTTTAGAATGCCAACTTATTTTCGGCCCGTGACTTTACTTGCGTACCTAAACGTTGGAAAAAGAAGACAGGTCTCATTAACCTCAACTACAGGTTGAGGTTGAGGTTAAGGAGTAGGAACGTGGAGTAGTTTAGGGGGTAGGAGTAGGTTAGGGGGTAGGGGGTCTGTCCCTCAACCCCAACCTCAGATTGAGGTCAAAGAGAAGAGGCTTAGTTTGCTTTAAATATAGTAACGTTAAAGCCAAATATACCTTAATGATATAGGTACCATTAAGGAGCTTATTTGAGGAGGACTTTATCCAGCAGTGAACGTTAAGTTGTAAGCCGTTGTAAGGCTGTTGATGTGATATGATACATACCTCTGCTTTATTTCGAATCAATGTACCATCGACCTAATTAATTATATTCATTACATAAGGAATGGTCCAAGTGACCAGAAGTCTAATATAAAACAAGATGATGATGTCAAATGTATACGATCCGCACGTGGAAAATGCTGCAACAATCTTCGCTTTGAAGGCAAAACCCACTAAGGCAAAACCATACAAATAGTAAAGCAGTACTATAAGCCAACAGACATACACCTCCAGACCACGTGGGAGCACTTCAAGACGGAGCATCTTGTCTCGTACGAGCGAGTACCTGGCAAGGATACTTACTTTGGTAGGTATAGTTTGTATGGATCCGGTTTGCTTGGTATGTAGAATACCTATATATAACGAGTTTTTTATACAGTGTAGTAACATGACATAATCACTGAGGCATATTGAATAGAATAAAACTATACGAAGGTTCGCCTGAGAGCGTTGCAGGTTCGATTTTCGCCGCGGGTCAAACTTATGTATATTCTGCAAATACATATATGTAAAAGAAATACTAAGCTGGTCGTACATAGTATATTTATCTTCGTTTGAGCTCAATGATGCTGAGTATGAATATCCAAATAGAAAAGTAAGAATATTGCTACTGGAAAAGGCATTATCGAAAATAAAACTACACGAAATCGAGAACCCATATTCGTCTTTACATACTATTTCAGAATGCTCATTTTCTTGCATTCTAGCTTTTACCTACAGTTTCATTCATAAGAAAACATCACACATTATACGCACTTTATACGTCATGTATATCTAAGCAAAAGCAAATGAGTCTAACCCTGTTAGCTCAAAAAGGTAAAGGTTTTACCAAATTCAAACAAATTGAAAGAGATCTCGAGTCTTCGAGTCTCCTTGGTGAACATAATTATGAAAACATATTTTGAGGTTCATTACGGATGTAAGGGTTACTACGAACCTTATTTGTGTTGTGTCCGTCAAAGTACGATAGTTTTTATAGAAACATTTTTTGAGGTTCCAAATTCAAACTCATTACTCTCTTGGGAGTATCCAAGGGAATAATGAGATTGAATTTGGAACATAAATATATGTGTGAAAAATGTCACCAAGAAGATCCGTACAATAAGTTCTTCTTCGAAATTCAAACTAACTTCTGTTCAGAAGGTGGAATAAAAAACCAATGCCGCGAAACACGTTACCCAACTTTTACTAATTACTCGTAGAAAGTGTGAAAAGTAAAATATTCTCCTCGTGTCTCCTCTGTCTTCGTCTTGGGCGTGATTAAGTCCCTCTCGCACTCAGGATGCTAGTAACTCCTGAGCTTCGCTCGTGAGTTATTCTGGGATCCTGAGTTGCGCTCTGGAGTCAATGATGCTCGTGACCTTACGTCACTGCTTTGCGCCCTCGATACATAATCTACTACTAACAAATTATGGAGTCGAAATAAAAATCTGTAGTTTAGGTATTTTATCTACTTATCTAAGACTTATAAATATAATGTAGCAGAAGTCAAAATATTAATTAGTTTTTGCCTCGGGTAGGTACTCAATTGGTCAGACATGACTTAGCATTATTTTTTGTAACCAAAAAGATAAACATTTTATTTATAATTTGTATAATTACGTCATAATAATTGTTTTCACATAACAAAATAAAATAATAATAATAACATTAATGCACATTATTCAGAATGTAAAAATTCGTCGTAGGTATAAAACGTCTCATTTACGAGCCAGTTTTTTACCACTCACTTATATTCAAGTCTAGCTCCACAAAAAATCATACATAGCTTTATTCCTCCCAGTAATTTCAGATTTCAAACAGGTTTGGCCGGGACGGGGAATTGGCCAGACTAAAATAACGGCTGGACGTGCCTTGGATACAAAAGGAATTATTTTCGAGTTGCCAGAACCGACACAAAGCTAATAGAAAGTCAGCGGTGCATGGTGCAGTGGGGTTGCTTAATTGGAATAAGGACTTTGTTGACGTGATTTTAGGAGCTATATTTCATCATCATCATCATCTTCTAGTTGTGCAGAAATTGCATGTATAAGTAACACCTTAATTCAGGATTCAAAATAACATAATTTTTCGTTCGGGATGTACAGTTTTTGTTTATAGTTTTACTGGCTGCTGTCCGCGACTTCGCACGCACTTTTTAACTAGCCTATGTACGGCAATAGGCTAGTTAAACACTAGCCCCGGGGTACCATTTACCTCCTTGCCAAATTTCATTGAGATCCGTTCAGCCCTTTATCCGTGAAAAGGTAACAGACAGACTGACTTACTTTCGAATATATGATATTATAGTTTATCGTGGTAAGGAATATGGATTTACGATCTTCAAGCATCATCGCAGTATCAAGTGGAACAGATCTCGAAAATCACTATGCTTGGGAAATGATTATTTGTTATTTTGGTGCTCTTCAGAATGTTTTGGGCAATGGCACCTATTATTATTTGCGTTTATCGTTTTAATACAGACGGATTAATGTAAAGAAAAAAAAACTATTTGGTAGGTACTTATTGAAAAATGTAAGGGCGTGTGAGAAGAGTACATCTTTCAAATTCTATTGAATAATCCCTACAAAAACCACAGATTGAAGTGTACTTCGAACACTTCAAACTTTGGTTTATTTATTTAAAGTTCATCAGCTTAAGTCTCCAAAATTAACAAAATCCCTCTCAAACCCAAAATAACCCGACACTTTGCTTATCTCAGTGTATATAAATATGCCTTCATCCACACGCCCAATCTTGGAGCTAAGCTGCGGTACCATAGATGTGCCATCAGCTTCAAATTTGAAATTGGAACGAATGGAAGACCCCGGTAATGGAGCAAGTTAGATGAGCGCGGGTAGCGAAAGGGGACTACGGTTAGGGTTGCCAGCTTACTAACCAGAAATTTATATTTTTACATATAGTATTACCTATATAGAATCAATTTTATGCCTAATTATTTAAACCACTTAATTTCCCGATATATATTTTATTCGCATAAATAGTTGAATTATAATGTGTTCTACTCGCGTAAGTTCCGACAACATCATTTAGGTCTCATTAAATCGTAGTAAGGTAGATTTTATTTATGTCCATTGGCCAAGAAATACCAAATTAACCATATAGACGTTTCATTAATATAAAGAAATAACTATTTGACGAAAGTGTTTGAGTTTCAGAGGCTACATTTTTAGGGCTTCGTAGGCAGTCCCCATATGAATATTTTCTTTTAAAAATGTGTGTTGGTAACCCTGGTCACGGATGACTTTACTCTCTATCGGCGTTCCGCAGTGTGATGGCAAAACTTCAACTTTGCCTGAATTCCTGCCAAGGTTTAGTTTTAAATAAGAATTTCTATAAAAAGAGGTTTTCGTTAGGTATGCGGTTTTTGTAAAAAGTTTTATATAAGTGGTAATACGCCCGGTGCGGTGCCTTACAGACGGGTAGAAATAGGTAAGGGTAAAAGAATACCGACGAATTTGTTTTCATTTGAATTAATAACACCTACATCGAAAATTGGAAAAAAGGAGAAAGACTATTGCCTCCTGCTGTGCGTACTTCCTATTTTTAATATATATTTTTTTATTTACTTGAATTTGACTTTACAGACTTACGTAACTAGTAACATAATGACCTCTATTTAAAACTTAGAATACGCCTGAATCTATTATTTACTTAGGAAACTAAAACTAGTATTGTACGTATGACAAAATACCTACACTAAACTTAGTGAAAAAAGATATATTTTTTTTCTCATAGGTAAGTCTACCTACAGTTTGGCTTTTTCAGAAACCATTCAATCATGCATTTCTTTGCATAAATCAATCGGTTCTATTTCCAGCAAAAGTAAAAGATAAAAATAAACCGCCAAGTGAGAGTCGACTCGCACACAAAGGGCTCCGTACCGTAAAAATCAGGCAACTTTTTCAAAAAACATCAAATTTTCACTTGTTCGGAGACCCTTTTAAATTTTCTACTATATTAAATTTTTAGTATTTTTTATTAATAGAGTTGAATGAAGTGTTACTTAATTATAGAACGTTTCATGTGTCTACCTATTGTAGTTCAAGAGATATAGCCTTGACAAATTAAAGGCAAAAATACCCAAAAAAATCATGTTCGTTGTATCGGAGCCCCCTTTAATTTTGATATTCATTTTATTTTTATTATTTGGTGTTGTAGCGGCAAGAAAAATACACATTACCTAAAAATTCCAACTGTTTACCTCTTACGGCTTATGAGATATAGCCACGTGACAGACAGACGGACGGACGGAAGAACAGCGGAGACTTAGTAATAAGGATCCGTTTTGACCCTTCGGGTACAGAACCCTAAAAAAAAAAATATACAGTTTTTGTTTTCTCTTAAATCGAGATCGTGACACCTTTTACGACTTTTCTCTAACTCTCAGGGTTTCCGATTTAGCCATCCACTCCTATCTCTAAAAGCCACCCTGTACACATAGACAATGCAGGTCAAGTCAGATTATATTCGTGAGTGTATCACTCATACTATATTCGCCGCTCATTGGTGCAAAAAAGAGAGTGGTGGTCTTTGGTTAAAGAGCCGCCACTGAGGTGCGAAAATTGTATGAGTGAAAAACTCACGAATACATTTGAATCGACCAGCTGATACATAAGCTACCTACAAATTCAAAGCAAATTACAACGATTATTTTTTAACAAATGCACATTTTTTAACAAAAGCAAATTACAACGATTATTTTTTAACAAATGCACATTTGCCTACTAATGTGCAATACTCGTATGAATACATAACTTGTAATACAGAAATAGAATAATAGTACATACCTACCTACCTCAGTGCAACATTTTAACATTGGCACACATTATTTATAATTATACTCATAAACTTAAAATGGAGATCAGATAAACTTTAGTCAAAATGCTTACGTTAATTTATGAATGAACTTATGTCTTTAATATAATTTTATGGAAAGCAAAAGTTATTGCTTTATAAGTGATACTCAGAAACGCATAAAAGAATACTTTTTTTCTAGGTGTTCAATAATGGAATTGCTAACTTGGATAAAATAATCATGCAACGCATTAATTGATTGCGAATGTTTGCATGTATAGATGTTAGGATAAATATTTGTCACGAGTAACGTGACAAAATACTACTAACTAAATTTTTGTAAAATTTTAGCCTGAAGAAGTATTCAGGCTAAAATTTTACAAAAATTTAGATCTTGACCTGAAGGTTTCTCGTTACTGACGTCAAATAGACTCACCTCTCTAAAATAACACACAGGCTATATGTTTTATCCCAGGCATCAGTTCCCATGGGACATAAAAAGAAAAGAAGAAAATACATTTATTTTTTAACTACAACCAATCACACAGTTAAACAAAGACTTAATACTACATTAGACTTAATAGTACATTAGGTAGGTATTGTGGGTTGTTGTGTGTATAAAAAACTTTAACAATATGTAATTACATATTTGTGAACTTGGAGGCATCTATAGGCCACTTTCCGAAATCAACCCGTCTGAAGCCGCGGGCAGGAACTAGTTAATTATAAATACCTATGACAAGGCATTTAAAACGCTATAATAAAATATGATATTACTTATCTTATTACTTAACTTACGTTTCGAATCAGCTAAAATAATTTAGGCTTCGTTAATCACGAGACTCTACTAAATTGAGAGGCTCAAATATTCTAGAGAAGGCTAAAGTTTGATTTGACGACGAGACATGATTAGAATAATACAATTTTAGAAAAACTTTTTAAATAGTATTTTGGATAAGGTGCAGTACAATAGAATTTGGAATCAATGTTAAGTTTTTAGTTTAGGCCTACCTAAAAGCTTTCGGAAGTAATTCTAAGCCGATGATTATGTTGCCTACCAACAGCGACATACCAAAATGTTGAACCTTATTTGCCACCTCTCAAAATCCAATAAGCCTTAGAGTTCAACCAACTAGAGCATCCTCATCTAATAAGAAAACTAATTTAAAACTTCCCACTGCACAGCAGCGCCAAATGCTCAAAGTTGAAATCACCCTATCCCGATACGAACCTTTGGAACAGCGCCACCCCGCGGCGGACGGCCGAAGCTTTTCAATGGCTGTTTTAACGAGTTCGCACCATCCCTGTGTGCGTGAAAGCCCTACGCACACTCACGCACCGCTCAAGTTTTACTTTTGTGCGTGTGGACTTTTATGTGTTTACGTCCCATGTAAAAGGTTGAGTTGATCATTTTCTCCGTTATTTATCTATTAGTTGGATAGATGGCTCTGGGTGTAGCGTTTGCTCTCTTCACGCGCGGTAACATTTCGTCAAGCACTCACCAGATTATATTGGGTAGACTTCTACGCGGTTCAAACACGTCTACACAGTTCGGGACGCACGTGCCACGAGTAGATAAAACAAATTTAGACACACGGCACTGTCTGAGTTTAATTAAAACAGAGACGTGCTGACCACTGCGAGGTTTTCTCATAACTGTGATAAAATTGCTTGTTTTTTTTCTTTCATTTTCCCAGTAACACACCGCGAAGAAATGTGGAGCGAAACTGCATGGGCTATTGTTTAGTTTGCCAATTTATACGCGTCGGTTACACTTGCGACTTTTATTGATGCATTAACGATAAAACTGCCATAATGGCTTTTTGCATGGCCCTAATAGCTTTATGTTCAAGAATTTTCACTTGAGCTATCGTTTCAGTTTACATATACAAAAAAGGTAACCTTTTAAGTAAATTATGATAGAACCTGGGAAAATAAATCAATCGGTCATAAAACCAGAAAGAGCGCTTATAAATATTAAAATGAATAATAAATGGCTCGAGTTCACAATGAAGCGTTAAGAAAATTGCATAGGCAAATCAATATTCAACTAACGGATTCATATCAGCTCTACTGTATTAAGTTTGCCTTTGGCAGTGATGTCAAATCAGAAAACACAAGATTTGAAGTAGAGATCATATTACGACACAAAGTTGGGCGCAATGCACAGAAGCGTTAGAAAATCTTGATTTACTAACGCTTCTGTGCATGTTACATTTTCAGTTAAATTTAAACTTCTTTATCTTAATAAAGAAGTTAAAATTAAACTCAAAATATTAAAAGTCAATTCTAGAAGAACAGGAGATGGATATCTATCGAAAGCATTATGTATAAATACAAATGTATAAAGGTAGACTTTTATAAATCTACGCACCAATCACAGCTATACACAATGGTACTATTGTGTATAGCTGTGATTGGTGCGTAGATTGATTCTAAACACACAAAGATAAAGAAAATTTCAGATACGCCGAAGCTAGGTACACCTAAATAAAGATTTCAGTACCTACAGCCTTCGGTCTTTAATCAAGATTTAATCTCAAATCTCGATTGCTTCAATTCCAAAAGATCTTGATATTCTGAAAACAATAGACCTCCTTATCAACCCTTTTATCGTGTTTAATATGCGTAGAAAGTTACAGTGTTATCAGCCGCCCTATTTTGTTATCAACTCACCTGAAATGTTATTGTGTTGGTTATACGAACAGTGAGATGAACATGCAAGCTTGAACTATGGAATATTTCATCGTTTTGAGTGTAATTATGAAAAATCTGGTTATGTTTTATATTTGGTGAGATTGCCTGCTCTACTAATAACTTTTTAAATCCAATTAGTCCTAAGTTGTTTTGAATAAATTATTTTACTTTATTTATTTATTTACCTACCTTTTCTGTTACCATGTAAAGGCACATTTTAGTAGTAGTACACTTGTAAGCTATACATGGGTTGACATGAAAGAACATGAACCTGAAATTAGTTTTAAAATACGTTAAAGAGTAATATAAATATTCTTCTACTAATAATAATAAAGGCAAAAGTATGTGAAAATGTCAAAATAGCCGTGGGCAGAAATTACCTATCTAGTACCTAGTCAATGATTTCTTACCAAATTTTGCGATAATAATTTTTTTGTAATATTGGCCTACACAATAATAAAGAACGGACTAAGAGGCGTATCTTGCCTCACCCCAGGTCATCACGCCGACCTCCACATCAGCTGATCGCAACCGTTAAATCTTTACAGCCAATGACGTCACTGTTTTTTCTCCAAATGATTTACAACCCATAAACCTCCACAATAACTGTACCTATTGTTCAATACTCGACCGCAATGTTTAAACCCTTTCTAGGTAAAAGCTAAGAACAGTTAATTTTTTCTGGTAGTATTTCTGCTCTAGTTTTCGTAGGAAGTCGTTAATTTTGGAATATGCAAAAAAGGGTTGAGACAAATTCTTTTGTCAGATTCTTTTATGTATTGTCCATTGCGCAACAATGTATGGTAATTCAGATTGTGCAGTTCTATTGTGTTTTGTTTTGTACAGGGAAGGTTATTGCTCGGACTATCGCATCTGCATGCCATGATGAAAACAGTCTTGCATTGCATAATGCATTGCATCTTAGATTGTCTGCGCATTTTTGAATTTTAATGAAGACGTCTGCGACATCTGAGAAAACGGTGCTGAAGCTCGTTTTTTTTTTTCAATTTCAGTATTTACATCTTTCTGATAAAACAAATTCTATGAAGTGACATATGGCCAAAGTTTTATATAGCTTTGCTGCTACGTCACGTCAGACACGTTTATAACTAAAACAACATCAATACCAAAATCATATTTCCGTAAACGAAAACAAAGTTAAAATAAAAGCAATAAATTCCTAATAAAAATGTAACGATTGGAAAATAAAAGTACCAAGATATCAAGGGACGCAATTAAACCTCGTATTCTTATTTATAGACGATGAAAACATAAGGGGAGTTTCCAAAATAATTGGCCGTAAAAGAAGGTAATTGTACTGTGTCGCAAAAAGACGCATCTTCTGTGGGGTCCTATGTTTATGGCTTGATAATCAGAAGAATTATGACAGATTTTAACGAAGTGTTGACGTATTTCATACGACTGCACTTGTAGGTATCATTAAAATACGAATGAATAATGTGGGAGTTAAGTATCTAGGCAGGTTGTAAATCATTGGTATATTTTAAGTATGAAACGAGTTACATAGGAAAAAATATTTAAAAGCTCATATTTCTTGATGCAAAAGATTTGATGTTCAATGTAAAATGTTTAACAGGTCTTAGAAAAATTAGTTATTTAAAAAAAAAAAATCCATCAAGTCAAGTGAGAGTGTAATTCGCGCGCCGAGGGTTTGAACTTTTTTTTTTTTATTTATTTATTTTATAAATGGACTAACAGTTAAAACCAAAACGTCCAAGAGTCAGGAAGTCACACAAAAATAACAAATAAAAACATTGCAAGTTAAATATTATACAATACATTCCAATGAATACAAATAATTACCAATCTTAAATCTTCTCGAGTCAATACAATTATTAATGCTAAAATTTAAACTAATAATACCAAATAAACGAGATACTAGATATTGTCAAATATACAAATATTATAGGTAGCTAGAAACTTTGCTATTTAATTAATATCTTAAAACAGTAGGCGCATACATTTCGGATAGATCGCTCTGCAAACTTTAGATGGGGGTGAACGGAAAATATTTAGAACAAACGACTACGAAAACATTACTGTCGAAATTCCTATGTAAGTATAAGAGTTTCTCTACACAAGATATTTGAGACTACAAAAGGTTCGATTCCATCCATGACGATAACGATTCGAATATCGACTTTCCATGAAAGATGATGGGATTCCATACCAATCGTTTAGATATCGATACCTATCAATAAAGTCCTGTAGGAGGAATAATTGGAAACTTTTGAATCTGAAGAGGCGTGGGATATTATTATAAGTCAAATTTGAAGTTTCAATGGAGACTCTTGATGTACACTTTAAGTTTGATTTTTGAAAGTTTTGTATGTTTTTGTACTTGTGCACCTACTTCTTTCATAGAATTTCAGTACTTTTATGTAGTACCAAATGTACTACATACCAAAATGATATCATGAAAAATATTTAAAATAAATAAAACCAGCCAAGTGCAAGTTGACTCGCACACGGATGGTTCCGTACCATCGAACCAAACTATTTCTCATAAGAAACCCTTAAAACGGTTTTTTTGATGAATCGAAAAAAAGAAAAAAGTCAACATGACGCGTTCACGTTAGTACTTGCACGCCCAATGTTGCTTAACTTCAATGATCGATACTCATCGTGGCATGGACGTTGGCCCTCTTATTTATTCTATTTTTTTTTATTATATGTTATTATAGCGGCCATAGGCACACATCCTGTCAAAATGTCAAATTAACCTATTATGATTATATTAGATACAGCCTTAACAAACGTAAAGCAAATTTAGCCAAAACATTCACACTTTTTGTACGGGACCTACATTTATTTCTATCTATTTTTTTATTTTTATTTATTTGCATAATTAACTGTTTCAATTGAAAATACTAGTTCAAATTTGTTTTTATTGTTTGATTGTAATTTTCTTTGTTAATAAAGGCCATTGCCATTCGAAAAAAATATTTTGATTTTTAATTTTTACTATTTTTTGTTATAGTGGCAATAGAAATACACACTCTGTGATCATTTCAAATATCTCTCTTACATATGTTGCGATACAGCTCGCTGACAGACGGCTGACGGACAGACAACGGAGGCTTAGTAGGTCCCGTTTTCACCCATTGTGTACGGAACCCGAAAAAGCGTTCTTAGGGTCTTGCCACTATGAAAGTAATTCTGATTCTCTCTTAGTCACCTTTGATCTTAATGTTTGGCAAGGATATAATATGGTAACCCGGAAAAGGACAAAGGCTATTTTTTATCCCGGGAAAACGTGTAAAGCCGCGGGCGGAAGCTAGTGATTAAATACATAAAGCTAAATATTATGTATCTATTTTTACTTTTGTCTTATATAGGTAGCCTAGAATATAGAAAACAAACCAATAGGTAATGTGTTAGGAAGCTTATGAGGTTTAATAACATCATAAAATCTAAAGTTTATTTTGTCTATACCTTCCGTATTACACGTTCACTCCTTAGACCATGCGTACGCACACAAGATATGATTTTTCTAGGTACGTCTAAATATAACAAACGCCTAGTGTCTGGTTATAAATCATGGTCTCGTTACGATTTACGAGCGCGAGCGTACACGAGCTTTAATTTTAGGTAATGACTTTGTGATAAGCGATTATCACAGAGTTTATTCAGAAAGTTCTAAGCCCTGATATTCGATCGTTCGATTTATGAGGAAAATCAGCTAAAATCCTAGGTTTAATCACGCTATAACTTAAATTTCTAATATTTCTGTCCCCGTCCCAAGGATATTCTGAATAACGAGCGACGACGGGGCGTGGCTTGAATCTGTACACAGCTTTGGCTGGCGTTTAAGATAGTTTTTAAGCGGCCCTATATCATGCTTACAGCGCTGAAAATTCCTGGTTATTGGAAGATTAAGGACAATTCGGGAATAAGGGAGCACGACAGAAACTCAGTGTAGTTCGTGAGCAGACCGAATGATTTATTTCACAAGTGTAGGTACATATAACAGAGCGGCTAGTCCTACCCGCATTATTACAGAACACTACAGTTATAAATCTCGTATATTTTGAATTCAGGCACGTACGATTCATCTTCAGGCGGCCAAATGTATTTTTTACAGAACGAAAGCTCTTGTTAATCCTGACTTATATTATAAATTCGAAAGTAACTCCGTCCGTCTATCTGTCTGTCTGTCTGTTTGTTACCTTTTCACGCCTAAACGGCTGAACGGATCTTAATGAAATTTGGCATGGAGTTAAATGGTATCCCGGACACGGACATAGGCTACTTTCTATTTAGGGGATAAGCGTGCGAAGCAGCGGGAAGCAGCTAGTTGGCTATAAACGTCAAAAGCAAGCATTTATTGATGGTAACCGTCACTGCTACGAAATTGAATGGAGGAACAAAAATATAACCTGAATATTGCGTGAATAAAATATAAGAAATGGCTTTCTGCTTGCTACGATAACCATCTTAACACTTTTAACATTCTACTATTATACCATTTCCTAATGACTGGTTCAGTGACTATTCTGCGACCATAATGTATGTACCTACATATGTGCTACAAAAATTAAATTATAATCATCCATACTAATATAATAAATTGGAAAATAACTCTGTCTGTCTGTTTTCTGTCTGTCTGTTTTCTGTCTGTCTGTCTGTCTGTAACCTTTTCACGCCAAAACGGCTGAACGGATCTCAATGAAATTTGTCAGAGGGCTAGATGATATCCGATGGACAAGGGTCCATGGACGGACATTGCTTCTTTTTATCCCGGAAAAGGGCATGCGAAGCTGCGGGTAGAAGCTAGTTCCGTATAAATCAATAAATAAAATAAAATAATTAATTTACTCGCTTACTATCAAAATCCGAGGACATCCGTGAGGGCTGGTGCGGCGGCAGATTTTGCCGAGGATCTCAAGAGACGCAAATATGCAGGTCTCGACAGAGCCTACACATTTGCTCCCTTTGGGGTCTAGACCGTAGATCCGTGGGGTACCGAGGATCTAGAGATTTTTAAAAGTTATCTGAGCGTCTGGTCGACGCGACGCGTGACCCGAGAGCTGGTGGGTATCTGGCGCAGCGCATCAGCATTGCCATACAGCGGGGCAATGCAGCCAGCGTCTTGGGGACGTTTCCAACTGGTATTGATATGGATCAGTTGAGCTACCTGTAGATTGTTTGCAACAGTCTGCAGTTAGCTTAATTTAAAATTCAATTGTTTCAATTGTAAATACTAGTTCTATTTTGTTTTTATTATTGAATCGTAATTTTCTTTATCAAAAAAGAATTATAAATTAAAAAAAAAACATACCGTTGTTTTGGATAGTGTTTAAAACAAGTCTCTTCAATCAATTTAATTCAGGATGGGATAATCGACTTTACGTCTACAAGTGTAATTGAAACTTTCACCGCTTAGCTTACGTAATAAAACCCCAGCCTAATCGCTTTCAAGGGCCCTAAGCGGCCATGACCCGTCGTATGTCGCTCGAGCATGTATTATTACCATCGGATGCATTGCATACGTGAAAAACTAGCGTCTACCCGTGGCTTTGTACCTATTTCGGTAGGTATAATTATTTAATTATAGCTACCGAGATAAGATTATCAGATAAAATATAAAATATCAGATTATCTACAGGATAAAAAAGCTTGGGACGGGATTTGCTCCAACTCGAAAAATAACAACTAACTAACAGGCTAAGGTTTCTTCGTCGCTTTTTTACTTTAGTCTACATACCGAAGCGACTGAAATCAAAAATATCACTTTATTTCCGTGTCAGTGTTTAATTATTAAAAATTTTACCTTTTCTAAGTGTACATTTATTGTATTTAAGGTAATAAAGAGTTTATGACTTTGACTTTGACTTAGAAGTATATTTATTAGGTATTGTGTTTTTTTGGTTGTTTAGTTTTTGCTTTAATTTTTTTTTTTTTTTGCTTATGTATACTCACCTAAATGCTGTTTGTGTGTGAACTTAATTAAAAACCATATCTATATATCTATCTATTTAAATAAATATTGTAGAGTGACTTCTAGACTAGAGTAGACTACTCCGAGTTTTTTGCTCGTAGTTTCAAAGTTCATGCATGAACAATTTTTTTTCCCTTTAAAAGCGCTAGGTCTGGGTCACTGGAGTATGTATTATTGCTAATGGATGCATTACATACGTGAAAAGCTACCGTCTACCCGTGGCTTTATACTCGTTCTACTGCTAAAACGAACGAAATTATTATATTTTACTAATTTTAAAGGATATTTTGTTGGATTCAATCTTCTGCGAGCTTTTTTCTCGTGTTTTCAAAGAGACAAAAGAAAAAAAACGGCGTTATTGCTGGGCTCTGCTCTTGTACTGCTAAGTAAAACAAGGAAGCTTTACATTTAGTTGAAGGGACACCTAATGTAGAGCCTTAAACAGGTTATTGTCTACCGACAGTTTTTCTTATGTATTATGAAAATTTTGTAATATATTTGATTTTGTTTTTATCTTAGTTTCAAAGTTTACCCTGCATGCATTTTTTTTACTCCACATGTAAATCACATTAACATTGCATTTTTTTTCAGAGTTTTTTTTTCGTATGTCTAAAGAGGATTTTGTCGTTAAACTTAAAAAAAATGAACTGCCACTGTTTTTTATAATAGTAAGTATGTTATGTTCAGTGATAACATACAAACAAACGTCCAACCTCTTTTTATTCCTAGTAGCTAATATAAAGACTGTTCGTGTTTTATTATTTTTCAGTTCAATGCACGGGGTTTTCGAGGTCAATACACGCTGAAAAATATTGGCTGTAATACGGAGGATGGCATACTATAATGTTTATTTTTATACATAATCGAATTGTAATCGAAGTGTTGCTAAATATTTTTTATCATTGATAAGTAAATGACAAGTAAACATGTGTGGAGTATAAAATTCTGTACATATGGATGGTATTTATGTATAATTTCTAGCTTTAATAATATTTATATTTTTCTTAATTTTCTGTACGGTGAAACAAAAAGAAATTCTGATTCTGTATGTACTTCTAAATTGTCTTACAAAGTTCGGCGGACATAGAGCTGAGCATATTTTAATGAAATCGACATAAAAACAAGATTAAACCTCCAATCGCATTAAAACTGAAGTTTACCGGTACAGTCTCATATATATTCCAACTAGTGACATACACCTCTTAAATACTATAATATCTTGGCACGCGGTGCCTAAACAACTTAAGATAGATATAATATACTTTGTTGCACAAAAGTTGTACATTGGCGAACATAATGCTTAGATGGTATTATCTACCTGCTAACCTTTGGGTAGTGTGGACAACAATTTAGTAGGTAGGTAACAAAAATTACAAAAAGCAAAGAAAAATTATTTATTGACAAAGAAAATTACAATTCAATAATAAAAACAATTTATAACCAGAGGTAGTATTTACAATTGAAACAATCAAGCTAACTGCAGACTGTTGCTAGCAATCTACAGGTCGCTCAACTGATCCATATCAATACCAGTCGGAAGCGTCCCCGAAGAAAAATACAATTAATAAATCGTGATATCAACCAAAATACACATATAAATATAGTAAAATATACTACTTAAAATACATGATAAAGTATATAACGTACCGAATTATTGTTTAAACTTAATGTCAAAACGGCAACTTTTTCATAGATATACTATTTTATATCTATGTATATCATTTCAGTAGATATATCTTATTGCCTAACTGGTAGCAATGTCATAACCTGCTAGATAATATTAAAACTCAGGTGGCACACTCAAATAGAAGGTAATTCCAATGCTTTTACCAAGCATGCATGGAGATTGCTTTCAATAAGGTTGAGCGTACAAAGTTTTTATGTGATGGTTGGGGACGTATTTGAACGTGGTTCTTGTACCTAAAGCTAATGAGTTTATGGTGAAAGGTCTGATGGTGGTTTTAAGTGAAACTAAAATTGCTTTGCTTATAATCAGGTAAAGTAGGGGTTGGTGCAGCAGTTTAAGCCTAAGAGCTAGGGTAATATTTTACCTTTCAACATCTGATTCCGATTTTTAGACCCCATATTTTGAAAATGGGGCATTTATCCTACCTACGGCGACTATCATTACTTTACCTTATAGATTTCTATCCAACATAAATAGTGGGTAGATAAGTAATAGGTACGTAGCAATGAATTCCATAGAAAAACCAGACACATTTAGATATAATCCATGCACGCCGTATTTGAATATCGAACGGGAACGGTTCGAAATTCAACATTTACATACAAACTTTATTTTCAAACCGTCAATAAAATTCCTTCACCGATTCAAATCAAAATTTATTCACTCCGTTTGAAATCTGATAATCCCCAATAGTTGAGCTAAAATCAACTCATACAAAATACGTAAGTTATTATCTGATTCTTGTTCGAACGAGATGTCGCCTGTTCATTAGAATTCAAGGTATCTGATTTTGGGCTTTACGACATTTATGTATAAAGTTGGTATTTGAGTTTGGGGTAGGGTAAGGGTGGGATAATGGGTCATTTGGCCGCAGCGACGTGTAATCTAGCGACATAGGTACCGGCGTGTAGAGGCGTGTACCCAAAGTGTCGGAATATTGGCTTCAGGAATTCTTATGGACCGTACACACTGCTTAATTAAAAATACTTAAATTTAAAAGTGTACTAAATGAGCTAAAAACTGTGGTATGAATGTAGTGAAATAGATAAAGATGTTCTCAAAATGTAATCTAACATACGATTTGAAAATAAATAAATAAATTATGCTGGACAATCCACACAACATCATCTAGCCCCAAGCTAAGCAGAGCTTGTGTTATGGGTACTAGATGACTGATATACGTAATACAATACACTATATTTATAGATATTTTTATCATACATAGAAAATGCCCAAAATCCCTCCGGAACAAATACTTGCAGATCGTAGGTACAATCATTTGTTCCATGGCGGAAATCGAACCCGTAACCTCCTGCGTCGCAGGCGGACCTTCGGCCGCCGCGCCACATCGGTCGGTCGGTGAGTAACTTCGATTTAGTCTACATTCGTCTGATTCCACATTGGTCAGAAATCTAATACCTAACCATTTTTGAACCCTGTTGGTTTTTTACATAAATTCCCCATTCCGAATCCCACATTCAGATTTATCAACAAATCATCTCACCATTTTGTCAAAACTTGTGCAACCGAAAAAGAAAACAAATCCCAACAAACAGGTTCACTTCAGAATAGGAATTCAGTAAAGTATAGTGTGCACGTAGCTACGTACTGTACCCAATTTTCGTATATTGGCCCGGCCGCCATTACACCCCGGAGGCCCGAGCCATAAGCCCGATGGACCGACCCGATCAACTAATGACGGACCAAGAATTCTCATTATGGACTACGTAACGGAACGTTTAAACCTTTTTTAGAAATTGGGTGAAACTTTCTAAATAAGATTTGATTTCGGAAGGAGCGTGAATTGGGGAATGCGTTTTGTTAAATTACTTGTATACGATTTATACACGGTAAGTAGCGTGGTACCATAAAACTAAAAAACTATAAAAATCTAAATATTTATAAGTCAATAGATATTATGTTATCCCAACCTTCCTATAATATTCTGAAATATATTTCACTGAGTAATATTTCACTCATCACATCAAAAAATATTTTTATCTTGGAAAAACCGAAAGAAATAAACATTGGATTACCAAAGAGTCTCCACGCAAAACATGATAAACAGGGGCTTTCCTATTACGGATCCCGTATCTCAGTACCCATAGAAAAAGTATTTTCGATACTGCTGGTTCAACATTTTCCGTACTTTCCTCAAGGAATTTTCACGAGAGAGAATTTTATACCGCCCGCCTTGCTAAAACCTCTATTCGGTAAAATGGAGCGTGCCCGGGTTCTTTGCCAAGTATTTTCTGTTTTGAACACAAATAAACTGGGAACTGTGCAGAGGAACTGGCCCGTATACTGTGGCTTTACCCTGAATTATTCTGTAGTGACTTTATTATATTCTGTGGTGTAATACTCTGCTTTGAATATTCGCTGTCGTGTCACCCAGTTTCGTGCCAAACCGTATGAAGCGAAGTTTATTGAATAAGTACCCAGGCTTTACGGTCGTGTTTAATTAAGTGGTCTGATTAACTTAATATTGGGCTAGTTATACCAGATGAAGTTTAGGCAACTTTTAACAGTGTTTTAAGGAGTTTGAATCAAATGGTTGTCGTTCTAACTTTGGGCGTAAACGTGAACTAGAACTAGCTCAGAAAATTAGCTGAGAAAATTGGGCTGGGATCAATTATAAGTTTAATCTTCTTGATGTCGGTACGGGAATTTGACGATTCTAATTGTCACACTCACAAGGAAAGCATAAGACCTGTTGTAGGTTGTAAGTCATCCTATAAGTAACAGAGCATCCAAGAGTCAAGCTGAGTGGCGACTAGAAACAGAAAATATAGTTAGTATAATTTATCCATTGACCAACGAAGAGCCCAGGAATATCGTGACTTGCAGAATAATCAGAATAATATTTATTGTACCGCTGAGAATAAGGGACTTCTTTGAAAATACGTGTAGGGGAGACCCGTACAAAACTGTATACCGGGATAAATTCGTACAGTAGGTCTATTCACGTAAGTCATTCAAATTTCCCGCGCCTAAGCCGCTCACTGGAGTCGACCAATCTGAGCGTTCTGTCAACAAAAAATCATCGAACAGTGTCGCGCGTTACGAAAATATTGGATTTTATAGTTTTTTGGTGGTTCTAATGTAATTTCTATCAAAATTCAAGCAATTTTTGTAAAGTTTACGTGAAATGCAAGTAAGTAGCGCATTAACTATATTGAAAGTTGTGTATTTACACGTAATTTATGATATTTGTCCTGGCAAATTTATCTTGTATACAAGATAAATTCAACACTTCGCAATTCTATTACACATATATGTGTAATAGAATGTGCGAAATGTTGATAAATATCAACACTAGGTCAAAATCGTACGGGGTAAAACCGGCTATATACGATTTTGACCCGAGTGGATGAAACTTTAATTTCTTAGCATTTTGTTTGCAGATGCTACAAAAATGCCACGTAATTACATAAGGATTACTGATCGACAAAGTTGGGATCCAGATGATATGAAAGCAGCTGTTCAAACCGTATACGAAGGAACTATGATGCGATACCTGAAAGCTTGTAAAACATATGAGCTACCAAAGTCAACATTACAAGATCTCAAGAGGAGAGTCTGGTTGAGCATGTTTTGCTCATGGAAAGGCGATTATTTGGCTTTCTTAAGTGAGGACTTAAGAAAGATCTTCGCCGCTTAGCATTTCAGTTCGTAGAAGCAAATTATATTGATCATTATTTTAATGAGAGTTATTAACCGGCAGGAGAAGATTGGTTGGCTGGGTTCATGAAACGGCATCCAGAATTATCACTGCTTGCGACCGAGCCAACATCGGTGGCCAAAATACGGTACAAGTCGCTTAGATGAAGATTGGGTGCAATGTATGTGTTGCAAGGTCTGGGCTCATGAACGCTGTACAGGCTACAATTCAGAGGAGCTTGATGATTTTACATCCAGAGGATGTATTACTGAAAGATAGCTTCGGGGGCAATATCGTATATAATATACGGTTTTACCCAGGTGTTGGGGCAAAACCGTAAATAGTAGAATTTTGCTATTTTTCTTTATGTCTTAATATAAGTAATATGTGTACGTAATTGTGTACCTAGATAGATATACTAATTAAAAATGTTGATTTGATACATTTGTGTTAAAAAATGAACGTTCTACAGGCCTAAATCTTTAGCTATACTGCCTTGCCCCGGTCTCCCCTAATACTCTTTCTATCATCACTCTATCAGTCAATATATCAATACATGAAATAATGTTTATTCATCAACAATTCTACTACAAAAAATATAATTCCATACTCAAATCCATTTCAAATAACGATTATTCGATAAGTAAAAATATTTCTTATGAAGTCCTTAATCAAATTTAAAATTCAAACATTGTTATTTTCATAAGACGGCGAACAGGAGACTTGGGATGGGATGTCAAATATGCTTACTAAATACGAATCGTATTTTAACTGACTTCGAAAAAAGGAGGAGGTTCACGATCGGCTGTAATAACGTGTGGTTTTTTTTTGAACTTTCTGTATGTATGTATGTTTGTCAAATTCTTTGACAATTATGGACCGATTTGGATGATTATTTTGCAGTTGCATAGAGAATGATCCCATGATGGTCCCATAAACAAATATTTCTTCATTATTCATTATGGTTTCCAAGGGATTAGATTTGACCATCAAATTTGGCCAAACTTAATAAACAGTTTATATTTTTTAAGGGATTGTGTGGTAAGTGTCGGTTTTTAGTTTTTTTTTAAATGATTTAATATCAATCGTGTAATCACAGAAATATCGTGGAATTAAGAATTCTACAGCCCCAACACGTCATCAACCAATTAGAGTGAGGTAACAGAGAATACATCGTAAATTAGACAAGCACAAACAACATTTAATGAATGTCAACACTTGTCCCAGCCAATAGGGATCGAACTCTTGTACTGATTGTTTGAACATGGACTGTTATTTGCTTTCGAGGATCAAGTGGAGATTTGTTTTTCTGTTGGTAAGAAGAAACAATCTCTTATCATCGAAAATAGAATGAGATTAAGAAAATGTTTATTTGGTTCCCAAAAACATATAATATTATTAAAATAAAGCGTATAATGACACTAATACTCAGCGTTTGCTGCAGAATCTCGGGGAGCAACAGCACTGGTCTTCCGTGTGTCGAACTTATATCTAACTTAAATATATTTTTAAATATATTTTTATATGAAATCGCTCATATTTTTGGATAATTCCTTTATTAGGATCGAATGTAACTCTTGTCTATCTACAACAATAAACCGGTCCAAAATGGTCCAGTCCACTGTAAAGAAACATAGTCAATGTCCATGTTTATTCTCGACGCGTAGTCCCGTCTTCAAACAGGTTTATTTCACTTGATTTGGATTCTCCTACATAATTTATGTCAACAATATTTTACGGTTTCAATTGCTACATTTTATCGCATTTCAAATAAACAGAACTTCGCAAACTTTCTGCTACCATCCATTCTTTCAGAAGTTTTTGAACTCGCCATTGTGTTTGTTCAGAAACAGGAATCCAACTTTAAATTTTAAAACCGTTCCATGTAGAGCTCTGTTTATTGAGCGTTCCCCCCGCTGCTGCCTGAACACTCGTATACTTCAAGAGGAAAGGTAGGTCTTTTGGAAGCGGTTGTGTATCTCAAGGAGTATCAGTTGGACAAACACGAAGGGGGTGGGAATCTGTGGGAGGGGGGTGGTGTTTACTACGCTCTAGGGAGGTGCGCGGAGAAATGAAATTGGTAGATATTTCGGCGACACACACGTGGAGGTAAGCTTCGCATGCAATGAAAGTTTTGCGAGGTTTTTCCACTTTCGACACGAGACGAATAAAGTAAAAGAGGTAGGTACTACCTACGTTTATATTTATGTTGGAAATGAAAAAGACCCCTTGCGTTATGCTGCTCCCGGGCACTTACCTACATAAGTAAATAGGAAAATGTAATAACACCGGCCCGAAAACAAGCTACTTTTGTAAGTACCCGCTGGCACGCCCTAAGGTTGGAAGGAAAAAATGTTTCTGTACCAAACGAGCTGCCTTTGTGATGCTTTGAATTATTTATAAGCAACTACTGCATGTCAAAACAACCCAGCGGAAACTGTAACCTTGTTTAGAGCTATCAACAAAGTTGGTATTTTTCTTCTCAAACGCGATGTCAATGAAAATAATAGTCATGTTTGTGCTCGCTGAGAGGAATTGCTCGCCAACTTTGACACATTCAATATAAAACTTCTATAAAAATATAGCTAGTAAGTATCTAGACGAAAAATTGTTCGAGCAACTTTTGTAAGTTGGCACTTAAGTTACGCCGTAAAAGAAAGCCTTTGCATTAGACAAATAAAATCATGGAGCTTTTCAGCCGAGTACTCACTGTTTTATAGGGCAGCTTTTGAGAATCAGGAGATCACTTAACGTTTTTGACTTTGACCAACTTTTAGACATATAATTGACAATCAGAAAAATGGAGAACGAAGTGATCTATCATAGGTTATATTTTCTCAGTACTGAACCCTAAAACGCAACCCTAAAAAGAAAAGCTCGACCTTATTAAGCCTCGCATGACATGCCACCATGTAAGGAAAATATTTTGGGCAAAACTCGCTCATTACGGACTATATGCTCTCATTATGCCGTTCTATAAGCGTGGCATGTCAGTAATGACTCCGATACGCTTCGCCTACGGTCACAGTAACCTCGAGACCCTAATTCAGAGGGAGCGTGACGGGTCTCTAAGGCGGTCTATCTATAATTCCAGGGTTGTCCCTTTGGGTAAATGGTAGGGTTGATATGAATTTATTATTTGAGATTAAAAACTAAAAGCCTCTTTATACGTTGATACCGAATTACTGGTTTTTAATGCTCATGAACATTTTCTCATTTAGATAAAATGGATTGCGTCAAGCGTATTTAGAAAAATATTTGTAAATAAACCAATGGAAAGCACGTAGAGACTGTATTTAAAGAAATTTCGTCGTCAAGCTTTGAAATAAACAGAATTATCCAACCAAAAGTTATATCACTCAGACGAAAGATATTAAGTTGGTTTAGCTAGATGTAATATCAGACAAAGAACCGTCTGCTCGAAAGCCACGTAGGTGTAATTCTACAGCAAGCTTATAGACAGTATGCGAACACAGCTGTCATATGAAAAATATCCATAACAGCGATGGCGGGTTCCATACGGCATGGGAGGTAATTTCAAAAACGTCTTCGAACCGTTTGACAATCAAACAGAACACTCACACCAGTGAGCTCATTTCCTTTTTGTTACGAACAACGTTCATTTACATAAATTTACCTATTGTTATTCTCGCTACGGCTTCCATTTCTGAGACAAATGAGAACTCACAAACTTATTCGTGGAGGAAATTTTGTTATACGACGAAATAGGCGCCGTATCGGAAACGAGTTAAATAACAGAGGCTCTTTTGTTTTGTTTTAAAGCCTCGAGGAAAATAACGAGCAGGCAGAATATTGATGAGGTCGGTTGGTAGATTGGATTTCAAAAAGATTGTATTTTATATTTGCGTAAAGCTTTTTAGCGTCCATCTTGTATTTTGCTTTCGTGACAGGATATTGGATGAATATTCTTCGACTTCGAGCTTATAAATTGATCATTTCTTTTCTTTTTTCTGGAGTGGTCGTTTCTAGACTTGTCGTACGGTTTTTCCTTGCCTTCTACTTTTGTTCCTTGAACGTTCTGTATTGGTGTCTGATTTCAGATTACAATAAGTTTTCTACTATTAATTATTATCAAATAAGAAATAATGTGTTATTGATTTTCTCTTTACTTAATTTTTTTATATACACTACCACAGACCAATAAACAGGTCTGTGCTACTACAAAAAAAATCGTCAAGTGCGAGTGTGACTCGCGCACCGAGGGTTTCGAACGTTTGTCAAGTAGGTATACCAATATGTACTATACATAGGTACCGTTAGAGACTGGAAGAAGTATTTATTCAGATATCGCCAAAATTAAACTAAACTAATTTGACAATACTAAAAATAATGCATTCTTTTTATTTCATCCTTCTTTTCTTTAGGATCGATTCCTTTCACTAAACTTGTTCTTACCTATAAAACATTATTCCTTCACTACCCATTTTAATCTCCTTCGTGTCGTAAAATAGTAAATAGAAATACACCGTGGCCCAATTTTTTTAATAAACCACGTATCAAAACCTATCGGTGCTAAGATAAAGTCGGTATTGGAGCAGTAAAGTAAATGAGACCTTTCGGCACAGCTGCACGTATAGAAGCTATGCGCAGTAGAGCCACAGTCTGTTCTGAAACAGCTAGGTTACTTTTGTCGGAGAGAATAAACATCATCTGGCCCCAAACTAAGGAGAGTGTGTGTTATGTGTACTAAATAACTGATATACTTTATATATTACGTAAATCAATACTTTTTATTATACTTAAAAATCACCCAGAACCGTGACAAATTTTTACAAATGGTACAAACGTTTGAAGCAAATAGAGAAAAAAAAAAATTAATTGTGTTAATGTGAAATTATGGGAACTTGTCCAACTGAAAACGTTAATGTTCAATTCAATTCCTCTTGATTATCTCACTGCAGATTATTGTTTAACTTGATTGATGTCATTTGTTAAATGATTGACAAGAAACGTCAAAAGTTGAACAAATATAAGTTGACACCAATAACAATACCGACAGCAATCACTGGTTTATATGAAAATAACTGAATTTGAAACAAAAAAGTAGATATTAAGAAACTTCAAAGATGAACAAATATATGTATATAAAAATAATATATGAAATAATATAAACTGCAATTATATTAACGACAGAAAATCGATCGTTAATCAGCCCAACGGTATGCCTAAATGGCAACTGAAGTTGAAACAAAATAAAGTGAATAAATACAATTTGCTTAAAATTTTATTATATGAAGACCACTTTGAAAACACTTTGAAAGCAGTGCAAACAAATTATATTTTATATTTGTAATTTTTTTTCAAAAATCGTGAAAGATATTGTAATATATAGACCAAATCAACGCTGTAGCTAAGCTCATGGCCATAGACAAATGAGTAAAATCGAATGGATTCAGAGCTCGTAGCATCAAGGAACTGAACCAGCTATTCCCGTTCAACCTGTGACGTAGAGAAGCAGCCCGCAGTTGGGTTTAGCCGTACGGAAACTGTTCTGATAAGACATGATATGAATTCGGATTTAGGAGTTGTCTTTTACTATATTTTTATATTTGCCGTGGGAATTTTGCTAAAAGCATTAGGTGCGGGATTTCAGAGAAACTATTTTAAATCTATAAAATTCATAAATTCGTGTTCTTTCTAGAATTTTACTGAAACGCTCAAAATGTTTTGTTTGGAACTTAATATAATTTTAAAAACCTACTATGCATCCGACACTTGGTTATTTAGTAAACGTATACCAACTTAACTACAGGTATTAAACTCAGCTAATCCCAGCTCAAAATTTACCTACAACAGTTGATATTAACAACCTTCCATCTACATGTGGGCGGGCCAAACTATGCAGCTTTATTTCTTAGATGGAAAGCTTTATGTAGTAAATATTTTATCCAAAGATATATCCTGGAAACTTTTCGAAACAGCAAAAGTTTCCGTATTTCATTTGATGCATTGCTGTGACTGCTAAAACACAATGGCACAGGGTATTTCGGACGAAACATCGACAAGTTAATGAAAGGCATTTGTATGTAACGGACTTGAGCAAGCTTCCTCCTGGGTCCGATAATGGTGAGTATTACGTGTCGTGATGGCAATAGGTTTTCTGTTGCTATTGGTTAGAGCAAATTAGGTATTGTAGGTATATATAAGGATTTTTTTATGTTTTAAGGCTATTTAGGTTGGTAATCAATGATAGTTTTTTTTTAAATAATTTGTATCAAAAAATCTATTGTTTGAAGCTCCTACAAACCAAAAACCAGATTATAGGTTTAAAGAATATTTATTTTCTCATAAGAAATACATTTCACTTATCTGAGAAAACATCTTAAAGTTAAGTATATTAAATAAAGCTTCGAGGAGCCAAACACTTTTTGTTACCTACCTACTTTTTAACTGTAACCTACATAAGGTTACAGTTAAAAAGTGTGTAGCAAAACAAAATCCATAAATAACAGAAAGAATTTATAGATTTAGTAAGACACCAAACATTTTCGATAGATCTAATTGCCAATGCAAAAACAGTGGGTTATTGAAAGTTTTAGGAAGTACGTGTTTTATTAAAAACAAATAAGAGACAAGCACAGGACAATGACAACGCATGAGTTAAAATATGCCTATAATGTAACCTTCAGTTGGGGACTAAAAGGATGTGATGATAATGAATAGAAGAACTAACGAATGGATAACGTTGCGTTCACACCTTGAAAAATCCTAAAATCTGTGCTTAGTTCAGCCAGGTGCACCAAGTCCACCATGCGTAGCACTTAATACACCCAGGGGATTTACTTCAGGTGAATCAAGTCTCCTCCACCTCCACAGACTATTGGTCCACTGCTGGACTCAGGCCTCTCCCTGATAATCGCCTTATTGGCTTTTATCTCACGGGGGGTGTTGCCCATAATCCCCACGCTGGACATGCGGGTTGGGGACCGCAGTTGGGTGGTAGAATTGTTCTGCAGGAGGCGCTGCTGCCCGCCCCTGGTGGATATCCTTTAGTCGCTTCTTACGACACCCGCGGAAAGAGTTGGAGTGGTGCAAATTCTAAGCCGGCACCACACATCAAGGAATTAAGTCTACTGGGCCTAAATTTATACCTACTAAGTACTTGGGTCCAAATGTCACACCAACAGTTCAAGTCAAAAACAAATGCCAAAATAGTTGCCATTCCCACCCGTAATAAGACCCCCCCATTCAGCCTGAAACTGCCGCCCGCACCGTTCGCCGGGAGGTGGCCATTTGGCTCTCGACTCTCACAGTAAACCCTGCACAGTTTTCAAGCGAAGTCGAGAACAGCGTTTTAGCCCGGCGTCGTAAAAGCTGCAAAAGGATCCAAGCGACTAGAAACATCTAAATTCAAATTTTTCCTTTGCAGACTTACGAGCATTGCCTGGAGGTATCCGATTTAGAATTTACGCTAGATATTTTTTACCTTTTTGTTATATTTCCAGTTGCTACATAGATACATAGGTATAAATTGTTAGTTTCTCATCGTATCCAGATTAAAAACTCATCTCTTTGGCTCTGCGGCCATGGCTCAGTAAACGTATCGATTTAAAAAAAAAACTCTACACTAAAATCTTACGATGTTTTGCAGAAGATAAAGGATTTTTCTATTTTGTTGGTTTAAAATAATAAGTATTTTATAGCTTTTAAAATAAAGGATTTTATGTACATACCTACATTAAAATAATAGACTGAGATGCAACAAGATAATAAAATTGTTTAGTAAACTAACCTAGTTGATGAGTAGGTTTGGTTACAAAGTCGACATAACGATCTGTCTGTGAAGTCATACCATTTGTCTGATGACCACAACCCATTAAAACCTTACATTGTTGCCCATGCATATCCCGAAAACAATTAGTAGATAATCGTACTTCTAAGTGGACGATCAGTTTCATAATGAGGTAGTATAGGAACGACAATGGCGATATCTTGTTACATTTCTTATTACTCGAGCTGTTTGCTCCTTATCTGGAAGATGTCTCAGACAATTTTGCAGAACTTTTGTTTTATAATTATTGTACCTAGTCGGGGTCTTTTTATTATTTTGTAGTATTGCTTTGCGTAGGTAATGGTACCTTTTTAAAATAAACTTTGTAAAAATAAAAAAAAAAACTCTAATGTGACTGGTAGCTTATAGCCAAAATATGTAGATTGCAAACGAGGAAGGTCAAAAATATATGCTAAAATGTGACACTTTTATAAAAGTTCACACTTAAAAGTGTACTTTTATAAAAGTACACTTGTATAGAACATCATTATCATCTTTATGGAGTGAATGTCTAGCAGCAAATGATAACAGAAGCTCCATGAATAATTCAGAACTTGTAGATGAAGACATTTCCTATAAGACCGGATTTCTTCGATCGTAAATAAAAGACTCGTAGTCATAAACCTAATCAAAGTTCCTTGTAGTAGTAGGAATTAATGCCAAACTATTAAATGGGTCAACCTTTACAAATTCCGAGATAATACAATAATTTATCAGGCGTCATATAATTTCATGGCGAAATCTCTTCAGTTTTTCTCGTGCGCAAATCTCTGAAGTTTCCAAGCAAAGGCACTGTGAATAGACCCGTAAAACAACGAACATCCATTCATTTAGGAATCTCAAAGTTACGTCAGCGGCTTATGAATAAAGAGGGGTCGCATGCCGGAAAATGAGGGGTTATTCAAACGGAAAAGTTTTTTTACGGAAGGGAGTAAGAGCTGGATTATCGTCCATTCACTGACAAGAGTTTTGTGGAACTTGCGGCCTAGTTACAACGACAGGATTTTTATTATCGCTTACCAAAAGTCGGGGGGAATGGGCGGATAAAAAATCAATTATCGCTAGACTCGTTTCTTGGCGCCTTTCGGCCTATGTAACGAACAAGACAAACATAATAAGTAGGTAGTATAGTAACCATGGATGTAAATATAAATAGGCAACTTCCCGTTTGCTTGTCGGAAATACTAATGAGCTGGTTTCTGTTATTTAATTTATTACAGAAGTAATTCTAATTGATATATTTATGAAAAATAAGCCTTCCAACCCCTCGTTCATAGACCGTGACTAAAACAATAACTGAATTTCGAAAACAAGTAATTTCCGCCTTGTAACGCTTAGTTCTCACGAAGCCTAATGGTTATTCCATGTGGTCTCGAGATTCGTTCCGGGACATTACAAGAACCGGGACATATCCCGGGAATGGGCTCTTCATCTTCGACTTGGCGTGAAATTGTGAAATTACTTGTAAAGACAAACCAAGCACAGTATAATTATTTAGAATATCTGAGCAAGATTACCGGAACTGCTTATAATGATATGTTAAAGTTAATTGGTTTGTTATGTGAATTTTAATTCAAATGAAAAAATGAAATGAAATGAAATAAAATGAAATGAAATTTATTGTAAAAACTGTGTACAAATATTGTGATTCGATCACAATATTGACCAAAAACTAGGCTTAGGTATTTTGGTTGAGAATAAATTCTACCCATTTACTTGTGAATAGAGGCCTCTACCTATTATGGCATTTTTTCTCTATTGTGCCATTAATACTTTATATTAAATATATCTATCAAAATATATTTTTCAAGCTTCACGACATATTTTTAATTTACATTAGAAAAATACAGAATTTAGCAGTTCAATTTCCGTAGATTTCACGATTACAGAAACGTAGCAAGATAATGTCGAAGCGAGACCTTCGACAATGTTCACAGAAATTACGCTTGAGTCAGATAAAAAGAAAAATGTTTTAAAAGAATTCCGAGAGAAAGTAGGTAGATAAAAAGGAAAGTAAGATTAAAGCTTTCTTTTTCCTTGAAATCTTGGATTTTAATTTTTTATCTTATTCCTTATTAAAAAGAATATAAGAGCATGAGAAAAAACAAACATAAGTGTTTTATTGGTCTTTCTCGTCAATACCTAAATCATCAATTCATTAGTAAATTATTTTTTTTTTACATACTACCTCTGTTGCGCAGCGGGCGAATGTCCACCTGCGACTCAGGAGGTTGCGGTTTCGATTCCTGCCTCGGGACAAATGTTTTTACGATCTGCAAATATTTGTTCAGGGTGTTCTGAGTGTTTTCTATGCATATTAAAAAATATATATGTATTAAGTATATCATTTATCTAGTACCTCCCCATAACACAACCTCTGCTTAGCTATGGGGCTATCATCTAGCCCCCAAAGCTAAGCAGGTCTGCAGCCTGGTGCTTTGTGAATTGTCCAGGATTACTTATTTATTGAATTGATTATTTATTTGCCTTTGTGTATAAAAGAAGGGCTATAACAACCTATCTTTACTTCTAAAATACGGGAGTTCAATTTACTTGTGCACAAAACAGTGTTGAAAGCTGAATATAAAATTAACACAAGCTCCACATAAAAACGTGGCCTAACAAACATAACAAAAGGTACGCGATCAATATCCGATAAATAATCATAAATGATATGAAAAGTTGGTCTCATTAGAAGTGGTATTTCGAGAAGTGGATTTTTCTCGGAGTGGACATTATGAGTTGTTTAATTTTTAATTGCATTCCTCAACCGCAGAAAAGTTTTAAGGACCTACTTAGTCCTTACCTATCCAGAAATTTATTGTACCCTTTGAAAGGGTCAAGCATAGTAACGTGACTTTAGACTGCTTAATCAGAGCTTGGATAGGAATTAATTCATTTGGAGGGACAGAAAGTCCCTTAGTCCCTTCCATAGAAGATGTTTTACGGCTTTGAGTTACTGTTGGAGTGTGATAAGGTTCCTACGAAAAGTGTCTAAGGGAGTACCCAAAAATCTAGTAATTTACTGTGCTGTCTTTGATGTTTTAGTTCTAAACGGTTACCCAGACAGTTTTTAGAAAATATACTTAACAAAAAATAACCAAAAGAAGGAGAATAATCGCGTACTGCAACAAAGTTGTAAGAAAATAACTGCATTATAAGTTTCTTACTAAAGTACCTTCTACAATCATCTGAGTAGGTATTTACAAAAGCTCCTACCATTCAATATCTTAATCTCCTGCTAGAAAAGGACGCGTACTTACTCAGGGCCTGATACGTACAAAGTTAAACCTGCGACTCAATCGAAAACATCTTTCATTATAAACCTTAAAACAACAAACAGCTCAAAAGATTTTCCACCCTATTTGTTTATTTTAGGGGATAAAGTTGCCTGAGATGTGAATGTCCGTTAAGCTCTTTGCGCTGAATGCGTCGGATCTCATTCTGTAAGCTGTTTGATACAATGTAGCGTTAGCAGCTAAATTTTGTTGGCATTTAGCGGAATATTTAAGTCCCATTATTACTGCGATTATCGCAAATAAATTTTTAATATGTATTTAGTACTCTTTATGTGACCTACCGCAGTTTTGATGAATACAACATTCGTATATGAAGAAACTTTGGTACGAGCCGTAGAAAAAGGCAATAACCGACATAGTTAAATCAAGCTATGTAAGAATTTTCATACATAAATACGATTATTAATTTTTCCAGAGCAGAGCATAAAAAATATGTCATTTTAATGCGCGATCATAGACGCAATGTGCGTAATACAGTTTCTTTAATCAACCAATCAAAAGCAAATTCAAACGAGTAGGAATTTAATTATACCGTATACTCACGAGCACAAGTCTTTCATACATTGACACTTCGAAACGAATAAATCAAGCGCGCGATCGCACCGCCCCACCCTACCCGGTTTCAAGATGGCCGACACTCTGTCAGCTTTTTTTGCAGTCCGACCATTTTGTTGCGCTTATTCTTTTTTCATCACATTCCTTTACAAATCATGGGGATTTGTGTGTGATATGATATACGAACCTTGTTTGCTTTTGAGTGGATAGGTATTAGCGATGGAAAGAAGCTGGCTTGTTATTATAAAAATAGATTGACTTTTTTAACATTTGACCGAAATAAGCTTAATTTAGATTGTGATAAAATGATGACGATTTCAAAATGTTTTATTAGCATGAACGCAATTTTGCTCTTTCTTTTAGCAATAGATTTATAATCAAACCATTAACGCACAACTTTACTTTGGGTAAAAGGGTAATTTGTCTAGAATGAGAATCATAATATTTCCATAAGATCTCCAAGCCTAGCAAAATTCTGTGTAATTAGGAAGGTGCGCTGCCTACGTAGCTTTAATAACTCCGTAGGTAATCTTATAAAAGGATAAATTTTGACTTTACTCTGTACAAGTTGCCTTGTTTCATCTTTATGATTTGGGTTAAGTTCGTTTCGAAAGGATTAAAGCGGCCCTTAATCCAACGCTCCAGGGCCGAAATAAATTTAACGTTTTGAGAGCTTACGACGAAAAACTTGTGGCGTACGCATAAGCTTACTGAAAGCTGAATATCCTTTGATATACGATGTACCAAAATTAAAGTAAGAGTGAGCGCGAGTGTACAGAGCAGTAACATACAAAGTTGATTCGCCGCGCAATTTAAAAGCAACTATTTAAATGGCTCATGTACACGAGATGAACCAGTCTCGTGAATAATGCTGGACGCTGCAGCTTGGCTTTTATTCGTCTGCTTTTAATGCGTCAGCAGTATTCGCGCCGGCATTAATTGCCACACAATTTACGCTGCAAATTATACAGAGCGTACCTACGGCAAAAATAAAGCATGCAGGGCGCAATAAGTGGAGGCGCGGATGTGTTGATATTTTGTTTTATTTTTCCGCTTCAATTTCATTTTATTTTCCGCGCAGAGCTTCTAGCTGAATGGAAGGTAATTGTAGAGCGCGATGACGGTTCGCTTCAGGGAGTAATTGTACAAACTCAGAAAGCCTCTGGGAGATTTTAACGTCGGACGGCGAGCCGCGCAGGCTCCGTGGACGAAAATTATCTACGTAACGAGTTTCGTAAATGCGACGATGGTAACTAATGAGGCTATTGGGTCCCTCGGTTTGTTGTGCAAATATTTTTATAGGGCATAACTTTAATTTTGAGTGGGGTGGTTAATTTTAATGATGATGCTTCCTAGAGCGTGTTCGACAAAGCGCCGTAAACCGATGAATGCTAAAAGGGTTGGGTGTAATGTGAAAGCGTACTCACCGATACAGAAGCACTGTCACATGGGACTCGAGGCCGGGACACATTGCACGGCACTGAATATTTAAAATAATGAAAAGCCCGAGCCTTGGGGCGTTCCCTTTTAAAAATGCACTGCACTGGATTTTACTGCGGCCGTGCAGGTTGGTCGAGCAAAAATTCTCAAGACCAGCTAACAGTCTCGTAAAGGAGGTGGTTCCTCAACACTTGGAAATAAACATCGGTCAGAACAGAACGCGTTGGTGAACGGACACTCAAACCCAAGTATCTACAATACTTTAAACTGAATTAGAACATTTTTACAGGTTCCTGCTCACCCAGTGAACCTAGAGCTATCTCATTTGTACCTGTCAGTCTGTATGTCTCCGATTAACCCTGGTAGGCTCTCAACTTTACCAAATTTTGAAAAGTCTAGTTATTTTAATCTATTTTAATACCTAAGTTAGATGATTAATATTTTCTATCTTGTCTGTTTTATGGCTTTGAATTATAAATTTTAGCACCATTTACTGTAACCTTTATTATTGTAAGTTGACGTATCCAAGTGTGCCTTGTGCTCCTACCGCGAATAAATAAGTATGAGTAGTTCGTTTTTAATAGGACCTTAAGTACCTATCAAAAGAAAAAAAGGGAATATTGTAGGTATTAGTTTGCCTAATTGATCAGCATAAGTACAAAATACCGTAATACATAGCGTAAAATCGTGTCTAAGTTAATTTATGCACCTTTATATTTTACATAAAGTAGATAAAAGTCAACGGATATTTATTAACAAGCCTCTTAATCACATATTTACCTTATCAAGATTGTAAAATATCGTCTTGATAATGCTTATTATTTAGAATTATTTATGTACCTTCTTAAAATCAGTTATTGTAGATGTGTTGTTACGGTAGGCAAGAATTAATTGTATTTCGAGGTAGAATCTTCTAGTAGGTGCCCCTTAAACAAGTGGAACAAAGTAATCCAACTGATTTAGTTTCCTAGGGTAATGCTTAATCATCCAACTTCTTACGTTTTGAAAAAACATGCTAAAGTGAGCATTCATACCTCACCAATAATCAACCAATACGTTTTCGTTTAACTTTGCTGTTTGTCTAAGGTTGGTAGGGAATTCTCATTACCAATGAAAGGAAACGAGAGGGGGATTGGAAAATCGGTAATGTAAGGAAACGTTAATTTAATTCGGCTCTCCCAGATTAGTGCCTGGCATTCTCTATTTGAATAATTTTGTCGTTGATTTTGGACGAAAAAAGTTTTATTCACTTTTTATTTGCTGCCATGTTAATGATCATTCGGCATCTATTCGGTAGTGTAATAATGTACATTGAATATTTTGATGGGAAGCTATTTTATTTTCTAAGTCTCATTACCGAAGATCTCAAATCTTATCCGGGGATATAATCATAAACATAATAATGGTTGAAAAAATACCGATATATTTTTATCGGGGAAATCCGAGTCGGAATTTTTTTTTTTAGTTGGATTATTGCGTATAAAGTTTAGTCATAGTTGACTTAAAATCAACAATCATTAAATGTGTAGCCTCCTTACAATTCCCATTTCACTAGGTATATTCCTCTAAATATTTTTTTATAGTTTGTTCAAAGCAGGTAAGTAACTTTTTTAAATTTTACCTGAAATTCATTTAAATATTACATACAAGTTAAAATAACACAAGTTAAGATATAACACGTAAAGTATTACCTACGTAATTTTGAAATTTAAAACATTGATCCCAAACCACACCCACACAAAATACCAAATTGGACAAACGTTCTCTCATTTCAATACAAATTGACACCAAAACTATAATCGCCGTCTGAAACATTGTTAATACAAATAAAAGCTCGAGAGGGAATATGCACCGATTTGCAAAGCCAATTGGGTTCACAGTGAGCTGACATTATTTCTGCATAAACAGATCGAATGGTCGTTTCCATGCAAATAACAGAACATTGTCGTAAATGAATTTAAATAATTTTCAAACTATGTGGGAGCTTTCAACTTCGCCTGAAGTTATTTTGGGTCGTACTTTGGACCGCACGTATTCCTTGCTAACACCAAGGTGTGGCTTCGAAACATGCTTCAAAGTACGCGTTGATTATTTTTTGTTTCGTTACCTTAACTTACATAGGAGTTAGTAGGTAGGTATTTAACCCGCAGAAGCACCTTTTTTTGGATTCAAAGCTTAGAATAAATATCTTCCTATTAGTTAATAAGTAATTAGTTAAACCATAACAGATTAAGCAGTCCTTGTATATCGAGTTCACAAAATTACTACTAGACAGTCACGCAAGGTTTTATTATTATAGTATGTACAAATATTATTAAGATAACTTTGGAATATACGGTCATTGAAAAATAAATGCATTAAATTTGCACTTTGCGCGATCAAGATACATTTTATGACCCAAAAGTTATTTTGTAGTTTGCTGAACTTTTGTGTCCCAGAGTTTTATAGATCATACACACTAGAAATACTGATAAAAACAGACTCAGATACTTATTGCCGTGATCAGTTTTCCCCCCTGAAAAAAAATTCTGAAGGGGGAAAAATGGCATAAGAAAAAACGTTGCACGAGAAAACTGGAATATGCCGTGGTCGCGGCGTAAAAATCGGCTCCTCCAGCTCAACCCGTGGATGTCGTAAGAATCGACTAAGGGAGCCTGTTAGAGGTACCGGGAAATGATAACTCCAACGCTTATAATTCGCAACAGGGTTATTAATTAGATTTAAGTTACATGAAGGTTCAATGCGGAATTTCAGGGAAGAACCCTAGTTGTGTCTGGATTTTTGTGTTACACAGGTCTTACACATTAGCATTATAGTGTTTTCCGCTTTTCTAGTGGCCAAGATGTACAAAGTACAATGTGTCAGGTCAGGCCTATGATCTAGTTCACCTAAATCCCTACATTATAATGTCTACTTGCAATACGTGATCTTTGTTGTTCCGTATTGAACCTTCATGTAACTTAAATCTAATTAATAAACCAGTTGCGAATTATCAGCGTTGGAGTTATCATTTCCCGGTACCTCTAACAGACTCACTGCGAACACCAATCCAGCTTCCAAGCGTGGGGCTTTGGTAAAACTTCTTTGGGGGAGGCATGTTCAGCATAGCGTATGTTGACTGATAAGATGACTCTTAAGCACTAATAGGCTTTGCAGTTTTTTATCGATGATAATATTTTTAACCTACACAAAGCAGACCCTCAAAAGCGAAAAAAATAAAGCCATTAACAAAAGAAAATCACTTAACTAAGTTATGAGTGGTGTAAAGCCTTGACGATAATGAAAAGGAGTTGAAACGACGACAGGGCTGATATACGGGAAGCAAGCGCGCCCTGACTTTCAAGTATTGAATCGTACGTTTTATTGGTGGGGCAAGTAAAAAACACCAGCGAATTTAGCTATATCTTTCAACCATTATCATTTAGAATAGAAAGTAATGTATTGCCTTCATTTAAAAAATACACAAGTTAAAAAAAGACATAGATACACTTATTTAAATGATACAAAAAAAATTAAGCAAAAGGAATAAATTCAGCTTTTTGCTGTAATGCATTAAATAGGCACGCAGCGCTGTTTTTCAATTAATATTATTATGATTAAATGGAACCTTTATCGGGACTCATCGGATCAAACAAAATTAATAAGAGGATTGTCATCAAATCATGAAAACTTAATATGTCATAATAAAATATGATAATAATGAGTCAATACTTAGTAAGTTTATTTAAACGTCAAAAACCTGTTATATAACGTCGCAAATAAAAGACAAAATAATTCTCAAATTTACAGTTCCAATGTTCCGAGCTTTTTTTTAACCTATGATTTGCAGTTTTATATGGATTTATCAAATAAAGTAGACCCAAATGCCACTGCTGGGCAAAGGCCTCCCCCTGGGATCCCATTGGGATTATTCCCGTGGTCCACCAGGTAGTGGATATCCTGGTAAAACTTCTGGGGACACTTGGATTTTTAGATTGGAGTTATAAATTTTCTGAGTTTGTAATTTCGAAACTGACTTGAATACGTTCGAATATTTATTGGTTATGTAGCATTCGACAATCCCGGGAAGAAATTATCAAATGAATAGGCAACTGGTTATAAAAACATCATTAGTTGTCGGTAAGAAAATCGAGTTATTCATCATTCGCCAAGGCCGGAAGATCATGTTCAATAGTTGATTGTTTTACAAGGGACTAAACCATCGTATTATATACAAGGTTGTTATATTATGACATGATCTAGTTATAATGAGTGGTGTTGGCCCGAGTTAAACAATCTAGTTTTCACTTCGATTGCGAGAAAATATAGCAATAAAAATTTACCTTCAAAAAAATAATGCACACGCTTTTCACTTCCCTACTTCACGAAATTGTTACGACAATTGTCGTAAGTCTTTAAAAATAATTTCACATGATTTCCACTGCAACAGATTCATATTATTATTTCTTTGCCCTTCTTTTTGCATATTATTGTTTTAATTTTCGATTGATGACATTCCCTATTAATTGAAATACCTAGCCCGTTCACCTTCAATTCACCTTAAACGTTTTTAATGTCTTTCTTACGCGCAACGCAAAGTACGCATTCTACCACGGTGGAAGAATCACCCTTCTTCAATTTTTACTTTTTGTCTGAAATAAACATCAACAAAAAGGTGCTTTCAGTTCCATTTTCAAAACAAAATTCAAATCATGTAGGTATGTTCTTTGTTAATGGAACACCAAAAAATTCGAGTCTTTATGTAAGAGGACGAATGTCTTGTACTGGCTGATGATTTCAGACAAAAATTTACAAGAAAAAATACTTTTTAGCCCTAGGGCTTCAAGTTGAATTTAACTCCCGCTAAGCTACATGACATACTTTTTGAGCAAGAGAAATTAAAATTTTATTTTATACCCCACGGCTCAATCGTCCCATTTGAGGATTTTCCTTCTAATCAGAAAAAACACATTTAATCGCTATCGCTTTCAACTTCATCGCCACAGAAAAGCCGTTCATACGTGGAATTTTTACGTAAGTTCCTACTTACTACCCGAAAGCATTGATTTCGTCAGCATCTAAATGGTTGATCGTGATCTACATATTTACTTTAAATAGAAAACATGTAAAGATTCATAAAGGGCCATTCTATTTTATAGTAGATTGAGGTTCACAATAGCAATGGATCTTAAAGGTTTGTTACATGATATTTAGGTAGTTGTTTGTGTCTGTAGTCTGTCCTGTGTTCGTGATAGGTTTAAGCCCGGATTGATGCCCAAGGAGGGATTTGTAATAGCCCAATTCGAAAATTAGAATCATGTTTTGGTGGATAACCTAAACAATTTGGTAATTTTTTAACCAATCTATACTTGATTGCGCTTTTCGGGAATCGTAAGGTTTTTAGGCAGTGGGGCACGCATCCTTACTGTAACTTATGTGCTAATGGAAGCAGTTCGAAGAGGTGTTTGCCAAAACCTGACAAATCAGATACAGAGGTTGCCGATGTCTAATTTTAAGCTTATTGTAAACTTAGTTTAAGTGTCTGAATAAAGGCTTTTATTATCATTATTATTTATTTACAATATGGTCGCAATAAATAAATTGAACTTGAGGCAACTATTCAGTCTTTACTCTTATTATTATTATTCACTTCATTTATTTTAAATCTCGTTATAATATACATTTTTTACTATAGAAAATAAAATAAAACTATTATACAGTAAAAAATATATCAAAACGGTGAATCACCGGCCGCGAAGCGGTGACCAGGGCCGCAGAGGAACTTCCTGACGATGCGCGCCGAGTCCAGGAGTACCGCCTTTTGGATCTGAACCTTGATCCAACTTCCAACTTATTATTATTATTTATGTACAATATGGTCGCAATAAATAACTTGAACTTGAAGTGACTATCCGATCTTTAACCTATAGGTACCTATTTCTATTAAGTCTGTGAATGAGTGACCAATAAGGAAATAAGTCGCTCCCTAGGCTTATCTTAAATTCTATACTAAACTATACAGACTTCACCATTTTACAGGGCGCGTGCCATTTCGTTCGTGCAACAAAATAATTAGAACAATAATAAATACCCATCGACGTCCAAGCCACTGCTGTTTTTTAACTTGTTTTATAAAACGTGCTATCATTCCGACGAATAAAAATTTACAGCAGCAGGATCTAAATCCGAAGAAAAATTCTCATGTCTCCAGTTTCAAAATAGATATTCCCAAGTTTATTTTAACTCGTAGCGATGAACGTTCATCACGTAGGTACGTAGATATTGTATATGTATGTAGGTATATAGAGTCTGTTCGTTGCCGCCACCAATCTAAATAATTGACCCTCTGTCCGTCTGTCTGTAGTTTCTCCGAGATCGGGAAAGGATGGAGATTGCTTTCGAACTAAATTTGTTAAGTTGTACGTAAAAAAAATATTGAACTATTTACATATTCCAAATATTTTTTCATCTAACTTCATAGGCATGATTCCTGTAAAAAGTTATATTTAGTTTTGGGCTTGATGATGCTGTGTTCGAACGAAATTTTATTATTTTATTTATTTCTATTGGACCATTCTATTCTATAGGAAAAATTATGTCGCCATTTACATAATTAACTTGTTTGTAGAGTAGGTATAAAAAGTATCGACTGCTGTTTTACACAACCTACAATTTAGTTTGGCATTTACGCAATCGTAATTGAAAATAAATTATTGATGCAATGTTTTAATTAAAAATAATGCATTACAAAGTGTTTAACCGATTAAGATTATATTGATAAAATATTTTATGGCATTTCATTATCATATTTTAACAAGAACAAGACAAAGATAACTAGTTTATGTCGGCGGTGGGTATTTTGAAATGGAAAAATTACAAGATATAAAATGAAAGAGGCGACTCTACGCCCTCCTTTTCTCGAATTTAACAGTAAAGGGTGAAAGCAAGGAGTAAAAGAGGAAAAAAGTGTATTATTAGTCTCTTACCGAAATGGAATTGGAACATTTCGCGTAGAAATTTCCAGAAAGTATTCACTTAGCTAAGGGTACCTAGTACGGGTAGCCATAACACTTTCGCTTCATTTGCTTTTACATTTTAATTGAATTTCTTTATGGAAGTTAGAACCTAAAACAGTTTAATAAAATCAAATAAACCCATTAAAAATGTAGCGGTGAGCAATTTCATCCCCTTTTTAAGTGATCACTTTGACCAATCAATGAACAAGTAACAACCATAAAAAGTTTATTAAAGATTTTTAGTTATTTTGTTGCATTGAAAAGTAGGTGTTCTAACTAAATAGTAGCTAATATTCTTTGTCTTATTTCTGAACGAAAATTAATGCCTATTTTTGTGAAATCACTAAATAATGTAAATCGTTGTTAATAGACAAACTTTAATTTAGTTTAGAATTAGATATGATACAGGTGTGAACCATAAGTAATCAAATTGATCCTATCGTAGCCGCTGTCAAACATCAAATCCACATTTTATGACATCACAGCCGTTAATATCCGACCAATCGCTGCGGCTGTTTCAAAAATCGAACTGTCAAACTTTAATAATGAAGTCCTTATTTTATACATTCTTTGAAGATGCCGACGATGAATGGCTAAACGTAAAATAATAGTACTGTCTGGATGGGGCCAGGCTTCATTGTAAAGCCATCTTGCGGGAGAAGTTACGACCGCGACAGGTGTGATGCCGAATTAACTTCTTATATAAAGTCTCTTTTTTATACAACATGGACGGCTTAATGAGCCTTGGGGATATAATAATGAAACGCGAGGTGTCTCGGACTTTTCTTTCCGACCTCTTTTCCCCCCGTTAATTAAGACCTTTTTCGGGGGATTAAAACTGATTATTCTGAACCTACCTACTCATCAAAATTATAATTGAACGACCAACCTGCTCGGGAGATTTCATCACAAAACGTACCTGTAACAAAAATATTCGTAAGAAATTCTATTCGAGCGCTGAGTTTATGGAAAATCAGTGTCATACTAAATTAAGTTGAATGCCTAAAAAAGAACGCTTCAAACTCGTTCCATTTTCGAATTTTTCAATAGCTCCGTTATCTGATGGGTGGTCGTTGAACTGTTTGAGATTTTAAAATAAGAATGCAACACGTTGTGGGCTGGGTAAGAAAGTGGAGGGCACGTATGACAAAGCATGGTTCATTCAATCAAAACAGCGGATGCATTGTGAGACAAGACAACGACCTCTGGAGACAGGCCGAATATGTAATGTATACTCCTTGATCAATATTCATGATACGGTGCTACAAGGAGAATAGAACCTTTTTGTAGGCGTTTGACCACTTCTATACTGTCAGAATAACATACAATGTGTAAGACTTCGACGTAGGCACAGAATTAGGTAATTAGACTTTGCTTTAGCAGCAAGTCGTAAAATTAAAAAGTAAACAATCTAATATCAGTGGCATAACACCAATATAAAATTTACTTGATTGCGATGTTTTCATTTGGAATGAAAATAAGGCGTGAATATATGTGGAATGGCGATTTTATTTTGTTTTCAAAGAGATTACTGAACGACGATGTAATAAGAGCACATAGTTGGACCAATTAAATTAGGTTGTAAGTATATTTGGAATTGTGCGGGGGTTTGAGCTCGGAATGAGTTATTTTTTAATTTATTTTTACCCGCAAGGGTATAATTATGTTTTTCGCACGTATCCACGTATTTGGTTCACTGGGGATTAAGTTCACTGCCGTTTTGTAGCAACAAAACGGCATCACAGATTTTGGTAAATGAGGTATTAAAACATTCTTCTGAATTCCGGAAGTGTTCTTGGCTACTTTGCCAGGCGTTTTTTTTTCGTAATAAGAGGTCACTCATATTACAAAACAAAATAAAAAGCGAGCTATTTTTATATAGTTTTCAATTAATGACTTGATTACAAAATTTTCTGCACGACTTAGACACAGCATTCAGAATTTTATATAAAAACAAAGAGTTTAAAAAAAATATCTCTAACCAAAATTTTAATCAATGCAATAAATCTGTCATCCTTTTCAAACGAAGGTGACATCCATCAAAAAACACTTCACAGAATGACTCTCCTTAGGTCAATGTAAAATGCATAAACTGTGCAGTTACTTGCAGTCGGAAGACTACAGCATTCAATTAATTAATTTATTGATGTAGCCTTCTATAAATTTAATGGAAGCTTCAGTGCATTGGTCGACAGTGTAACATGCAAACTTTGGAATCAGAAATAAACTCATTAATCTTTTATTTTCTTATGACCGTACAGAGGGGTGAGTCTATTTGACGTTAGTAACGAGACGTGATCGTGACTTCTCCTTTTTCCATATCGTACGGATAGGGATTTAGATTAACCTAATACCGAGTAAAGTAAAATTAACAAAACAAACTTTCATGATTTGTAGAGATATAAAAGTTGAGCTAAAGTAGCACGCCATTGTGTAGATTGCTACACACACATATATATATAGAATTACTTATTAATATACTTTATTGAAAGTATTTTAAATTCTATGTCGGTAGGTAATATAGATTTATGGTGTTGGTTAGTTTAAATTTGTAGATTAAGCGGAGTACATTGTTAAGCCTACAAAAAAAGAAATACCTTTTTCTAAAAAATAAGTATTTATTAATGGTAGACCAACTGAAACTTAAGTGTGGCTTAACTAAACTAATTTACACCTTATTGCAAAAGACATAAACACTAATTGAACAACACTGCAGGAGAATTTCATCACAACACACATTAAACTGATGTACACGTATTCAGTTTATTGCTAAAAGAAATTGAAGCCCGCTGGTAGACAATTGGCATGTATCGGTTTCCTATTAAATTTATAGGTAAATTTTCCGCGCACCACTTTTGTGCAATTTCCTTCACAGTGGCAGGTAAGCACAAATGTTTTGATGAATATTTTTTTGAGTGATTTAAAAACATCGAATAACTTCGTAGTCTAAATATTTTTTTTAGTAGAGTTTTTGGTCGTGTTAATCGTTTGTCAACGTTTTCAATGATTTAATAAAGTTACATAAATTAATATAATAAATGCTTAGTAATTTTATTTTAATACTAGCTGCAGCCCGCGGCTTCGAACGCTTTTTTCCGAATAACAGGTAGCCTACGTCGGGCCCCGGGATACCATCTACCTCGCTGCCAAATTTAACCAAGATCCGTTCAGCCGTTCTTGAGTTATAAGTAGTGTAACTAACACGACTTTCTTTTATATATATAGATTATTATTATCGAACAGTAAACATAGATAATAAACCGTTGAATTTAAAGAATAAACTGTAAGGTAAGCTCGCGTTGTTTGATTCGTTCACTAGCTCTTGATTTCATATGAAAATATTGTTTAGTAATGGAAGAAAAACCAATATCAATGGTTCCACGATACCATTCAATAAACCTTACACAAACAAGCAATTTGTATTAGATACAAATTACAGCATTAGCATCGGAACAAAACAACAAAGTCTAATGAGTTTGCGTACAACTGTAATCAGAAGTACAATCAAATGCAAAATACTTGTCGTCGATTAATACCTACCTACCTTTGTCACGCAACTGCAACCATTGCACTGAAAATACTGAAAGCGATCATGTGTTGAAACGTTGCTATTTTTAAATTTTTTTTAGTAACTGTATTTATATAGGGTGTCACGAAACATGTGTACTAAGCTGAAAGAGGGTGATTCTGGACCTCGAAGGGATCAACTTGTGAATATAGAGTTTTTGAATTTCGGATATTTAAAAACAATATATGTAGATTTTTTTGTATTCGTGTTTTTTTACACAGGACCTTGCAACAAATGTGTTTTGCTAGTTTTTTCAGTAGAACCAGTCTTATTGTAATTAAATTATTTCAAAAATAAATATGTAAAGCCTTTGATATTTTATAACAGTAACAATCATGTAAGAATAGAAGTAAAAGAAAACACATAGGGTAAGAGAATAATATGAAGAAAAAGAGTCAGTAATTTTTTTCATAAAAGCTCGAAACATTAAACGATATTCAAAAAATAGTAGAACAAAAGTTGGGTGATACTTCCTTTCGGCTTAGTACACATGTTTCGTGTCACCCTGTAGAGTGGGAGTTGGCAGGTGCAAGTGTTACAATGTAGAAACACATTACAATCTGCACTTGAATATCGTGTATATATAATGGTATAATAATTACAAAATTGCAATGCAATTTATTTCATTAATTCAATTAACATTCCTGATGAGAATCAGGGATGTAATTTTTAATTGATGAAGCAAATTACCACTTTCATTTCGATCGTATTTTTGAGTCCCAAGAACAACATTTTTATGCAAGAACTTTTAACTGCGAACGTGTGATAAGTTCTTTGCGAAAATATCTATATTTTGCAAAGAACCAGAAGATTGAGTCTCTGCTGAAATTTCATTGAAAACTAGCTCCAATCAGTGGATTCGTTTGCGTTTATTTCGGTAAAAAGTAACCTAAGTATATTTATTTCCTACAAATCTACAATCTTCATCAATTTAAAATGTCAATAAATTTGCCGTGAGAGAATACCTACAAACAAACTTTCGCATCTAAAAAGGAATACATTTGGAAACGTAGATTGAAAAAAGTTTTGCTTGATCCCACTTCATAATTTCTGTTTGGTAGTCCGACTGACAATCAAATAGTCTTCACCTAATGCTTTGCCAATTAGATTTTTTAATATAAACCAATCTTGTATACGTTGTTATCGATTTTTTTATTTTTGCTCATCATTTTGTATTATTTTACAGACATACTCAGACGTCTAAATATCTTATTTATACACAAAAGTTATTTACAACGGGATATTTGGGACAAATGTTTGTACGATCCGCAAATGTTTGTTCCGGGTGTTCTGGGTATTTATATGTATAATTAAAAATACCCATTTATGTAATATATTGTATTAAGTATACATGTCATTGAGGTCCCATAACACATGTTCTGCTTAGCTAGGGGCTAGAGGACGCTGTGTGTATTATCCAGCATATTTATTTATTTATTTTATTCATTAACCATGATTTGAGTTAATTTACATAACTTACGAACTTTATTTTTGGAATTAGAATATTCCAATATTATATATAAATAGTATTATTTTTGTTGCTTTACTTGCTACTTACTTCTGCCCGCGGCATTACACGCGTTTTTAATAATATAAATATTTAAAAATATAATAAAGTAGAATAATCTTCGTTACATTACATACTATATCGCATCAATAAAATACGAAACTTTCCCGAAAGTTCCCATATTTTTCGAGTCGACAGATTCGCATAAAAAAAAACTTTGTCAAAATTAACTATGTCTATGAAATACTTCATTCTGTCATTATTAGTCTTCATTCACTCACCTGTCAATAATTAGGGAAATTCACAGTCGTGCATATACCAAGCAAAAAAAATATCGTACACGAGGTATAAGTAGGTACCTAATTAATTCTACCGTCGCTTTGTTAACGTCACAAATCCACGCTTGACTCCTGATTTTTGGGTGGGACCTACTAAGTATTGATTTGGGCGAACGCGGCGGGAAAACGAGATCACGTGTTTTATACTATTTTTGTTCTATCGTTTGTACAAAATAATCAACGTTCGTACCGGGGGCTTAGAACACGCTCCCTGCTGCTGTTTTTCCGGCCAATTACAACCTGGGTCAACACAAGAGAGAATTGGTTTTGTGATACATCCGACCCATGTGGCGCAGCGGGCGAAGGTCCGCCTGCGACGCAGAAGGTTGCGGGTTCGATTCCCGCCTTGGGACAAATGTTTGTACGATCTGCAAATATTTGTTCAGGGTGTTCTGGGTATTTTCTATATATAATAAAAAATATCTATCTATGTTATGTATTGTATTAAGTTTATCAGTCATCTAGTACCCATAACACAAGCATTGCTTACTTTGGGGCTAGATGATGCTGTGTGGATTGTCCAGCGTTATTTATTTATTTATTGTCGGCCATATCTTCACTTTCCATCAGGTTAGACAGCGGTTAAACGAAGGTCAACTGACAATAAGAAAAAAAAATCTACTGATAAAGTCCAATGTTTATTTTCATTCTTCCTTTAGCTTATTAACTTATTAATACCTTTTGTTTTGTTGCTCACTTAAAAGTATTTATTTAAAAGTTAATTAATAAAATATATTTGGTAGAGCCTGAATAAATATTGGTCTACCTGGATTTTAGACCAAAAAGGCAATAAACCGATCAATGACTTTGGTAGAGTTGGTGCGATGTATATTGTTATGTTCCAACCGAATATGATTGGGCAAGCTCACATACACCTTCTTTATTTCATTAAAATGTTATGGATATGACATAAGACAAATATGGAGTTAAAAGAGAAAGAAATAGAAAAAGATATATGTGAAAATACTAGTTGTAATTGTGGGCCATGTGCCTAAAGTGCATGGGCCTAGGCCGTAGCAAATCTAATAAACAAACCCACTTATTATGGTTAGCTTTAAGTACTTTTCCATTTTTAATGTATGCCAAAATGTTAATTTTTGTTGCTAATAAAAAATAAATATAAATAAGAAACCAGAGGGCTTGAAGCCCTCTTCAACTAAACTTTCTTTAGGATTTTTTTTCTAAAATCTATATTGGTCACCCTTTGAGTGTTATTTGCTTGTTTATAAATTATATGCCAACTCGTATGCCCAGCGTGGGGATTATGGGTATTACCCCTTATAAGATAAAAGCCAATAAGGCGCTTATCAGAGGGGAGGCCTGCGTGCAGCAGTGGACCAATTATAGGCTGTTGAGGATGAGGATGAGGATGAAGTATTATATCAGATCATATCATATCATATCCATACTATTCCATCATTTTAAAACGTTATTATATGACACAGCGTTCATAAATTTGAGTCCACGCCGCTGATTTAAATAATTTTTCAATTGAATTAAAAGAAATGGCCGGTCTCCCGCCAACTGTAAAGAATATTCTAAAATATTTGACACTTGTCAGTAATTTCAGTTCATTAGTAAGCTTACTTTTTATATAAAATGTATTTTCTAAATAACTTTGACGATAATTCTTCAGGATTAATTTATTATTTATTTCGTGGCATGATGGCTTAAGATAATTGTAAAATAAATTAACTGTATTGATTGACGATTAATACTTACTGAGTATTTATAATAAGAAGTAGGTTCCATCTTTTCTGGTCTATTAGACAAATAAATTACTAAGTATATTAATGATACGTCGTCCTTCATTATGTTTAAACTAATAATTTCATTCATATTAGTTTTGAAAAATCTAAATGCATGACAAAATTTATCAAACGTTTAAAAGAATATATTCAATCTAGCTCGCGCACAGAAATCTATATTGAAACTCGTAAAAAACGGTAGCATTAACCAGATATAACCTAGCTACGCCTATCAGTATTTTACTCCTCATCTATCTACATATATATATATCTGATTATTATATATATTATATATCTTTGTCTCTGTTATATTACTAGGCTTCGAACCAATGGTGGAAACATATAGAAGCAGACGGTTTGCAATAACAATAATGTGGGTGCGGATCTGGGCGACCTGCCAGCCACTATCGATCCATGCCAGCCCACCTCACCAACTTATCCTGACCCCCCAATATACATCCCAGACCCCCCTTTTTTAGCCATCAGCATGCGAGAATGAGGGACGAGGTGGGGCAGCTTTGTCTGGTCCTGCAGATGTACAAGTAGGTCAGAAGGAAAATTTACAAACACTACTCTCGTGGATTTTTTTGCAAAAGAGGGAATGTTTTCCGGGTCAATGCAAATGAGGTTGTTTATCCGATGGGGTGATGAGGTGAGGTGAGGAGATGATTGTTTGATTGCTAGATAGTAAAATGTAGAGATTTTGTGAGGGTAGCTCAAAAATACCATTGTTTGGATACTTTCGTAATAAATTCTGCGTCGATATATTTTTTAGATTTGAATGCGATAAGTGTGTATTTCGTTTTAATTTAATTGTTTTTGCTTAGAAAATATAAAATATTGTATCCTTCAGCGATAGGCAGCTACAAAACAAATTGTCTGAATTGGATGGTAGAATAATTATTTAACCAATTCCAAACAAATAAAAAAAAAAATAATAATAATGTTGGACAATTCCACGCAGCATTATCTATCCCCAAGCTAAGCAGAGCTTGTGTTATGGGTACTAGATGACTGATAAACTTAATACAATAACATTACTCAGATAAATATTTTTTTTATTATAAATATATAAAACTAGCTTCTGCCTGCGGCTTCGCACGCATTTTACCGAAAATAAAAGTAGCCTATGTCCGTTTCTGGGATACCTTCTACCTCCCTGCCAAATTTTATTCAGATCCGTTGAGGCGTAAAAAGGTAACAGACCGACAGAGTTACTTTAAAATTTATATAAGTATAATATTAGTATGGTACCCAGAACACCCGGAACAAATATTTGCAGATCATACAAACATACAAAAGAAAATTGATTCTTCTTTACCGTGCCGTAACACCCTTTTAAACTTACCCAATCTACAAAACCTGGCCCTCTTACGCAACGAAATATTTTCCTACCTCAATAAATCCAACTTTCAAGTACTCCAGTCTTATTTTCCGGATAACATCAAGTTTTATTCGGGATAAGTCTACCTATCCAATCCTGTACCTACTTACTCAACTGTCCATCTTTGAAAGAGCCATAAAAGAGTTCCGAACTCTGTTATTTGAGCTCTATTTCTAAGGTCTAGAGGAGAATTGGAGTGTCAGGTTGTGCTGGGCAAGTTAAGGCAGTGGAAGGGCCGTGGGTCGACAATCAAGTGGAGTTGAGATAAAATATTTAAAGGTCACCTTAGGCCTCTCTACACTGTAGAAATTTAAACGATTTGAATTCTTGAGTGTGTGCTTCGTCCACCAAATTTGGAACACTTGAACGATCAAACCAAGTTTAAAATTTTGAAGTATCCCTTTGGCATGAGATTTTCGATAACAAGATAAAAATAAATAATAATGTCCTGAATAATTATTTATGATATATGCTATGTAAATGTTGTAAGATGTTTTATCTTTTTAACTAATTAGATTCATTAATGTTAAAATTTATTTCAAAATATTTCATTTTGTTGTGAGATCTTAATTATAGATTGTCAAAGATAAAGGTTTATGTCGTTGGCATGCATTTTGAGATTTTATCTTAATTATAAAGAAAGTGAGATTTATGTAGTAGGGAAATACTTAATATTATATATAATCAAGATGTAAAAATATTGTCCCTGAGGTTAAAAATATTATTACATATATTAAATATTACTTTCGACTTAATAAAGACAAAAGCGTTTATTGCATGTTCATAATTAGTATTCATAATCGATATTCTGGGCTAATATGCCTTAAAAAATACAACAACCCAGAAAGTTACCGATGTAAAACTACGTTTACTGTTAACCACATAGTGAATACCAAGAAAATAACAGTTTATGTCAGAAAGTAAACAATTTAGACTCATACCTGACTAGTGTCATGTTACATAACTTTACGAACACGCGGGCCACGATTGTTCTTTCGTTTTAACCTTCCACAATACAAAGCACAATACAAAACACTGGCAACACAGAACCAACTAATCGACCTATTTTTTGGAAGCATTCTTTTATACGTTCCTTTATCAAAGGGGTTAGTAATTTAGGCCTAGTACGGGTATTGTATGTTAATTATTTATCTAAACGGTTTCAGTTTTTAGTAAATATTAGCATATAAATTGGTTCAAAGCTACTTTTAAACGCCACAGTGAGTTCGACAATAAAAGTTTTAAGTTAAGCTCATTTGACTACACCTACTTCTATTCAATAAACTGTAGTCAAATGGTTCATTAAGTCCATGTTTTCCTTTAGATTTTTTTTTCTAGTGTAGGGAAATCCGGTGGTAATGAACTTTGCACTTTTCTGGTTCGTGATAAGGGTTGTTTGGAGTATGGTAGTTGTTTCCGTGGATTGGTTCCTTGTCTTATGTAGGCGAGCTTGGCTTGCAATAGGCAACAGCCACGCTATGTCGCGTGTGGATTGCCCTTAGACGTTTTCCCTACCTGTGGTTGCCTTTACATGGCAACAAGCTACATTGTATGTAATTGATAGACTAAGCACATTTATGTAATTATAATGAATGCATCGATGTAGATTTTTTCGTCCTTCAATGGACTAAGTGCAAAGTCTTACAATCTATAGAGACTAAGTGGACTGGACTTAGTGTTTTATATTTCTAACCAAGTTAAAAAACCCTCTATTTAAACTAGTTCCGAAACTCCGGTTCTGTACACGGCCCAAGCGATTTTCTTTACATAACTAAAATATTCATTATACCCACAATAGGAATAATTGAAAGGGCACAAAATGCTTAGTCATACTAAGTCAGTTAGTTAGTCTGGATGTGTTGTAGGTATGTATAATAAAAAAAACTATCTATGTAGTGTATTGTATTAAGTATATATCAGTTATCTAGTACCCATAACACAAGCTCTGCTTAGCTTGGAGCTAGATAATGAATGATATGTTAATTTTCCAGCATTATTTATTTTATACTTTGTGACATCTTGAGATTGAATCAAATAAATAAGATACCTTAGAGACGAGATTTATTAAAAAAATTTAAAAAGTAGGTGCAGGATTAAAATGTAAGTTTTTAAGATCGTTAGAATATATAATTATTTTGAATTATTTGGTAACCGCCACACCCGCCTGAACGAATTCAATGTCACCGTCATTCTCCAATTAATATCAATAGTATTCATGTCGTAATTCAGTGACGAAGTGTACCTACCTACCACACGGCTTACTAATTTGTATTCAACTTATCGCCTCTGCGTATTTTTGGCAAACGTTCTGGTGGTCGAACGTTTGTCAACTGTTAATTGTTTTGTTATGTTTATTATGCATTATTTTAAGTGACGTTTAAAATTATAGCTTGGCTTTTTTCTGAATGTAGTAGATAGATTAGCGTCCAAAAAAACTAGCCAAATATAAAGTAAAAATTATCGTATACCTACTAAGGAATTGAAAACCGATTAAGAATATTATTTTTTTCATGGCAACCATCTTGTTTTTTAGTCATATAATATCTGAACCAACGATCATAGGTGTTAATTAATTTAGACAAAATTCATTAGTAGTAGTAGGTATGTTATGTATTTTATATAACAATAACAAAATAGAAAAAACGATTAAGTAACTGTATCAATAAATAAATAAATAATTCTGGAAAATCCACACAGCATCATCTAGCCCCAAAGTAAGCAAAGCTTGTGTTATGGGTACTAGTTGACTGAAAAACTTAATACAATAATCAATCATCTGGTTCCTATAAAACAAGCTCTGCTTTATGTTGTATCAAATTACCGACAGTATTTTTATTTATTTACGAACATAAACTCACCATTATCATAACCAGCAAACCTATTGAACAGCAATTAATCTCAACGTTTCTCATAATCACCACTTCATTCACATATCACTCATATTTTATTACTCACTATCACTTTTATTCACACACGTTTCAAATAAACTCATTCACAAAACTAAAAACACATTAAATTTTTAATAGCGCACGCAAGACTTTACTGTGGAACTGAAAAATAACAACTGGTACAAATTTTCGTAGACCGTTGGATTGTTTTTTATACATTAGCAATACTGGCCTTAGCTATTGTATTGTAAATTACCCTTTAAACGATTTCTTGCGTAACTGTTACCCATTGCGTGAAAAAGAGGCTTTGAAAATGTGTTTTTGCTCTACTTTTTGCTCTAGATTTACGTTTTGTTGAGCTTTTTACGGTGTACCACAGTTATGAAACAAACGCAGAGTCGTTATTATCACGAAGTTTGGGAGACAATGGTCATTAGTAAAAAATCTTTTTGCCATAAATAATAAATAGATTCGGCAGTGACGTAGTTTTTTGCAGACCGTGAAGATAATTATTGGGTTTGAAGTGAAAACATTTTTTATGAATATTTTAATAAATCTTATAATTTTAACACAACGTTATCTGATTTACTGTCCGAAGTTTAGCTCTAAGTTTTGTTACTCTTACTTATACCAATTTGAGCCAAGATGTCCATATATTTTCTTCTTCTAGTTAGTTGAAAGGTAAATTTATAGAATAACAGATGAGACATTTTTAATGATAATTAGTTCAATGGTTAATTGTAACACATTTCACTAGCCTAGCCTAAATTATCTAAG